>CM074499.1:5045984-5645984 GCA_037389245.1 Oryzias sinensis
ACACATATATATATTGGGATGTTATTCGGGCTTGAGAAATGCAACCGGATGGTGACAAAGAGAGGGAAGGTAGTCCACACAGGAGGGGTCTCACTCCCAGAAGGAACAATAGCAGACATTGAGGACAGTCACAAGTATCTTGGAATTCCACAGGCAAATGGCAACCTGGAGCAGGCAACAAGGAAAGCTGCAACAGCTAAATACTTCCGAGTAAGGCAAGTCCTGAGAAGCCAGCTCAATGGCAAGAACAAGACCTGGGCAATAAACAGCTATGAACTGCCAGTTATCAGATACCCTGCAGGAATAATAAGATGGCCAAAAAAAGAGATACAGACCACGGATGTTAAAACACGGAAGCTCCTCACCATGCATGAAAGGTTCCATCCCAAATCCACCACCCTTAAACTGTATGCTAGCCGCAAGGAAGGAGGCCGAGGACTAATGAGCGTAGAAGCCACTATCCAGGATGAAACATCCAAAATGCATGAGTACATCAAACTCAAAGTCCCAACTGACAGTGTGCTCAGTGAATGTCTCAGGCAATGGAGAGCAGAGGATACAGTGCTGGAGGACAGATCCTCATGGGAGGACAAACCCCTGCATGGGATGTACCACCAGACCATAACTGAAGTGGCTGATATCAAGAAGTCCTACCAATGGCTAGAAAGGGCTGGCCTACAGGACAGCACTGAAGCACTCATCCTGGGAGCTCATTAACAAGCCCTGAGCATCAGAGCGATTGAGGCTCAGATCTACCACACCAGACCACCACACATATATACACATATATACATATATATGTATGTATATATATATATATATATATATACATATATATGTATATATATATATGTGTATATATATATATATATATATCAGCAACAGTTGTTCCTCTAACTTTGAAATGCACCTAAAATACAAAGATCTTGATTCAGCTGCACTACTAAAATTGGAGTATTTTATTTTTGGTGTTTTGATTTTCGAATTGTTTGCAATTTTCAAATGTGACTCTTTTTTCACTTAAATTTGTTCTAGTGACAGGACAAACAGACATATCTCAAATGCTTAATCCCTTTACACCACTGTCCAGTTAAACAACACGTTTCTTTTGTTTAGATGAAGGAGTCTTATGGAAACGTCTACAGTTTTTTTATCGGTTCAAGACCAGCTGTTGTTATAAATGGTCTACAAGCCATGAAGGAGGCAATCATGATCAAAGCCACTGATTTTGCTGGACGACCTCAGGACATGTTTGTCAGTGACCTTACCCAGAGAAAAGGTAGAGTTTTTTTGGTCTAAGGAGAGATAAAGAAAAATAAATACAAATTTCAGAAACAAGTCAAAAATCCCTCCGTCTAGTAAGCACTTTTTGGCATGCCATTTTTCTATTGAATTGTGCCATTGTTGTGAGTGACATGTAAAATACAATTACCCTGGTGAAGGGCAGTCATAGCAGGCCTACTGGCAGCCCAATGACACTGGACATGCACTGTAAGCAGTCTTATCATCCTACAAATATTTACTACTAATCTGTTAGAACATACCCCGCCTGTATGATATAAACTATTTTATAGAATGCCACCTTCAGTTGGGAAATGATACTAAAGCCTAGTTAAAAAAGCTGCATTTAATTTTGTTGAACAATCTAGTCTCCCTATGCAGAAGCATAGTGTATCTATTCTTGGAAGCAGAAAACTATTGACCACTGTTCCAAGGCCCACACATACACACAGGTGCATTCAGTTATGGTACTTCCGGGTACCAAAAGTTCAAGACGGAGTCAATGGCAGATAAAATCTTATAAGCTATTTGATAATGGCAAATAAAATTTGGTCATTAATTCTCCAGTGAATTTCCCCTATAAGCAGCTCTGCTGCTCTTCACTTATCTAAAGGTTTCTAAAAAGAATTGTAAATGAAAATAATAAAGCCTTACAATAGTGAAAAAAAATGGCATGGCTCATTTTGTTTTTATAGCAATTATACAACCAAAAAAAAAAAAGATTCTTTTCCTTTTATGCTAAGTGGACATATGCTTTTATAGACCACTTCACCCCTAAATTCCAGATAGGTTTTAATTTGCCAATATTGAAGTTAATTGTATTACAATTGTAGGAAAATAATTTGTCATCCTGAGTGTTCACATATAAAAGCTTGAGTTTTTAACATCTGTTGCACATTTACATTTACATTGTAAATTACTGAGTAATTCTAATTTTGTGGTAGGAGTAATTCTTGTAGATTATGGTTCTGTTTGGAGGGACCACCGTCGCTTCGCTTTGATGACTTTAAGAAACTTTGGTCTGGGAAAGATATCAATGGAGGAGAGAATTCATGAAGAAATTCAGTTTACCATTTCAAAACTGGAGGAGAACATAGGTACGTCATTTATTGATCACTGAAAGAAACTGTTGTGTTCAGTTACTACTGAAGCGGTTCTGTCTGATCTATCAGAGGGCATTTTGTCTTTCACAGGTAAAACCCTGAGTCCAAAATTTATGTTTCATAATGCAGCTTCCAACATCATCTGCAAGGTTCTATTCAACACACGCTACGGCTATGAAGATGGGAGGATCTCAGAGATCGTCCAGGGCTTCGTTGAAATGCTTCAAATAGCTAACGGACCCTGGGCAATGGTGAGCCATAGTGAGTCGATGTATCAAGAGGGACACATGCAGAAGTACTTTGTTGTGTCAAAGCAACAAAACAACCACAATGCAATTTAAATTTAGGTGGTACAAGTCTCGTAGGCTTGACATTTAAAAATTATAGACACATATGAACCTGAAAATCTGTTAAAACTGTGTTCAAAGTATGCACTGCCAGATTATTCTAAAGAGATTGTTCTCTTAAAGGGGATTTTTGACAGTCAAAATCAAAACATGTTGCAGCCCAGACAAAGAACATGCGTATTTTTGTATTTCTTTGTCACTAGATATATGACGCTTTTCCCTGGATTCGGAGCTTTCCACTGCCCTTTAACAAGGCGTTTAGGAATATGGAGGTAATCATACAAAAATATTCTAACACATTTCAAGAGAGAATTGAAGAATGGAGAATTGGAGAATTTATGAATGTTCAATCCTTCCCTTGGTTAAAGAATTTCCTGAATCTTGCAAAACGTTTGGTGAATGAACACAAAATGAGCAGAGTTGCTGGAGAGCCTCGAGACTTTGTTGACAGCTACCTGGATGAACTGGAAAAGGTGTGTAAACACATTCAGTCCCAAATGTCACTGATAATCTGCACATACGTGTGTCAAATGACCTTTAAAAAAAAGGTCATTTTGGGTTTATGTTTGTTTTTTATGACATGTCTGCTCTATTTACAGAATAAGAAGGATTTTTCAGAACAACAACTCCTCAGAATGACTTTCGATCTTTACATAGCTGGGACTGACACTACGTCTAACACCATGCTTGCTGGTTTCCTGTATCTCATGGCCTACCCACACATACAAGGTATACCCTTTGCATGAATGAAGTAGTAAAGAGAAATATTTGCAATTTTTGTACTTAATTTTGTATCTATTTTTACAACAAAGTTTTTGTTCACTAAAAGGTTTCTTTTTAGAAAAATTAAAACATGATGCAGATTTAGTAATTCTGTTTTTAGCTGGGAGTTTGTTTTTCCTAACTAGTGATAAAAAAAAGTTATATGAAGTTATTTCACTTATATTAATAAAATACTTAAAAATGCTTATTAAGGTTTAGTGTAACTACCTCTGTTAAAAAGATTAATTAAAAATGTAAAATTTTACATTTTGTAAAGTGATTAAATCTTTAGGGAAGGAGCCACCTGTAGGCCACTATTAGGAAAAACAGACTCACAGCTAAACTCTATTATCTGCAGACTCAGGTTGATGATTAACTTAAATCAATAGCATAGGATGATTGAAAATTACAAAGAAATCTTTTCAAATTGATAATTGAATTTATTTTTACAAAGTCAAACTTTATAAGCAAAAATAACATATGATAGCTTGGGACTGTAAGGGGCTGAAAGCTAGCGAGACATAGCATAATCAAAACACTGATGGGATATCAGTGGTTACTTCTGCACCAACAGTCCAGCCCACAACTCAGAGACAAATTTCTGTTGAACTCCTGTTGTTTTGAAGAAACAACACAGGCTTTTTGATTTTGGCTAAAAACTGCATAGTTTTAATTAAAAGACCACTGGGAAAGATTTTACAATGGATCGAAATATAGCTGGAGTTGGACTTTAAGTGGCATCTTAATAATGTCACTGGTGCGGCAAGAGAGAAAAATAATTTTTCAGAGGGATCAGAAGCAAAGTAATGATACAACACAAAGGTGCAAAATTTGAATTACTAAATTATTAGTGGTGTATAAGGACAATAACCTCGCCGTTAAAAATGATCCACAAAAAAAAGAATACGACTACAGAGTGTGTATTGGGCTTTAGATCAAACAAAGCTGTCGCTGGCAACACCGCATCACATCCTCTTTAAATTTCCCAGTTTGCCCATTATATCAATATAGTTACAAAAGACTTTGCCGCTGCGTTAAGACGCTTTTCTCCACGTCGGAACCAGCTGGTTTACGTTGATTGCATAAACACTACTGTAACGTGCTGCATATCAGCCCAAAGCTACTTTCCTAAGCTTCTGAATCCATTGAAATTCTTTTAATTGGTAAAGATAGAAGAATGTCAACACTAGAGCCCAAGGTCCGGTGTTAGAGGGTTAATAACCCTTTCACAGAGTACTGTTTTTTTTAGTTGCTATCAATAGTATTCCACTAAAACAGTTCCATCTTCTTTTTCTAGTTGTGTAGTAATTATCATCTCTGATAACTGCTGTTGTTTCCCCCCCTCAGAAAAATGTCAGCGTGAGATAGATCAGATATTGGAGGGGAAAGATCGAGTGTCTTTTGAGGACAGACACAAAATGCCCTACATGCAGGTGCTTTGCAACACCAAGAAATAAAGGGATATTGAGTACCTTCTACCTCACTTTTACTTTTGAGCTCACAATTACTGACTTCTCCTTTCAAATAAAAACAGATAAATCACCGACTATCTGTTTTTATCCAGGCTGTGATTCATGAAGTGCAGAGATTTGCCAACATCGTTCCTCTCAGTGTCTTCCACTGCACAACTAAGGACACAGAACTTAGTGGTTATACTATTCCAAAGGTGACAAGTAGCTCATAAAATGTGGAAACAGTCAAAATGAAGATAACTGCTAATAGGCTTTGTTTAATTTTGTAGGGAACACTCATCATCCAGAACATGGTGTCTGTGCTGAGAGAGGAGGGACAGTGGAAGTTTCCTCATGAGTTTAACCCGGAGAACTTTCTCAATGACCAAGAACAGTTCATCAAACCAGAAGCTTTCATGCCATTCTCTGCAGGTACAGATGCAAAAAAAAAAAAAACTCCACCACATAAACAGACCCAGACTTTGTAAAACTAAAGATAATTACATCATCTTAATCTCCTCCTCAGGTCCTCGGATGTGTCTCGGAGAAGGTCTGGCTCGTATGGAGCTCTTCATCATAATGGTGACCCTGCTGAGGAAGTTTAAGTTCACCTGGCCTGAAGATGCAGGACAGCCAGACTTGTCTCCAGTCTTTGGGGCCACTTTAACCCCCAAACCTTATCGCATGAAGGTCCAGCTGAGGTCAGAACAGCAAAGCTGCTGATTTATAGGTGGAATTAGCAAGGAACACATTCTTATATTTGACTGTTAGACCTGGTAGCAGCAGCTGCACCGTGCTTGTTTGTTTATGTATCAGAAATTGGTTTTCCTAATTTCACTTCTCCTTTTTCTTTTCTAATTTGACACATTTTTTCTCGCTTTATGAACAGTAGTATTTAAACTTTGAGAGACAACTGGCATTTGTCTTTTTGGCGTCTAATTGTTTCACTTTCCGGCCTATGGAGGTTTGAAGTAAAGCAAGAGGTAAAAATATTGATTGCATCCCTTTTCTGTTTAATTCTTCCGTAGGTGTGAACTGATTTTCTTGTGTCAAGGTCTTTAAAAATGATGTACAAACAGATTCAAGTCTAAAATAAACATTTTCACAAAACAAAAAAATTTTCAAGATTTTTTTCCACTGTTTTTGAAATAGGGGTCATTAGGGGTCATAGGGGAAATAGGGGTTCAAACAGTTACACACCTGTGTTCAAAGAATACAGCTCCTGTTTCATTGTTGTAACAATAAAATCTGTGCTGAACCAAAAGTTCTCAGCTCTTATCTGTTTGCTTAGCTACTGGACAAAACAAGTAAAATTAGAAAATGACATTTTTTCACCATCTGGCGGTCATAGGTCTATAAATTATATTAATTGCTTAATTTCTACTTTTATTTCTAATTACATCAATATTTATTTAAGCCAGTGTTTAAAATATGGAGATTGCAGTTAAACTAAAACTTCAGCAATATTACAACTGTCTTTTATTGCTATTACGTTATTGTACATAAAAAGATCCTCAAAAATTCCCATTTTGTTAGATCGTGTGTAAAAGTTTTGAGAATTATTTTTTAGTAATTAGAAATAGTTACGGTTCTCCCACCTTAACCAATTACTAAAAAATAATTCTCGAAACTTTAATGTATAAATATCTACAGATTTAATATACTGATGCACTGTACCAGAAATTCTAAAAACTCATTACGTCCATTGCAATATATATGAATATATTTTGTTTTCAGAGGCTATACTGTTACTTTAAAAAACAGGTATGTGTCAAGGTTGATCTTTTGGATCTTGTCGTCTCAAAAGTAGCATTCCAAAAAAGTGTGGCCACCCGTGCTCTAAAATAAAACAGGTTATGTCTTCTATTGTGAGCTCTGAGTTCAGCCAGCAGGCTGTTGCAGGTGGACAGAGATGCATTATTGAAGCTTTTGTGTGGATGCTGTATTGTTGGACTGGTCATTGATTGTCAGTGGGGGGCTGGGTTTTGCAGGGGGGGTTGAGCTTGAATTGTGTGTGCTGACACTGAGCTTCTGGGATGACATTCATTGGGATGAGTGGTGGGAACAGAACACAGAGAGGATAAGCAACAAAGAGAAAAACTGAAATTGCTACAAAGACACAGTACTGGCAACGAGCAGAAACGGACTGACATGGAACCAGGAAGAATGAGACAAACTTGGGAATATCAGTAACAGGACAGGGTGAGGGAACTTCCTTGAACATGGACTAACCTGGAAGTCATTACAAACGTAGGCAAAAATAGAGTGGACCAACATCACCATGCAGGAGTCTCCAGGTGCCGTGGGTGTAGATGGCAGCTATTCCAGCAATGTTCCTGCCTTTCTCAACAAGCTCTGGACACTGGTTGAAGATCCGGACACTAACCACCTGATCTGCTGGAGTGCTGTGAGTTCAAAATACATTGTATGTGAGACTGGCACATGAAACTTTTTTAACTGTAACCAAGTTAACAAGGCATAAAATGGGCAGTTTAAAACCTGCCCAAACTTTAAGGGCCCGTGTGTAGAAGAACTGGTCTTCAACTGCTACCTCCAGTTTTACCTCAGAGCCACTCTCTCTAAGCCAGCAAGATGGCTGCCATCACCACAGTCTTCTAAACCTTTCCTTTCATTTTTGCTAACACAGATTTGTCACGCAACACACCGCTGTGCAGTTGTAGGGCACCGTGCGCCTCGGTAGGGCAAAGTGGTGTAGAAGTAGGGTGGTCGACCTCTGATCGGAAGATTGCAGGTTCAATTTCCGCCTTGAACGCCCATGTGTCGAAGTCCATGTTGCCTCTGGTGAAAGGTTGGCACCAGTGTTCAGCAGTGGAGCCGCCATCAGTGTGTGAATGGGACTGTAACTGTAAAGCACTTTGGGCCTTCAAGAAAGGTAGAAAAGCGCTATACAAGTAAACACCATCTACCTATATACCTTCCTCTACCCCTTTCAACTCACTTGCACATACCTCTTTCCTGTACAATAATGCTGTAGAGGTTGACCCAAAGTCCGCCATGGTGTTGACCTATACTCCTTGAAACCATGCTGTTGCTCATATATGGTCTCAATGTTCATTTGGTTTATTATTTCAAGCAATTTCAGAAATAGAAAAAATTAAATCCTAGCTTCCACTAAGCTGCTGCTCCCACTAAGACTTTTGACCTTTTAGTACATTTTTTTTTAGCTACAGTGTGACTATCAGCTTTATATCTCTTTATTTCCACAACTCTGTGTCTCCCCACTTCTTAAAAATCACCACCTGTACATTACCCCATTCATCAAGCATCCTCCGACTCTCTAAGATCTCTGTTTAGGCAAATCAGCCTAAACAGAAACTTTACTGCCACCTGCACAGTTATGCTGTCTGGACCACCTGTCTGTACACTCTTCATCCTTTTCAATGGCTTTCTCACTTCATC
This sequence comes from Oryzias sinensis, assembly GCA_037389245.1. Lineage (NCBI taxonomy): Eukaryota > Metazoa > Chordata > Actinopteri > Beloniformes > Adrianichthyidae > Oryzias > Oryzias sinensis. The sequence goes on from CM074499.1 coordinate 5,054,349, forward strand.
CTTAGAGATCTTTGCAACTTCCTCCTCCACAACAGCCGTGTTTCCTTCTTTACACAAGTGGACATTTTCAAAGTTCTTCTTCCAGCTTCGCACCACAACTGTGCATTACTATTTATACGCTTTGTTTGAAAATCACAATCGTGTCAACAAATTTCCATGCTTGTCCATAATCGTCCTAACCTGGTGCACATAATTTCCATCCATTTCTCTGCACTCCCAATATGTACAGATCTGCTTCTCCCTCCTTTGAGCTCAACCTACCACCCAAGTCCTCCTACAATTTTTGTGTGCCCTTTGTCATCCCAACCTTCACATTGTGCTGCATTGCTGTATTTCTGTTTGATGTCTTGTGTCATATTAGTGTACCACTTTTCTTCTTAGCAAACCTTTTCCTCTTAACACAACTCCTGAACTTTTTAATTCCACCACCTAGTTGCCTTATCTGCTTTCCTCATTACAGAAGACACATCAAGTACCTTCCTCCAGGTCTCCCTGATCGCTTTAGCTGTCCAGTCATGTGGGTGAACCTCCTGATCTCTCAAACCTCTTTCCACTTCCCTCTAAAACCAAAAAAAACTCTTCCTTTTTCAGATTCCACCCCCTGATCCTCTGATCTGTATTTGTCTTCATCATTTTCCTCACCATCAATCATCCTCACACACATCCTATGCTGTCTGGCCAATCACTACCCTTTTTCTCAAAGGATACCCTGGATCGCCTCATCCATCTCCCTCCAGAATTTCTATTCTCAAGCTCAGGTCCTACCTGGATGGCATAACCACTGACATTACTCAATATCACACTTTCAATTCCCAGAGTTACACTAATTCCTCTCTGTATGACTCTCTCTTCTCCTCTGGAGCATTTTAACAAACTCCTCTCTAAGAAACTCCCCAACTCCATTTGTTTTTCCATACACTAAATGATAAAACAGCTTGAACCTATTCCTAGTCTATAAGCATTTTTTACTTTCTTTTATTTGGTCTCTTGAATACACACTTCTCTTCTTTTTCGTGAACACACACTTTTGTTCTTTTTATTCTGTCAGCAAACTCTCAAGTTTTCCAAGTGAGTTGAGTTGTTGAAGTGAGTACATTCAAAGTGTCTACTTACTCCAACAATCATGTCCTTATTTTTTATTATTTCCCTACAAATATTACTTTTCCCTGTCCTTCCTCAACCAACAATAATCCAGTGTTGGTCATTGTTAACACAGGCCGCAACCAGATGGGTATGAAAGTTTTATTCATATCTGATTTAGCTTTGGTTTTAGGTTGGATTGCTTTACTGAAAAAAGCATTTTCCAGGGCCGCAGTCTGGCACACAAAAGCACTGCATTGTCCTACCTTGTGGTTGGCGTTGTATTAGTTTATGTTTTTTTTTTTAAATTAATCCCCTGAATACAAAACCAACAGTAGAATTGACTTTTCCAACACTCTCTACACTTTGCTTTGCAATAGAGTACCACAAACAACAGAAAGTAGTATGGATCCGGTTTTGAGGCCAGAGTGGATGCAGTAGAAACACCATGCTAACATCACAGGGATTTCTTATTCATACATCTTACCCCCACCCCCCAAAAAAACAAAACAAACAAACAAGAAAATAAGAAAATGTAAATCAGCAAAACATGTTTGAAATACTCAACAGCTATATTTAAACTGGCAGAGGTATTAAACAAATTTCTTAAGGAGAGAATAAGTGAAAATGTTAATCAGAGCGATGGAAAAGATCCTGAGGAAGCACAGAGTTAATGATGTGTGTTTGTACAAGAAAAGATATTGTTAAAGATTAGCATACGTATCCATATCAGTGCATGAACATGTACCCAATCCCAAAATATTGCAACTTCATTTGTTGAAACTGGTGATTTGGTTACAAGGCCAGGTTTTCTCCACCCAACATGGATATTACTCTAACAACCACCGCATTCAGAATTTGGTTATATATAATTTTTTTTGCATGCTAATATCTTCAGTCTTTTTATTTTTTATTTACAGAGTTTTTTCTTCATATACTCAGTAAGCATGTTAATGGAAAAAAGGCTTTATAATCTACCTACATATCAACAGAGAAGCTGCAAACATTGGTTTCTAAAACTTGATTTAAAACAAATTCCCCTAGTGGATTTCAATGATCTTTTTCAAATGTTAAATTGGCTGTCTTAAATTGTAGAAGCTATAACTCCTCTTGGACTCTCGCTTTTACATGTTAGCAAACTGCTGTCTCCAGTTTCAACAGCCAGGTCCACATTCTGCACTCCATACAGCCAAAACCAGCCTTGCTTGGGATAACTGCCCATGTCAACGCTTAACTGTAACTTATAAAAAGTATTGTTATATGATTCTTGTATGATGTAATTTTTATTTAAAGATCATCTGAAGGAAGTTTCCAATGAGTTTTGCCAATGTTTACACTAAAATAGTAATAGAATTAAAAAAAAATTATTTAAAATGTGTTTCATGCATCTTGTTGACTAATATATACATGCGCATCTTTATTTTTACTGTTCTTCCTGGTACGTATGCATTTCTGATAACTATCAGGAAAACCTTTAAATTAAGAAAAAGGTTGATCTTCTCAAGTAGAATAAAAACGGTTAAAAAATTAAATGCAGTACTTGAAAAGATGCAACTAATTAAAATCAAGCTTCAACAACCAAAAAGGCCAGAGGTGTTGGAAAATGAGACCATAAAAGAACAGAGATGATAAAAGCATGTAATGAATAAAATGCTCTGTTAGAAGGTTCTGTTGACTAACTTCTCAAACCTGACTGGTTTCAGACCGGAACCAGTTTCCATGTGTTTGACCAGGGACGCTTTGCCAAAGAAGTTCTGCCAAAATACTTCAAACATAACAACATGGCAAGCTTTGTTCGACAGCTCAACATGTGTGAGTACACCAGCTCTTCTCCTCCCTGCCTTTTTTGTGACCGAGTTTGAACTTCTATGTTTGTGCCTTCTTTCTGTAGATGGTTTTCGTAAGGTGGTGAACATTGAGCAGAGTGGTCTGGTGAAGCCAGAGAGAGATGATACAGAGTTCCAGCATCTGTACTTCCTCCAGGGCCATGAACATATGCTGGAGCACATCAAGAGAAAGGTACATCTACACTCCACTTCTTGCACGTTACTTCAATTGCAAGGAGCTCTCCTAGGAAGTTTAAGGGGAACATTTTTCGGTCAGAGATCTGAAACTATTTTTGTTATTTTTAATAACACAAAGTTTTGCTAACTTTATGCAGCGTAATTGCATTTCATAGTTAGGATGTTATTAATTCCACTGTGGGGACAGTTCAGAAAACTACTTTAGTTTTCTTGTCAATGTCTTATTGTTCGAAGATCTTGTAAAAGAGGTAATTAAATCTCTACATTTATGCTTTTACACTGTTTTATACATTTATGACTTTAATTAGTTTGGAAGAGATACATTTTTTAAATGAACCCCCAAATTAGCTTTTTTTCATTTTAATTTAAATGAGTTTGAAAACTAGTGAATATATATGCTGTAATGGAACATTAGCTACCAACTAAAACTGAGTTTTATGTTATCAGGTATCCATTGTGAAGAGCGAAGAGACCAAAGTTCGTCAGGAGGACCTCAGTAAACTGCTTTATGAAGTCCAGCTGCTTAGAACACAGCAGGACAACATGGAGTTTCAGATGCAGGACATGAAGCAGTGAGTACTCCCACTTGTGTGTGCCTTATTGCAAAACTGGACTTGTAAGACCACTAATTAAATATTCACCAACCTCACTGGGGCCAATGACTCAGAAATGCACCTAAAGAAATGTAACATCAAGGCTTCCGCTTAGGAATAGAGCTAAAAAGGTGTGCATGGAGTTTAGTGGTAGGGGTGTGGATTTCAGACAAGCTCACTCCTGATTAGCACGAGTGGTTGCCATAGAAATGTTGACTTATCAAACCAACTACCGTGTTGTTCAGAGTATAGGTTGCGTTGTTTTCATAGTTTGGCTGGGGGTGCGACTTATGCTTAAATGGCTCATATGTTCATTATTTTCCCACAGACCAAAAGCTCCTTTAAATTTATTCTAATTTTTGTTTCCCTGTTCGGAAATTTTCGAGACAGCGAGTCGTCAAATTGGGTTTCAGAGAGATAAAAGAAGCGCTGAAAGCGACCATCATTCAAACAAAGCTCCTAATGATAGTGAACCTTATTATACTGGGAGAGTCTCTGAGTGATCTCACAAACCCAGACATTGAGACGTGCTTACCGATGCATCTGTAGAAGCAGTATATAAACCTGAACTCTCAATATCATCATCTGTGTCCTCAATGCATTGTAAATACAGACAAAGCTTCCATACAACAATGCGGCTAAAAGCTTGATGGTAGCTTCTTCCATCCACGGCGGGAGCGTCTAGTTTATGAACATATTTATTGAGAAGCGACACAATTTTCTCCCAAAAGTGGAACTTATACTACAGTGCGACTTATTTATGATTTTTTTTATCTTCTTTATTAAGCCTACAACAGCCTTTTTGGCTGTTGCGACTGATCCTCCGTTGTTACTTATGGTGCGGAAAATACAGTACTGCTTATTGATGGCGTCTGGCCCCAACATGGCGGCATCCATGTTGCCAAAATATGGTTCCCCCAATTGACTTAATATTATTTGTGCCAGAAGTCAATTTCTATGGATGACGTCAAACTCAATCGGTCCAGTTCTCATGTACAGTCAGTAGTTACAGTCAGTTAGTATACTTTCAATTGAATTTTCTAGTAAGAAATACAAACTATTGTTCCAGTTTTTATTCTATTTTTAAAATATATATGCCTACATAAAACATGGGGGGGAAAGGCTGCAAGCTTTTTATAAATAAATAAATGCATACATACTTTTTATAAATGCATATAAAAAGCTATCTTCCCCCATCACACCTTGTTCCAGAGGGTCTAAGGTTATATATACAAAAAGCTAAAATGCAAAAAATTAATAACTAAAATCCATATTGTGAAGCTGGATGGACTGGCAACAGAAGATCTTTAGCCTGTATGTTAGAAACTGTAAGACAAACACAAATTGTTCTGTCTGCTCAGTCTCATTTTTGCAGATTGTCATGTTTTTCCTGCTGAAGTCCATTTAATAAAGGTTTATTTCAATTCACACCTCAAAACATGAACATATTTTAAAATACACAAAAACATATCAACTATCAAAATTTTAGTTAAATTTAAATCAACCTCTCAGCTGTTTTTCTTCTTGTGAATTGTGCTCTATATGAGTAGGCTTTTGCTTCAGAGGCTATTGTTGCTTATAAATAGCAAATGTGGGTCCATTATAGAGCAGAGCTGCTTTTGCTCAGTATTGTTCTCTAAAGTGGGGAGAGAATGTTCATCCACACACCTGACTCACATGCTGACAAACCAACCAACCAACGGAGTGCGAACAAAGGCAGAGCAGGTGTGCACATGCAGATGTTACAAGTGCCATGTTCCATGATCCCAACTCTGTCTTGAAGTTGCATTTGGTGACATCAATCAAATTGGCAGCATTAGCCTTGCTACATAAAAACAAAGAAACCAACAAAAGCAATTTAACAATGGATGCTGTTAAAATTTATTTTTTTGTAGTTTAATACTGGTCTCCGTTTTTTGGATCTATAAGCGGACCCCGCATTTTACAGCGATACAATAAAACCTGCAATCCTAACTCAATAGTTGTTTTTTTGACAATTCACTCCATTGTATGTTCGATTTACGTCTTAGCCGATTGTCAAAGTAACCTCATGTGAAATGCCCATTTAATTAAATGTAAATGAAAATGTTTTATGTTGGAATTATTTTTTAATTAGGTTTTTAATTAAACTAACTTCAAACTTTATTGCTTCTTTGCCATATCAAAAAACCAAATGAGTAATATCATGTTCTGAACAAAATAAACTTGTATCATCTGCAAAATAAAAAACCTCAATATGTTACATTACAAATATCACTTAGGAAAATCTAATCAATTTTGGTCCCAAAAAAGAAAGTTGGGAATTTCCATGGTTTTATCATTTGTAGAGGTACTGTACCATTAATTATAATACATTAAAGACTGTCGTTTAAATAACTTTATAACCCATTTTCAATAACACTACAAATAGCATAATGTTCACATTTCTTAAAAAAAAGTGAGTGATAATGGTTCACTTAGATCAATAAAAACACAGCATTGTCTTTAAAATCCACAGCTTTTACAACATTTTTTGTGAAATTGGTAACCATCTAGGACATTTTTTTAAAAGCCATATTTTTGTTAATTGCGTAATTGATATTTCTGTAAAAGCATTAATCTTTACTGTTTGACAAATAATTTTTCTACTGTTATGTAAAATTGAGGTGGTGATGAAAATAGTCTATAATTGGCCCCATTTTTTAAATACATTGTAATAACAAGAGCGAGTTTCTATTAATATCAATGTAAATTTTAAGCTAATGTTTTACTTTAACAAAAAAATACAATCAATGTTTGCACAACACTTTAAAAAGAAGCTCATACAATAAGATCAACAAAAACTACATTGCATGTCAGCAATATTTCTCTGTCAACCTTAATAGTTTTGTCATTAAATCATTGAGTACTTTTATCTCAGCAGTGCAGTAACTCATCTATTCTATACAATTACAAACATGTCCACTGACAAAATACATGACATAAAAAAGAATGACGTTTTGCAGTTTTAAAGTAAAATGGTATATCATTTTTGTCAACAGTTAATTTTTTTTATTTAATGTTTTTGAAGTTGTTTTTTTAGGGGATGTTGTTGCACTTTTCTAACAGATCTAACTTTATGGAACAAATGAGTCTTCTGAAGTCTACTATTGTTGAATGACTACAAATTAACTCATAAAAGTATACAAATGTTTTTGTGTTCCTCATCATTAAAGAAAACACAAACAAAGGGATGCTAACACAGTTTGATCCTCTGATTTGCAGGCAAAACGAGGTTCTGTGGAGAGAGGTGGTGTCACTGAGACAGAACCACACACAGCAACAGAAAGTCATGAATAAGGTCAGTCCTCACACATCATCTTTACTTTTACTTATTGCAACACTACTACAGGAGTGACGCAGGACCTGTTCCCTCTCAAATCCCACCAACAACATCTTTTTTAACAGCATCTCTTGTGGAAACGAATCAGTTATAACATCATGAGGTGGTGGGATGTCTTAATCATTAAACCTACAAACGGTGCATCACAATCAGAGGTGGAGTTTAAAGGTTGCTGCAACACATCAATCTCTGCAGTCCAACTTCAAATAAAACCTTCCCAATTAGACATGTTGGTCCAAACCATAGGACATTTTTTATGCCCAAGTCTAACAAAAATATGCAGCTATTCCCCTTCACCAAAGCAAATAGCCAAACATGATCAACATGGTAGATCAGAAGTGTTTATTTGAGGGTTCCCCTTACTAAAAAGAAAATTTGACAAAATTATTATTTATTTTAATGATTAAGAAAGCTGATTCATGGTGTGTTTTTTTTTTCCGTCGTTGCCAGCTGATTCAGTTTCTGTTCAGTCAAATGCAACCCAACTCACCCAGCAATGTGGGCCTGAAGAGAAAGCTGTAAGTACACACAGATGCACACACGCACACACACACATATGCACACGCAGTGAAATAGACAAACATGGAGGGAAGGGCTGGCTCAGCTGACAAACTGAACAATCTAACTGAGCGAGCGCTGAATGGAGACAAGTGCTGAGTCAGTCGGTCACACAAACGTTCACACACAGTGAAGGCCGAGCAAAGTGCGTGACCCTGCTGCAGCCAGTGAGAGCAGAACGCTGGCTCAGCTCAGCTTCTGAGAGAACAAGGCCGGCATGAGACGTTTTCCCACTTGTTTTAGTGTGGTGGCATCACTCCTGCACGGCAATGGCAGTTTGGGGTTTCGGCTACAAGTAACTACAATCACAATGACAACAAATAAACTGGCAGATGGCGGATAATTATTTCAAATTTAGGTTCAATTAAAAAGAAATGGGATCTTCAAGCTTTTTAAGCTGAGTCAAACGGTTTTATTTGTGATTGGCCTTGATTGACTTTAGACTTTTAACCCTTGTGCTATCCTATGACCCCATCCTTACATTGACGTGTTCTCCCTACCATGACAAAGGTGGATAAAGGTGGAAAGATTTCATGTAATCCATGGACACCAGTGAAGATCACAAATCATTGAAGAAAAAAGCTTCAGCGCACTGTCTAGTGGGTCTAGATGACCCAACTCCCAATATTAAAGTGCCTAGGATAGCACAAGGGTTAACCGTTTATTTCTTTCCATTTGTGTGTTTGTGTTGCTGTTCTTGGCATTTAGCTCCAATTGAACAGTCCCTTGACAAACGCATATCAGATGCATAACTACAAACATTGACTGCTAAAAACTTTTCTCTTTAAACCAAACTACCAAAAATGACCACTTCATCAACCACACATCGTTGCGTTTCTCTACTCTGTAGTTTTTCATATTTAAGTGTAAACACAAGATTTATAGTGGATTTATGCAACCAGATATGAAAGGGGTCCCGAATATAACCAACTGGAGTTTTCTGCGACTCAATAAATGATCCACAAAAGTGTCAATTTATTCATCACATTTCTAATGATTCCTTCTGATACTGATCCTGTGGGCAAAGCTAATAATCATTTTAATGTTACATATTTGATAAATCATCTGTTTGTAGTTTTATAAAAAGTTCTACATGAAAATGTTTGTTTTAATGAATAATCTTAATAATTTAACATTTTAAAAAACTGTTACAATACCAACTTATTGTTTTCATTTTCAAATGAATATACACCTCTGCTAGCCACCGATGTGCAAGAAAATTGCTTTCCTCATCAGGCCTCTAATGTTGGACGATGGCCCCCCTAGCCCCTCTGCATCAAAGTTCAGCCATGCTCATCAGATGGAGTCCATGCACGAGTCCTTCTACATTCAGTCTGTGAGTATACAAACACACCATACCAGGTATGTCTTTCTCCATAAAAGCAAATCTGCAGGTCAGAGAATTTACTGGAACCTTGCTGTTTAGCATAAAATCTGCTGCTGCCTCGGCTCCATTCTTCCTCAGAGCTAAGGCATTCAGGTAGGCCAGCTGTCCTGCATAAACTAGCCTGGATTTCAAACATCATTCACGTTACACGTTACACTACTTTATTAATCACGATCTGACCAAAAATCAGTTTTAGTAACTGTCAGACATCCGTGTAGATGTGGAACTATTCACTAAGTGCTAGAAATGTACTTGACTGCAGGTTTTCATATCCAGTCTTTATCCTTCAGTACCTGTAGGTTACATAAGAAAGGTGATGCAGACAGAACAAATAATTATCAGAAAGAAAACAACAGATAAAATATTTAACCAACTTCTTCAGTTCGCACTAATGAGCAAAGTCACACAAGTGATGAATGTGAACACGGATTCCTTTTTTCCTCTTAAAGTCCCACTCCAATCATCTTTTGATCTACAGTATTCCGATTAGGGACCAGAGACACCCGCAAATAAACAGACTCCACAAATACGGAAAACCCCACCCAACAGCCCTGAGGCCAAAGAATGTCAATTAACCCTTGTGCTATCCTATGGGGTCAAGATGACAATTGACGTGTTCTCCCTACCATGCCAAGGTGAATAAAGGTGGAGAGGATTTCATGTAATCCATGGAAACCAGTGAAGATCACAAATCATTGAAGAAAGAAGTTCAGTGCACTGTCTAGTGGGGTCTAGATGACCACTCCTAGTGTCAAAGTGCCAAGGATAGCACAAGGGTTAAGTGTGAGTGGTCCTGCAGCGCGATTTGACTGTCACTTCTCCCAGAAGAGGCCAGTGTCATCCATCATTCGTTCATCTGGATGATATTTATTCTCCGCGATCATCTTTCTTAGCATATCAGAATATTTTCCGGCTGCTTCCGAGTCAGCTAATGCCATTTCTCTGAGCTTTTGTGATGCACCGGAGGAGTCAAATGATGGAAAAAAACATCTGCGAATACATGAAACTGCTAATATTTAAACACGTAACATAAGCGTTAAAAGTGCATTCCCACTAGCTAGCTTACAGCACCTAACACCCCCCGCCTAACATTACCGGTGCAACAAAAATGGCGAGCAATATCAGAGCTAGCCAGCTGTACAGTTTTAATCCAGATTCCAGCTCAGATGAGGAAAACAAACACACAATACATGGATCTATTTGTCTGTGGATGGATGCATCGGAATAGAGCGGAGCAGGGAGCTTGTTGCCTGATGACTGTAGCTTCTACGTCACAAATAAGCTCTTTTTTAACTACAAAAGAAATGAATAAAGATGAAGAAATACTCCGAAACACAATTTTAAGCTATTTTATTTATATACATGTCCTCCATCATCAGAAAAATGCTACAAGAACATGTTTAAAATGATTTTACCAGAGTGATTTGTTAAATCACAACCAGACTGGTTAAGGATTATTCTTATCCATATTCATCCAGTATATTTTCATGCAAAAGTAACAAAAAATGCTTAATGGTCCTCTCCTCTTCCTCCTCAGCCATCTAGTGACACAGCTTCCTGCTCAGGGAGCGGGCTGACAGGAGGGCCGATTATATCAGACGTTACCGACCTTTCTCAGACTGGAATGGCCCTGCAGATGCAGCCTGATGAGAGCAGGTAAGGCATGAAAACAGGAGTGGTACCTCCAGCGATCAGAGTCCGTGTTTAAACCTATACACACTTTGGGATGCCTCTGACAGAGAAAATTGTATGGTGCTCATCAAAGAGGAGCCTGCGAGTCCAGGCATGAGACCAGGCGGGAAGCGAGACAGCATGGGAGGGGGAGAAGAGGTCATGTTACTGACCTCCACCTGTGAGGTGTGCTCCGAACCTCCCGTTCTCCCCGTGGCAATGGTACAGTCTGTTCTGGAGGGAAGGAGTTCAATGATGGAGAGGAAGAGCAAGAGACTTGCCCTCGAAAGGTGAGAGCTCACAGGTGGACAAAAGCGCAGAACCTTTGCGTTTGGGGCGAAGCACCTGACTCTGGGTTTGTCTTTAGAGCCGAGGTTCCAGATAGTGCGGAGAATGTGGACATGAGCCTGGAGGAGCTGCAGCAGCTGCTGCTCAGGAACCACCACCAGGGGGCAGTGGAGTCTGGCACTGTTATGGACGTGAGTTGAACTAGCCTTGTAACTCCTTATCAAATGAACACAGAAGGAGCCAAAGCAAAACCTAGTAGAAATTCACTTGTATATGCAGTATGCTCAGACATTAGAAACAAATAGGATGCGCTTTGTAAGCCTGTGCATTTCCCTTTATTGAAATAAATGTATATCTAATCTTCATGTTAAAACACTGAAAAACGCAACGACAAAGAGGCACACAGTGCTTTCATGTCACACATGTGCTCCAGAGGGTAGAGTAAGGAAAAGCATCTGACACAGAACCAAAATATCATCTATGGGAATCACAAACAGAATTTACAAATCAGATTGGTAAAGCAGTCAACTGAACTTGGTTTATCTTTTGTCCTAACTGTCACACACATTTTATGCACGGTAATCCCTGTGTCAAAGCTCCTTTCTCTTTTCTGTGCACTACAGCCCTTCAGTTTAAGTCTGCCTCTGACTGAATGGAACTTCTCAGAGATGGAATCCAACCTGAAATCTGTAAGTATACGCTGCATAAAGTCTTGGTCACCACTTTCCTTATGGGTTGTCCACAGTTGAAAAAGGGGGGGGGGGGGGGGAATAAAACAGGTGGACTGCATGAAACAGAAAGGTCAAAGATCCCTTGGTTAGCCCATAGAGTAAAAAAGGTTCATGCACATTTGATGAACAGCAAGGGAAAATGGAAAAGACGCAGGCGTGCAAACTCTTAATTTTTCTAACCCCCCAAACACTTATAGGGGGAGGCCCATTAGCTTTCTGATAAGTGCACACTCCTTGGGTGCAGCCTGGCTGTTAGAAATAAGTAAATTAGAGAGTAGTTTGTGTGGACAATCCTATAGGCACTTTCGTCTCACATGTACACCCTGTGTGTGAGGCATTAGTGCAGTCATTGAGGAGCAAGTACATGTTGCATAAGGGGACTATAAAACAGCATCACCTGTATGTCATAAGTGCGTGTGACTTACATTTTCTTTTCAAATACTTCACCATACAATCACCACAAGCATGTCAACCGCAGATTCCATTTTTCATGACGTACCTTGAGGTGGGCGCATGAGTCTTAAGGAAACTGCAAGACACACCTGTGCTCCCTTTAAAACGCAGCCGATCCTCTGTGACCCTCCAAAGGTCCAAACAATACCAAAAACCAGCAGCACCCGTACCATGACTAAGGCTTTAAAACCTGGAAGTCTATGCACTTTTTAGACCAGAGTCTTTTAGAAGGTATACATAAACTAAGTTGCTTTTGTTCATCCAACAGTACATGTTCCAGAACCAGGAGGCAGAAGCGTTTCCAGCTTCTAACTGCGAGGAGCAGTGACTCTGTGCCATGAAGATTAAGGTAAAGATACCAATAAGAAGAAATTACAGTTTTTTTATTTTAAAGCTTTTATGTGTAATATATTTAGGCAATATGTTGAAGTAGTGTTTCCAACTGTTTATAAAAGAAGAAACAAAACTGAGAAAGATTAGAGACAAAAATAAGAATCTGACTGCATCTCATTGGATGAGCAGCAAAGGGGAAATACAACCAGGGCTGGGCGATGTACCAGTGCCAGTACTAATGTTTGCATAATTTCAGTTTTATCTGTATCGGTCGGATATTTAAAAAATCTATTGATATTGTTCTGAATGTTTTCAAATACATTTTATTTTTTAAATATATACCGTAATTTCCGGACTATAAACCGCTACTTTTTTCCTCCGCTCACAGCCCTGCGGCTTATTCAGTGACGCGGCTATTTTATGGATTTAATTGGCGGCCGCCATGTACGTACTTTCAGGTTCGGTGAATGGTTTGACTTCTCCATCTAACACCAAACACAAGTCATTTGTTTTTTAACACACCTCTCAGCAGCCAAACAGCATGGACGTCACTTCAGGTCTGAGACACTTCAGTCATGGTTCAACAAAAAGAAACACGCATGCCCGGCCGCATCCCAGAATCCTTTGGTGCCATTAGACCCAACGTGCACGTGATCGCCGCTACAATATGATGAAGCTTTCAAGTTAAAAGCAATCGTTAAAAACAGCGTGAAAAAATCCCCCATCAGTAAATGGAAATGCCGGTCAACTGCGTGACAAGAGAACAGCCCATGCTCAGAAGTGTATTTACCTCTGAGTCATAGTGACTCGGCTGGCTGCACGTAAATATGTGTGAATAACATCAGCCTTTATTTTGTCGGGACACGACTGGAAACACAAATCCATGTGCGGAATTTAGCATTGAAAAGCTCACAGCCGCCGTGTGAGCTTTTCGGATAGGAAGAGGAGACAAGGAGCCCGCTTGGCGAGCGCGGAGCGCAGAGGCGTCCGCGGAGCAACAAGTGTTTGTTGTGAAAGGAAACTTCTGACGGCGCGCGCTTTTCAGTCGCCGCTGCTTTATTTTACTGGTGTTTTTTTAACCAACCCCGTTACCACCATAATGCTGCCGCGACACAAGCGGAAGGAGAGCTGTTCCTTTTCACCCCTCCATGCACTCCTGCTCCTTGCTCATTCTTAAACACGTACAACAGTGTGGCGAGCCGGGCGTTGGCCCCGCTTTTAGCCCCTAAGACTCATGGGAAATGGGGGATCGCGGATGTAAATTTCCTCATCATAACTGAGGGATGTAATGTTGATTATATGGTTACTGTTTGTAATTTTATGTATGATACATAGATTGTCAATAAGTAAAAAAAATAAAATAAAAAAACCCATAACTGAGGAACTTGTGAACAGAATAGAGGTCCATGCTGTTTTAGATGTGGGTGTACTTGGATACATGAGCTTGAGTCAAGGTAGTACCCGTCCACAGTGTGGTGATGAGCCACGCTCACTCTGGGAGTCAGGACGGGCTTTGTTGTGACAGCGGCTTGTATTCTGATGCGGCTTGTGTATGTGCTAAAATATTTAAGCATGTGAAAATAGGTAACCCGGAATTTAGGGTACTTGCTCCTAATAGATCACTGGCACAGGGAAGCTCATAGTTTACAGTTTTGTCCTACAGTCAAAAAAAGGTTTGAATGATTTTAGATACATTTTCAAAGTTTTAAAGTGATACTTGTTCCTTTGAGATACCTTTTGTACATTAAAAAGGTCAAATACAATGTGATTGTACAGCAAAAGAAAAGTTGCGAGGCGTCGGCTGCCTCTCTTCTGATGTTGACGTTAGTCTGTTCTATATGAGTTTCCTGAGAGGGTGATCCCATCCCAGAGGACACTCACGGTTTTCTTCTCTCTCCTCAGACCACAGATGCCGCCGTTACGCTCGTTCTTCCATTCTGCATGACTTTGACACTTCACATGTCAAATTGTCTCCAAAAGACAACAACAAACGATGACGTTTGGTTGCACATCAACACGATGGGACACCACTGCGAGCCCAGCTGCATGCAGACGGTCAACTCTCGGCTCCTGCACTTTAGTCTTTGTGTGAGAAAGAGTTGATGCTTGTAGAAGTGACTTTTACTTCCTTTAAAGAAATTTCACTAATGTGTAACAAAAACAAGCTAGGTTTTTCTATTATTTTAGCTGTGAAAACACTATTTTGTATTGGAGCCACTTCAAGTGAAATACCTGGACAATGCAGTTTGAATAACAAATTTTCAATTAAATATCAAAAGAAGGAAATTGTTTCAGAACATCACAGGCGCATTAGACTTTGTGATAGGAGCGGTTCCTGGTAAACAGTAGGAGAAAAAGCTCAGATTTCTATTTTCATTGATGTTTACCAGACTTAAACATTCATTTCATGTTTCTTTGCACAGATTTGACATGTAGCAGGATGTTCAGTGCCTTCTCTTTTGTCAATTTAAATGTAAAGTTGTAGGGGAATACAAACTCACTTTCATTTTACAAAAACATGAACACTACTGCACTTTTGCACAATTTCTAGGATTAGTTAGACATATAATAGCAGGCCATTTTAATAGGAAAACAACAAATAGTCAATTCACGTGGAGGACTGAAATGTTTTTATTTTTTTGGCTTCATTTTAATATTTACGTTCCTGAAGCTACTGAGAGGCATTCATGACTTAAAATGCAACACAACCACCTTTAATGAATACACACATGAATACATGAAAGAGAACATCTAATACTCGAATGTCCTTATATGCCTGACATACATGCATGGAGTGGTTACTTGAGCTTTAAACCTGTGATATAGTTGTGACTATTGATTTCAGTAATGTGTATAAACTTTATTTATACAAGGAATTGCTAACTGCCATTTAAGTCAAATGTGAACGCTCAGCACTGGTTGCAGGCAACAGTTTCACTAGGGCTACTTGTTGGAAAAGCCGCCTGACGATAAGTTGTGCAATATTGTACCAAACTGTGAGGAAACGGCAATACACCGATGACCGTAGGAATGTAGGAAGCAGCAGCTGTGTAAGGTTAATGGGGTTCAATTCCAACGTAATGTTAGCCTGTTGATTTGTGAGGGGTGTCTGCTACCACGGTAACCAAACAGAAAACAGCTTTTTTGGAAAGGGATAAAGCCTTGGTTATATGCACCCAAATGGGGGTTGACCCGTACTGGTCCTGCTGATTTTTGGGTTATCCGGGCCCTTGGCGGGTTATACAAAGGAGGGGTTGCATCTTAATGGGAATGTATGTGTATTCCTTAAAATTTCCCTTAAAACTTGTGCACCCACCTTAAGGGAAAGCACAAAAATGGAACGTAGGATTGTCGTGTCTATGCAAAGTGTATTAGGAAGTATTTGTAAGGCAAATGTATGTTGTACGCACTCATGACGTACAAGCAATGCTGTCCTATGGTGTCCTTACATCAAACTCTAGCCATTGATAAAGTGCTAGTACTGGCTCATTACTGACCACGTGCAAATGCTGCAGCCATGGGGTGTGTCCGTAAACGTAAGTGTCCATAAGCATTTCCTAATTTGTAACAGGCTGTGCGCACTGATGACGTGAACAGCCCTAACTGACCCCTTGCACAATGTGCAGGATTTGAAGGGTTGACAAGATGGAAAACCTATGATGTACCTGCAGCTCAACTACTTCACTTACCCTTGCATGTTGTTTAAGTGTTCGTAATGACCTGTTGCCCGTACTATTCCCGTCGAAAAAAAATGTGCCTGAACATTTTCACTCTACAGGTTTACCAAGCGATCAACGGCCTCTCTGCTTGTGGGCCACCCTATGGCCAACACAGGTTTGCCAATTTGTCGGCCGCAGACAGCCGGTATCCACCATTAAGGGCAGTTGTGACCAAGGCTTGAGATTATGTACTTTTTCATACTGTAGCTCATTGACTACTGGAAGTGTAGTAAAGACAGTTCTGAATCCTTTTGTAACAGGCCACCTAGTACTACTTTGGTAACTTGCATCGATTGAGGCTGCAAAGTTTTGCTTCTATGATCAAATGAAACCGAATCATACTGTTGAAACACTACGTTTCTACCACTTTAGCTGATTTTCTTAATGTTTTTGAAGAGGGAAAAACAGATGTATCCAACAGAAGGAGCTCCAAATGAACAGACTTCTCACGGTTTACAGGCCAACATTTGTGTGACAGACCCTCAATCTCTGTGGAAACAAAATAAAACGGTGATCTGTGGTGTATGAAAAATGAAATTGCACTAAAAAAAAAAAGGTTGTAGTAAATCCGATTTTAGATATAGAATTTATTTCTGTTCCTCACCATGAGTGTTAAAGATTTTTTTGGAGGAGTGATGAATACACACATTCAACTGCTGTTGTGTTCCAATTTAATCTGTTTTTCCATTTGAATATTTTGCACTGAAATGAATGGATGTGTGTTGAAAATAATTTTGCTCGTCGGGTTTGCAGATAGTTCAGGAGATATTTTTGTTGAAGGAGTGAAAGGATCTTTGCTTTAGTGAAGCACAAAAGCACACAGAGAACAGTTAGTGTGAAATCCGCATAGAAAACAAGCTCTATGAGCTTTGTAACAAACAAAACTAAGGAAATAAATAATCCTTTATCGGTAAAGACTGAAATTTGGGTGCTATGGAAAATGGGCTGTAATTGGCTGAACATGTCATTTTATTTTCTTCCTTTTTAAGACTAAAGTGTTGTTACGGAGAGTCAAAGACACTTAGCATGTAATCATCTGTTTATGAAATATTCAACTGGTTAATGCAAATAAAAAATAAAACCAGATTCTTGATTGTTTCTTTCAAAGATTATTTTTGAAGGCGTTTGTTGATCTTGAAAGGTGGCTAATGATCACTAAAGCTTGCCATTTTTCCCCAGACAAGTCTTTTTTCAGTAAATTTGTTTCACACTTTCGTAGAACACAAACTGAGAATAAGCTCTGCCAGCACTGACAGACCTGCACTGGCTCTTTCAAATAAATACACCCGATCTTTTCGTGAGGAGGGCGAGACTCTAGCTCCTCCCCCACGCGGCGAGGGCAGCAGCTTCCCGCGGGATCCAGTGTCAGAGCGTCTATGAAAAGGTGAATAAAATAATGAAGCTCAGAGACCCAAGTGTGTCCAGCATCAGCACCACTGCTTTTACCTACATCTCCCATGATGCATTGGGATAATGTGACCGCATCTCTTACTGCACTGCTGTAAGACATTTGTTTGGTTCAAGTCATCTTTCTAAAAGACATGGCTGCCTTCTAATGATGTTTGGATTGAAGGAAATATTCAATTTCAGACTTGATTCACTTTTGAAGAACTTGAAGTTAAGTTTAAATATAAGTAACCACAAAATCAAAGAAACAGCATTAAGGTAAAGTAGACAACAGACACAATGAAGTTAAACTGAAACAATGTAATCACCAAAAAGAAATAAAACATTTTTGTTCAAGTCACATGTTTAATTTAAACGAAAGAAAAACCAATAAAACTTTAGCATGTTCACTTTTTGTGTAGTTACAAGTGAACTTATGAATATAATAATTTTGTCTGAAGTTTATCAACCGTGTTGTGATTATGTATTACAATTGCTCTTGCAAAAACATAAAAAATAGGCCCCTGTTTTAAAACTTAACTATGTTTAGAAAGAATGTCATTTTATTTGTTTTTTGTGAGTTTTACATGAAAAGCTACAGTCAAAAGTGTTTCTCCTTATGAAAGACACAGAAGATGCTGAGAGAGACACAGTGTAATTATTGGGAATTAGTAAACTACTCTGATGAACACGTAGCTGACATTCTGGTGATTGTAACAGTTTTTAAATGTGAAAATAAATTCAAAATTTCTCGCCACACACTGGCAGAAAAACAATGAGCTAGCCGCTAGCGGATCAAAGAAAACCAAACTTTCTCAAAACTGAAAACTCGCTTTTCCGAACCTTTACCTTGATTTCTTGGGTGTCTTTTCCTGCTTTTCTCGCTTGTCTTTTGGCAGACCCCTAGCAGATAAACATGGTAACTTTAATTTGAAAAAAAACTCCTCAGAGATGACCCTTTTGTTGAACCTTTTCCGCCTTGTTCAAAAGAACCCAAAGTTGCCGCTCTGGCGCCCCCTGGTGGCCTGGAAGTTCAGTGCACTTATAACCTGCAGACAGTTCCTGAGCGACAGGCACAGAGCCTTGTTTTCTTTTCTTTCTGTGTGGCTCTGTCTTTGAAAGAATATTCTAAGGATGTTAGTATTCATTAATTTAGTTTCAATTACTAATTTAAGTAAGTTACATTTTTTGAAATTGCCTAAACTGATGTGACACACACACCATGGGCTGAACAGTCATCTTGGTCACCAATAAGAATATGGCACCTTACCTGTCAGCTCCACCCCTTCCAAATTAAAACGTATTGATGTCAGAGCTACACCCAACTGGTGTCACCCATCATAACCAGGAGACCGTGTGTGGTTTACCACTCCTTCAAAATGCAAATGTTTCCAATAACTGAGCAAAATAATAGTAAGGGTTTAAACAACCGTCAGAAAAGCTCCTTCTTTCAAGTTTCTAGTAGCAATTTAGAGAGAAGTCCTAAAGAATAAAATTGAATTTACATTGTTTCTTAGAATCCAATATCCTTAACTAATGTCATGTTTACACCAAAACTCACCAACTATAACAATAGAAAAAAAAACATTAATTTACTTTTCTTAAATGTGTAAAAAGTAGTACATCCTTGATGTTGCAAGAAAAGAGAGGCCTCAAACACAAATGAGCTTAGGGTCATTGGAGGCCACATCAATGTTTAAGAGACAAAAAAACAAAACAAAAAAACAGAATTTTGGATTTGAGAAATTTTCGATTTCAAACAATACTCTGTTACATTAGAAAATATCAAAACGTTCAATCAAGACCTAACCAAAACTTTTTAATAATAACATTTTTAATAACAACAATGATAAAAACATCTTACAAACACTATACTCAACTTCTGCTCCTATATCTTTAGAAAGAAAAATCCAAAACACAAATCTTGGTCCGATCTCATTTTGGCAGTAAATGCCAATTAATTTATTTTATTAAAATAATAGGAATTCCTTGGACCTTTTGGATGTTATTTTCCACTGTGAAGACAAACAAAGAAGCCGTACTCTTCATCAGCTTTTCTCAACAGAATAAGGAACGGACACTTCTACCGGTCCTCCAACCTCTTAAACTTCTCTGCTTTGTTTTTTTGAGATCCACTGGCTATTTCCCGTTTTCTTACAAAGCTCTAGTTACGCATTATGAAGAAAGAAAAAGAAAAAAAGTCTAAAATGAATCTTTTTTTGGTGATGTAATAAAATTTCTTAGAATTTGTGGCTATTTCAATTATTCCTGTATTCAATTATATTCTGAAGAAATAAAATCCATTAAAGAAATGGGTGGCTTCAGGGGAAAATGGATTTAAAATATTCTACAAAATACACGTTTAATTTATGCACACAAACATGAAAAATGCAATTTTACAATTAGACATGAGGTTAGATACAGATACATTTACAATAATTAAGAAAGCTGCAGCATCACATTTTTATTTTTGCAGGGGAAAAAATGTCACCTTATTTTTGGGTAGCTTTAGGGTCCCTAATATAATATCAATCCTAAAATTGATCACCCCTCACAATCAGTTGGTGGTTTGTTGCTTCAAGGCAACACTTTGCAACGATGGTAAAAAGATCAGATAATCATCAATTGTATTGTATTTGAATCGTACAAAACAAGAAAAGTGAAGTAACAAACAAACAGCAAATAAACTATGCAATAAACTATGTTAGCATTTCATGAAGCATCAAAAATATATGAAATATATCCAAATACTTGTAGTTATAAATGTCTTTACTCTGTGTGGAATTTCAGGAAGCAGCAGCGATCAGGTGTAAAACAGAGGTAAAAACTGCATTTTCCACTAAAAAAAAAAAAAAGGAAAAATATATTGGAGATGAATATTTGCTATGGGACCAGTATGCACGAACACCCCCCCCCCACACACACACGCACACAATAACTGTTCCAAACGATCCCTCTCCGAACCCTGAGCTCATAACTGTCCCTCAAACTAAAATTTTCTGAAACTTCACTGACCTTACTGTCTAAGGGGAATTTCCCGAACTGAAAGTTTGCCAAGCCTCCTTCCATAAAAGGTTTTTCCGTCCATTTCCTTTGATTGTAAAGTAGAAAACGCTGACTGTGATCATATACATGCTTACAAATGCATATCTACAAACACGCACACACATTCGCTAATGCTTTATGTTACCTGAAACTCATTGACTAAGTGCAACAAATGAAAACGAACTGTTTTACTACACAATTATTTTTTTAAGTAGAAAAAACTATCAAAAGTACTTCTTCACATCCTAATGCGCATTCACATACTTTTTAAATGACATTTACATCAATGGTTTATAACCCTCTTGTAGCACAGCTTACAGAAAAGGTTATTTATTAAAGTCTCACCACTTCCAACTCATCATCATTCTATTGGACAGTAATCTCACTTGTTGCAATTAAAAAAGAAAAAGGAGTTCTTTTTATTCAAATGCACAATGATAAGAAATGAAAACAAGACAACACTGTGCAGTAGAGGGTGAGGTTGTCTTGTGACAAAATGTTTCAAAAATTAAAATGTTTAAAGAAGGTAATTATCCTAAAAGGTGAAAGCTGATGAGTAATCTTGATAAGCTGCTGGTTAAATTATGTAGAGAGGTGAAAAAAAAAGCCATGGATTATATTTCCACATTTGTATTTTATTATTTTTCATATCCTGGTTGCACACAGAAAATGAATGTCGATGAACCGCGAGCTTCTGACAAAATTGTTGGAAACTCAACAACATCAAACACTGTTGAAGGAATTGTCTGCAGCAAAGCATTAAGTTCCTTTGCTCGGCGTGCCTCGGTTATTGCCGCTTTACTTCCAGTGCACATGCTGGACGATGCAGTCTTCATAAACGTATTCAAAATAGAAATGGCCACATTCCA
This sequence comes from Oryzias sinensis, assembly GCA_037389245.1. Lineage (NCBI taxonomy): Eukaryota > Metazoa > Chordata > Actinopteri > Beloniformes > Adrianichthyidae > Oryzias > Oryzias sinensis. The sequence goes on from CM074499.1 coordinate 5,075,847, forward strand.
ATGAAATTCACAGGTTTGAAGGAACCGACCCGTTTCTGGAAACAGGATTTAAAACAGACAAAGCTTTGAAAAATGTTCTGGGGGGTGAGAATGTTAGGAAGAGGGAAAAAAAAGATTTTATAATCTAACTGAAAAACAAAACAATTTGTTATCAATTCATTCATAACTGATGGGAGAATAGAGAATGAGAACTCAATGAGAATGAGTGTTCCACTCCTCTTTGTTTTGGAAAAAAAAAAAAAAAAAGAGTTTTTCACATTATGTAACTACAGATTCTGGTTTAAAAGAAAATACCACAACTGGTTTTATTATACACAAATATTGAAGCAAAATGTGCAAATGAGTTTCAAACATCGTAAAACTCTTTCAAGATGGAAATGTCGATTGATGTTAGTCAGACTCCAGAGGAAAAGAGAAAAATTTCTCGGAGTCTGAACAGAAGCCCAAACAGAAACAATAAGAAGAGGATAAACTTGTAAACAGTGTCTAACGGCCACTGAAGCCACTGCTCAGCATCACAAAAGCAGTGGAGATGGAGTTTAGCTTCAAAAGGCTACAACAGCCTCCATAAAGACCCGATAAAACATTAGGACATTCTATGTCTGGAATGACGGACGTGAAGATCTCTGCATCTGGACTTCAAAGGTAACTTTGACATTTTCCTGTGTGACCAAAGGAATATGTCAAATTCCTATGCTGTTGTTCTGCATTAGGCTTGAATAGCATGTAGTTTTGTGTTGAAGTAAATGAGAGGTCTAGCTTTTATCCAAAGTGAAGATGCCACAGAAAGCCCCCATAAGAAAGTTTTTTATTCACACTCACGTTGTTCAAAAGTAGAATCGAGTAGTAGAGTATAAGCCTACAAGTCTGTGAGCGTTTAGTAGAGAAAGTTTGCAAAAAATCTGCAGAAAAATAACAAGATTAAAATCCAGACCTGCTGAGATGTCTTGTGTCAACTCCAGGGTGCGTCCTCTATGTAAATTAAAAGAATATTTAAGTCTAGATATGAGAAATGCATTAAACAAGTTCAAACCCAAACTTTTGCCATAATGAAAGCACAAAAAGCAAATGTTTAAAAAAAAAAGACAAATAAAACTGTAAGAGCTGAAGCAACAGCAGAGAAGCAGACACGGTCTGTAAATGATCAATGAGAATAACCTTTAGTCAAACTGAAAAATCAACAAACAAAAAAAAGAGACAAATGAGAACTTCAGAAAAAAGTCCTAATGTTTGCAGATGATGAGGCTTCGTGTCTGCAAGGATCAGCCAACAAACATGACGGGAGAGAAGCTGAAAAAAAAGGTGACCTTCTATAACTTTTGATCTTCATCTGTAAAATGTTATCAACTAGGAAGTGTTTGAAATTAGGGCAGATAAGAAATGCTAAGATAGAGTAGAATGAACAGTCAGGAATCCACAACAGACAAATGATACATGAAACTGTTTGCGATATGGTTACACACAAAACAAAACAAAAGCTGAACAAGAACTCTTCATGACTCCATTTTTGCTTTTTGTTATTTTGCCAAATATCAGTTTGTTTGTTTTTTGCACAGCTTCGTTCATTATCATTTTTCTGCATTAAAAAATGGAGGCGATGACCACCTGAGTGAGATGAAGCTCCTGCGTCGTTCTTCTGCAGAAATGACTTTTAATGTTCGCTGAGCTAAAATGCTTTACCCAAAAGCATCCGTTAGATCCAGAGTTCTCTAGACTCAGAAGCGGTGGACAGACGAGTTTCCCTCAGATTCTCAGACGCCACGTCGGCGTTGTCAGAATCGTGTTTGTAAAAGAAGCAAAACATTTGGGGAAACAAAGCCAAACTCGGCCAGCGTGCGTTGCTTCGTGCTCAAAGATGCTCACACATTCAAACTCTACAAAGACGCCTTTTTTCAGAAGTTATGTACAGAGAGGTTCCTTTTCTACAGAGAAGAGCAAGGCGGGAGATGAGGCACAGAGTTCAACACTTCCCAGTCTTTTCCTGGTCTTCCTACGTTTGCTCACACAGAAACAGGAGGTGCTGAAGCCAACAATTGGATCACTTGAATGTGCTTTGCAGCTGCGGAAACACCAGCAGAACTCTGTTTCTGCTGGATTTCAGCGGCACGGTCATTGGAAACATCTCTTAAGGAAAAGGTCTGCAGCTCCTTAAACTTATGAGAGGTTCTTTTGCAGGAACCACCTTCATTCCTGGGAGAAAGAGCGATGAAGTACGGGGCGACAAAGAGAGAACAAAGGTATTTACAGCTTCTCCACATCTGCACGGAGGCCTCCAACATCAGCATCTTACCTCACAGAACAAACCAGATGACAGCTAAACATGCAAAAACAAAGAGGCGTGACCGCCTCTCTGTTCTCCTTCTGCTGGAGAACACAGGTACTAACTTAGAGTGACTTAAACCTGCTCTGCAGCTGAAACACTGAGTTATTAAAAAATCCAGCTGATGCTGAGTTCCTTCAGAAACTGATGATCTGCAGCTTTCATCAAAAACTAATACTGAAAAATGTCTTCTCTCGCCTGCCTAAAACCTGAAACTGAAAGGAAGGAGCTTAAATTTGTTGAAGAAAATCCTTGATGGTCACAGAAAACTGAATAAGTTTCATGTCAGACAAAATGTAGGAAAAACCGATGGAGCTCAGCGAAACATAAGTTCGAATCAGAGTGTGTTCAAAGCAACACTTTACATTAACTAACAACAACAGGGATGATAACTAAACGTTAACAACAACTTCTGATCTTCCTCCTTTCAGAAAAATGGATTCAGCTCCAGGACGAAGCTCGTTCACAACAGTAGGACGAGTTGAATCATAAAGAAGGCGTTACCGTAGCGACAACACAAGTCAAGACTGTAGACTTGACACACACAAAAAAAAACACCCCAAATCTTTGGCTTTGGCATTTGGCAAAGAAAGAAAGGAAACAAGAGGATCGCGATCTACCAGTTAAATGCAACGGTGAAAACAAGTGGGGGGTGGGGGGCAGGACAAACGCACATGTTGAACACTGAGGATGTCGCACAATCAAGTAAGACGGTGTGTTTTAGTGCAAATGTAACTGTGAACTTCAGGAAGCGGCGAGTTGAAACATCACAAACTTGTGCTTATGAGTCTCCTTTCATTCAGCAGTCACACAAAAAAAAACCAACAGAAGCAAAACCACACACACAGATGTTTGTGAGCAGGGTTGTTCAGCGTGCTTTGTGTTTACAGACACCCCAGGGAGGGGGAGGAGGAGGACGAGGAAGAAGGAGACCCCCTGTTCTGGACGAGATTCTCCCCTCTGTGACTCTCAGTTTGGCTCCAATGGTTCTTCTGTGGATCTGGAGGTCCATTGTGGTTCAGCAGTGGGGGCTGACCAGTGGTGTGTGTGTGTCGGTGTGTGTGTGTGTGTGTGTGTGTGTGTGTGGTCTGTTAAATGATCCTCAGCAGATGAGATCCCAAGGACCTCACAGAACAGAAACAGGTGAGCTCTGCGGCGCCGTGGCGCTCTGAACCGTTAGCATGGACCGCCCCTTCGCTCTCAGGGGTCCTGTTGACTCAGGATTGGAAGCTTCTCGGTTTGGTGCAAACCCTCTGAGTTGAGTCGCGTTTTCGATCAGGGCTGCTGGGCTCAGAATGTGGCTGTGGATGAGAAACTCCAGGAGCACCCCACTTGTTCAGTGGGAGCTGCCGCTGGACTCAGCTCGGGCTTGGCTGCCTGTCCGAGGAGCACCGTAGAGGGTGACTGAAGCTATGTGGTTGTTCTGCATCACCTGTGGAGCAGCAGACACAGGAGTGACGTCACACTAAATTTGATGAGCGCGTCTTAACCACCTAGTACTATGAAAAATGTGGGTTTTTAGGGTGTTTTTAACATGTTCTGCTAGCATTTCTCTTATTATGAAGGAAACTTAGATCTCGTGGGTTAACTGAGGGGGGGTCTGGGGGTTCTTCCTCTGGAACATTTTGAAAATTAGGCCTTTTTATATGCACTTTCCAGACATCTAGGGCATTATTTCAGCCTCTAAAACCTTTGAGGAAGGGAAGTAAATTGACACAGTCAATGAAGTCTTTCGGGTTTTTTTTTTTTCATTTTCCTTTATGCACTTTTTTTTTCCTAATTCTGCCCCCAGGTGATTAATTTTTACATGAAATCTTAACAAAAAACAGTCTGAAAGATGGTGGCCATTATGTCATTGACAGTGAGGATGCAGACTGCAATAGTCGCTGCTAAACTGTGCTATACCGTGGAGTCATGTCTGTTATTAAACCTGTCAATTTTATGTATTTATCCACCACGTCTTAAAATCCAGTCCATGAAAAATATTGTCTGACATTAAATCAGTTTGTGGTCACTTGCTGGCAACACGCGACATCAGAGCATCACAGCACCATAGCATCAGTGTCTAACAACACAGCTGTTTCCAGATCGACACTTTTTTATTAGGAGACTTTCTGTTGCTGCTGCGAGCCCAGCAGCTTTATCCTCCAGTTTGGTCTGGATCCCACTGCTTCATCGGCCAAACGCCAAACAGAGGTGAATTACAGGAGGGGGTGGCGCCCTCACACCGCGTGCTCTTGTGTACCTCGCGCGAGCACAGTGGAAGAGGACATTTATGTTGTAGCCCTTTAACTTTTACTCCTCAAACAGGAATAAATGGATGCAGTTGGCGAGTGCTCAGTTTGCGTTCACGGGTTATTTGCTACGAGGCACTAAATGAAAAAAGTAGGCGGGGATTAATTCACTTACAGGCAGTGACCCTTCGCCGGGTGCCGGCTACTTTTAAGGCTTTTAAAGCAAAATAACTGGCAGAATAACTTTTCAAAACAGCATATTCCCTGCTGTGATATCAGCCAAATAAAGAAATATTCAGTAAATCTGCATGTCTGTTGCCATCGAGACTCTGCAAACCCAACAGAAACAGGAACTGACCTCAAAGATCATCCTCTGCAGTCCAAAGCAGAAGGTGGAGCCAAACGGGTTGGTGTTATTGGCCGATGACGACCTGGAAACAAATGCCTGTGAGCATGCTCAGTTCTGACCGCCTCCCTGGCAATAATACCATCTGAACTCAGCAGCTTTAACCCTTGTGCTATCTTGTGGGGTCATCTGGACCCCACAAGATAGCACAAGGGTTAAAGGGACGGAGATTCCCCTACCTGTGTAGCACCACAGGTTTCTCCATAGGGTGACCCAGCAGCTCCTGAATCTGATCCCACTAGCAGAGATTAAAAAAAAAAAAAAACCTCAACAGCTGATCAGACCAACTCCAAGATGTCTTTGACTTTCACGTTTGTTTTTTAATGACAACAGGGAGCATCAACAGACAGATATTCTCTTCCTGGCTCAATACAACCAGAGGACAGGAAACCCCCCAAACTGGATATCTCAGTTAAGCTTTCTGGAACCTGGCACCTTTGGACCAGATAATCTCTCCAGAACTGACCTTGCTGTAGGTGGTTAAGATGCAGTCCTCAGCCTGAGAATCAGCTCCTTCTAAACAGGAAGCAGAGATCATCGTATTAATTCCCTTTAAACCTCATGGAAAATATCAGTCCAGATCAGACTCATGATTTCAAATCGTTCCACCTTTTTTGATGATGAGAGGAATCCTAAAGTCACATCGATGATATCTGCATTAAGAGAAAAACGAGAATAAAACAAGACATGTCTGATATTCTAGAGAAACATTAGGACACAAGCAGGCAGGAAAAAAGAAAATGTCAAAGAAGAAGAGCTCAGATACTTGCATATTAAAGTTGTAATGTCCTGGGTAGTTGGTATGGAGAACGAACTTCTTCACCAGGTGAGTTGTTGAGTCAAAAAGAATATCCTAAAGATAAGATGATCGTTACGAGGGTTGGGTCTGCATGACTGTTTCCAGAAATGCCTTCACGAGTCATATCTCCTGCAGATAAAAGCCATTCGGCGAGACGTTCCTCAGGAATTTTGTCACTTTCTTCAACGCGTTGGATAAAAGTAGACAGAGCGAGCATCATAACAGGCAGACATCATCTCGGAGTGGAGCAGGGACCTCGTGGCCCCATTATTTTCTGACTGTATTCTTTTCATCGACTCATCTCCTCATTCACAACAATTTGAATAAAAATATACTCAGAAATGCAATTTTGAGTTTAACTTTCATTATATATGTCCTCCGTCATCAGAAAATGCTACAAGAACACGATAAAAACACCAGAAAGATTCTTTGTAGCCTTTTCATTTAGCGTGCAGCACTTTTCTTTACACCATCTGATAAAAAACTAAATAGGCCTAAATTCTATTTTGTCCAACATTTATGCATTTCTTTAATTTAGCATCTTTTTTTTAGCTTTACTAGATTTTTTAATTTATCATTGTTCACCTTTTTCCATTCATTTCATACAAGGTTAAAGATTGCACCACACTGTGTTGACGTTGGCATAATTATTTCTTATTTTACTCATTATGACTGAACTGCTGTGATTAAACCTGGAGGTCCTCTATAGCTGTGTTTTTCAACCAGTGCGCCGTGGGAGACGCTCAGGTGTGCCGTGGGAAATTGCCCTCATTAACTGATCTAAAAACATTTCCCATCTCCAGGATTTCAGCTCTGTGTTCATCCAAACAGGTCCTGATAAAACACTGAGTAGTTAGGAACATGATAGATCATAAAATACTTTTTTCTTTGTGTTTATTTGATTCTATTAAAGACACTTTGATAAGAATGGTGGTACCGCGATTTACCCGCAGCTTTAGCTCTGTTTTTGGAAAAGTCCCGCCCCTTCAACTGTCTCCGCCAATCATTCTTGGAGGCTTAATCACACTTCATCAGTCTGACGAATCAGAGGTGGGAAAAGTCTTCACTTCCTTGTTCTGATTCTACTCATAAAGTCGCTCAGTTGTAACAGAAATACCAGCTAAAGCTCGTCTTTAGCGGTGTAGCTTTCCACAGAATCCAGTGTCAGACCGTGGAACAAATGAACAAACATTTTTTGTTTAAAATTTATCAAACATATTGTGATCATATTGTTCAAAAATTACAGTTGCCTTTGCACCAACATTTAAAATCATTCTGGATCATTTCTGGATCATTCTGATCCATTTCTGACACTTTCAAAGGAATCAACTGCAATCATTTTCTGCTTTCTTTAGAAAAATGAAAAAACAACCAAACATTTATCATAAGAAGAATGAACTACCCAAAATTGCTGGCTCACACTTTCAGATTTAACTCCCGGCTAACACAGACGTTTGTCGTGACAGCTAAAAGTGCTTCAACCATGAGAATGATCTGAGTCCAGCTTTAAGTGTAATAAATTGCTGTGATTGAAATCACAAACGGCGTTCTCCCACAGATAGCAGGTCTAAATAAAGAAGCTACATACCACGCCCAGGGTGAAGAAGTTGAAGAAGTAGTCGTTGCACTTGGAGGGAACTTGCTTGTGAGGCGATGGAGAGTGGATCTTCATCTGATTGTCAAATTGTGGCCAAACAGAAAAAACACAAAAAGAAAACAGGAAAAGTTGAGTTTTTCCCGTGTTAGACAGCATCGTAACGAAGCGCCGCTGCGGTGACAGACACCAGCGACGGCGATGCGCTCCCACCTTGTCCTCTGACTTGTAGAAAACTTTATGGGGCGAGCCCAGAGCGCCCAGGACATCCTGACAGGAGTCTCCAAAGAAGATGCTCCTGTCCATTGACCGGACCTTGGCGTCAGCCATCACCCCGACACCCGAGCCTGCAGCGACCCAACACACCCACAGCAGTGAGACCTTCAAGCTCCAACGCCTGTCCCCCTAATCAAGGTCAGGTCATTTAGAACAACAATGTTGTTTTACCAAGAACAAAGAGGGTAACATTTGACACATGACAGCCATCAGTGCATTAAAGACTGACAGTCTCACAGCAACTAACTAGGAAGATTTAAAAGAATCCATCACTTTATAAAAAGTGTGTTTTTTTCTTCTAAAATCTCATTTTTGTAACACCCACATTATTTGTTTGCTGCTCTTTTTTACTTACATAATGTTCTCAGTGGTCTTGAGTTTTTGTAAACTTTATCTTCTTTAAATATCTTATTTTCTTTCGTTTATCAGGACAAACTACCCAAGAAGCTGTTCTGTTTTTGGGTTTATAATTTGAAACAAATTCAGTAAATAATTGTTGGTTCATCCCTGTTAACCGACATGTTTTTGTTTACTAAAATGAAAGAAATAATCATATAAAACATTAAACGTAATATCTTCTGCCCTCTACACATTTTCTTCCATCTTCCTTTTGCAGCGCCCTCTGTAAACCGCTTCACTTGTTCAAACCTCAATGATGAAGGAACCTTTTGTGTCATCCACTCTGAACTGACGTGTTTACCTGCAGCGAGGAGGCGGAGTTTGAGCCCCAAAGGACCCGCCCCATCTCTCAGGACATCCACGCACTCAGCGTAGATGTTTCCAAGAAAACAAGCCAGCGGCATTGGAGGAGCTCTGAGGACCCAAACACAGCTTTAGTTTCTTAGTTCCTCTTAAATGCTTGACACTCTGAAACTGTCTCTCTTTTTTTTTTTGTGGTATGATCACCTCGTCTCCTGCAGGTTGTTGCCGGTGTAGATGTGCATCCTCTTAACCATGGCTCCATGTGGAATCTGCATGGATGCCGGGAAAGTTAGGCCAGGCTAACAAACCGGATTTCATACAAAAAATAAAAACCTCCATTTTTTTTCTCTAAATTTACCGTTATCGTGATATCTAGCTGTGCAACACACATATCGGAAAAGACGGTGAAATCCTTAATTGCGCTAAAACAATCTTATGGCAGCTTGAAGTATTTAACGAATCAGATAAATCCATTTATGCATTTGACTAATTGGATCGACCCCTTTGGATGTTAGATGTTCGTAGACGAGGGTCCTTTTGGAGTATCATTCAAATGATGCTGACTAATTTAAATTAAACTGTTGCAGTGAAATGGAAATGATGTATGTACCGTAGTTGTTTTCCTATTTGTTCACGTATCGCAGGTTATGTTGTCATCGCAATATTGATCACTAATGTTTTTTTTCTCATATCGTGCTTCCCTATTGGAGAGGTTTTATATTCGAATTAAAATCACTTCAAAAATGTAACTTTTATTCCACAAGACCAGATTCAGATTTAGGGGTTTTACATTTTTGAAGGTGAAATGTGAATGTTGGCATAGGTCACTGTGACATGAACTCTCCCTTAACTACAAACACGAAAGAACCAAAGAGCACAAACTCATGGGCTTAGAGAAATCAGACTCTCCATTGTATTTATACAGCATGTATTTACTAAATATAGCTTATACTAAACAACAAAAGAATAAGACAAAGAAGAAAAAGCTAAATGCCTACATTTATTGAAATAAAAAAGTTTTTCTTTGTCTAATAAAAAGGTACATTTAAGAAATGTTTCTAAAGACTTCAATATTTCTTTTATTAACTTTTTACTCCTATGTTTTTAATACAGTCAATTATTTTAATGCTCTGTGAAGACGATGACTTGTCTCTGCATTTAAACGAAGCCTCCAAATAAAAGTAAAGCTGTCTGGCTTTAAAACAGAAGTAGAAGATGAAACCCAGAAGAAGCTATTATGGATTTGTTTTTGGTCTGAAGCAGCCAATATCATCAAATTGAGTCTTCAGCATAAAAACTAAATGCACAGAAATAATAACTGCAGATTATGAAGCCATACGCACACACACATGCACAGAACTCAGCCTTAGACTGTCACCCCAAAGCCCGATCACCCAAAGCTCCTGTCTGACCCTCACAACACTCCAACGGGGTCGTTCAGATTCCCTCACCTCATATTTCGGCGCTTCGTTCCACGACTCCAGCTGGAAGGAGAAGGACAGTCCACGAAAGTTGAGGTGGAACAGCTGCTCTGCGGGGTTGTAAACTGGACCAAGATGTGGGAAAAGAGCAACAACAAAGTTGGAGAGGAGAAATCAAACACAGATGGACCTGAGCGTCAGCTGTGTTACCTCCAGGGTGCGTGGCTCCAAAGGACTGATCTATCTGCTCTATCGTGGGTGCGATGGCCTGAGAGTTGAAATGCACTCCACTGAAACAAAGACAACATCACATCCATTAACATTCCAGCAGGCCGAGTCCAGACCGAATCTAAGCTCGAAGATGCAGTAAGGTTCCCCGCTCCACCACAGCCCACGCTTAATCTTGGAGTCTGAATTTGATCTCACCAGTATTTTAGCTTGACTTTGCTAAGGTCATACACCTCGATCACCTTTGACACAAAGAAAAAAACAGTTAAAAAGGGACAGGTAGTCACAGCCGGAGACTTGCAGCGCTGCTCAGAGTTTATAGTATTTAGACTTTCACCTTGAGTCTCTGGTTTGTGGCATCAAACAGCAGTTTAATCCCATCCTGAGTCAGGTTCAGTATGAGGTCGTGGCTGAGAGGCGTCTGCAGCGAAGCAAACAGTCATTACTGAGGCAGGAGGTGGTCCTTCACAGGCAAACACATCCGTCAGTGTTTCACAACCTCCTTGACTGCTGTTTTTAAGGAAGAACAACCCGGACAGAGCCAGGCCGCAGACAGAAAACTGAAGCCCGGAGGAGGCGTGAGTGCTGACTCGGGATGTACATATGTGCAGTCAGGTAACCTGGTCTCCGAAAGAAACCTTGTTACCTGGGAAATCAGCTAACAGATGCAGGTGCAATTCCGAAACCTGTTGCCCACACCTTCACTACCTCATAGACATCAAGACCTCATTCATCACGCCGCACATCTATTGACAGTCGAATGAGGAGTACAGTGATCCCTTGCTGTAACGCGGTTTACTTTTCACGGTTTCGCTACTTCACGGATTTGCATCGTGCATTATGTTCTGCATTCTGATTGGTTCAAAAGTCACTCGGCTTCTTCTCTACCTGTGCGTCAATAACGTTGCAGTTTAATATGTACACGTTTGTAAAACAGCTCGCCATATTTACAACACGTACATGCAGATCATCTTGCAATTTCGAGTTTCTCTAAAACCCATAGAAAAAGAGCGACAACTACTGTCAATCACTATGTTCTTCTCAGAGCAGAGTCAGGATGCAGCGGCTCAAGAGCAGTGAAATAGACCTGAGTCACTATTTGTCTGACCGTACTTTGTATTTTTTTAATAATCATTTAAAATTTTCTCCCGTTTAATCCAATACTCGAGTCGCGGTGGGCGGGGCTAATCTCCGCGATTTGAAGTCTTCTGTTCACATCGATGATTAAAATTATTTTTATTAGACAGTACAGTGCAGAAGATATTTGTTAAAAAAACGTTTCTAAAGTACTTTTATTTGTGAAACAAATGCTTGAGCCTGTAAAATGGTTTGCTCTTTCTTTTCAATGTATAATAGAGTATTTAATTGTATAATAATTGTAAGAAAAAAACAAAGGTTTCTACTTCACGGATTTTGCCTATCACGGGTTCTTTTTGGAACGTAACCCCCGCGAAAAACAAGGGTTTACTGTAACAACATTTAAGAAACGTCAATTTCCCTGAGGAAATCTATAAAAGTTCTCCCAACCTCATTTCTATGTTTACATGGAAACCGGGTTACTCAAGAAAACACAATGCAACATGGTAACTTAAAGACCCACTCCAATGAAAATGATGTTTTTAACATGTTCTTACGGACTGCTCCGCTCTATTCCGATGCAGACAAATAGATCCATGTTCATCTCATTTTCCTCGTCTGAGCTGGAATCTGACTCGAAACTGTACGGCTGGATAGCTCCAATATTGTTTGCCATTTTTGTTGTATCGCTAATGATATGTTGGGGGTGTGAGGGCTGTAAACCAGTGGGAGAGCATGTAAACAGAGAGCTCTCAGCAACAGGGTGGGGAAGGTGGAGGCAAGGCTGCTCCGTGCTGACGTTCCCGCCCACGACTCAGAGGTGAATTTCTAATGAACTACTGCTGCTCTGCAGATACCGTCCTAGAAAACGACACTGATTTATTGAGTTGTGCTAAAAACAGCTCAATCGTTATAAAAAGACAACTGGGAGCACTTCTGAAAAAGATCCAAAGATGACCAGAGATGGACTTTAAGTGCACTTAACCAGACTCTTCATTTAAAAGAGGAAAAAAAGGAATACTATCACAGGGCTTAAGTTGGAATATTTTGAGCTATAGTAATGTAAAGGTGGAGTGTTTTTACATGCGTTATCTTTCTCGGTGTCACAGAATTGACAGTGTCAAAGTACGACAGTGATGGAGCTGCAGCTTTGCCCAATGACCTAAAAAAAATACCGCTCATACAGGTTTGTCTAAACCTCAGACTAGATGAAATACTGCGTTAAACTTGTCAAAAACCTCTGCATTATATGTAAACTCAGGGTTTGGGCTCCATAAAATTCAAGCATTTTCCAGGTCAGGTAGGTTAATTGCCATAACTTTTTTAGAATGCGATATTTTGGATGTTTACACAAACACTCGTGTAGAATAAATGAAAATACATGCTGAACATTTCAAACTCTGAAAAACAACATTTACATTTCAGAACTTTTTAAAGACTTCAAACAAAGACTTGATACGCCTTCAAGGCTTTTACAAAGTCTTCAGACTCACTAACTGCTGACATGATGACCGGATCAGAACCAAATTCCTTTCAGGGTAAAATCTGAACCTGTTGTTCACACCATACTTTCAGCTAAAGTTAACAAACAGACACTTTACTTTAAATCCCCAAAGACAAACAAAAGATAAATAATTATGACAAAGACAGATCTTTTGTTCAAAGAGGATTTACAGTTTCACTCCGATCATCTTTTGATCTATTTTCAAAGTATTCCCAGTGGACTTTTAACTATGAATATGCTGTTGTCTGAGTTCAAGCTTTTGCGTTAAACTTGTCAAAAAGCTCTGCATTATACGTAAACTCAGGGTTTAGGCTCCATAAAAAAAAACAATTCAAGCATTTTCAAGGTTTGATTCCCGAAGGGGGATAAACAATGGCACTGGGTCAATTACCATATCAATGGCGAGCAATAAACATCACCCAGTGAGGGCCCTTAGGCAAGACCCTTAACGCTACTGCCTCCCGAGCGCGGTTAGGCTGCAGCTCACCGCTCCCCCTGGGGATGGCTCAAATGCGGAGAAGAATTTCCCCATTGTGGGATAAATAAAGTATCAATTATTATTATTATTATTTTCCATCTGCATTCATTTGTTTGCTTCTGATTCACAAAGATTTGGAGAAAGAAATACTCAGAAATGCAATTTGAAGCTTATTTTTCTTTAAAAACCGGTACACGTCTTCCAACATCAGAAAAATGTTGCATAAAACATGTTAAGAACACTGAAAACATTCATTGGAATATTGCCTTATACAGAATTCTCTAAAATGTAGGGGAAATTCCTAATCTTATGCAAATGTAATACATCTAGAATTTTTTTAGATAACAGAGAAACTCAGTCCTCTCACCTGTTCACTGTACAGCACCTGGACATTCTTGATGATGCGGCAGTGTTTCTGCAGGATAGAGACAGCCTGGGAAAACGGCATCCCTGGAAAAAGAAGAGACAAGCAGACATTAGGTGTAGTTGTAAATGTTGTTTTTGTTTGTTTACAAAGCCATGACTGTCAACCACCCACCTAAGGCGAACTCCCATTGCTCATTTCCAAGTGATCTCTCAGGGACCACCTCCAGATCCAGCATTGGCAAGTAGATGGGGGCAACTGCGCTCACCTCAAGACAACAGGAGCCACAGAGGGGCCCTCTTCTTCTGTCTGTCCCAGATCACAGCGCCCGATCACAACAGGCAGCTGCTGATCCTCATACCTGGACGGCTTTTCTGTAGCTGCTCGATCTGGAGGGGGGTTCAGGTCAAAAACCTGTCATGTCATGTGACCTGGATGTGGAAACGTCACCACAGACAGGAGCCAGAGCGGTCAGATATTCACAATGACCGATTGCTCAACTTATCAGCAAAACTCAAAGTCAAACAGACCAGACCAGCTGTCAGGAGAGCAAATGCTGTTTGCGTTTTCAAAAATAAAATTAAAAAAATAAAATAAAACGACCCCCTCAAAATATTAGTCCAGATATAAGTAATGGAAAAAAAATTCACCGTTTGTTCACAAACGAGATAACTGAAGCGATGTTTTCTTTGTTGTTAGTGTTAGGCGAACACATTTCGGCTACATGCCTGTGTGTCCGGAACCAGCGGCACACGCAAGAACTGCAGCCCCAGATGAAGCGTCCCTAACCGCCTCTGGTCCTTAACGGTCTGAAGGAGAGAAGGGGGGTTGTTGTTATGAAAGCTTCAAACCTGGACTCTTTTCTTCGAGCTTCGACGAGCTAACGTTAGCGTCTGTTGTTGGCGTATCGCCCAAGTCCCTAAAATGAAGCGTTAATATAAATAAATAAAAAGACACAATCGGTTACTTCATAGGAGGAGATAAGACTGATTTCTTGACCGAGAAAAAAGCATCGGTCTGTTTTCTTTTCTATTCTTCTTGGTTTTACCAAAGCTTCTGAAAGGCTAGCTCTGCCGTCGCCGCGCGCGAGTAAACAAGTCCTAGCAACCGGGCACGTGCTTCGTTCCTCGTGAACTCCAAAGCCGGTAAATGTCCTTTGTGTCCAGACCGCAAGCTTTGACGTGTCTTCACCGCTGCGAGAGGAGAAGAGGGACACCAAGTCCAAACAAGTCCACACATCAACAACAGCAGCAACCAGCTGATCAGCCAGCTTCCGGTGCTCGTCGCACGTCCTTGGCCGACGTGATGACGTCATAAAGATTTTCTCCCTCACAACCACATTTTCCTTCATTCGTGACTTAAAGATTGAAAGGAAGACACAGTCAATCTCTAACTACTAAAAAAACTACCCAGTGCCCTGGATTTTAAAAGCAATTCGGACAGCATGCTCACTACTTTTTATTTTTAATGGTGAAAAGGACATCATAGAATCCACAAAGTGAAAATCTAATCAGTATGAGTGTTCTACAATAACCATTTATGAATCAAATGTGTTCTGATGATGAAAATGTTAGTTTATTGAATAAAACACATTTAAACACTCTTGCTGCCTCGTATGGCTTTCCCGGTTTCGGATGGTTTAAGGACACCAAAGATCTAATGTGCAGTGTGAAAAGAATTAAATCACACAAGACTGCATGAAAGAAAGAGGAGATATTACAGATGCATCCGACACCAGCAGGCGAAAACCCTGCTGTTATCTGCTCTCTCTGCTCCCAACAGAGCAACATGTAAAATAAGTCAGTAGGTACAGTAGATTTTGCCGCCATTCAAGGACGGCCGTGTCCGCATCTCTAGTCCACAATCCACAGATGCCTCTGTTCCATAAACAACACAGCACAGGAAAAAAAAACCTCAGCACTCCTAATCTGGTGATGCATGCCAGTCCCGTTCATTTTACAGCATGCGACTGCAAGTGTTATTGCCACACACACAAATATAAAAAATCAAGTGAATGCATAATCAAAGAGCATACCAACATAATGGAATGCCTGATCACCTCCACAATACTTTTTTTTTTGCAAAAATTGTTTAGACGCAATGCATTGTGGTCTATATTCGTTAATCTAGTGAGCATCGGTGCACACTGGTTTTTCGCAGAGACTTCTGGGAAATTTCCAGGGCACTCGGATTTGGAATTGTAGATTCAGACAGCACTACAAAATGTAGTGAGTAGTGGAGGAATTCAGGCACAGCTCAAATGTACAAAACCTAAGATAAAAGAATGCTTGACACTAGTTTTAAAAATAGAAAATAAGCCTGGAGAATCCCCCAAAATGCAATTTTTCTATTATCCCACCCCTAGTGTCCAGATTAACTCATACAAAAAAAAATTAAAGTCCCACTCCAACTATATTTTTATCCTTTGTAAAGGCGTTCCCAGAGGTATTTTAATTATGACTATGCCGTTTTTTGGCAAAAAAGAAAAACAGTTGTTTTCTAGGACATTGTTTTCCCAAGCAGCAGCAGTTCATTAAAAAATTTGCCTCCGAGTTGTGGGTGGACCAGTTGGCGGGGAATTAGCCCTCTGCTGACATCCCTTTATCCTCTTGTTTACACTCTGTTGCGCTAGTTTACAACGCCAAAAGAATGGGTAGAGCAAAGGTATCTCCGCTCTTCTATTTTTCATATTCTTACAACATAGTTAACCTAGATTGAAGGTCTCATACTACCCTCTGCAACCCTGGTACACACATATTCAGAATAAGACTATCGTTTTTTGTTTTTTTTTACTTATTTAGATAAAGAAATTTGCCCTCTTAGTCATCATTAATAGTTATCTAAACAACTATCTTGTACTCCAGAGAGAAAGCTACTATAACTACAGATTTGTAACTCTTGTTACCTGCATACTTTGGTAACAGGGTTGCACTAGGTTTTGTAATCATCAAATATATAATGTAGTAAATGCAGCACAATTGATCTGTAGGCTGAGCTAACAGATTTTAATCAGGTCATTGGCAGTTTGTGATCTTTTCTTGATGATTATGTTGCAGAAAATCAAAAAAGTGATGGTTTTACTTTTTTATGAACAGCTCTCCACACCGGCCAAGGGTGGCTATCCAGAGCCAACCGAAGTTCCGCAGCGCTCTAGTATCGTCACGTCTAGGCGGGATTCTGACTTAGATTGTAGCTTCGCACCATTGGCCCCTCAGTCCAGCACATACACCAAACCTGCGGTTCCTTTCGTGCTGAGCTGGATAACCATACAAAGCGGCTGGCCAGTGGTGAAATGGCTAGCACTCTTGCTTCAACGTGAGAAGGACCTGGTTCAAATCCCATATACTGAGAGAACATTTCTGATGTGTTCAAGTCAATGATTTGCTTTCTCTGGTGTGTGACGAGCTCTTTTGACCTTCCCATTGTAACATTTGTATACATTGATCCCTATTTAAATGTTCTCAGAGAAGTCACCAGCTGTAGTCACTCATATTCACTCACAAGAAGCTAAGAGACCATGCTATGAAGCTCATTTCATTGACACAACTTTCTAAGTCACCAAAATTGCTTCTTCATGCAGCTGTAAACTTTTGACCCAGCAGATTTATTCACATTTTCAGTAGACCCATAAAATTCATAAAAGTACAAAACTTCATAAATGCTTTTAATGACACAGAAGTGGCTGTTCCAATCACTCTATCAGAGAAAAATCAGAGCTGTAGAAATAACAGGTAACTCAAGGCAGCTCATGACATTGTGTTCTTTACAAGTGTATGTAAACTTTAGAGCACCACTGTAGATTCCAGTGGGATTGACATCAGGAATTAATTGGTGAAATAAGCAGCAATTTAGGAATAATTTGATTTTGTGTCAAAAAAAGAGTAACGTTCTCTGAGTTCTCAGATATTTTTCACTTTTTATTGTAATTTTGGTTTAATCCAAAGCTTCTTGTAAAATTTTACAAACATGTGGTCATAAACGGACAAACACAAATCATCTGTTGGCTTTTTAAGTTAAGAACAAAATCAGATTGAAAACATATACATGTGTCGGATACAATAAAATGAAACCGTTGAGCTTCATAAACAAAATAAAAGGATCAATCTTCTACAGAAAGTCACAAAATATAAAACAGGAAAGCTGATGATGTGTCGAGCATCGTCATTAAATATAACATTAAAAATGCAAGCAAAAAAGAAAAAGTTGTCCAATCTCCCAAATTTGTGGAGAAATTTAGAATAAAAAAACAGATTTATATAGAAGAAGGTGTGACTGCTGTTCAAAGCTGACAACAAAATGAATGCACACACAGAGGAGAGAAGATGACAAAAAGTAAACATCATGACCTTCACACTAGCAAAAGCAGGATTCCAACTCACAGAAACATTTCATTCCACTGGTGCTGTGACGGGGCGGGAAAGAGAGCGCTGCTTCCGTGCAGCGATGCAGGGTTCTGGACAGGCATCTTGTCTTTACACAGCTTCATTTTGATGTTTCCTGCATGTTTTGATGCAACCGGTTGGCTTGGGCTTCATCACCCAGCAACTGGGTTCCATCTGTTAACATTGCTGTAACTTTACACTGTTCTGTGCTAAAATTCACGAATCATGAAAATAAATTTGAGCTTGTTTGTAAAGAAAAAAAAAGAATGGAGGGGTGGGGGGTGAGGCTTTGGCTCTGCCGAAATGCAGTTTGGAAGACAAATGATGTCTGAGCTTCCTCACATGCTTCCAGAGACAAAGACTGAGCGGCAGAATTGCAGTTTAAGCTTCTAAAATCTGTTTTCAGATACATTTATAAATCACTGCAAATAATTCTTCACCCTGCAGCTCAGCGAAAGCCATTCTTCTTCGTTTTAACTCAAAATTTGTTGTGGAAACAAAAGTTTCATTCTTCCAGCAAAGCAAACTTTGGTCTCAAAAAAGGCAGTGAGCTCAGACACACAGCCGTATTAACAGAGGTGGAGTTTTTCTCCTTTGCTTTAAGTTTAACGCTGACTCAGCTGCTGAAACCTGAAAGTGACCCTGAGCTATAATATCTTCTTTTTCAGTTTCTTCTGGTTCCTCTTCCTCACCCCCCTAAAGTCTTCCATTATATTTTTTCTGTCTTATTTCTTTCCATGAACAGATATCATCATTTTGTGTATAAAAACTGTCAATTGAACACTTATACATGTGGGCAGAATTGGGTCTCCTACTGTTGAGTCCTTCTTTTCAAAGCTTATATTCACTTTCAATTCAATCAGTTCAATTTTTTGTTCAAATGAAACAAATCAGCGTGTGAAGAGGATCACATTAAACCTACTGAAGCATAATGTGAAACATTCTGCAGCTGTGGCTTCACGTGACTTCCAGCTGATTGTGTTGAAAGTGAACAGCCGTAGATCTCTGCTCCTCTTCCTCTTCCTCGTCAGCGCATCTTGTGTTCCATGTCAGCGTTGGCCATGTTTGAGCCAGGGCTGGGGTCCTGCTGTCGTCTGGACTGGGGAGAGACAGGGATAGGAGGATGAAAGAAAGCAGAAAAGGAGAGGAAAGAGAGGGACAAATGAGACACGGACAGAAGAAAAAAGAAAGAACCAGGAGCAAAACACTGCATGAAGTATAACTTTAAAAAATTATAACTAGCACTAATCCATCTCAGTTGTTCACTTTATAAACCTTTTAAAGGAGACATAAAAATAATTTTCATGTTTTAGAGCTAAATATCCTACTAATGTCTGTTTATTTATTCATTTTAAAAACAGAAGCATAGCAATAAATGACAAAAATGTCTTTGGATGAAGTTCCTAAAAGTTTTCAGTCTAGGCCTGAAAAAAGGAAGAAAAATCGATTGAATGAATTAATTTGTCACTTTGCATATAGCCAAAGACATGGTACCCATATTTACTGTGGATTATTAATTTAATTAAAACCTTAGACCCCAGACATGAGCTGTATTGTTTATCCTTTAGAAAATGGTACTACTCTCAAGGTGAATGTTTGTCTCCTTTTAGTCTAGACTGCAAAGTGTGACTTAAAGCACAGCTGGGACTTTGATTCCAAGAGTGTGTTCATTTATTTATTATTCATCCCAGAAATGGGGGTTACATCTGTCTTGCGTTTGATTAAATAAAAGCAAAATTTGCTTTAAGTTGTCTGCCGTTTGTACTTATTGCTTTCCATAAGTGTGTGTGTGTGTGGGGGGGGGGGTCGTGTGCTGTTAAAGATCAGAATGAGCTTTAAAGGTGATTTTTCAATTGTTTTTCCTGGTTAAATAAGACATAGTAAAAGTTAGTCAACAGTTAATTTAAATAAAATGTAATATGATTTAAAAAATAAAATACAAAGGATCCAAAACTGTAAAGTGATCAAATTAATCAAAATGCAATTCTTTGAACTGCCAGTAGAGGGAGACAACAGGCTTTTGAAGAAGTTTGGGTCAGTGCTGCTTTTTATACACTTTACTGATGCTGATATTTTAGTCATGGCATCTGGCAGGTTGATAAACACTCAAGCATGAAGACTGTCTAACAGATGCACGCATAGCTACACCTATAAGGCTATTCCATTGACTGTCCTTAATTTGCACATCTTAATTCAAGCTGTAACCTTAACCATGACCATGTTCAGTGCTTACCTAACCTTAACCTAAACCACCTTTATCAGACCTAAACTTGATAAGAAATGTTTTAAGCGATGTTCCTCTGTGTCCTCATCAAATCAACACGTCCCACAAGGTAACAAATACAGGTACACACACACACACATGCATAAACTGGATCATTAGGTCATCAAAAGAAACTATGAGGCTGACACGATTTTTAAAAATATGTCGTGACTGCATGTTTGTGATGCCATGGTATGACTCGTGCTGCTGTAAAAACATACTTGCGGTCATGTGTTTACACTTGGGTGATAGCTGAGCAAGGAATGTGGCGGCTAAGAGGTGAGAAGGTGCAGTGGAGGTGAGGCGGGGAGCAGACAGAAACGCAGACGGGAGAGTGGAGGGGGTCACTTAGTTCAAGCGGAATGTAGTTTGTGTCATCTCAGTGACTAACCATAATAGCAACATACTCACTGTCATGCACACAAACACACACACAGCAGGTCATGCTGCCATTTTGACTCCTTGCAGCCAGACAGTCTCGTCTGAAACCATCTCTGATGTTTGATGGAAACTTCTGCTTTGAAATGCTCACATGTGGCTCAGTTACAGCAAAAATCCTGTGCAAAGTGTTTTTATAAACATGTTACTGCCATAGTCTGGAGCTAGCTGGTAACATCCAGGCTTCACACTGTATCCCAGGACAAATGCAAATGAGCAGCTTCTACAATGCCTGCATGAGGTGGTTATTATATGTTTGACTGCATGTGCTGTCAATTGTTTTTGTTCCATTAAAAATGTTTGCATGTTGTAAACAGAGAAAAATTGTTGAAAGCAGCAGCTTGAAGCCAAGTTAAGTCTGGCTAGTGCAAAAGTTCTGTTTTTTTTTGTTCTAAATTACTTTATTCCAATTTATATTTTCTACTTGTAATTTTTTTCTGAAGAGCAACATTAATGTAAAGTTTTCTTCCAGAATTTTACGGATCCACATAAAGCTCACACCTGATAAATAATCCTTAATCATTGGAATAACCATTTCACTTTTGACTTATATAAAAAAATATTATCAAAACCAAAATCTTTGTTTAAAAAAATGATTAAATGCACCACCAATACCTATAATTTTTTTATTAACGTAACAGATTTCTTTGGTCTAAAACTACGTAAATTAAAAAAAAAACTTGTACTGCTGCTTAAATGCAGAATTTATGTTTCTGATGTCAAAGTGTAAAATAAACAAAAAATGAAAATATGTTTTTAAAAAGATTACAGACAAGCAACAATAATTTAATTCCAGATTTCTGAATTTTTTATGTGAAGACAGAAAATCTTCATAGCACAGTGTATTTTTATATAAGTGTATTTTTATATTTTGAGGAAACTTTTAGCTAACAAGTTTTGTGTAGCCATTTAAGTGATGTTCAAATTCCCTAGAGGCAATTAAAATGGTCAGGATTTAATTATATAATAATGAATACTATTAACACCAGTTAAATTTCTTAACAATAAAGGTCTTTTTATCGAATTTGTTCATAAATCAGGGCATAAAGCAAACATTATAAGTTAGTTTCTGACACATATTTTAGAAAAGTTGGGAAAAAATTAAGATGCATTTTTTAAATTTAGAAATACTTTCTAATATTGTATTTTTGGGCTCTTATTTGAACTACCACCAGAGAATAAATTATAGTTTGAGGACATTGTTAAAATATCTTTCTAAGGACTGTTATCCACTGACATATTAATCAATGTTTAGTCATTAAACTTTTGTTTTACTTATTTGCTTAAGATAGGAAAAATAAAGAAGAGAAAGTTATGTTTTTTGGTTAATAATATTAATTTGTTAAAAAACTTTTGCTATCGAAATCATTAATTTCACTTATAAAATACTTGGATGTCTTTGATTTTGTGGCCTATTTTAGTGTTTCAAAAGGATTTGAATTTCTGTCGTTAACCATCCCTGATTTATCGTCTAATTTGAAAATATATATCAGTTTGTGGATACAGAGGATGAAACCTGTGAATTCTCATCAAGTTCTAGGCTCACATAGTTGAATTCACAAGATACTTTGTTCAGTTAAAATGGAGGTTAAATTAAATATCTTAGCAGCCAACTGAATGCAATCAGGTCTGTAGGTGGAGCTGTACAAGTAGTGGTTCAAGTACAAACTGAAGATAAAAAAGGATTTATCTAATTTTGCTTTTTATTCACAATTTAGAGAATGTTGCGGCAAACCAGATGATTTTTTTTAACCATTGATTCTTGATCAGATCTTACTTTTGCTTTTGGAACATCAGATATGTTGTTATACTGTTGTACGTGGCTCTCCTTGGACTTTGTCATCAAAATCCTCTCCCCTAAAACCACTAAATGCATTGAACTTCTCTTCACTGCGTGCACATACCCACGTGCACAGATGCACTGATGAGAGAGCCGCAGCTCAAGCGTCAGACGTGGCAGAGCATGTGTTTGTCTGCAAGAGGGAGTGAACTTTGCTAATCATGAGGGCCGGAGAGCATTTTCGTATTGATCCACACACAAATGGAAGGCTGCAGGCCCGCTATAGGCTGCTTAACCACAACTCAATACTGGTGAGGCATGTGCACGTGCGTGTGCACGCCCGTGTGTGCGCAGATGAATGTGTAGTTGATTTGCTGTATCTGCGAGTTTGTCCACATAAACAGCTGGAAGCCAACTGAATGAGTTTGTGAATTTGTGTGCTAGTCAAAGCCTATGGGTGGGTGGGTGGGAGGGGAGGGGGGGTTGATCAATACTAATGATATATTAATACTTTCAGTGCCAGCCCATCATTTCCTTCAGAGACTGTCTGCTGCACCCCTGGAATGTTTTTATTTCATTTTTTTTTTTTTTTTTTGTGGGTTGATGCTGGAACTTTAAATGATTCAAGACTTAATTTTTGGACTTGACTCAAGGCATGCAGGGAGGGGGGGTGGGGGAACAGTGCATTACGCTAATGAAGGTCCTCTCAAAGACCGTACACTGCATGAAGACATGCGTGTGCGTGGAGCCACAGTGGAATTCAAAGGCAGGCTTCTTCCCAATCAATTGCTTCTCCATCCATCACTGTGACAGCACCCCCCCCCAATTGACCTTGACTGAGAAGAACATCTATGGTCTACTATTAAAATACCTGCAAGTTTTACTATATATGTGAAGAAGAGGTGACATAGAAAACCCATCTTTCAAGAAAAGAAAACATGTTCTTTCTGAACTTCAAAATAAAAGTATGTGTTTATTCTTGAAGGGGGGGGGGGTAGGTCTAGAAGCAAAAACAGGAACTCCTGAATTTCTTGCGGCCTCAAGGGAGACATTTTCATCTTCCTCATTGTGTTTGAAGCTTTTTGCACTCAGTGGTAATTCTGGGCATTTTTGAGTTTGCAGCGTTTGAGTGGATGTTGCGAAATTCTTTCATAGTTAGGAACATCTGTTTCCTCCAGAAAAAAATGTGTGAATGTTAAAAGTGAAACAATTTCATCTTCCTCTCCTGACGGTGTCTAAATGCAACCCGCTGTTTTAGAATAAGCATGTCTGAGAAAGCTGGACTAATGCTGAATGACATTAAAAAATAATCACAAAAGCTAAAAAAAATGAATAATAATTCAGGACAAACACATTTAATCTCAATAAATTTTGAAATTACATTAAATCAACACTGGTGCATCCTTTCAAGTACTAAAGTTTAAGTTTTAACATATATTTATTTCCCTAAAGATCTGAAACACTCATATTTAAATTACACTAAAGCCAAAGGTGTAAAAAGACTAAAGTGAGGATCCTGAAGATACAGAACAAAGCTAAGAAAATGCTACATACGAAACGAGCTGCAAAAATAGAACAGCTGTGAAAAACTTTAAAATAAATGCATGTCAGATAAAATTTAAAAAGGTTCAATTTTTTGCTAAACAGCTGAAATGAAACATTGTTATAGTTAGTTGAAAAAAGAGAAAAAACGCTTAAAATAAGACAAACAAAATAGAAAATAAAATTCAAAATCTTACAAATATTGTAATAACAAGAGAATGACAGTTCAGTAAAACAGTTTTAGACCCCTAAAGAAGGCTACATTATGAAAGAGCTGGAGTATTTTAGGATTTTAAAACAAACATCTTAAATTATTATTTACACATTAGATTTACAGTCAATGCTTCCATGAAGCAAAAAGGCTAAAATCTTTAAACAGTAGCTTCTCCACACGCGGCAGGAGCGTGTGGAGAACGCAGCATTACGCTAGCTTGGCTGAGTTGTTCAGAAGCGTCTGCCTTTTGTTCCAGTGCGACTTAATTATTACGTTTTTCTTCTTTACTATGCATTTTTTGGCTGCTGTGACTTATAGTCCGAAAAATACAGTAAGAAAAAACTCTTTCTAAATAAAACTGTATTTCATTATTGTAAAGAAGAAAATAAAAAACAACCACAACGTTATCATTAAATTGAAAAGCTTTTGCCAAACTGTATATATTATGAAAATGAGACTTTACAGTCTTAGATGAGACACAAGTTTCTTTCTTTGAAGCCAAACATGCATGTAAATGATTTTCAGCACCAAACACAAAGCTCCTTCTGTAGAGCGTTTCAGGAGTCAAGCTGCTGATATTGTTTCAGAGACAAGGTTTTCTTTTTCTCTCTGAGCCTCTGGGAAGAAACATGAGATCAGTCAGATGAAAGGCGACCTTCAGTTAACGGCTCCTTCATCCTTCTGTCTTTCTATTCCTATTTCTGTGGCAGCTCATGCTGCAAAGCTTGTTCTGTACTTGTGTGTGTCAGAATCCTCTGCTCCTTTCTTTATTCTGAAGCATTAAAAACCACAGTTCACCACCCTGAAATCCACAACGGAGCAGGCACATTCATGACAGAATGGGACGGACGTACATGAAGCAGATGGACACACGTGCACAAGGTGGTTTAGTGCATGACAGTGTGATAGATGTGAGAAGTGAAGGAGACAGACCCTGTTCTTTTCTGCTGGCTCTCTGTCTGTGTGTCATCAGTCCCAGATTTTAGAAACCACAGGGTCCTAAAAAATAAACAATTTGGGGTTCATTCGTGAGGCGTCAACTTAAAAAGGTGCCACTGATCTCCCCAAAGCCTTGCTGGGAAAGTGAGTTTGTCTCTGAACACATTGAGGAATCGGTAATTTACAAGTAAACATTTTCTGAATAAGAGGGTATTAAATACGTGTGTTAGACAAAAACAAATTAATTGTTAAAAATTAAATTAACAACAACCTATTTTGTAGGCTTTAGTGAGAAAACTCCTTTCCCTTCTGAGGCTTTCGGGATTTCTGACAAAACTCATCAAATCAGATTCGATTGGCTCTCAAACTGATCATGCACTAAACGTATGATTTTAACAGCATTTCAGAAATACAAAAAAAGCACACAAAGCATACATCGCACAGCTTAAGCCAACCAGAGCACTGCAAGCTGAAGTCTTACTTAAGGAGGCCAATCGTGGTTTTCTAAACATCATTCAGTTTAAAATTGGGACGTTTTGCCTCTAAGATGCAGAAGTTGCTCCAAATCTTTTCCTAAAAATGACCCACTTTCAAGTTAGTAAATTAAACAGAAAGGATGTTGCTAACTATTGTCAAAAAATTCTGTTATATAAGCCTAGCAGGTCCCAGGGGGCCGTACAACCAACAGCAGGGTTGGTTGTCTAACCATTCCCCTGGTGAAATGTGTATATGTGTCTACTGTGATGCTTTGATGAAGCAACATCACAATTTTTTAGATAATTTTGTGCCTTTGACTGTGAAAGGGAGCAAAGTTTCGTTCTAAAAGGAAATTTTTACCACCCAGTATTTGATCAAATTTACAGAAACACAGCTGTTCAGCTTCAAAAACAAAACCTTTTTATGAAGTTAGATTTGGCCCAAAAGGTGCTTTTTTAAACAGGAAGTGTTTTAACAGGCCAGGAGAATGCTGAAAAAAAGCTACAGCTACAAGTAGGGATGCAACAATTTACTTTTCCCACGATTCAGTTCTCACATTGATTTTTGGGTCCTGCGTAGTTTTATTTGCTTCGATCTATGATTTGTATCTTGCAAAAAAATGACAAAAAAACCTAAAAATTCATTAAAAAATATTTGTTTTAATTTGCTAATATGAAAATAACAATAAAGGAAAACTTTTCAGTTAGCTCATACAAACTAAGCTTAGAATGATATAATAAAACAATAGAAATTAAATCCTTCCTAAATTTGCACAATACGTGTTTGACATTTTGAATATAAATTCATTGTAAACTAAGAATTGTGGCATCCCTTGTGTCTACAGGACAATTCACAGCCCCATTTTGTCCGTTTAAAAATCTACCTCAAATTTCTGAAGATAGATCCCACTTGTAAACATAAATCAAGTTCAAAGACTCTCAAGGTGTAGAAAGGGTCAAAGAAAGATCCATGTTAGTGTAAAAGTACTTATGATTACAATTAGATAGTCCTAAAACTGTATGATATGGCCTCTTTAAATAAGCTTTTCCTGCACAAAAGTCCTTTCAAATGTGTTTTACGGCAAAGATGAGAAGAAAACAAAACAAACAAACCGCAGTCTGTCAAAGCCAGCCCAGCATTTCAATGAGACTTTATCCTTTGTGATCTCCTAAAGTTAAAAAAGGGAGTTAAGCAAAAATAATCAAATATATTCAAATCGCTATGAAAGAAACTATTGTGTATTGTTTCTGAACTGCGACGATGCAGACTCTGATGAATGGAGGGTTTCAAACATCTCATCAGGTCTGGGCGGATAACATCATGGGCATGGAGAGCTGGCTTTGTGAGACTTTAGCATCTTAAAGACTGCAGGATCAGAAAACAAGGCCCCCAGCGGTCTCACCTCCAGATCCTCCCTGTGAGAGCGATCTCTGTCCTCAAAGTCTCTGGTTCTGCGGCGGGCCTCTTCGAAGGCCGCTTGGGCCAAAGCGTCCTCGTGCTGCGCGCACAAACACACACATTTTGACAACAACGACAGTGACAAGTGATGGGGAAGACATAAGGGACATAATAAACTGCGAATTATGTGTCACTCTGACAAGATACCTGCGCCCTCTCCTGGTCATACTCTAGATATCCCATCCCGTCCAGCCTCTGCAGGTCGATCCAGCCTCTCCAGATCACGCACACCCCGTTCAGGATCATGGGGGCCTTCAGGTAGACCTGAGGAGACAGACAGACGTGTTTATGCCGCCAATAGAACAGGTTTGTTTGTGTTGTAGGACTAAATTGGATCATTAATTTATTAGTCTCCACTCTTAGTAAACCGTCACCATCTGTTTCAGAAGCTCGTGTAAATCGAAGTTGCTGATCAAAACTGAGTTGTTAGCTACATAAAAAGTGGCAGGCGTTCATTAGAAATTCACCTCTGAGATGTGGGCGGGACTATTGGCAAGGAGCAACTCTCCCCTCCCCCCCCCCCCATTGCTCCCCCCGTTACTGAGAGCTCTCTGTTTACACGCTCTCCTTCTAGCTTACAGCCCCTCATACATGCAACCAGTCATTGCTGATGCAACAAAAATGGCGAGCCACATTGGAGCTATCCAGCTGAACATTTATGACCCCAATTCCAGCAGAGACGAGGAAAACAAAGAGGTTCATGGATCTGTTAGTCTGCAATTGGATGCATCACAATGGGGCAGAGCAGGGAGCTCGTGGAAATACTCAGAAACACAAGTTTAAGCTTAGTCCATCATCAATTGCTTAATTGCATTTTCCTGCTCAACAACTTCTTTCAGAATCCATTAAAACCAACAGAAGCAAATCAGATATCTTGGAGAACCTGTGAGTCAAACAAACGACACAGAACCTGGTTTAAAATCATAAACATAAACTTTGATGCTTTTCGTGGCTTAATGGTGGAGTGTTGGCCTTCTGACTTGGAGGCTGAGGGTTAGATTCCACAGTTGGCTTCCAGCAACAGTATTGGATTGGGGGATTAAATGCTCTTCCCACCTCCAAAGTGAACTTGGACTCTTATGTACCAGAAATCCTCATAGTTGTGTTCCTCTACGCTTCAGCTGTGCGATTATACAGCCTAAAAATGTGATTTCTTTGAAGCTATCATGAAGCGCTCTTTAGAAAACAGAGCATGTTTGGTTCATGTGGCAAAGCTAAAAATAAAATCAACATTAAGACTGAAACCTGATGCTTATTTAGAGCCATGAAGGACCCCTCTGTGCCTCCCGTGACTTGGTTGAAAGCACCGGGGAGCGCTGATAACTCCATGGCTCCCGGGCAGAGCGGTCGTTCCACAAAGTCCTCTACAGTCAGAGTCTGTCAGCTGCTTCTGCCGGATAATATGAAGCCTGTCTGTGTGAGATGGAGGCCTCTCCCACCTCTGCTAACTTGTAGACAATTAAAAAAAAAGTCATCAACCGTTCCCAAACCTCTGCAGGACAGACATGCATGAACACGAGCACTGTGAGCATTCTGTGCTAAATCATGTCACATGGCAGCTGAAGCCTTTAAAGCTTTCAGACGTTTCTTTTGTCATCAATGACAAAGCAGGAAGCGTCAGGTTTCACATCTCTTCAGTCAGATGCGATGAAAACAGAAGTCTGCGCCCTTTGACCTTGAGATGTTTTGTCTGCCGGCAGATGAGAGCAAAACAATAGATGTGCCAAATTTCTTTTCACCAGCTGTCCTATTCCGCAGCCGCTCTGAGCATGAAGGCATTGTTAATTTGTTAGATTGGTGATTTCGTCTGTGAGAAAAGACAACCTATTTCAAAATTGTGCTAAAACAAAATATGATTAGGGGAACAGTGGTGATGGCAGATGCACATAAGCCTCTGTTTTTTCATCGGGAATAATATCAATAAAAACAAACCTTTATCTACAAACTAAACAATAAATACTATCAAATGCAATCAAAAAGTTGCTTCAGGCCAATCAATTGATGGCTTAATCACTGCACAAAGTTCAGAAAGGCAAGGCTGTTCTCCTTGCGTCTTCCTGGTGAAATTGATGTTCTTGTCAACCACGCTGATATGATCTTGTGAATACCTACCTCCCTGGATTAGATCTGCACCCAAGTGGTCGTCCATATTCCGAACCAGTGACTTAGAGTATACCTAGTCCAGTGACTATTGAGATGACAGACAGCTCCAAAGTTGAACTGTATGAGAAGCCTATCATACAGACTGGGGTACCTGTTGGCAGCACCCATTACAGCACAAACTAGGCTGGCCATCAGGATTCTACAACACAGAGCCCAGGAGGTGCCCACAAGCTTCTGACGAAAGAAGAAACAAGAGCCCACAAATCCGCTAATCCCTCAGAACTCAGTAGATATTCCAATCCGGCATCTACTCAGATCCCAAACATACAAGAAAACCAGACAAGAGGAACAAGAGCCTGTAAGGAACAGTATTTTATTCTCAGTATTTCAGGCCTGTCTTGAAAAACTAAAAAGGATTTGTCAGACAACAGAACATC
This sequence comes from Oryzias sinensis, assembly GCA_037389245.1. Lineage (NCBI taxonomy): Eukaryota > Metazoa > Chordata > Actinopteri > Beloniformes > Adrianichthyidae > Oryzias > Oryzias sinensis. The sequence continues at coordinate 5,105,283 of CM074499.1, forward strand.
CCAGTTCATTCAAACCTGTTAATACTCTCAGACAAAAATCAGGCCCATCTTAGGACAAAAAATTCCCACACAGAGTAATGTTGTGTACTTCTATCCACTGCAAAGAGAATTGCAATGAACAGCAAGATGTTAGGGAGAAATCACAAATCTCTAAGCACAAGTGGTTTTGGCCTTAAGATCGCAGAGAGGCAATCAAGGGACCTGAGTCTGCAGTGCACCTCCACCTGAAGTTATTAAAAAACCACCTTCGTTGAGGGATAGTGAGAGAAAGATGGTTTGTTTATGAGTGAAAAGAAGCCATTTTGGTCAAGAAAGACAAACCTTCTTTTAGCTAATGTAGGCTCCAGGCTTATTTTCCATCCATTCACAGCAGTGTTTCGAAAACCTTAAACAAAATCGGAATCCAGTTTCTACCTCAGGGCCACAGCCGAAAGAGATGACCAGGTTAGGAGGGTATCAATGCTCTCAAATCTCTGGGCGCAGGACAAAGGACTTAACAACCTTAAAACCATGTAGTTCGAGGCTGCATTTTCTTACACTGCAGGCCTTTGATGCCCAAATCCCATTTTCTCGACTATTTCTGGATTTTTTTTGACTTAATCTGGCTACATCATCTTTTAAAAGTGACCCGTATCAGATTTTTGTATTTACACTATCCAATGCTGAAAACTATCAAACACAGATGTTTCTGAGTGACCATGAGTACATTTCTACCATGACCTCCTTCGGATGTTTGACAGCGTGTTGTCATGGGAGGGTACTTGCCATCAGCAAGGAAAGCTGCTACCTTCAGCGCCCGGATGAGGCAGGAGAGGATGCACGAAAGAGAAAGAAGGGCTGCCGTCAGTTTATGTTTTGCTGAAGCTTGAACTAAGAAAGTGTTTGGTAGATGTTGTGCTGTACTTACAGTTGATGCAGCAAAGAAACAACCGGCGACAGCTCTGTTCCAGAGCAACGGTAAACCCACTGGATTGTTACCATTTCCGCGCCCTCGACTGGGACCCGACGATTCATTCAGTTTTAGGCTAACACGCTGATGAGGCTCCAGCTGACCTCGAACAGCAAAATCAGCGCACAAAAGCACCTTAATTAGTCATGTGATCTCAGCCGCAGGTTCGAGTTGATAGTTACTGACGCACGACTCGCGATTTACTGGGGAAAACTGACGGTTCGTTTACATGGTACACGTAAAAGCACGCATCCGGCCTCATCCGATTAATTTACATATGAATGAGGCCCGATCTGACCTGAGAAAATCGGAATCCGGCGCGCTTTTCCTGCATAAGAATGCCCACCGGTCATATCTGGATCTGTGCCACATGAGAGGAAAAATCGAATTCGAAATCATTGAGCCATGCAGTGTAAATGCGTGCCTATGAGACAATACTATCTAGTTTCAGGTCTGACCCTCCCATGTGAGCACATATATACCAGCTTGCATCACTTATTTGAGAATTTAAAAACCTTTGATAAGAGGTGAAACATCTTCAACTTTAAAAAACAAGTCCAGATGAAAACCTTTAAACCTACTACTATGTTAGTGTGTTAAGTTTTACCCAATTTTTCCACATTTTTTATGCAATTCCTGATTTATTATTGATCCATTCTTTCTTTCTTCTTCTTTCACTTAGGTTAGCGCAGCTCTACTTTTTGTAAAAATTGATTTTATCAACACTGCTGTTGTTAGTCAGCTTCAGCTACAGCAAAAACAAATGTGCTGCCATCTAGTGGGCAAACACTGAAACTATATTTCAATGCAAACAGCAAAGACAACATAAAACTGTTGTCATGTACTAAACACAGAAATTTAATACAGATTTAATCTTTAATCTGCAGACATTTTTTTCCAGTAGAAATTATTATAACCCTAATCCACGTGGCCAAAATTTTGCCTGTGTAAATTTTGCCTTTACACTTCTTATTTTCATTTATTAATGTATATTATTTTTAATTTTTGGCTGCTGTTAATTGGTGCAACACAAAATGAACAAACACATTTACAAAATCAAATATTAATTCTAAACCAAATAACTTTAAAGGCCAAGAAGAAAATTGCTTTTAGGTTCTCCAGAGTTGAAAAAAAAGTAAAGATCATTAGCAAACCTCATTATATTTTTCTAAAGAACCAATAATGTGTAGATTTCTTAAATATAAAGAATACTCCCCTAATATTACGTGTGAAAGTGTAAAGTGCAAATGATGGTCATAAAAAGTTTTAAAGTCTGCTAAGTGTTTTAGATTGTCTTTCATTTCCCACTCAGCATGGCTTCAGTTAGCAGATGCTCTCTGTTTTCAGGCCGGTCAGTTCATTAACCAGCATTTAAGAATAAAAGCGAACAGTTCCACAGAGAAGCTCACAGGAACACACGATGAGACTTTTCTGTGTGAAAGTGGGCAGGCACCACGTTCCTGCATTTTTTTACTCAGGCTATTTTTGGACAGACTCTCATAGGACCTTAATGCAGTTACCCACAGGCACAAGGTAGGGGGGACTGCACCCTGGAGACTGGGGGTTTCTGTGCTGGTTTGAGCGAATAAGCTGCCTGTGCGTGTTTAAGCAAAGAAAAATGGCTTCCACATCTGCTTTTAGAGGAGAGCTTCATTTGCCTGGACAGGGAAAACGTGCGTGTGTGTGTGTGTGTACGCGTGTGTGTGTGTGCAAGTGTGTCTCCTGCGGAAGGGGAAAATATGTAGAAACGGTCCGACCACAGACTTCCTCTGAGAAAGAACCATGTCAACCCCCACATCCATTTACTCAGGCACATGAAGACGTCAGAGCTCTCACACTCTGCAGCTCTGAGAGAGAAAAACAAGCCTCCAGAAATCGACTGCAAACTTTCCAGAAGAGTGAACTTCTGTTCCAAACATCTTTATCACTTTTAAAAGGTTGGATGACTACAGCTGCGAATGACACAAAGAACCACGTTGTCAACTCTCGATGCACCGTTGAAATGTTCCGCATACGCTGCATGAAGAATGAAGGCTTCGTGTGGAAAACCGCATAGGGCCACATATGAAAGACGTGAATTCATCAGCTGAAATGGGTTTCACATGTGATAAGAGCAGCAGCTGTCTCTAAAATCAACAGGCCAGCCCTGGAAACGTACATGAGAAACAACTCATTATTTGGTCGACTGACCCGTTTGTTCAGCTGACCAATCAGGGCCAACGACTCCAAAAACGTCACAAAATGAACTGAATGACATCAGTGATGTGGTCAAAAGTGACTGAGATAATTCAAAGGTTTACAATTATTTCATAATCGTGTTTAATGTAACGACGAAAATCGCTGCTTTTTGAGCGCCAACATGTTTTAAAAGCCATTTTCTTTGATGGAGTAGTGTAAAGAAAAATAAGCTTAAAATTTCACCTTTAAGTATTCCTTTATTTGAATCATAAATCAGAAGCAGATGAAAAAAATGCAGCTGGAAAAAGGGCTTATTTATGACATAAAAATATGTTGACTTAATCTAAAAAGCTCCAGTCCGGCCCATTCTGATCCACCTGGCGACAACAGATCCATGTACGCTTGCTTTCTCTGGCTGGAGCTAAATCTGGATCAAAACCGCACGGGTTGATGTCTTGAAACTATCCATCTTAAAAGGTGTGAGGGTCAGGGTGCCAGCGGGAGAGCAGCTTATATTTTTAAATAAAACAGCATCATCTTAATTTCTGGGAAAAGCTCAAAAGATGATCAGGAATGGGTCTTTAGGCATTTTACACCAGAGCGTTATTCAGGATATGTAGACTTGGTTGAATGTTCAGGATGAGAGGCAGGAAGGGTTTGATGCATACGAGGGTGTGGTGGTGGTGAGGTTGTTAGCATACAGTTATTTTTCTAGGTTGAACTCAATATAAAAAACTAGCCACCAAAACCCACATTACGCAAGCGTAACATCCGCAACATGGGACACCACGTGGGTAGTGTGACAATGCAATATGTAAGCTTCCAGCCTTCGATTCTCCTCTTGAATGCTTCAGAAGATCATTCATTTTAGCTCTGTCCTAATCTCTTTCTTTTGTTCTTCTTTTCTTTCTTTCTGTCTTTCCTGATCCTGAACATTATCGCTAAACTCTGAAAACGTTCTCTCACAGTGACAGGATCTAAAACCCCAAAGTGTATTTCCCCTCACATGAATCACCCTGATTCAATCTCTTTCCGATTCACAATAAACACCAAGCTTATCGCTTGAGATGAAGAGGCTGAACAATGGTGTGTTGTTGCCTGGAAGTTCTGCAAAGAACACTGAAATTGAGAAGAAAAGATGAAGTTTTCTGATTAGAAAAGAAAAATCAAGAATTTAAATAATTTATATCGCGGTAACTTCTGGTTCTTTCCAGTACAGCAAACAGGAGCTCCTATGATGGAACAAGTTTATACAACCAAGTTCTGTGGAATACCAAGGGGGTTTATTTAGTACAACCTTTATTTAGCTAAACCTTATCATTTGCAATCATTTTTTAAAATCCTTCATTGCGGGCTTGAATTTCCTCTAAGTTTCAGACCAGATGGAATGCAAACGCGCCAGACAGAGCCCACAGTTCACAAGCAGAGATCATGGTAGTCATGGCCCCCCAGTACAGAGAAGCAGAACAGACATCCAACCCAAGAGAGCCCAACGCTAGACACACGGCGATCCACCCCCGCCGCTAAAAAGCAGGAGGGCCCAGGATCTATCAGTGCAAGACAGGCACGAGCATCGCCCCATCGGCCTTTAAAGGCAAAGCAGGCTACCCTTGGGGCAAAAGCAGCACAAAACTTTCAGGCAGGGCCACCCACGGTTCTACTCGTAAAAGACGGATGAAAATTAATGGGCAAAGCTAATAGGGGACCCCAATCACCCCTCAGCTTGATGAAGATAGAACCTGAATACTAGGATGCCCTTCATCAAAGTAGAAGGGCCACCGAAAAAAACTCTTTCTTCTTTTCCAGAGCAAAGTAAACGCTAAATTAAAAATAACATCTTAAAAGAGAAAACTTGATCTAGATTGCTGACTTTCACATTTTTTACATAATTTTTCAAACACGATATTCTTCCATCGCCATCGCCACGACGCAATCAGAAAGGACAAAACACCAAAAACCTCAGATCAAAGGTAAAAAGAAACAGGAGTTCTTGTATGTTGGAATTAAATGAATAAAGAGATCATGCTTTGGACATCTGTGACAAAAAAATGAGGAACTTAGTTTTGTCCAAATTAAAAAGTTGATTTCTATTGCTTTTAAAAATTGCTTTAATATTTCAAATCAAATCAAACTTTATATGCTATTCAAACTATATGCTTTACAGTTGGAAAACAAAGAGACGATACACATGCTGTACTCAACATGGGTCGGGCTTTGTAGATTCGTAGTTGTAACAAAAGTGTCATTTCACATGTGATGGATAAAACAAACATGTTTATGAAATGAATTCCTACAAAAGAACCAAAGGAATAGAGGTCTGTGAGGAGGATGTATCCATTGTCCAAAAATACAAGCTGTCCTGATTCTTTCTCTACCCCACTGTCCTTGCAGCTTCTGATTGGCTGGACACACCTGAGTGGCCGTAAGTAGAGCAAAGAAAGTTTCCCGCCTCTAAACTCTGGAGATGTTATTCCTGCATTGGGTCCAAAAATTAGGAAGAGAAATACAGTTACTTAAACAAATGTTATTTCTCTAAACATTAGTAAAAGTGAGGAATACTGTGTGTGTGCTCAAGAAGAAAAAAAAACTTTATAGACTGGAAAATATGTATTAGAGGAGGTTTTCTGTAGATTTTGATTCATATGAATCTGAGAAAAAACAGCTCAAGGTTAAGGGGTGATCAATGGGAGACCCTCTCATTGGTTTCTTGCCCTCGTCTAATCTCTTTTGCAGAATATAAGAGAAAGTATAAGGGGTTGGAAAAATTGACCTAACAAATAAAATGCTAACAGCTGCTGCTGCATTAGTTTTTATTTATTCCCCCAAATGTTTGTAAATAAAGATTTAATGACATAAAAAAGGAGTGAATTAAAAATGAGTAATCTACATTACAAAAAGAAAAGAAAAAAGATGTGCATCCCATGAAGCTGCAGCCTCAGTCAACTCTGAACTGTTTAACTAGGGTTGTACTGGGAAAACATCTTGTCTGTCAGTGTAAAAGCTGTACATATGAAAATAAAAGGATTCTGATTCTGAGAACTCAAATTTGGCCACTGTTAATTACTTTTTGTGTCTTTTAAAATGTAATTTATTTTTTCTGTTTTATTATTTTTCATTTATGTATTGGCTGCTGTTCATTCCTGCAATATAAAATGAACAAACAAAAAAAGAAAACTTCATTCTTCACTTAATAGCAGCTGGGTTGGCTCCAGCATCCCAGTGGCCCCGAAAGGGATTCAGCAGTTTAAAAGGTAGCTCAGTAGAAATTAACTTAAAAAGTCTCTCATGCAGGTTCCAGGGCTAATATCTACCAAAACAGAAACAAAAAATACCTTTGAAGACAATTGATAAACTAATTTCATGAATTAATTATGATCTTTGTTGTTATTTGTGTGCATGATATTAGATCACTTTATAAATAATGCAGACATTGTTGTTGCTGGTGTCTGAAAACCATCTTTGTCTAACTTCTAAAAGTCAGGAAGGTGTATCTCTTGTGCTGTCCTATGTTTTGTTTTATTGTCACTTATCAGCCTGATTTTTTTGCAAATAAAAAAAGTATCTAAGAAGATTAGAGTTCGGGTCAGGCTGTGCAGATGAATTGGAGTCAATGAGATTAGCTCCACAAACATGGGGGTGCGTTCAAGGCGCAGCAGGTGGGTGTGAAGTACGTTATTGGCCTCCTGCTTCTGATCCTGCCTGAACACAGTTTAACGTCCTCAAGCTGCCGACTTAAACACACACACCTGCTGAAAACACAGCAGCATAATAGCACGGTGCTCTCCAGCTGCAAGATCACTCTCCCTTTTCCCACCCTGCAATTACAAAGGCTGCAAAACAACATGCGACACACGCCCACGCACACATCACATGACACGCAGAGCGTCTGCTAGGTCCCCGGGAGGCTGATAAACACGTTTCTGTGTGTCCATCTCAAGTGGCCCACATGGATCATGGTTTCTGTTAAATATTCATCACAACTGATAAATATGTTCCTATTAATTGCTGAGATCTGTAACTGCTGGCAGAAATCCCAGCATTTCCATGCAAAGTCCCTCCAGTGGGGCCAAAAAAACCGCCGGATGGCCTCACGGCTTTTACAAGCATGGAAATGTCATGCAAATTCTCTCACATGCTGCAGATAAAATTACAAAACAGACACTCTTGTGAAGAAGTTCCAACTAAAGATCATCATGACACAAGTACTACTCTTCTTTCCCAAAGAGGTTTGAGATTACATTTTTTTTTTTATTCCAGGAGGTAAATCCCAGTCAGCCCACAAGATGAAGAGGAGAAAGATGTGGTCCACACTCCAACTCAACTAGAAGAAGAAATCAATTATGAATATTATCCTGTGCTTCATAAAGTTCCCAGATTTAGTTGTCTGTGTTCACCTGCTTTTTGCTTTTCTATTTCCATATCTGCTTTTTTCATCCCTTTTTATTTATTTTTATTTTTTCTTTTTATTTATTAATTCTGGACGTTAAAATATGATGCTGCTTGATTATGAGAAGCGTATTTTGTTTGTTTTGTTCTGCAAAAATTATGTAAAAAATGCTGTGTGTATGAGTATAATGTGTTTTAGTTGTAAAAATAGAGCCTGGGGTGGCAAAACAGAGGGTTCCCTTGCAACTCCTCCTGATGGCATGATGACTGCATGAAAATGAGCGGTATGCCTCAACTGAATGGCTGCAATTATTCGTCCTTCATGTTGATGCCAAAGTATTCCAAATCAAATCCGTCTTCTTATTCAAATTCTTCAATGATATTGGTAACCCGGCTTTAGATGTTAAACCTAATCGGTTGTGGGAAAAACCGAGTTCCCAGAAACCAGTGTGAGGGAGTATCTGACCTCACAGGGACAGGAACTCCCTCAGGTCCAGCTACAAACAGTTACTGGAAGAGATGAGAGGGGACTGACACACACGTGCTGGATTTCACAGCAGACTAAGCTCTGCCTGCAGATTAGTGTGTGTGTGTGTGTGTGTGTGTGTGTGTAAAAGTAATACGCAGCACGGATATATTCAGACACAAAGACACAAAAAACACACCCGACCAACAAAGCCAGTGTAAAGATGAACGGTGCATTGTGGGAGAGGGTGTGGTCGCTGATGTTGGGCCTGGATGAGGCAACCTGATACTCAGGACACTGTGTGTGCGCGTGCACGTATGTGTGTGTGTGTTAAGTGTGGAGGAGAAGTTTAGTGGTGCATTTACGTGTATTGAAGCGCCAGTAGAAATTTCATTCAAAACCACTAAATGAACTGAACTGGCAATTAAAACACACCACCGAAGTGCAACAAGTAAGACACAAACACTTACAGCATAAAAAGTATTACAGCAAACGTGCACATGCAGCATACATGCACACACAGGCGGGCAGAGAGCAGCAGAGGGAACCAATTAGTGGTCTGGCTTTGATGATGTCACTGACAAGTCACGCACCGATTGCACAGCTTCCGTTCAGAGGGAAACCCGATCCTGCGCTCGTACGTGCACTTACACTCACACAGTGCATATCTGCTGAGAGTCCTGCAGGCTTAGAGCTGATGAATAAATCAAAGGGCGGCAGGGGTGTCACATAAGACATGATGTTTGAGGGTTTTGTGCGCTCGTGTGAAAAATAGCCGACAGCTGCAGGAACTGGAAGGACAAAGGACGCTGCAGATATTCCGGACGCAGACATCTGAGGATAAGAAAAACTCTAAAAAGACTCTCATCTATGCTTCAGATCCTCAGAATGTACAAAATGTTGAAATTCAAAAATTGGGATAAAAAAAGAGCTTCTTTTTAACACTTAACAAAAATTGAGGTTTTCAAGGTTTTTATGGTAACCGTGGATCAATGGGGCAAAGTCCATGGAAAAAAATAAAATTTACAATTATTCCTTTGAATTTGTCCGCTAGAGTTATGATTTAAAAAAAGGTTTAATTGAAAATACATTATATGAATGCGGAGAGTAGAGACAACAGAAATGTGTCTTTTTGCTAGCTGGATTTAGGGGACTTTACCAAAAATTCTTTAAAGGTTAATTTTCTCCAGTTATGTTAAAGATTTTTTGTTGCTACTGGCGTCGGTGGCGCAGTAAGACCGTGTTCCGCTGAAACCCAAAAATGAGCAGAGACACTGGAAGTGGCGTGAATGGGATTTTACTTGGACGGCTAACAGCTTGGAGCCTAGTGGCGAAGACGTCACCAGAGTAGGGCGAGACAGATGGCTGGAGAAGATGAGCAGGGGCGGAGCTGCTTTAGGAGGTAAGTGGAGCTGGCTTACTTGAGAAACCACTTGATGGCAGGGAGTTAGTGGTGAGGTTCCAGCAGGAATACGTGACTTGGAGGTTGATGGACGGTGGCTGGACCCAGGTCGTCGTGGGATGGAATCGAGGATTGATAGAAGGCAAACGAACTGGCGTAGAATTCTGGTCTGGAGCCATCTTAAATACAGGTGCAGGTGATCAGTGAATGCTACCAGTTGGGTCCACCCAGAGCAAGCAGAGAAAGGAGGGGGCCTCTCGGGGGTACCATGACAGTTGCTCTTGCTTTTCTTTGCAAAAATAACACTTTTCCAATTAATATAGATAAAAATGGAGATGAATAGCGATTGTTTTATTAATCTGGAGGAATGGGGATTACATATACTTTATTGTGTTTTGTCTGTTGCCGAGTTTAACCCAGCCATTTGTCTTTCAAAGGCAGGGGACATCTCAAGAAGTCGCCAACGGTTGCGGGGCAACACACACCCATACACACTCACATTCACACCTATGGACAATTTAGAGTAATCAATGAACCTATGAAGCATGTTTTGGACGATGGGAGGACAAATTAAATGACGTGGCATAAGGATAGTCAGTTAAACCCCAAGACGAAGCAGACTCCATAGTTGCAACGAACCATGAATGTGGGAACAGGACAAACAGGAGTGTTAACGGTTGTCCGTCAGACTAAGGTTGAGGTTTTGCAGACAATTAAAAAGGCGGCAGGACTGCCAATATTTTGCACTGTGGGGGGGATGTGACAAGGTGATTTTCCTACCTGTAATGATGAGTGTTTTTTATCTTTTATTGATCCTGGCTAAATCCCAAACCTGGCGCCCTTGAATGGCCTGTTATGTCAAATCTGCTGATGAGTCGTGTGTGTGTGATCAAGGTGGCTGAGTTTGATCTTTAAAATGATAAACAATGCACGGACCGGGAAAAAGAGGCGCCACTACCAGAGCTGCTACGCGGTGTTGAGCACCATCGATGGGGAGCCACGCGTTGGTAAACAGGAGCACCAGAGACTGTAGGCTGCATGTGGTGCTTTTGGGGGACGCCAGCTGCAGCAGCGGGTAGTGAAAGTTTGAAGGCATGCCAGCCCTGAATGGACATTGTAGAGTCCGGGCTTGGCCACATGACTGGGACAGCAAAGTGGAACTAGTGGACAATGGAACCGGAAAGTGGAGAGGGGACGCGACGGACAACAGCAGAGGGGTTTTCGAAAGTACTCAGATGTTTTTTCGAAACTCTTTCTAATAATGTCCTCAAAGAGTAAATTTGTTCTGGTCACAGAGCGCTGCAACCGAAGCCATAAACATCCTTCATTGTTCACACATCACATGGCGATAAAAGAGCATAAAGCGAATACATAGCAACAAAATAAACATTATACAGATTTCCCCCCAGGCATGTCGAGAACACGAATACTAAAAAGTAAAAAAATTGTAAAATGTTTAATTCAATCCCTTAAAACCACATTACTAAAAGTTCTCTTTTTGTAAAATCCATTAACAATTCGCAAAAACAAAACTCTCCATTTTTCTTCTTGATCCTAACTTTATGTAAAACTGAGTCATTTAGAGATGAAACACATACATTCAAACAAACCAAACTAAAGTGTCCTTGATTCACCTCTTCAAGATGTAAAAACATTTGCAAATGTGTCATAAATGTTTGTTTTTCAAGACACAGAATGTTTTTAATCTTGGAAAGATAGCTTATGGGACATTTAGCTGTAAAATGATGACAGCAATGCAATGTTGGTCGTGGAGTGAATCATTACGTGACAACTCATGGTGCCACAGATTATTTATACATCTGAGAGGAATGTAGTTTTGGAGCTACAATCAGCTATAATCTAATGAGTTTGCCTCCAGGAGCAACTGTCATCTCAGTACTTTCAGCTGATTTTCAAGTTTCTGATAGCGGAGCCAAAACTACCTGTTTTTCTGCACCAAACAATCATCAAAGTAGACAACAAAATCACTTAGAAGTGGAGATGATTCTGGGAGCTGCTTTATTTTAAGTGAGTTGGAACAAAAATAAAGTTTAGTTAGTTGTCCTTGTCTCCAGCTGTGTTTTTCTTCAGTTCCACCAAGAAGACAAGTATTATGATTGAGAATTAGTGAGTAAACTTTGAGATTTGTATACATGCAAAAACCCTTGTATGATTTTTAATCTAAATGTGATTCTAAAACCCATCCACTCAATGTCCATCAAGATTCGCAGAGCTCAAAGACGACCCCACCTGGACTCCTCCATTGACCTAATGTTAGGAGAATCCATTTGATTGAACTTGGCAATCCCTTCAGGATTTTTTTTTATTCCTGTTGGCCCTTTGCATTAAAAACAACATATTTGTTAAGTAAAACACTACGATTGTTTGTTGCATCTGCTTATTTTTTATGAGATCAATTCCTTCATTTATTTGTCTGATGTATTTTCGGTGCGAATCAGTAATTAATATTTTCCAATTTGCAACCTGGTAAATGGAAAATTTTTGTTTGATATTTCTTTTGTTTCTCAGAACAAATCTGAAAGCTGAATGTTAGTGCAGCTTGTTTTTGGGGGAGCAAACTGCTATTAAAAAAATCAAAAAGGTGCCAGTTTCTGTTATCTATAGAAGATGGAGTCGGCGCAGCTGTTTATTTTGTCTCGTTTCTGACAATCTGGTCTGCTCGCCAGCTCTGGTCAGAAGTGTAATTCTACAGACTTAGCAAATAGACAATGACTTTTTCTGTACCAATTAACTTCCACCTGAAATCTGCTGCAACAGAGACCTTAAAACATGTGTTAGTGTTAGCAGTTCGTGATGCAGGACTTAATTCATGTAAAGAGAGGAAAGTCTAAACAACCTCCTCTCCACAGCTGGCTTTTAATAGTTCCAATGACACACTGAGCTGCTTCCTCTGTTTTCCTCTGTTCTTCAAACACGCTCACACAAAAAGTCATGTTGAACTCTGGCCAAAGGCCTTCGTTTGGCACCACGGGTGATGGGAAACGAAGGGAAATGGGAGGAGTGGAAGGTGAATCCGGGAGAGCCAAGTCTGATCGCACTGCAGCTGATTGTAATTAAGAGCTGTGAATAAACTTTACTGAAGCAACACAGTAAAGAGAAAGCAATGACATGAACCCATCACTGCTAAAGGTAGCTCCAAGGCTTTTGAGTCATGAGGTGAGGTGCTTCTGCAAAAGCTGAGCTTGAGTTTAGAGGAAACGCATATGGAGCAATGATAGTTCTCAAGTACGGTTTATTCATGCAAGAATTGCAGCAAGATTAAATTCAGCCTGATTCTTAACCCTGAACTCTTCGGAAATCCTGAACTTGGTTTACTCTTGGCATGTCGGTTCCAAAGATCAGATATGAGTTGGCATAATTACGTCAACTTGTAACCCTGGTTAATGTCAGTAACAGCAAGCACATAAATATTATTCTCAATGGATCGCCGATTGAGTCACCATGGAAACGCTACGGGAGAAAAAAAGATCATTACACGCGAGCTGATCGCAGTCGGAGACACATTGCGACGCATGTAATGAAGATTATATCATCCATCAAAAAAGTAATACGGCGCATCACTAAAGTAAAAGAAAGAGTTTCTGCTTGGAGAAAAAGAACGGACAGTGTACACGCACGATTTTCTGATCTTAATTTCAATTACATTGTAAAATGTATATATATACAACTTATAAAACTTAAATGAATTGATTAAATTGGTAACAAGTAATTGAGTGAAATTTATTCAACCTAATTTCTTATATCCATCCAACTCAATTGTTGTCTATCTATACAAATTTAACAGAAAGTATTTATTCAACTAATGTAATTTTTTTCCAATTCAATGCAATGTTTTTACATACATCTTATTGTACTTTGAACTTTATATGCTCCAAGAGTTGCAGATTTTTTCATTTATAAAATTAAAATAATGATACAGTGTGGACACAATATTAATTACGCATTTAATGATCATGACCTCTGACTGTAACTTCAATTTATAATGTTTGCTGTTAGGGTTAAATATTATCATCCCTTTCCCTCCTCTCACTCTCAGGAAAAAGAATTAAAAGTAACAGGGTAAAATAAATCAGCAAAAACAATAGAAAATGAAGCACAATCCAAACATATTTAGACAAAAACCTACACTTGTAAACCAATCCTCTATTCAGACAGGCAAAGGGGGAATGGTATCCCACACTATTGCGGAAGCTTTATCTAACAGCAGCACCAAAGTTAAGGAAGTTACTTTTCAATTGAATTAATTTGGACTGAAAGTAAAAATAACTGTCTGATAACTATGTGTTATTTTTAGGTTCACTGAGCTCGCTAGTTTAATGTAAAAAAGTTTATCTTAATAACATCCAAACGTGGTCTTATCACCCTCTCACGGTGGAAAAAGTATTATCTGAGCTTCTTCATCCACTAAATCATTTTCAAATGGACACGCCATGCTGTTTACCCTATGAAAAACAAAATCCAACTTTCTCAATTCAAATCCTTATAGAGTTCAGAGCATAGCTGCTGCGCAACCACACACGTTGAACATACCTCTGTTTTTGAACCGTGCCGAGGTTATCAACTTCTTAGCCTGGAACTTACTGTGTAATCATTACACCTGCTGAATACCTATGGCGGCGCAATCAAATGGTCCTCTTGAGTTGATTTAATAAAAACATACTTATAATGAATGAAGATGTGTGAGTTTTAATATGTCCTGCAGCAGTTTGAAGGACCTGATTGTTGTCACAATTTTTCTTTCTTACTGCGGCTTTCACCAAAAATTGTTGCCCCTGCTACTTACTCAAAAACTCATCGAACAAAGCGATAGCACTTAAAACCTGGATGAAATGAATGCAGAATATTGAACACCCCTGGGTGGTATGAGACTGTGGGTTAAAATTTATAGATCAAACATGTATTTTTTAAAACCACCAACAAACCAAAATATGGCGTGTCAGGGATATCAAAAAGAAGTTTGGAAATTATTAATGTCATTCACATTTGCCAAAATATGTGAAAAGAAAAGCTTTATTCGAGCAATCTTTTTGAAATTTGACACACCGGCAAAAAACATTTGACTCCTCGTAGGGATTTTTGTGGATCTATTGCCTCCTTATCTCGAGGCATCATTGGGAATCTACGGGGAAAACTACCAGAAGTTGTAACAGGAACGACGCTAGCATGGCAAGACGCAAAGGCGCTCTGTTGTTTTTCGCACATCTTTACTGGAATATTTAAAAAGAAAAGGAAATCATTATGAATCGCTGGCTCGGGCTTGGAACAAAATGATGGGGACAACATAGAAATAAAGAGAAAATGTGGTTACATTTCACTACTATTAGATGAGCAACATAACTTTGTATGTGACAAATAAAAGAATCTGAATTGAACAGGCTAACAAAACCTTATGCTATGTAAATCCAAACATTTACCTACAATTCCTTGTAAAACGTTAAGTATATCTGTTCATCTCCTCAGGTGACCAAAACTCAAAACAACAGGTTGTTATGGAGACAACAACAGAAAAGCTGCCATTGAAAGTGTTGTTGCCGTGAATTTGCTCATGGTTCTGTCCATGCTGGCGAGGCTGAGCTGGCGCCACAGCAGTCACCAGTCAGTAAGTGGCAAGGGGTAATGGCAGGTAGGATGGGTTAGGCGCCTCGATTCATAGATTGGGCAAAAGAAGCCCATCAGCTGGGGATGGACACAGAGATGCAGATGATAAAAGAATTCAGTAAAACATAGACGTTTTGACAGTTCCACTAAGAGTGGAAATGAGGTTTCACGCTTTTTTTTTTTTTTTTATTTTTTTTTATTCCTTTGTAATCATCTTTTAGGAAAACAGCCAAGGTTTTAATATTAATTATTAGAGGTTTTTAAATGTTTCCTTAATAATTAATTAGCCTTTTTAGGATGTAAAAGGTATCCTGACAGTAATTAG
This sequence comes from Oryzias sinensis, assembly GCA_037389245.1. Classification (NCBI taxonomy): domain Eukaryota; kingdom Metazoa; phylum Chordata; class Actinopteri; order Beloniformes; family Adrianichthyidae; genus Oryzias; species Oryzias sinensis. The sequence goes on from CM074499.1 coordinate 5,120,608, forward strand.
GAAGAAAGTTGCAAACGCAATTTGCACCATCCCTGCCTGACCTGACAGTTGTGCTCCATAGTGAGGTCCGCAGGGATCAAGACTGGGTGTGAATGCATGTGTGTGCATGTGCGCATTTAACAATTCAGCCAACAGCAGTGAGAAAAATGCAAACAACTTAAAGTCTGCATTTTTCTCTAAACAATAACTGCAGCTTGTAGCATTCAGAAAGCCACACAGGGTTTACTGCATTATGGGTAACGCGCACGTGTCATGAACTCCAATTTGGAGCTTGACTCCAGATTCACATGATGTGATATTCAGAGATATGTGATGGTAGAACTTAATCTGAGTCTGTCTGAAAAACAGGCACTTTTATTGCAAGAAATTCGGTTTTTATTCTTTAAAATCTTTATTTACTGCAGCACACCTCTTTAGCCTGCATTTTATTGCACCATATATCATGTATATATATATATATATAAATTACATACATAGGTACATGTCAATACCACTCATATTTGGCAGAATTATACAAAAACCAACAAAAAAACAAACAATCAGCAAATATTTACTTTTACAGGACTATGGGGCTGCTACAGTCTGTCCCCTCTAAAGCTGCTTGTTCAAGTCCAGTGAGTTTAGGACTCAGGATCCCAGCACTGATGTGCTTTAGTAAAAAAAAAATACATAAAAACAATATATCTTTGTTCTCACATGGAATAAGCTGACTGACACCTGCACCACTGTCTTAAATGTTTACCCATCCTACTTCGCTTTTTCACACAGTGCTTCGCATTCAGCCTTAAGAGACATTATAAACAAGTGACAGTAGATTGTCCACATTTCCACAATATATATTTATTTATATTTATGTACAACATTATCTTAATTGTCTTTTATTTTCATTGTCTGGATAATCGACTGGAAATTATGTCACTTCCCAGATAATTGTTGAGGATAAACATAGCTTAGTTTACATCTATTATGAAAAGAATCTCGTCAACTGTATCGTCGACTGTATGATAGAACTGGACCTAGTGAGTGTGACATCCCCCATAGAAAACAGCTTACTCCCAGCTTCTATAAAATGAAAGGGATTCAGTCACAGTGGCCCTCACATATTTTTAATGAGGCATCTCAGAGGTCAGTTTTAATAACTTAATAAAAACTTTAACAAAAAAAATTAGGATTGGGGAAAATGTAAAAAAAAAAAATCCAAACCTAGATATCTGAATTAGAATTATTTTTTTATTATAATTCTCCTGTGCCATAACTGAGCCACAAGTCCCAAAAGAAACCTTTTTTTAAACTATATTAATTATTAAAATCATTCCTTTAACAGTTCCACTTATTAGATATCTGTGATTTGCAGTTTGAGTTCTTTGATTTGATTTGATTTGAGTTATTTGATAATGCATTAAAAAAACAATATTCAAAAAAACAAAGTTATTCCCAAATCTGTTCTGAATCACACAGTATTTTTACTTTTTCTTAACAAACAGCAGATGTTATCTTTGGCCCCTCCCACATCCCAAATCACTCAAAACACAGATTTAGAATAGGTAACGAAGGTTAATGGGTCTACCAGTCAACCAGCTCTGGGACCCTAACAGCCTGTGCCCCAAACATCCTCCACCACAGGCATTCTGTTTAACATCCACTTCCAAGATTACAATTAAAAATGATTTTACTAAATGGAAAACGATACAAATCAGGCAAATACAATTACTGCTGACTAATGTAAATATAGAGGTACACCTGTTTGATCTAAAGTTACCCGATAGGTATAAATCCTTGTAAAATGTTGGAAATTAAGAACTAGCATGCACAAATCTACTAATTATTCAACAAAATAATAACAAAAAGGAAATCAAAAGTTATGTGTTTCAAAGTATATTTGAAGTGTATAAAATGCTTCAGTTTTTCGCCTTCATTAGTATCTATTACATTGCCATTTACAAAAATAAATTTATAACATCCGTTAACTATAGAGTAGGTTATTTCTTCACTGAAGACCTTCCTTTTGAGAAAACGGATACAGCAGGGCAGATCTGCATGCAGACCGATGACTCACCATCAGACAAGAAGTGTCTTGATGACTGCAGATATCAAAATGACTAATCTAAATGTTGTTCCTCATAGAAGTGAAGACCCAACTGTTGCAAAGTCAGGAGGTTTGTCTCTTAAGTGTGTCTTTTCTTAGTGAATCCTGACTCTAAATCAGCTGTGATACCTACAAGCGTTCTTTAAACAGATGATAGTTGAGGTTTGCTTATAGTGGAAGGGCTGCAGGTTAATGACCTTTGTACGAAAAAGAAAAAGAATTAACATGCACTCAAAACCATCTTTACTTGTAGCATTTAAAATAAAGTGAAATGTATGAAGTTATGTATACATGCGCTCAGAGCATCTACCTCCTCCTGATTTGAATGGCGGTTGGCAAACGAGTTGTTAAATTTCCAGCACACGAGGGTAGACCATAAATCTCACACTGAGGTGAGCCACAAATTAAAACTGCTGAGTCATCCAGTTTTATGCAGATTCGGCTGATGACAAATTTAGAGAGACGAGTTTTAGAGAAGCTTTGATGAGTAAAAGGTTTTTGTGTTAATGCTTTTTTTTCCCCAGCTGTCAACTGTCAGACATTTGAGAGTGGAGCGGCTACGCTGTATTAGCATGTAAGCTAATCAAGTTCTGCTTAATAAGTGATATTTATTTAAGTCTCTTTCCGATCATGTTCCCAGTGTCTTCTAATTATGATTTTTAGCCAAAATAAAAAAACTGTGTCACTTTCTAGGACATAATGTCCTATGAACCAATGACAGTTGTTCATTGGTTCATAGGGTGTAAGCCTTTCCTTATTTCCCATGATGCCTTATTTTACACTCTCTCCCACTATCTTACAGCCTAAGCTAATATTTGCGGTGCAACAAAAATGGTGAGCAATATTGGAGCTATCCAGCCGTACAGTTTTGATCCAGATTCCAGCTCAGGCGAGGACAACAAAAGTCGTACACGGATCTATTTGTCTGCAACGATGCATCAGAATGGAGCGGAGGATGGAGCTTGTGGCCCACCAACTGTAGCATCTGTGTCACAGCTACAGGATTTTTCAAGTGGCGTTTTTTTCGTCTGCTCCTGAATCCCACTGATTTAAATTAAGAAATACTCAGAGCTGCAGTTTTAATCTTAAATTGTTTTACACATCACCTCCATCATGGGTAAAAATGCAACAAAAACATGCTCAAAAACACACAATTTTCATTGGAGTGGGTCTTTAAGTGACAGCTGTTGATGTGAACACGTTTGGAGAATAAACATGAGTATGGAGCTCTGCCAGTTTAGCATAAAGTGAGAACAATCAAGTGAATATTTTCTTTTAAAACAAAGGGAAAACATGAATTTGTGTCAAATGTACGTTTGCTATCCTCTATGACTCATAAAAACAAAGAAACATACTATATATAGTAGATATTACAAAAATGGATGTTAATGATGTTGATAATTTGGTGTGGGGGGGGGCAGTGAGGGTCAAAAGGGGGGAAGTGGGTTTGAGTGCATTTATTTTCTTTATTCATTAATTACCCTTATTTTTCTTATTCATTTGTATTTCATTACTGACTGTGACTCTTGTGATCCCAGGAAACAGTTTCTCATTTTGTCATTTTGTAAAACCTAGGTCACATGTACCCGTACAGGCCGTTGACCTGTACGGGTACGACCCTTGGAGGGTCGTAGAGAGGAGGGGCTCAGGTGCGTCTTGCGTCTTCCCTTGAGGCTTGTACAGCCACCACAAGAGTGTGGTAAGTGTATCATGAAGCATTTGTAAGTTTAATGTAAGCTGAACGCACTTATGACGTACAGGTGATGCTGTCGTATGGTTTCCTTACGCCCCACTTTAGTCGTTAGTGAGGTGTGAGTTCTGCGTCCTTACTGACCGCTCATCAAAGCTGCGTGCAGCGTAAGTGGTAAATATAGTGTAGTGTTAAAACTTGATAAACTTCGCAAAATAAAGATAAACATTTTTTCAGACTAAAGCAACAGAACCGACAGCTTCTCTGAGGAAATGTCTTGCAAATGGGGCCCCTGTTGAATGCACTGACTGTGAAGTGCACCATCCTGAGTTTTAAGCTGCAAAGACAATGAACGTTGGCTTTAGTTCTGAACTCTCTGCAACTTCTGGCCTCATTAAAACTTCACACATCTGTGGTCAGGTAACACGGGAAAAAGAACAAACACAAAAACACGTCTTGTCTCAACTGTGCGCCTCCTTCTTCTTTCCTTTTAGACACCCATAAACACCGGAGCGGCAGCCATTAACGCCCGCGCACGGCTCCATGTTGTCAGGGCGCTCGTGTTAAATAATTAAAGGTGTGAGATTAGTCCGTCAGCCTTGGGCCATGGAGGTCCATCGATTCTGCAGAATGCATTTTTAATGAGCCGCCAGCCGGCATTCATTTCAGCCGGTCAGTGTCCATGGACACATACACACACGTGCACATATGCGTGCACGCACACGGACAGGCCAGGCTGGGAGTCAAGGGAGGTAATTACCACACATAAACAAAGGAGCACAACTGCACGGCACAGCAGTTCTAACCCTGACGGCAGCAGCAAACAGACGTTTTCTGAACTGTCTTTCACTTTAAAACAAAGTCTCCATTAAACGAGATCACAAGCTGAGAGCAGCAGGGATGACAACACTGTTGTGAATGAGGAAGAGCGACAGTCATCCTGTACAGACTGGTTAAAATGCTCTACAAAACATGACTACAAACGGATTGATCTGGTGTTCAAGCGACACCTAAATCAATCATCCCTCTGTTGAGGCTCAGATGTAGACGAGAACACTGGCAGCCTTGGAACTCATCAGGAAGCTCTCAAACACATGCAGACAACGCTTGATTCATGTGCTAAACTGAAACAGGAAGAGAAAGCAGAACGGACAGCAGAGCTCGGCTTCTATGTTCCTCCTGCTGCTTTGCTGCAGTTTCACAATCTTTAGTCTGACAGCAAATTGAACTGAATAAAAAATCAGAAACTTGTGGGGTTGAAGCTGCATATCTGCTGCTGTCGAGGCCAGCAGACATTAAAATGTACAAGTTTTTCTAGTCTTACCTTTCCCGTTTCTCTTTCAAAGTCGACATATTCCCTTGTGGGAACCTGCCTCTGATCCCCGTGAAGGTTGGCAGGAAAAAACTGGAGGGAGAGGTTGGTACCCGTTGCTACAAAGGCCTGTGAACAGAGAAGAAGTCCTGAGGAGTTGGGAAAAATAGAGCTTAGAAGTTAAAGCTGCCTGCAGTCACCCCTGTCCAAAGCAGCTCCAGTTTTAACCTAAAAGAGAGTAATAGTAGACACCCTTTTAAGTCTTTGGGCGACAAACATGTCTAACAATTTTTTTCACTCTACTTTAATATTTTTCCTTAGCAACTGATTGTGCAAGCCACACCCACTCAGTCTGTTTAATCTTGATGATTTCTTTATTGGTGATGAGATTTTGATTCGATGCTCGCCTCCCAATCAAAAGGTAATATTCCTGTTTGAACAGATTTTTATTATCAAATACAAAAGCAAGTTTCATTAATACTTTCTCCCAAAGTAAATTGCATGACATTGATTTAACCGGACATGCACAAAAAAATGTTGAACTAAGCTGAAGTATGTTTATTTCTCTTTTACATTAGGAAATATCTTGTATTCATTGACTGTATACGAGAACTGGACTGAGTGACTCCTCCCCCCTCATGTTTCAAACAGGAAGTACACGCTGGTCCCAAAAAACTGAAATCTCATTTATCCAAATTTTTTCCCTACTCACTACATAGTGAACTATATAGTGTGTTCGCCATTTTGTAGTGCCGTCCGAATCTACAATTCCAAAAACGAGTGCCCTAGAAATTTCCCAGAAGTCTCTGCGAGAACCCAGTGTATGTAACCCTTGTGCTATCCTAGGCACTTTAACGTTGGGAGTTGGGTCATCTAGACCGTGCGCTGAACCTTTTTTCTTCAATGACTGGTTTCCATGGATTACATGAAATCTTTCCACCTTTATCCACCTTTGTCATGGTAGGGAGAAAGGTGTATAAAGGTGAGATAAGATAGCACAAGGGGTACATGAATTTTTAAAATAAACATCATAAGTGGTCGTCGCAAACTTCATATTAATTAGATTTTAACTTTGTGAAATTGATGACGTCATATTCGCCGTTAAAAAAAAGAGAAAGTAGTGAGCATTATGTCCAAATTGCTTTTAAAATCCAGGGCAATAATAATTATAATAACTCAACTGTGCGCCAATAACTCTCAGGGGAACTGGTAACTTTTGCACATTTTTGCACATCTTTGCTTAATCTGTACTGTTTGTATATAATTTTTAAGTTTTTATTATTATTATTATACCACCTGATGTGTTTTCATTTACTTTGTTATATTATTCTATTTCCTTTTTATGATTACAATGCTACGGCAACACACAAATTTCCCAAATGTGGGATCAATAAAGTATTTCTGATTCTGATTGTACCGCCCTAGATAGTTTTTTAGTGGTTAGAGATTAGGGTGGGAATTCAGACATAGCCATAGACTTCTATTGAGAAGCGGTTGGCAAGAGTGGTTCTCATAGAAACATTAACTCAGTCTGACTCGGACCAGTCACTACTTGGGATTTCTGGTTCCAACATGGCGCCGTCCGTATCTAAAAAAAATGGCGGCTGAATTTACTTTATTTGGTAGAAGCCAGAGGTAAGCCATTTTCTGTGAGTGACATTACACTCACACAATCCAGTTTTTATATTCAGTCAATGATTGTGTCGCAATACTCTATGAACTGCTCCAGGCTTTTAGGCATTCAAACAGGAAGTGAACATTTTTTATCTTAAGATAGTGATAATTATCAGTAAACTTTCCATTTTGGGTAAGAATCGTGCATGTCTGGTGCCAACAGAGGACGATACAGACAACCTGACCTTTATTGCATAAAAGAATCTACATGAAGCAAAACAAAATACATTTTTTCTCAAATTTTTAGGGTTTTGTGAACGATTTATGTTAAAATTATAAAAAATCCCACTGCTTTTGTTTTATTTATTAAATTCCAGGAAAACTGGATTGAAAAAAAAAACTTTTCAGTGTTGATGTTATTCTTTTGAACTGAATGTTTTTATGTAAACCACAAGCAAACCAAATTTGCTTTATAGCAGTTATGCTTATTTTAATTTGTTTAAATACAGTACCTGCTTGTTTCACTTTTTTTACTTTCTTTTAAAAATGCATAAGAGGCTGAAAAATAGTTTTTTTCTTCCTGTTCTCCTTCATTTCCCAGGTATAAGAATTTCTGTAAGATCTTTTTGCTGTTGTTATTTTATGGAAATGAAAGGAAATGAAGAAAAGAAGAAAAAAAGTTCTGCACCACCATGAGACAGCATTAAAACATGTTTTGTTTTATTGGTTATAAATGGTGAAGCAGTATTATTTTCTACCCAGACTTCAGAGTTCTGATTTAGAGGAATTCATCACATCCAAAAACTATAACAGATCTTAGCGCTTCGCATAAAAGACCATTAAAAACAAGCAGATTTAAGGTGCAAATGCCGAAAATGTCTGATGAAAAGCTGAAAAGCTGAAGTTTGTGTTTTGCAAACTTCCTACAATCGCATCCTTAGAGGATCTGTAATGGGATGCATACTCTCCTACGTAAACAAAATCAAAATCAATAGAAAGCATTTCAGTCAAAAAGCAATGGATTACAGAAGTGCAGGAAATCAGGTTAGATCTGTGTGTCTGCGTATGTGCGCATCTGTTGTTTTTGTGTGCGTTTGCCCAGACGAATCAATACTAAAGGCATTAGGGATGCGACCCAAGCTGGAAGCGTATGAATTATGCACCCCGTCAGATCTGTCCCTCATCAGAGAACGAGCAAAAGTGAAAAACTGCATGAAGGAGGGGAAGAAGGATGAAGCAACAGCAGCGGAGAGAAAGAATTAAAAGGCAGAGAAAGCCCCAAGAACGCCCAAGTCATCATTTCTGCTGCATCTGAAGTGTTGGATTACAACCATCTGATTCCAATTTACTGCCTACTACTGCTGGAGACAGGAACAGGGAAAGGAAGGCAAGAAGAGGGGAGAAACGGAGGGAAAGTGAGGGGCGGAAAATATACCAAAAAAAAGAGAAAAAGAGTAAAATGAAACGAACTCGGGCGTGACTCCAGATGTAAAAGAGTCCCATGAAGACAGGAAAAGAACATGGACGACAGATGAAGAGGCTCGAGGACAGAAAGAACAGAGGACGGGAAATCAAATGAAAGGAGCACTGAAAGAAAGAGGGAAGAGAGAAAGCAACGCGGCACCAAAATCAATAAGAGTTTAGAAAACGACTCATCTCTAATGAGCTGCGCTGACGATAATTTACTTTGAATTATTGTCCCGTTTATCAGATCAATCCGGAGCAGTTTAGAGACAAACGTGCGCGAGAGTTTCAGAGGAAAACTCCGGAGAAAAAGCAGCACCTGTGACCTGGAAGAGACGCATTGCTCTCTGACAAACATCGCAGATGACTAACAACAAAATTAAAATGCTCAATTACACTCTGAGATGTGAACATTTTTAAATCTGGCTTCAATGGAAAAATGGATTTGGATTACGAGTGGAATTTAACAAGAAAACCAACAGGTTTAATATCCGGATGCAGTTAAATCAAATAAAACAGAGCAAAGTAATATTTAATGATGTCAACTAAATAAATGATATAATCTAAACTTCCACCCAGCAAGACATATTTAAGCAATTCAAGTCTTGTTTTTCTAGTGTTAATAGAATTCCATAATAAGATGTTCTTACAAAACAACATGTCCACACAAGAATTTGTATTTGAGAAAAACTGTGATTTAACTGTTTCTGATTATAAAAGAAACCACGTTTTTATTTATTAAATGTTTTAATCCCTTAATGCCAATTGAAGAAAATATGCATCAAAGCACTTTGGCGTCAAAATTACCGTAATTTAGCCTCAACATGAAAGCAAAACATGAAGTAAATTATTTTAATTTTTTAGCTGGACTGACATTCAAGAATTTTGCTCATTACAGATTGTAAAGTGTACTAAATGAATAAAATAACAATTTAAAAACTCAACAACCTTTTATGTGATTAAAATCTACTTACTGTAACAGAATTTATAGTAACATCAATCTGAAATATTTTTGTTTTGTATTTACTGAGTTGGAATGGATGGCCAAGCCTGCTTTTTTGGCAAAAAAAGGACATTTTATTCAGAAGAGTTTGTACATTTCAATGTCATGTTTAGACTCAAACAAAAAGCTGTAAACCTGCAAAATGAAACAAAATTGTGCTTTTTATTAGGCTGGAAAAAAGTAAATATCAGTTATCCCACAGTATTTATGCTCCCTGTATAATTGCAAGTTTCCATCAAATCCTGGTTTTTAATACAAGCACCTAACACACCTTGACTACACAAGAAGTAACTTTTAAAGCCGCACAATCAACACAGTTTTCAAATTGCAGCATTTTGTGGGTTTTCTTCCTCCTACATACTCCTTTTTCATAAATCTCAGATTTATTTTTAATCTAATCTAAACTTCCTAAAGATCTGACACAAACCGCACTTTTCTTGTGATGATGAAAACATTCAACGTCTCTCCAGCAGAAATCCATAAATGCTTTTTATAGATGCACTGAACGCGTTGATTCACTGCAGATGTTCCTCACATTTACACGACAGACCGACTCAGGTTCACAGTCGAGGGTTTGTCTCCCGTCCGAACCATAAAAAGCAGCTTTAGGGCCCGTTTGGGTCTCGCAGTGCTGCAGCCTCTGAGCGTGAAAATAGCAGGAAGTCTTGCTCGGCGTCTCCCTGACGGATAAATCAGCTGCATGATGTCACAGCTGCTGTCAAACTACTAAAAGCGAAGCCATCAATTGTCCCGCCAGAAGAGGCTTATAAATACAGACGGGCACGTCACGTCCTGCTAAAAAAGAAGGTAAAACTAGATGCTGACCCCCCGCAGCCCCCACCCAGACGGCAGCAGCTTCCCAGAGTCACCTGAAGCTGAAGATGAAATTTCTTTAGAGGGCACTAATCACATAATGACAGAGGGGGCAAGTCCAGCCCCCTCCCAGTTATGAAAAGCCCCTCGCAAACTTCATCACAGAAACAAAAAAACAAAAAAAAGGGATTTTAAAATTAAAATTCTGGTTAAAAGAATAAATAAGTTATTTGTTAGAAATATGCTGGTCAGAGCTTTATTATGTAGCCCCACATCTGACCAATACAATGAATTATGGCTCCGCCCACTGGTGGAAATAATTGCACTTTGTGTGAAAACACCATAATAAATAATTAGATCAGGAGTTAACCAATGCCTTTAAAAAAAAAGATATAATGCTTTCCACCTATTTTATCCAAGTAAAGTTATGGCTTTTTTTTTTTTTTTGTAGCAGCAATTCCAAACTCCACCTGCAGGGGGCAGAGGCTTAATTATTGCGCCAAAAGGCCACTGAAGAAGAACTGACGTTTCTGTTACAAAAAGTTTGTATAAAAGAATATAAAACTTTATTTTTCTCATCTTTATTAATTAACAGCCATTTTTACCGACTCTTATTTACATTTTGAAAAAAACAAGAAAACAGGAGAAACAAATCACACTAAATAGAATTCTATACATTTGTGAAATGTATAGAATGTATGAAATTTATTTTTTAAAAGTGGCTTCAATCGACTGAGGTGTAAATCAGCCGCAATAAGGTAATGGGTTTCTTTATGTTGGATTTTTAAGTGAAGGGTTTCATATCGCACAGCTGACAGTGAGGCTGCATCAGAAATAAAATAAGACAGACCGTTTGGTGCCAAAAAATTTGTTGGACTTATCCGACGCCACTGCAGAAATACAAAATGCATCCATTCATTTAGGTTTGGTACGACCGGAATAAATGCATACATTTAAAAAAAAAGTTGTTAAATAAATCGTGATTTTATGGCCTTAAGACCTTTATGCAGAGAAAATTTGCAGTGTAAGACAGATTTTCCTTTAAAGTATCACTCATCTCTATTCAACCATTATAGAAAAAGGCGAACAGGAAAAATTCCATGTCACACCTTTGTGGCAGTAAAGTCAGCACTCATGAAAACCACAATGATTAGGAGCATCAGACCTTCTGAGATGGGGGGGCTGATGCCTCTTCTTAGGTTTGAGGTAGATTTAATCACATTTATGTGAGCTAGAACAACTTCCTGTTTCATGAGGTCGCTCAAACGGACCCAACAGTGTTTAGACAAATAATGCAGGGACAGAGGTTGGTTAAGTGTATTCTAAACTCTGGAATGCTCTCCCCTTCTCTGCCAGTCTGCCAGAACCGTCAGTAATTTAAAGACACTTTTAAAAACTTGTCTTTTTACTCCGGCTTTTAACTCCAGTGAGTGGATTTAGTGGTTGTTAATTTTATTCTGTTATTGTTTTTATTGTTTATATGATTTTATTGTTTCTTTATTGTATCATATTGTTTCTGATTTTATGATAAGCACGTTGGTTTCCTCTGCTTTTATAAGTGCTATTTAAATAAAAAATTGATTAATTGATTGATAAATTCTAATATTTTGGAGAGAAAAAAAACAAAATTGGATCCCGAACATCTCTAAGATTTGGAGACTCCTCAGGAATTCTTGTGACCTCTTGGGTTCTTCCCCAAGTCCACCAACGTTCAGGGGCTGCTTCTAAAACAGTCCAGACATAATTCTCATCAGAACATCACAGTGACGCATTCTCTTGCAACCTCCATCAGAATCCTGTAGTGATGCTTTGACCCCACCATGACTGTCTTGTTGAATTTGATAAAGCAAACGGAGCTTTGGCAGAATTTGTTTTTGTCCCCACATCCTGTGTGTGTTTCAGGAGTGGGGTGCGTCAGCCTGTCAGGTATGGAGCAGTGATAACAGCGACGGGGAGGCTGCAGCTGCAGCAGCAGCAGGGCAGCCCGATGGGTCTGCGCGTCTGATAGCACGTCGACTTCCTGCTGCAGAATCAAGCCACATCGGAACAGCAGCGCAAAGTTCCAGCGCGCACAACACAAAAAAACAACTCATGCGCACTTTGCACCGGAGAACAGAAAGCTTTCTTTCAGAGGAAAATCGACTCACAACTTCAGAGCGTCCGTCCCTGCAGGCGTTCTGGAAGCGGGCTTGTCTCTCTTCGTGGGGTCGGTCTCTGAAGCCGGTGTATTTAATCTGCAGGGAAGCCAGAATTATAGTCTGGATTATGACTCCATCTAAGTGAGACTTTATGTTTTTTTAAAATAAAACAGATTTAAAGTTTAAACAGAATATCTGTTAGTTTGAAAGAACATGTCTACAAAATCCATCACAGTTCATTTTTCGACAAACTTCGTTTTGTTGAACATTTGAAATAAAGTCGCTCAGTTTTCTGTAAAACATCTATTTTTTTTGGAATTCCGAGATGAAGCCGCATCTCTGGCCCGCGCCGCGCGCGTGTTTCCGCCGCCTCTCAGTCTCACCTCGCACTCCCGGCTCAACTTGCGGAAAAACTCCTCGTTCTCAAACTTGCTCCTCTGGTCCGGGACAACCCGCGGCATCTTCACAGACTCTTGGCGACCACTCGAGCCTCTTCCCTGGCGAGTAAGAAAAAGTTCACCAGCGCGCGCGCAGCCGTTCCTCTTCTTCTCTCCGCCGTCTCTCACCCCCGGCTCTTCCGCGTCAGTCTGTTTCTTTTTTGTCTTCTGTTGGGTTTCTCTTCCCACTGACTGTTCTGTGGCGCGCTGCGCTCAGCTGCCGGCCTCCGTGCCTGCGCTGCGGCTCACGCACTGATGGTCTGCCTGCTGCGCGCTCTGGGCTGCCTCTGGCTCCAAGTGGTTCTCATTAAGTGACCCGCTCCGATCAATGAGGATCACTTTGACCGTGGACACCCCCTCCTCCTTCTCCTCCTCCCCTGCCTCAATCGCTCCTCCTGTCTCTCGATTATCTCAAATAAGCGCCCTGGAGTCTCACCTGCGCGGGTTTTTCTGTGCGTAAAATAGATTTTAGTCGCAAATCACGAAGATTTCTGCCTATTTCACGCGTTAAAAGCAAACATGTTCTTTGTTTTGTTGTGAAAAATACAAAAGAGAGAGAAATACATGTGTCGGCATGTCCTCTAAATGCGTCTCTCATGAGTGTTTCACCATTTGGCAAACTTTAAACCCACCCCGCTGCCGTGAGGAAAAGACTGTGTCAGTTATCCTTTTTTGAGTGTTTTTTTGTTCTCAGCTCATCTTATCACATCAGCTGCAGATGTGTGAGGCCATACAGATGAACTTACGCCGGTTGTTTTCTTTGTGTTAAAAGCTCAAAATCACGACAGCTCGGAGTGCACTTGAAGGCGTCAACAGTCTACTTCCTGGCTCCGTCGAGTCTCTCTTGTGACTGTACGCCCAAAATACCGCCCCCACCCGCCGACCCACCCCCATTCACAATAATAATGCAGCTACACACCGAAGACGGGATGAGACAGGGCCCCGCCACTGCGCATGCGCCGTTCGGACCGCACTCACTATATGGGAACCTTATGTGGGGAGGGACAGAGGGAGGGGGAGCCAGAGGAGGAGGCCGATGTGAGCTCCTCAGTTCAGTTTGGAAGTTAAAACTATTTTACAGGTAACATTCCCACCGACCCATTCAGACTCAAACCGACTATATTGGATGAATTTCTCCTCTGTATTGTTAATACAGTTCTATTCTATTCTATTCTATTCTATTCTATTCTATTCTATTCTATTCTATTCATGTACTTGTTATTCCATAGTTTTTTGTGTTCATCAGAAAACTTTTATTTTCTGTGGCTATGGTCAAAACAAGCGGCAACACTTTTACTTCCTGTTTGAAAGTTGTTTCAAAACAAAAGCATCTGGAGCCCGGCCGGTTTGAGGACAAACACTGGGTGATCTTAATCAGTTTCCATTCACTTTGATGTAACACTTGGCAACAGAAATAAACACATTTAAACTGAGAGAAAAAAAAACGCTTCTTACACCTGTGATTAGCCTTATCGATGACAATTGTACATTTATTTATTTATTTGTTTTCCAAACGTGCAACAACAAAAGTGAAGAAATAAAGGATAATTCTCAACAATAGAGTTTAAACAACAACATTACCAGAAAATGGTTGATAATAATAATTATTTATAACAAAGCGGTTTAGGCCTGTCAGAAAGGTAGTGGGCAGCAGATGAGCATATATAAGGCATAATGAATTTAAAGGACATTTTATTTGATAAATGGTAAATGTATTTGATTGATGACAAGCTCAGATCTGAATCATGATGCCCCCCCCCCCACACACACACACACGTGCACACACACTACAAAAACTTGGGATAAACTCTTTTTTTTTGTGCGAGACCTAATGTTGTCTGGTTTACTCCCAATCTCAGTAGTATTACTATATTTGAATATTAGAGCAATGTGTTTGGTAAAATTCCCATTTTATTTATGTAGCCCAATATTACAACACAGTTGTCTCAACGGGCTTCACACAAAAACATCAAATCAGTTAATAAATACAATACCTGATTGCAAAACTAAACTAAACTAAGCTAAACTAGGCATCCCTGCCATCAGGAGCTTCCTTCTCTGTAAGGAAAAAAAAATCCCAGGAAAAAAAAAAAAGAAACCTAAGGGGTGTCCACATGAATGAGAGATCCTCTCCCAGGACAGACAGGCGATGGACCAGAACTCTTAGAAGAATTAGCTTATCTAACTCTACAACTACATCTTTGAATAGTGCAGCGATGGGCTTCATCCACATGGAACATGTGGGAAAGCTAGGGGAGCGAGTTTTGAGTTTTTGCAGACCGGAAGTTTCACTCCGAGCCTCAGCTTCATCACCTGAACAGGTGATTAAATGTTACAGAAGTTTGTTTTGAAATTATTTTTCTATTTTGGTGGTACATTTCTCCCAATTTCACCAGATTATTACTTCATTTTGCAAACATTTTAGGTTATGTTCCTAAAAAAAACAACACAAAAACGTTCTAAATGTTTCATGGAAAGTGAAACCCAACAATTACAAGAGGAGGTGTAAATTATTATGGAACAGAAGTGCAAAAAAAATAAAAATAAAACCACGCCCTGTTATTGCATTAGTGTGTTTTTCCCTGAACACAGACACACAGTCGTATGAAAAGTCTCCTAATCTCACACAGAGATCTTAATTAAAGCAAAAACAAGAGCTGGCAGGTAAGAAGTCGGAGCTTTTTTCTCTTTTGGTGCGGCGCTTCCCTGTTGTAACACGTTGTGTTGTTTCTTTTTGGGGGTGTTTGTGAGTCCGTCTGACTAGCTTCTGTGTGCGAGGGGATTAAAAGATGTGTGTTTGGATCAGACGGGTGTTTCGCCTCTCCTGTCAGTTTGGTGCAGTCTGGGTTGTTGTACATCTGTGCAGGAGGAGAGGCTCAATGATTTAATCATGACTTTTCATCCCAACAGTCTGAAAACGAGGCCTCGGGGCGCAGCACATGCTCCCACTCTGTTTTATGGGGGGAAACGCTTCACAGCCGTGTCATTGATTTGGTCCAAACGCTCTCCTGCTCAGGGGGGCCGAAGAGTGCACACAAACATACAAAACTCTCCACTTTTTCTGTTTGTGTTATCCACGAATGAGACAAACTGTAGTGACGAAGACTAAAAGCTTCATTAATTAATCAGAAAATCTGTGGTTTCCGCTGTGAAAGCTTCTGACGCGGACCCTGCTGCGTCCACACTCTGCCTGAAAGAAGAAGCCAAAGGGGATTTAACATTTCACAGAAAGTATGGCAGAACTTTAGTCCTGAAAGCTTTTTGTGTCCAAACGTTTTTGTGACAGATGCTTGAGTTGGTAGCAGAGAAAATCCCACTTTCATCATTTTTTGATCTATTATAAAAAAAACGTCCCAGTGGTCTTTTCATTAGGATTATAACATTTATAGACAAAAAAAAACTGTGTTATTTTCTTGGACATAGTTTCTGCAGAGCAGCAGGAGTTTATTAGAAATTCGCCCAAATCTGGGCGGGCTCAAATGTTTTGAATAATGCTGTACATGCTGTACACGATGGCTTACCATTGTAGGACCATCGGCACAAAGCAACCCCCCCCCCAATAGCTGAGCATAATGGAGCAGAGAGAGCATACGTCACAAATGAGCTCTTTTTTTTGTCAACACTGAATTGAGAAAAAAAATACTCAGACATGCAATTTCAAGTTTAATATTCTTTATGTGTGTCTCCTCCAGGGAGCCGGTTTAGCTCGTGCTGGTTTGCGGCGCCTTCTGTCCGTGAAACCTAGGTTCGAATCCGGGCTGCTCCCTGTTCCCTTCTCTACTTCTGTGCCGGTCCCAAGCCCGGTTGCTTTGAGAGGGTTGCGTCAGGAAGGGCATCCGGTGTAAAAAACATTGCCAAGTTTACCATGGGACTCTTAACTTCATAACTATAATTAAATAGTGGTACTTTTTAAAACAGACCAAAAGATGATCGGAATGGGTCATTAAAGACTACTTTGACCCACCCAGAGGCTGTTTAGCCCTTGTGCTATCTTAGATGGCCCCACCCTTACTTTGACGTGTTCTCCCTACCATGACAAAGGTGGATAAAGGTGGAAAGATTTCATGTAATCCATGGACACCAGTGAAGATCACAAATCATTGAAGAAAAAAGGTTCAGAGCACTGTCTAGTGGGTCTAGATGACCCAACTCCCAATGGTAAAGTGCCTAGGATAGGACAAGGATAACGAAAAACATCATGTTAGGTGGAGCAAAGTCCAGTCAACACCTGTGGCTTCCTTCTGGTCCTCCGTCCATCTTTGTATGAATCAGAGAAAGTAGATCCCAGGTTTGTTTCGATGGCTTCAGTGTGGACGCCCTCGGCCTCAAGTGGAGATCTTTCTCACTCTGCTTTCTCACCTCTTCATGCACACACTGTTCTTACACATTGACCTTCGCTAACCAATCTTTGGTTTCTTCAAGGCCATTTTAAGAAAAAAAATCATTTAAAAGATAATTGAAGTGTTTTTTGCAAAAGCAGACACAATATTTCTCCAAATGACAATGACGGTTTCTGCTAGACCTCACAATCCTGAAGCTCCTCCAGTGTCTTCCCTGATCAAAAATGTTGAAACATGAAAGCAAACACAGCGTGAACAGAAACTGTGCCCCACATTACCTGCGTGTGTCCCCACCTCCGTGATGCCTTTCTGCTCGTTATAATTCAGGGACACACAAACAAAAACAGCTTTGTTTGCTGCTTAAAGAAGCTGCTGCTGCAGCGCGAGTCATGAATATTTCTAATGCATCAGTGATGACACACAGCTGACTGCAGGTGATCATGAGAGAAGACGGCGCTCTCCACTCGTCCCACTGATGTGTTCAGAGGAAAATGAGCGAGACAGCAGCTCTTCATCAGCATCCCTGCTGGATGCTGTCGCTTCACTTCTGGGCCCAAAAAAAAAAAAATTGCAGGTTCTCAGCAATCTACAACTCTATCAAACAAAACCCAGACGGGAAGCGACAACTCGGTCGTAAAACTAAAGCTGGAAATGAGCGAACACGACAAAAATACTAACACAGCTTCACGCCGCCTGAGCTTCTGTAACCTCACAGGCCGCATGTGACCCCAAAGGGTTACATCAGTGACTGAAAGCCACCAGACAGCCCTGCATTGCTGACCGTGATCCTTACACACGCACACACTCACTAGTGAGTGTGTGTGTGTATGTGTGTGCGGTGGGGGGGGGGGAGTGTAGTACAGAAATCTGGACGCGTGTGTTTATTTATTCCCAGTCAGACGGCAGGATCCCATGTCTGCGCACAAATGTGGAGCGTCCAGGATATCAGAGTGACAGTTACAGTATTACAGTCAGACTGTCTGTCTGTCTGTGTGTGTGTGTGTCTCTGTGTGTGTGTGTGTATTTGTCTGCTGCTGAAAACACACGGGGGGGGGGGGGGTCCCCATGAGCGCAAAAAATAAACACAAAAATCTGCATCTGCATCACAGTTAGGACAGCGTGAAGGCCTGCAGGCTGCCCCCCTGTGGTCGAACATTGAAGTTATTTTTTTCTTCTGATAAATCACATTGATGACATCATTTTTAGCAACAGATGTTAACTTCCTATCCGTAAAACCAGCACTTAAATGGACAAACCTGGGCCTTAATTTGCTTCATCTTTATCTAGATCAGGTTTATTTTGCTTTGCTTCCTGGACAATTTATAAACAAGAGGGGATCGAACATTCTGAGTGAATGCCTTCACTCTCTGGAACGCTCTGCCTCTGTGCCGACGCCCCATTGATGCGTTTGAAGACCTTTTTATCACAGCAGGCTTTTGGCCAAATGATGCATTTTAGAACTTTAGGTTTATGTATTTGTTAAAACATGTTGATTCCCTGTTTTCTTCTGGTTTATGTTGTTGTGACCTGTTATGTTCAGAAACTTTGGGATTTTTTTTGTTTGGGAAATGCTTTATGAATAAACTTTACTTACTGTCCAATACCCGACATCATCTTCATCTGATTCAACGAGGTCAGATGGATTTTTAATTTAGGGTTCGAAGGAAAGTTATTTATATCTGTTGAATCAAGACAGCGATGGAACAAAAGTCCCCTGATAAAGTTTCCTAAAAAAGAGACACGTCATGCTGCCTAAGAAGCTAACAGCAGATCAGAAAGAAAGTCCCTGAAATGTTTAAGTCTGAAAAAGTCACCGAGACATTTCTGCAGCTTTGGGATTCCAGGGAACCGCAGAGAGGGCTATTATCTGACCCATCGTCAGCAGTGACTGTGAAAACACACTGAGGACTCAGCCAACTGCAGAAGCAGAACAACAAGGAAAGAACTGACTTAGTTAAAGACTCGCTTGGATGAAAACTGTTGTTTTTAACATGTTCTTGTAGCATTTTCCTCATGATGGATTATCAAGAAAAATTAAGATTTAAATAGCATTTCTGAGTATTTCTTGATTCAGATCATTGTGAAAAAAATGTAGTTTGAAAAAGCCAGTGGTTGTTATGCATAAAGTACAATCTGCAGGCCACAAGCTTCATGCTCTGCTCCATTCTGATGCATCACCTTCAGAAAAATAGATCCATGTACGTCTTCATTTTCCTCGTCTGAGCTGGAATCTGGCTTGAAACTGTACGACTTTTTTGATGTTTGCCTAAAAATGCCATAATGCTAATTAAAAGAATCCCTGGGAACGCTTTTACAATACATCGAAGGATGATCGAGTGGGACTTTAGGATCAGTGTTTATGACTCAACGGTCAGAAGGAGACTTTTGGACCAAAGCAGCTTCTCCATGTTCACAGAGAAAGACACTGTTAAACAAAGGACACAAAGATTGTCCCTCATTAGACTTTTTGTGGTTGTAGACAGTGGACTGTTGACGCCTTTCAGCGCCCCTCAGCTGTCTGTGATACAGAAGATGTCTTTCAATCTGGAGGTTAAACAAACAGCCTTTAAGGTGAAGCATGTTGGTGGGAGTGTGGTGAGATGGGCTGCTTCACAGCTTCAGGGCCTGGACAACTTGAATAAATGAATAGGAGCAGGACTTCCTGTGTTTTGTGATCATGATCAGACGTTTCTGCTGAAAACCTTTCTGATAATTATCAATTAAATCAACAAAAACAAAATTCTAGATAAAAAAGTTGATCAGTTTGAGACAAAAATTACTTTTTAAAAGTAAAGTGAGAAACTTTGTTTCAATTAAGGATACATATTATGTAATGTAGTACATTTATTGCATTGCACATTAAGGTTTTTAAAACATTATTAAGCATTGACATTATTTGGATGTGATGATTTTACCAAAAACAAACACATTTTAAAGTAATTGTAAGTGTTAGAAAACTTATTGACCATTTATTACCAGCAGAATTCCACCTCTATGACCACGCCCACAGAAAAGGCAAAAAACAAGTTTTCTTTTTCTAAACTCACAGATTATCTTTTTATTTATAGTTTTAGATCAGTTTTCCTACATTATCTGTTGCTAAGAAGGAAAGAATATCTGTATTTTTTCTTTCAAACACTCAGAACCTCGTTTGGCCAAACCTCAAAAGCAGAAGTCATTGTTCAGCAGATTTTTCCTCTGGAACATTTTCCTCTGAACTTGTGGTCAATTGGACGTTTTCTCTGTTTTCTGACAGTTTGAGAGAAATTAATGATGACGGGATCAAACAAATTCAGAAAAAACAGTTTTTAACTTTTGAAAATGAACCGTCACCTTATCATGGAAGCCCAATGGAAAACCTGGGATGTGTTGGAGGGATTGTAGTTTTATGGCATTTTGGGGTTCGTCCACTAGAGCCGGATGAATGTTTTGGAGGTCAAAGGTCATCTCTCCTGTGGCTCGGTTCTGGATAATCAGTGGAAGACAAGTGGATGCACAGATGAACTTCTTTTTTGACATTAAATGTTATTTTTGTTTCTAAATTAAATGTTGCACAGTAAGAAATCTACATTTAACTGATCAATTTTTTCATGGTTCTGCTTCTTATTCAATTAATATAACCAAGTTCAATGTATTTTATTTTCCCTAATTTAAATCAAATCACATCAATATTTTTAAAAAGAAGTGCCACAATTGATTTTAATATGTATTCAAATCAAATGCTTCAAGTTTAACCCAATTAAATGTATTCAATTAAGTAAGTTATTAAGTGTTATTTCTTTTATTTAATCTAATTTTATTTCATTCTATTAATTTTACTCTGCACCAAAAGTAATCAAAGACAAAACATAAAAAAAATCCGAGAGGCTGAAATAAACCAAAAATGAGCACTGACTGCCTTCTGGTTATAGTAAATAAAAGTCTTTAATTTGATATCAAACCATTAGAATCTCTGGCAAAGTTTGACTAGTTAATAAAACAACAGAGTGAAGAGGATTGCCATGTTTCTGATGAGAGGAAACATTGTAGAGTGAAGGACTGAGATCAGGAAAACAAGAAAGAGACAGAAAAACCCTGACGTTCTCAAAAGCCTGTTAGGAACATTTGATGTCTTATAGACGTGTGAATCGATTGACACCAAACGCTGATTCCGGCAGTACTGTGTTTCTGTTTAGACTTTCAGTTAATGTCACAACATTCACGTCTTTCATGTATTTTCTGGTATCTTCTCTTGCAGTCAGATGAGAACACATGGTTTCTGAAGAAAGAAAAGGCAAATACTGCAGAGTCATGCAGCCTGTGGGGAAGATAAAAACTGTTTTTTGGGGCAATTTTCCACACGTTTGCTCAACTTCCTGAAGCTCCGTGGTTTGGTTTGAACACCACAGACCTTTTAACCACTCCTGTCCAGCCTTTCCATATCTGATCATAGAGCCGCCACTTTTCAGGAAGTGGATCCAGGCGCTGAACTGCCAGATCCAGTTCCACTGCCCGTGATCATAACAGCTAGTGCTGGTTATTAATAGATGAGGAGAAAACAGCGTCACAAATCTGACAAATGTGCTGTTGGGCCACAGACGGTTTGTAGATTTCCCTTTGGTTAGCCGCCATTTTCAGGGAGTTGGTGCCGTTTCTGCCTGTAAACCAGCACAATAGAAGATTACAGGGACATCAGCCTTTGAGTGAAGACAACCGAGAGGGTCAGAACATTGACTGTACATGAGAACTGGACTGGTGTTCTGAACACTACGTGCCCTCTGAAGCCAAAATCCCATAGACTTCCATAGAATTTTAATCTGCTAACTTTTTTATTTTTTTATTTTCTGGATAATCCTAATTTTTTCACATCTTTTCTGTAGTTCAAGTTATTCAAGTTATAATCTGACCAGTCATAAATGGTCTAATGTTGAGCGTTTGAAACATTTGATTGACAGGTTCATGTGATAAGGATGTGGACTTCCAACAACATCACTCCTGATTGGAGAGAGTGGTTGCCATAGAAACGTTAACTCAGACCGACTCGGACCAGTCACTGCCTACCTCAGTGCTTCTCAAATGGTGGGGCGGGCGCGATGCGATCCCAGGGGGGGTAGTAGGGGTAGTAGCAGCGTTTTAGGCACAGGTTCACTCATTCATCTTCTTTCGTTTTGTCCCTTTCGGGGTCACGGGGCTGCTGGAGCCTATCCTGGCCACTTGTGGGCGAAGGCAGGGGACGACCTGGACAGGTTGCCAGTCTGTCGCAGGGCCACAGTCACACACCCATTCAGTCTCACACTCACACTTTTAATTTAAAGTTGCCAATGAATCTATGATTTTGGACGGTGGGAGGAAGGAGACCCTGGAGAGAACCCACGCATACACGGGGAGAACATGTAAACTCCACACAGAAAGGTCCCCCATTGATGTTCTGTTTCAGGTCCCCCAGCCGGGATTGATTGATTGATTGATTGATTGATTGATTGATTGATTGATTGATTGATTGATTGATTGATCTCTGCATCAAATGGCTCAAACAAATTGAGAAGCACTGGCTAACTTGTTCGTCTGGTACCAACAAGGCGACGACTGTAACATAAAATTAGTGGCAAACGCATTAACTTCATTTCGTTGAAGTAAGCCTTTGGGTTACACGGCGGCGCGGTGGTTAGCGCCCCTGCCTCACAGCAAGTCCCCGCTGGGGGACCTGACATAAAACACCAATGGGGGACCTTTCTGCGTGAAGCTTGCATACATGCATGCGTGGGTTTACTCCGGCCTCCTCCCCCCGTCAATCATGCTTCATAGGTCAATTGTTTACTCCAAATTGTCTCTACGTGTGAATGTGAGAGTGCGTGGGTGTGTGATATGTGTTGCCCTGTGGCAGACTGGCGACCTGTCCAGGATGTCCCTATGGTACTGAGGTGAGAGGAGACAGCCATGACCGACTTAACAATAAAATGATCTGTTCGCAGACTTTCATTATTACACCAGTGACGTTTTTTTAGTCAAAAGTGCAAAAGTTTCTGGATCTGAAAGGTTGTAAATGCAAATAAAGCAAGAAATCTACTATTGTTGGTATAAAACCCAGGAAAAAGCTCAGTTTTTGTGCTGCTTATTCTGATTGAAGCCTTTGATTCCAAAGACCATGAGATCCTTCAACAGGCTGGAAAAGAGAGAGGGATTATCGGGTACAGTTCAGAGTTAGGTTATGGATTATTTTGCTTTCATCGTAAATCTGACATTAAATTGGCGAGATTGTGCAAGTTAATGCAACAGGGAGTGCCTCAGGGTTTGATTCTTGGACCTTTGCTGCTGCTTCTGGGTCAGATCATAGTCACAGTGATGAAGCTCTGAGGTCCGTTTGATTCTCTGCTGTTCAGAGCAGCTAAATGACCTCAAACCTTCTTCAGTTAAATAATGATGTTACAGAAGTTCTTGATTTTAAACACAAAAGGAAAGTAAGAATGAAACTCAAGAGCTTCTTGCTAATGTGGGGATTTCAATAATGAACAAAGACACTTTCCTTATGTGTAGTTCAGAGTCAGTCAAAACACTAATCAGTGTTTATCT
Source organism: Oryzias sinensis (assembly GCA_037389245.1). NCBI lineage: Eukaryota > Metazoa > Chordata > Actinopteri > Beloniformes > Adrianichthyidae > Oryzias > Oryzias sinensis. Next base: position 5,144,054 of record CM074499.1, read on the forward strand.
TAGACAAGGGGGGATTTATTTTACAAATTCAGAGCTTCAGTTCCCACATTTCCAGAGGAAACTTACAGGAGTGAGACAGAAGAGGCCAGAGGAATGAAGATAAGACTTTGATCGAGAAAGAGAGGGCCCAAAACAGGGCCAGACGTGTGCAGCTCAGAGGAGTTAAAGTCTTCCTGATGTTTATTGTAAACAAATGACATCATTCCTGCATCTAAATTCTTATTGGATCATGCAACTTCTGTGGGTTTTTGAGCATTTTTTGTTTGTCCTTTCACAAGACTTCTGGTGCCAACCATATCTTAGTTAATCACAACAAAACCTGTTTCTAAACGGTGTCATTATCAATATTTGCTTATCTAAAGGACAAACATTTATGGAAACTAAGATGTCGTGTTTTGCTGCGACCCTGAAAGGGTCGCTGTGACCTACGCTCTCGTGCCTGATGATGGTTAAAACTCAGAAACCCAGGAGAGATCTGCAGGAAGCAGGCAGGATAGGTGTCCAAACAGTGCCCACATGTCTAAAGACTTCCAGTATCACTGTGTGGTGTTGTATGTTCTCATTGTAATGTACACTAACAACAGCTTTTGCGTCTTGATAAAGCCTTTTGAATGACCTCTGTGCATAAAGAGAGCTACAAATAACAGAGAAGAGTCTAGAATCAGAGTGGTCAATGAGAAAGATGGAACAGTCACTCTGAGGCATTCTCAAACAGAAGTTTTCAGAAAGCAAAGTTGTGTTTTGTTGTATGTTTGTGATTTTTTTTTCATCAGTTGTTAGGGGACAGCCACACAATGAAGAAAGTGAATCACATATCTAATCACCACCTGAACATAATGAAACAATTGAGTTCATAATTAGTTAAAAAAAAAGATGGATAGTTTCTACAAACATACGTTTAACAGATCACCAGGGATCTTGATTCAAACAGTCTGGGTTAGATAAAGATAATTCAAGAAAGAAAGAAATAAAATTACACAAAACTGAAGAAGGTTCCCCCCACTGCTGCAGTTCTTGGCTTTGGCCAGTAGACGGCAACATGGCAGCTTTAGGGTTTACCTCTGGGGAGGGTCCCGACCGGAGAAGCTGAGACTGTTGCTATGGAAACCAGTGACAGGACTTTAACGATTCTAAACCATTTAAAAAGGAATCAGATCTATCTATCTATCTATCTATCTATCTATCTATCTATCTATCTATCTATCTATCTATCTATCCGAATTACATAACCGTGCAGCATAGTGGCTCCTCCTCCACCTCCTCTTTCTATTCTCCTGCATCTTCATCTCAACATCATCCTCAGATGGGTGTGGTATTGCAGTGACGTTCTTCGCCACCAGGGGGAGCATGTGCTCCACCTCAGAGGAGGGTTTGTGTGATGTCCAGCCAGAGCAACTTTTGCTTCTTTCCTTTTCAGATGCCAAAGCAAAGAGGATCTTTTTTTTTCTGTCACACACAAGAACATGAACATCTGTTTCCCACTGCGTGGTTCCATTAGCTCCCCAACAAAGAAACAAAGAAATAAGTTCACCGTTTTGAGAAAGACGGAGGTGGTGAACTTCCTCTTTTGATGTCCTGACAGTTTTCTGAAGTTGCATTCAAACAGGAAGGGTGGGCCTCATTTACAACAGAGCATTGCTACATCCAAAGAAATGCAAGAGTCAGCAGGAATTCACATCCCACCGTGCATCTGCACATGGTCTTGTGTAGTCCCATCTGTAAAGGTGGTTGTTTTAGTTAATAACACTGACTCCAACAAATCTCACACTAACTCTCAAACAAGTGCAATAATCTTGTTCAGTCAAAGCAGCTGTTTTGTTCATAAAATGCACCACCTAGTGTCAAAACTTTGAAGTACAGTTACCACACACACAGTGACATTTGAATCTACAGTGAGGAAAATGACATGAGGAGAGGCTGGTTTGTGGATGAGCATCTCAACATTTTGTGGTCAGCTCATTCAGCCACATTCTGAACGGTTTCACGTGAACCCGTCGATTAGCACGGGCAGCGAGCGAGCCTTATTAAACTGGCAGAATTCTGGCTAAACCTGTCGAGGTGAAAAACCGATGAGTATGCTGCTTGATCTCGATGCCCCCGCCTTTTCATGCACTATACTTTCGTATCTTAGTTTGCCTTAAATCTCCTTCAGTTGTCAAACTGAGGAACCTCTGCAGTTATTTTAAAAGAAATATCTGCAGAACTTCAAAGTCTGAAGCGGCACTTTGTCATCTTCTCCTGCAGTTTGGCTCTAATGAGTTGAGCCGCTTTAAGGGAGACTGCACCACTTTAAACAGCAGTTCATCAGTCGCCTCCAAGATATGGAATATATGCTGGGGACTGATTCCGCTCCTGCTAGAGACTGATGAGCTCCCTCCCGTTCAGCAGCTAGTCTGCACAACTCTCAGCCCGTAATAATGTAAACATTCATCTGTATCGACTGGCTTCTGATTAAAAGTAACAATTTCCTCAGCATCAGGATGGAATCGGTTTTAGTTTCAAATGTATTTATTATTGTATTTGATGACATTTTAGAGGTCAACATACTAAAACTTTGGTTTTCTGTTACAACTGTTTTTCATAGTTTAGTTTGTTGAGGCAACGCCAAAATGGGGATACAGGGTTGCAGAACAGTCCTATTAGTGTTTCAGCTTTTCCTTGGTCTCTCTTCTGTTGTAACATTTTAGTAAAAAATCTTAAAACTTGGCTCACTTAAAGCTCTGCTTCAAACCCAGCTGACAGCTATGCGTCAATTCTGGGAGGTGTCTGCATCCCTGTCTGGGGATGTTTCACATCACAACCAGCAGAAATGCCCTGATTAATTGTTCCTTTTTGAAGCAAAGTTGTTTTTACCCCAAACTATTTTTGGATGTTTTGATGAAACTAGTGCTTTAAATTCCAACTGTGAGGATTGTGCCCTTTGGTTTGATAGGTTTTGACGTTATGTTTGATTGGTTCTTGTTGTGTTCTGCTTTTCGGCTTGTTTTTCCTCCGGTCACACTCTCAGCTGGTTTTTGCTAATTCTCCACAGTGGTCTTCATTTAACATAACTATCCCAGCATATTTAAGTGTTTGGTGTTCAGCCTTGTCAGGTCATCTGCTTCTATCATCTCTCTTGTTTTCATTTTGCTCATGTTTAAGTTTATTTATCAAAATCTGGTTTCCTGCATTTCTGGGTTGCAACGGCCACCGTTTCCTGACACAAGCACACATTTTTTAAACTACTTTCTTATTTAAAGCTAAAATAACACGTTTTCACCCTTTACAAACTGTGTTAAAATTTTGTGTCTAAAACGAAGCATTTTTGTTTGTTTTAGTCCAATAACTTAAGTATGAAGATGCATGCGTGTGTGTATCTGTATGTGCCCATACATGTTTGAATATACATGTGTACTTGTGTTTTTACAGGTTAAAGAAACAAAGAATTTAAAGACATTTGAAAAATTTCTGTTATGGATGTACACTTTTTTCCATCTCTTTACTGAGGTTGTGTTTATAAGGGAGTTTTGGGGTGGTTTATGAGAATTCATGTGGTTAAGTATGCATTTAATATGTATTATAACATTTCCGAAAATAAGGTTAAAAAAACACGTTTTGCCGGAGAATCGAATGTGAGAAAAGTTGGTAACTTATTGGGGGCTTGTCCGGGATCTTGTAAAACTCAAAATTTGTGTTTACACTGACGGCGATTTGTGTGGCCTGTTTCAGTGTTAAACCAATGTGGAAACGCAATCAGAGGTCCTGATTGGGTGTGCGGTCTGGTGTTAGCGCTTTTTTAGGTGGCGTTGTTGATGTGCTGCGAATATGTTACTGCACAAGTTCAAATATCTGAGCTTTGGAGAAAAATTTGCCTCATGTCATCCAACTAGGAACTCAGTGTAGCTTGTGATGCATTGATGACGTAATTAGTAGGTGGAATCCAACACAAACATGGAGGAGAATCCGATCGTCCCCCTCCTGAACTTCATATTTTTCTTATTTGTATGAAGATAATAAAAAAGTTCTCCATACCGGATCGGTCGAGGCCCACGTCAACAACGACCGCCATCAGTGCTGCGCACCGACAGGGTGCACTGCTTGTGTTGGACGAAGATGGAGAAGAAAGGAATAGATGGAGGAAGCTGATTCGCTTTGGCGACACCTGAAAGAAAAAGCCGAAAAGAAAAGAAGAAGAAGAAGAAGAGGAAGTTCCAAAGACATGACGTTCCCTGCAAGAAGGCCGCTTGACGGAGCTGAAAAAGGACAACAGTACAGTGAAGCCCATAATCATTAACACGAGCAAGCATAGTTTCACACAAAGCCAAACTTTACAGTGAAATTAGAAAAAAGTCCAGCAGAAGAGGAGAAGCGGCTCATCGAAGCTGCTCCTCTTTGTGGGGCTTACTGTCATGGAGACACAAAAGACTTTTGACCACAGGCAGAAAACTCCACAGCTGAAGAAAAACAGCGGAGAGGAAAATGTAATCTGACAGTAAGTCAGTTCTATTTAAAAACCACCTTCCTTTATTGATTCTAATGACTTTTTGGCTGCTTTTAGTGACAGGAATTATTTTGTAGTGTCGATATGAAAAGGACTTCTCTGGTAAATGTGAATAGAACTGACTTCAGAGCAGTCTGTGGTGATTTTTCCCAGAAATAAACCTAATTGTGCTGACGTTGTGTTATCGACAATCAGGCAGAAGGATCTGTGACAGACAAACAACAGCTGAGACTTTTAGCCCAAATGCGGGTTTCTGTCACAGTTCACTGATGAATGAATGACTCCTGATGACGATTGATCAAAGTTTCTTCCAGGACATAAAAATATCTCACAGGCAGTGAAGGTTGGAGGTCACCCTGGAGAAAAGAGGTTTGAAGATCCTGACAGGCCAACGGTTGGCTCACAGAAGCTGCTAACTTGTCCGTTCCTAGCAGGGAAACCACCCACAGGTGCTGCTCGGGTCTAAACCTCAGCTCTGCTTCTGGCTTCCCTTTTTTTGGTTCTATTTTCCAGTGTGAAGCGGCTGCATGAACAGCTGCTTCATTTACAGACGTGAGCACAATAAAAAAAAAATGTTTTCTACACTCAAAATACACAAACAATCACTTCATGTAAAGTTTAATTTGTGATTAAATGTTACTCTTTTAACCGAAGTCAACCCTTAAAGAATAAAAACATAACAAATGATGGTTTTTAGCACTTTTCAGGTGTAGCTGCTCACATTCTTTCTGCTAAAATGTTCAGATTATCTTCTGATTCTGCTGTTAAAGAAAACAAATGAAGTTTAGTTTCCTTTTTTTTTTTTTTGAAAACTTGCTGATAATCCTTCAGGAAGATCAGCACAATTTCATGCCAAAAACCAGAAGTTGGATCTCAGCTTTTGCAGGCCTCAGTCGGCCTCCACGTGTTAAAGACCACGAGGACGGGTTGAAGACAGTTCAGTTTATAAAAATAAACATGCTCTAGGTTTACAAAACCACTTTTGAACAAATTCAAAATTAACTTTTCCCTTTATTTCTTTCTGGGTTTTTTTTCAACTTAAGTCATCCTTGTTTCCAATAAATGTTTATTTTATGAAATTGTTTGATAGACAAAAGCGTAAAGAAAAGTCTTTTGATGTCTGAACTTGTGATGATGGTGGATGAACTGAAGTGAACAAAAGACATAAAAAACGGTTTGAAATGCAAATTGCATCTCTGTTTTCATTAGAAAAAGGGCAGAAAAAAGACAAATTTCTGATTGAATTCAACTTTGGGACTGCACATGGTGTAGTGGTTAGCACTCAACTCACAGTGAGAAGGTTCAAATCCCTGCTGGGTCCTTTTTGTGTGGAGCTTTTCTCCTCATGCCTTCGTGGGTTTTGTCTGGGCTCTCTGGTTTCCTCCTAAAGTCCAAAAACATGCTTCATAGGTCAAATTCCACCTCCATTTTGTCCAGAAGTGTGCATGTGTGTTTGGGTGAGTGTGCGGCCTTGCAACATTGGCGACCTGTTCTGGGTGAACCCCGCCTTGGCCCCACTTGGATGGATGCAGCAGCTTCTGTGATGGAGGTTTCACTCAGTGGTAAATCTGCAGCGTGTTGTGTTTTATGGAAGCCCACTGGTGTGTGCTATAGTGAGTCTATTCCACAGGTTGTGTTGTCTTGCTCATTTTCTCTCATCTTATCTGTTTTCTGACAGATTTACCTAAAGTCCAAACAGTCATAGGTTTTGGCTCTTGCTTTTTATTCTATTAGACGGCAGTAATTATGTCACTGTGAATGAGAAGGCCAATCATGCAATGATGCTAATTGTGTCAATGAGCAGCTGTGGATTTATTAATGTCACTAACTATCATGTTGGTCTGCAGCCTCCAGGAGTGGAAGCTACTTAAGTGGATCAGAGTGAACAAAAAAAAAAAGGAAAATGATGGAAAACGCCTGCGTGACTGCACTGGCCTCCTGTGGCTCAGAGAATAGACTTTAAAGCAGCTCTGCTTGTTTACAAGTCTCTCCATGGCCTTCCACCAAAGTACATCTCTGACATGTAAGCACCATATGAACCATCCCGGACTCTAAGGACCTCAGGGACCGGGGAGTCAGGACTAAACAAGGGGAATCAGCCTGACGTTCCAGATCCAACCATCTTCACAGGGCTGCTAGAGCCAACCTAGCTACTGTTGAGCAAACACGGTGTACACCCTAGACAGGTTGCCAGATTGTAGCAGGGCCTGACCCTACATTCACGGCTAGGGGCAATTTGGAGGCACCGATTAACCAATGAAGCTCGTTATTGGACGGTGGGAGGAAGCCGGAGTTCTTTGAGAAAAGCCAAGCATGCACGCAAACTCCACACAGACGGGTCTTAGCAGGGATTTGAACAAGGACCTTTTTGCCGTGAGGTGAGTGCCTGAGTTCCAGATTATAAAAGTTATTTTAATGAATCTGCGTGTGTTCTTGGGCTTTACCGTCCTGATTATATTGGAATTGCTTCTCTCAGTCACGGTGCCTCCGTCAGCCCCGCCCCCCTCTGCTCTGCTCTGCTCCTGACTCCACCAGCTGTGGCCACTTCACCCTCATCAACCAGCCTGCTCTTAAGGAGATCCAGCTCAATCATTCGACGCCAGTTCGTTACCCCTTGTGGATTCATCAACACGAAGGTCACCTGTGTGGAAGTCACCTGTCTCTCACCTGCTGCCTCTGAGGATGTCAGGAATTATCAGCCGCAATATTACCTCCAGCCACGTCACGAGCCTCCTTCCAGTCTGGATTGCCATCCTGTCTAATAAAATCTACTTACCAAGCCACTGATCTGTGTTATCATTCTGGGTTTCAGCGTCTGGGTCTGTCCTGCCTGAGAATTATGACACTCTCCAGCAGTTCTTGCTGTGAAACTGATAAAAAAAAACTTTATTCTCTGAAATTTGTGAATCTTCTTCAAAATCTTTCGGTGAAGCCACATGTTTTCAGTAGATGTGCTTTTATCGCACAGGTTCTTCTAAACGAGTTCACAGTGGAACCCCAACAAGAATGAGAAAATCGGAACTTCTTTTCTACTGAAAGCTTTTGGAGTCTCTGTGGAGATGCGATGTTTCTTCTTGACTGGTTCTGTCCTCAGCTTTCTCCAACAAGCAGTTCTCAAACCCAAAGAAACACATTACAGATCCATCAGGACAACGAGCCCAGGTCTGAACCTCCCTCAGTGAAGGTCTTGGTGAAGCTCAGCACATGGTGGACCTTTCATGCTCTTCTCTGTTGTTCAGGTCATGCAGCCGGTTCTGTTCGGACCTTCTTTGGGGGAAAAGTGGGAGAAAGAATCCTCGCTTTTCATTTATGAAGAAACTCAGTTTTAGGGAGAATTGATGAGAGAAACTCCTGACCTCAGGCTGGAACCTCTCTGTTTGTGAAACTTCATCCTTTTTGTGTTTGTTTGGATCCGGACCGGATATTTTTTCCTTCTCACGACTCTTCCCTCTCCCCTCCCCTCCCACCGACCCATCAACATACAGCACTGTTGTGCGAGCCAACGCGACAGCAGCCCTGCAGGCAGCGCCTCCTTCCCTGGATCCTGGTGCTGCTCGCTGTCTGCTGTCGTGATACGCTGGCGGGAGAAGTCAATGCAGCTGGAGATCTGGTTTGCTGGGGCGCCACGGGATCTGACACAGACCAGAAACCAGACTTTAGTACACTTTTCTATTAAAATGAACCCATAGACACCTGAATTCATTTCTAGCTATGAAAAAAAAAACATTTTTGCTTTAATGCAGAGCAAAATTTAGCTAAATTGATCTATTTTTTTATCTATATTTGCATCAATAGGTGTCAAGGGGTTAAGGCCATAATAAGTAATAATAATTATAATAAGTCAATTCTTAAGCCTTTCAGACTAAACTACATCCATATTTATATATATGACAATATATTACCTTTGACACACAAAAGAACTGTTTTTTATGAAATGTGTTATTTTCCCAGAGTTAATTTTCCAACCTAGTATTAAGACGACTTGATCTATGAGGCTCCGCCTTTTGCTCCATGAGGGTGTCAACCTAGAGCCGGCATCGGCAGTGTGTCAGCATTTTGCCCACGAAAAAAAACATCAGAACTTTTACAAAGACTGATGTGCATATTGTGCATATAATAGGAAAGTGCTAAGCCGATCACCGCGAGCTCCGTGAAGAAATTGTGTGTGTGTGTTAACCTGGGGGCGGTCCTTGCAGCACAGACTCTTCCTGGAAGAGGCTGTTCCTCACTCTATGATGTCACAATGTGAGAACCCACTCATTTTGGTGGATTGGGAGGGGCTGGTACTCAGAACGCAGGTTTTAGAGGAGTACTCAGAAATGTGTGAATGGATCAAAATACTGCTTTGGGGTTGCTTTTTTGCGAGTAATGAAAAGTTAATTTTTCATGATATAAGCCCTTTAAATAAACTGGGATCCACTCGCCCCATTCTGTAGTCTCACGACAGCAACCTGCTCCAAACGGTTATCCTGGCCTGACCATGATCTGGCCCGGTCTTCACACACCTCATACAGTGGAAAAGAGGAAGGTGACTTTCAGGCTTTTTGAAAAAAAAAAGGTATCTTAAATAACATTTCAGATTCTTTTGCAGTGTTTTGTGGAGCAGTGGTCCCCAAGCTCCTGGCCGTGGACCGGTACTGGTCTGTGGGACACTCGCTACCGGGCCGCAAAGGAAAAGAACAACAATTTTTTAAATGAATAAATTACCGGTAAACGTTTTATTTATAATTTGATTTTGAATGAATTTTTAGTTGTAAAACCACTGGAATCTCTCCACCACATTTAACTCATTCTTGACTCGTGTTAAGTGGCTTGCGTCAGAAATCCATTTGCTACTTTCCCAAAGCGGATCCACTGACCACTAAACTGAAACCCCCAAACTAGCAAAGTTAACAAAACAAATGTATTTGGAAAGTTTACTTTTGCAGAAAAGAGCCAATGAGGAAATAGAAGAAGAGCCTTTGATTTCAAAATAAAAGAAAGCTGCATTTGACAGACAGAAACCAGGAGTCTTTACTCCAAGTATGAATTTATTACAACAGTTATTCCCCCAGACCATAACAGTAATGCATAATATTCAGCAACCGACTGTTTAACGTTACGAGGATGCTGCTAATAAAGTTGCTGAAATGGTGGAATTAAGTTCATGATATTCAGAAAATCTCAGTTTTAATGAGCGCTTTTTCACCTTTGTATTTATGTCAAACCTTACAAGTCAGCCGAGGAAGAAGTTGGCGTCTGATTTTTTAGCTTCCACTTTGACAGTTATGGGTTAAGGGAAAATCTAGATCATATTTTAAAGGTTCCTACATGAGATTTATTGAACAAAGAGAGTATAAAGCAGCTGCAGATATTTGTGGAGATGAAATGAAAAAACTTTACCCTCAAAAGTGATGGGAAGTTTAAATAAATATATATCGGATGCCCACATCAGCCTCGTCCAGACCGCTCCATGAAAATAGAATCTGACATTAAACCGGACTGAAAAAGTTGGGGGCCACTGTTGGAAGAGAATAATCATTTTTTAAGCTGATGTGGTTTTAACCGATCCGTACCACACTAAAGTCCCATAACCTGACTTCTGGATCACCACAGGATCAATTACACTAACTAAACCAAAAGCAGTTTGGGGCCAAAGGGACTCTGACAGGGTGTGGACATCCTGTTGGAGGTGGACAGCAGTCATGTTGCTCAGGTTCTGAACGTGTTCAAGGCATCTGAGCAATTCGAGAACCGTGGTGAGCATTTAGGAACCTTCAGGAAGTCTTGAACCTTCACTGAAAAGTCTCTACACTGTCAACCAGAAATGCTCAGGAAAAAACAAGATGGACATTTTCTCACTCACTCCTATCATGATTTCATTCATTTTCAAAGGGTTCGTGGTTGTCTTTTATTTATGATTAGGTCATTTTGAGGCTTATTTGAAAAATGTGTCGTTTTAGAACAGAAAGTTGTGGGCGGGACCGTTGGCCTGGACCAACCTGGTCCGTCCTTCTCCTCCCTGTTGCTGAGAGCTCGGAGCAGGAAGCTTGGGGCCCGGCCAGCGTATTTTCTTCATCACAAATGCAATCCTTTTCAGCTGGCATTTTCGTCATCTGCTCCTGATTCACAATGATTGGAATAAAGAAATACTCAGGAATGAAACGTAGGGCTTCATTTCTTCATATATATCCTCCACAAGACAACACAATTTTCATCGGAGTCGGTTTGTTAGAGGAACTCTGAGATCTTTACTAAAACCAAATTTTTTTGCTTGTTATTTGTGTTAAATTGACAACAATATTAATAAAGTTCGTTTTTTTTTTTTTTACTACCATTTCTACCACAACTGCAGTCATATCTTATCATTTCTGTTCCTCTTTTGGTTGTTTTTGCTGCTTTTTTAAACTTTTTTTTAAGAGAAACTCCAGATGTGTGAATGAAATATGTTCAAGAAAAAGTGTCAGAGATTTCTGATGGAAAATGAAAAAGCTGATCTTCACCCACTGAACATTCGGCGAATCAGAAAGCAGCTGCACAAAGAAGAACGAGCGATTGGAGACAAGAAGAGCTTGATTTCTTTTGTGTAGTCATGAAAACAGTGGCTTTTTAATGTAAACACTACATTCGATTGGTTTTCCAGCACGGACATCCCACATGAAATAACAACCATTCACTAAAGAAGAGTAGAGAGGGGGAAGAGAGAGAAAAAAAGCTGCACAGAAAAAAAGCATTCACCGGGTAAAGAAGACAACAGAGAGGAGGTAAAAAATGTGAGGAAAACAGGAAGAGAATGACAAATTGTACACGGCTCTTTTTCTCTTTTTAAAAACTAGAAATCAACAGAGGTCTATATAGATCCACGGATAGATAGATGGATGGTAACATAGATTAGGCATGAATAAATACGAAATTTCCAAATCTACATCTTGTGTGTGTTTGTGAGTGTGTGTGAGAGAACTGTGCTTTTCATTATAGACCTGGAAGGAGTGCGGCAAACTCAAAAAAAAAAATAAAATAAAAGAAGGAAGGAGCATGACTTTTTACAGCGTCGATGTGCGAACATGCGGCATCCCGAAGCAGCGGATGCAGCCAGAAACGTGCTCTCCCCAAAAAACAGTGTTTTGTTTCGGAAATCATAAAAAATAGATATTGTTATAATATTATATTTAATCGTTCGGAGTCAGGCTAAAGTGAGGACACGGTTCTAATGCAGGGAATCAGGCAAAACGGTAAAGAGGAGGGGGTCAGTTCAGAGCATTACAAGAACGCGGGGGTCAGTCCGGGATGTCCGGTTCAAAGTGGAACCATCTGCAAAATGTTTTCATTTAAAAAAGGGTGAAAGAAGATTACATGATGATATTGTGAATAACTATGCTGAAGGGTTTTGTTCTTTTCCTGTTCCCGCTCCCAAACCGCTCTCATGTTTTTTTTTTTTAAACATCTGCCCCCTCTTCTTTTCGGCTGGGGCTATTTTCTCAGCTTTTTTTTTTTCTTTTTCTTGTGTTATCTTTTACTTTTTTTATTAAAACTTTTCTAGTGTTGCAGTTTTCATGAGTAGCTTTATACCATAAGTTATCTCTTTATACAAAGGCTCGAGTATCTCATGCTATCCTTTTTTGGGGGGGGAGGGAGGTGTTACCCTGCAGTCTGGAATTTGGAGCGCGAAAAAAATGAACTGATATAAGACGTGACAGCGATCGATCAATAAATAAACGAATAAATTAACCAGGAGGCATTCTTTCTTTTTTTTTTTTTACATGGAGAGGGTTAGACGGTTATAGGTGAATAGGTTTGTATACTTGCTTCTAAAAGCATAGCTATCTACAGTGCAGTGCCTCTGTTTCATGGCGCTGACATTTAGGACATAAAGAAGGTTTCCTGTTGGCTCTGAGGCCCGGCTGACATTTGGCTGATATGCGGCTGACGTTCGGCCCGTGCACAGACGTACGGAGAACGGAAACGCCCCACTTCCTGTCGATGAAAACCGGGTCTTAAACGAAGAAATGGTTCAGTCCAGGACAATACCGACATTACAAACGTCTAAAAAAACAAAAAACAAAAAGTTTTTTCCAATGTAAACAAAACACTTAAAACAAACCAGCTTTTCAGCTTTGTCTTCTGGTTAATTATTTTTAAACACATTTATAAAAGAAAAAAAAAGTTAATATATAATCACTAAAGAAGCAACAAAAAGAGAAACAAATGCAAGAGTCATGTGAGGCAAACTGAAGTAAAAGTCAGTGTAAAGACTGATATGGTTGTAATAAATATCCACATGATCAATAGAAATAAACAGCCATTGTAATTAAAGTAACAATACAAAAAAAAAAGTACAGGCTTCGGTTTTGTTACAGAAGACACACAATAGAGCGGCTTTCATCGACTTTGTTCAAGGAGTTTTCAAGGCTGCAGGCTTTACTATTAAACAAATTTGATTGCTTGGCAAAAAGACTGAAAAACATCAGGGTGGGGTCGGGGGGTCAGAGCAAGAAAAAACGAAAACAAAACCCCGAAACAAGTGTGGGCTTATCACCTTGTTTGTAAGGTCTTGCTTTTTCATTTGCATTTTATTTTCTTTATTCGTTACAGATTCCGAGAACCACCATTGTTGCCATCGTCATTTCAACAGCAGTGTCAGAGGAACACAGGGAGGGGGGGGGGGGCAGGAAGGGGCGGGACAAGAGAGGGGACAAAAAAGGAGGGAAAGGTCGTTACAGGGCGTCCGGGCGCGCTCAGTACAAGCCGCACCCTCGGAGGTTGTTGGCGATGATGATATCGGTCACGGCGTCGAACACGACCTGGATGTTTCCTGTATCCGTGGCACAGGTCAAGTGACAGTAGATTTCCTTGTTGGGGGAGCGGTTCTTGCTCTCGAACTGTGCTTGAATGTAAGCCGCTGCGTCGTCGTAGGTGTTGGGCCCTGCGGGGGAGGACAAAGGAAACGGGGGTGCGTTCATGAAGGAGTTCACAAGCACGGCGGTGCGCTTCGAATTCTGGGAGAGGTCAAAGGGGAACGCCTCATAAACGTGTGGAATTTGATATGGGCGGGGCCATTGCTTGTTTGAAGAATGGCGCTTCTCTATCTTCCCTGTGGGCCCAAAGCGCTTTACGGTCCCATTCACACACTGATGGCGGCCAACCTATAACCATGGGGTGAATCGTATCGCATCAATTCTGGAAATTATGGGTGGTATCCAGCCATAGTCATCTGGCAAACGGGTCACTAAAGGCCCGTACACACCGGGACAAATATTCGCCAGGCGTTATTCGCCAGCGGTTTTTGTGTTCACACCCAGGCGATTTTCGCTGACGATGAGCCAAGCGAACATGCAATTTCATTCCCTGACGTTAGATGGCCCTTAATGTAAAACAGAAATACTCCTGTACACAAGGTGGCGCTGCGCAATTTTACGCTTCTCAAAGTCGCTTTTCACTCAGAAGAAGAGAGCAAGTATTTACGCGCTTGTCAGAATCAAACAAAGAAAACATGAATATTTCAAGCACCAGAGTTCTATCTTCTTCGCTGGTATGTGTGCTCAGCAAGGCAGTTTTGCGTTTTAGCGCCCCCAAGTTGTGTTTTACTGTAACTTCAGAAGCTCCAGACACGTGTGCAAAAGCGCAATTCTCATTGGTCGAATAGATTTCGACGCGGCGCGTCAGAAAAAAAAAACGAACCCGAGGCGTTTTTTAAAAAGTGACGCTTTGACGCCTGGCGTTTTTTCGCACACTCACATTGGTGCCCTTTGTTCAGTCACGAGGCGTTAAACGTGGGCGAATATCGCAGGCGAAATTCGTCCCGGTGTGTCCGGGCCTTAAGACTTTTAACAGCAGAGCTTTAGCTCCAGTGTTGACTTTCCTTCAAATGTTCCAGTGGATTCTGGAGCATCGAACAGCAGCTTTGCACTCAAGTGTTTAAGGCAACCAATGTAAACCTGCTGATTCTGCTCCAAAACCGATATAAAAGCCATTTTTGCTTTTTCCATGTCAGACTCGCCTGCTTTAGGTTAACTGCCCTAACGGTGAAAGAGTCCCTTTAAACAGACCAGGTTGTTTAAAGGGGAAACGTTTTAGGCCTCCGCTATTAAGGTTAAAGTTTACATTAAACACTGAAGGAGACAAACTCTGAACTGAAAGTTTAATGGATTGAAAAAAAAAACGGTTGATTGGAAAATTCAGTTTAATGTAGAGGCACAACTAAATAGGAGCGAACATTTATCAAGCTATGAGATGATTAAAACTTTAAGGTTGCTATGGAAACCCCACCTTCAAAAGGCTAAAAGTTTGGGTCTAAATGTGACAACAAAACCTAGTAATTACGGTGATGCTGACGGTGTCAGGATGATACTTTGGTGTTTCTTTGGTCTGCGAATCATCCTTTTAGTTTGGTTTTCTTCATTTTGCATTGTTGATTACGAGCTATCTACAGAGTTGAACTGCAGTACCTGTCCTCAAAAACTCTCAGTCTTCTGCAGTTTCTCACCAACAGCAGCAGCAGCACACCGAGTCCACCGTAAACAGACACTCAGGTTTAAAGTGCAGCGTTTCCTCACGGTTTATAAATTACAGACAGTAAATGTCAGGACGGCGCTCCTGCGGAGCTCTGATGCAGAACTAAAATACTGAGCAAGCAGCTCTTAATCAGAAGGGTTTTAAAATGTCACTTTAAGTCTGGAAGTGACTCAGTGAGGACAGATTACTATATTCAAACAGCGGTGTCCTCACTTCAACCCGCTTCTAAGACTTCAGTTCTGAGTGTCTGAAGTGACTTTCTTCCAAATCTGAAGTCTGGGATTATCCAGAGCTGCTTTTTCATGCCAACAGAGAGTCCCACGTTCACTCTGCCTCAAAGAAGCTAACTAAGCATTGAACATTTACCAAATCATACGTGTTTGCTTTATTTGACAAAGATTTTGTCTTTCGTTTTAGTGCGTCAGTGCTCAGTTTCAGGGAAAAACTGCAGCAAAATGGTTCCAGAGAGAAACAGATCGTTGATGGTTATTTTCATGCTGACATCTCTGCGGCTTTTAAAAGTTCTTCCTTTGGAAAACAGACAGAACCACATTTTATTCCTCCACTGACATGACAAAAACACAGAGGGGGTGGAGGAATAGAAATGTGTTTTTTTTTCATCCTCTTAACCATCTTCCTCCCTCCCTAGATTTTTTTCCTCCTTTTAAAACATTAAAAATGAATGTCTGAAGCGGACTTTTGTGCTGCATCAGCAGCAAAAGGAGGAGCAAACTGTTTTCTCCCCCATCCGTCTGCTGTACCTGTGTACTCCGGGAAGCAGATGCTGAGAGCGGACTTCTTGATCTTCTCTGCAAACAGGTCCTTCTTGTTGAGGAAGAGGATGATGGAGGTGTCGATGAAGAACTTGTTGTTGCAGATGGAATCAAACAGCATCAAAGACTCGTGCATACGATTCTGCAGGGAGACAAGGGGAAAGATGGAAAGGGAGAGAGGGAGATGAGGAGGCAGAAGATGATGATGATGATGATGGAACAAGCGTTTAGTCATCAGACAAAATGAACGGCTTCAACACAAACCAATTTTAAGCTTGATGGGGAGGAAAAGCGTTTAATTACAGGAGCGGTGTTCAGTGTCTCTGGGTATCAGGCATTCTGGAAAAATAACTTCCTCAATAAATAATTACAGCTCTGGAAAACACACAAACTGCAGGAGGAAGATCAACAAAGCTCTCAGACAATCACACTGGAGTCCAATGCAAACACACAGATGGAAATGAGCAGTCGGGTGGAGTTACTCATGTGCTGTTTTATTGTTACAGTCTCATGTATAAATACATCAGGTTATCACAGCAGTGAGGGCCAAACAGCAGAACACAACAGTTTCCAGGGGGACGTGCCGGAGCGCACACGCTCAGAGGCTAGATCCAGGACACTCGCATTTCCCAGCGTGAAATCTGAGTCCTGAATGCAGCTGCAGATTGTCTTTTTTTATTTTATTTCTGGTAATAAAACGAACCTTTTTGACCTAGCAGGTAAATATTTGGCCCAGCAGCTTATTCTGTTGGAGTGCAGCACAAAAACAGCATAAAGTGCAATCGCTTCTTTTGTGGCACCACCTGCTCCAATGCCACCCCCCACCGCACTGCCCCAGGTGAATTATTCACCAATTAGTTGATAAAAACAATTCACGGCCGAAGGCGCCGTTTACTAATGTGGGCGTCACTGCTGACCCAGCATTCTCCACCAGAACCCAGAGGCCCGGCGGATCAGATCATAGTTCTGCTTGGAGGCAGCGCTCGTCTTCAAATTTAAACACCGTATGTTACGACTATGATCCAGAGAGGCGTTCCTGTGTGATCTGACTGCTCTTCAACCAGCGGGATTACAGCTTTGACTTTCCCAGCATTCCCGGTGTGTCGCAGATCAAAAG
Source organism: Oryzias sinensis (assembly GCA_037389245.1). Taxonomy (NCBI): domain Eukaryota; kingdom Metazoa; phylum Chordata; class Actinopteri; order Beloniformes; family Adrianichthyidae; genus Oryzias; species Oryzias sinensis. The sequence continues at coordinate 5,160,915 of CM074499.1, forward strand.
ATGAGCACCTTTTTTGAGCCAATGGATGGAGGCTGACCTACACCTTACAGCAGAGTTTGAACAACCAAAAAACTAGAAAAATGGAAGCAGACTCTAAAGCAGTAAATGTAAATGTCTTAGTTTGGACAGCAGGTGAAGCAACCATCACTAAAAAAATAATGCTTCTTCACAAAACGATGGCATCCGACAACATTTTTGTCATTGTAGAGTCAGTAAGAATAAAGAGAGTTTGTACCAGCGATCACTCAGATCGCTGTGTTTTTGAAACCTTAACATTTAATGTAAAACACAGCCATCACAAATAATATAGCAGGTTCATTTAATCCCAGTGGATTATTTTATCTTTATTCTATCAAGAGGCTAAAGTTCCTAAAAATAACTAATAATTACCATGTACGACATATTTTAAAACCTTTATTAGCTGATATCTAAAACAGTTGATAAATGTTATTCACTACACCGTTGGTCAATTTCTGTATTGTCAGATTTACTGACATCTAGTGGTCTTAAATTGCAAACTGCATGCAACTCAAAGATCTAAGAAAAAGCTTAGGAGTACTTTTTTTTTTTTTTTTTAACCGTGTTGCAGGTTTTTTAACCAGCTCTGCTCTATCAGGTGCTGAGTACTATGAGAAATCTGCAGCTTGGGACTTATTGGGCCAGGACGCCACATTTGTGTGATTATAAACTTTTATAAATTACGGTCCGCTGAATACCGATTCTGATTGGCTGCTGCGTGATTAAAACCCGATAAACCGACGGGTGAAAAATAAGTTCCGCGTCACCTAGCTTTTAATGTTTTGTATCACTGCTACTGCTTTTAAACAAACTTTTTGGTTTTCTATCATTTGACAAAAACACAAGAGGTAATCCTTTCTTCTGAACTGATGCTTATTCAAACCCATCGGGGACGATCAGCATATATAAATCGTTGAATCTGACCGCAGCGTGGTGCTGCAGACATCGGACTGGCGCGACGCGGACTATGTGTCTGTGATGCGGCGCATCATGTAACACATAGTCCGCTTTTTGTGAGAAAAGCGATCCAAATCTGAAAAAACAAGAATTAAGGACTAAAAACTGGTTAATATATTGCTTTTAGCTATTTGTCACTATTAGATAGTCCATCCCCCGCCGCCGGATCTGTCCAGGCTTCCACGGCATGCCTTTTAAAAGTAATAACGTTATCAATTTCTCGTAGGCTGTTTTTTTTTTCTTCTTGTTTTGCAACTTTTCGCTTAGAGCTTTCTATCGCTCTAAAGTTGAATCACATTTATGCGGATTAGCTTCAAATGTATACGCTACACTATCGGTGAAGCGCCTGCTGTTGTTATGGTTGATTGATTTTCTCTGGTCTCTTAATAAAGTTTTGTCCGCAACTTGGTTTTATTGTGTTATTCATTCATAATTTTGTGTTGCCCTCACTGACTTGTTACATCGCTTGTTGACTAACAGATGGATCCTATTCCGCCTTTAATGAAGTATTTAGTCACTCTAGCTGCTCTGTGTTACATGCCTAAAAGTAACATTTATCACGATAATTAAAGTTACAAGTAGCATTTAGCGGGGCCTGAGCACGTAAACATCAGCTTCGACACGGGCGAATCGCCTACGAGAAACACCCTGCTTAAGCGCCATGTCGTACTTCCTTCTTCTATTCTGGGACAAGGGCTACTGTTAACTTGACAGCAGCTAGTAGGTGGGGCTAGTGGGGGCTGTAATCTGGTTGGCTTTAAGGACAGAGACTTTTGCATATAGTATATGAAAAAAAAAAATTCAACCGGTTTTGTTCAAACCTCGGGCCATTTTCTCATCAAGAAGCAGGCTGGCATTTTCGATTAAGAAGTTGTCAATCAAGCAAATGATGATAATTACTAACACTGTACCCATGATGAAAAATGGAAGTGGATCTAATTTCCACTACAAATATTTCCAGACCAGTGTCCAGCTATGTTCTGATAACTTGGCCAATTAGCTGGACCGATATTCCAAAGTGCTGGTGGTTTCAGACGAGTGTGATGAGTCTGTGAAAGGCAGTACAGCTTAGGCTGTTAGCTTACATCAAGAGAAGAATCCTGACAATAACTGTCTTATAGACAACTAAAGAGGAGTTCAAATGTATAACACGGGAAGGAGTTTTGTGCAGAAAAGGTACCTGCCTCAGAAGTGCTCAGTAGCAGTGACTGCAGATCGGGCTCCTGCTATGATCAATAACAGACAAACAGAGGTTTCATCACTCACTGTAAAGCTGACCCAGACTTCCTGTGTCAAGTCCTGACACTGCCAAGGCCATTCACTCCCATTAGGCTTATGTGCAGCAAGTGATCATTCTGGGACATAATGACCTGATGAAAGTCCATATACAACCCTCAGCTGCAAAGCAAAACAGAACTGGATTTTTAAGGTGCTATTGGAGGAGATGTCTGCTGAATATGGTTAATATGAATATGGTGAGTCTGAACTTGCATTTTTGACTGACATCTGGAAAGTAAACCACTTGATCTGCAAGCTGCAAGACAATGGCAAACTATATATTTTTTTTTTGACCAGCCTGCCTGAGCCAGTGTCAGGGGATAGCCAGTCAGGCTTGCCGGTTTGGTCAATGGATGTTGCTGTAGTTAAATGCCTTGCTGGGACAGCTGGAGCTAAACACAGCAGCCTCACGGCTGTGAAGTGGTCTCTGTTGCTGTCCCAGTCTTGATGGGCACTGTGGCGATAAAACTCCAATGGCCAGGTTCGCCCTGGTATGAAAAGATTCCCAAATACCATTTCCTGAACCTAGAGCCAAGCATATGTTTACATGTTTAGGTCAAAAATGTGATGAACAGCTTCCATGTTGTCTTGTGATGTAAGTTTTAACCTATGCAAACCTAAACATGCCACCCTGTTACTAATCTGAGTTGATATGCTTCTCCATCTGTGCTCCAAGGATAGAAAAGCATTTTTTTATATTTAGAGCTCCAAGCAAATAAACAGTTGTCTATATAAAAGAGCTTTTACAATTGTGCACTTTTAGCAGGTCTCTGAATACATGTGACCAATGTATGGTGGATTTTCTCTACAGACCTTTTGCTTTAAAGTTGAAGGTGACAGATACTTTGGAGAAGTGGTTTATTGATTCGACTTTTTGTTTCATCCACAGAAGAGTAAAATATGTGATTGATTTTGAAAAGCTGTTGAAAATGTATCTTTTAAAATTGCACTTAATTTGGGTTTATATTTTGTGTTCCATTTTTTGTGATTTTATTAGAAAGATTTGTTATTTCTTTGGTGTTTAAAGGTGGTACATATTGCATATACACAATCTTCTTAGAGACATTTGCTAAATGTTGTGTTTGTTGTCGCTAGAAGTTTAATTCTAATTTTTCGATGTATTGCTGAAAGGAAAATGAAAAAGAAGTTGCAGCATGATTAAAAAAGCATGGAAGAGACATTTACTGTCTGATGTTACATCTGTAGGAGTGTACTGAGGTTGGTTTTGTTTTGGAGCACATTCATATGTTTTGTTTGTAAAAAAATATAAAAATATAAAGTTAATTGTATTTGATGAACAAAAAGCAATGATTAGTGCTAAAGATGTATAAAGACAAACAAAACAAAGGAAAAATGCTGTATTTTAGTGTTGAACTCAGACTCTTTCTAACTGTTCTATTTTCTGTCTGCCACTCCTGGCTAATTTACATGTGAGCACACAGCCGGGGGGTGGGGTGGGGGGCTAACTCCACTCCTGCAGCAGTGGAGACTGATGAAAGCTTGAGGATGTAAGTGATTGAATGTAAAAATTCCTAGAGTTGACCAGTTCATTTTATAAATGCAAATATTTTTATTTTGTTGATAACTCCAAAACAGAAGTTATGATAAAAATATTTGCTTTTTGAGTCAAAATGTCCAAAATTTGCTTTTCAGCACAATAGGGTGATTAAGGTGGTTAAATAAGCCAGACGATAGTGCTGCTTTTTCAAACGTGGGAGCTTTGTAAGACGCATCTAATTGGAATTCCAGCTCCTGAGACAAATGGCCGATTTCCTATGAAGCTTGATTTATGACTAAAATGAATCTAATTAATTTCCTGTTTGGAAGTGCCTTAGGCAGGCACCGCCAGATGTACAGCCATGAAACTTTTTAGATGATGAGAGAAACCCTCTGAGTATCCCTAGTTTTTAATTTCATGCACATCAGACACAAAGCACAGAGAAAATACATAGGGGCAGAACGGGGTCTTCTATGCACAACTAGGTGGCGCTATAGAGCCTTCGTCCAAAGTTTTCATATCCATCGTTCAGAATGGAAGCTTCATCATATCCATTGAATTTCAGTGAGACTGACAAGGAATGTGCACGTGAAAGCAACATGTGTGTATGGCGAGACGCCCAACTTTGTCAAGTTTGTCACGACTCACACACCCGTATTGAAAGATATGTTTTTATCAGAGTAAACTTCAATGGCTTTACAACAGGACGCCATTTTGAGGTCTGTCAGCTCATCCTACTTCTCGAGCAGTGATGCTCCAAGTAAAACATGTCATTTTCATGTCTCCAGCAGGTATGCTACATCTGTTCTGGATTCTTTCACTACAGATGTGTTCAGAGTCGACTACAATCATGCATATCAATTTGGATCAGATTGATTATATAGCTGAGTAATGGCCATTTTTCTTTCATGGCGTGTTTTCGAAATAACGCCTCAAATTTTGACGCGCCGCCACAGTCACAAACAGCCGTAAAAACTTAAAAGCTTCGCAATTTAAGATTGGACATGTGTTAGTTTACAAAACCAAAGTTTGGAGTCATTATTCACAATCTTCTAGGAGGAGTTCGTCGAGAACTTAGCCTGTAAATGTGACCAAAATAGGCAAAATGACATATTGACATCAATATAGCAGACTTCCTGTGCAACTGACAGCTTGGTCCCATGAGACTTTTTTGTAGGTTTCCATCTGATAAACATGTCCCAAAGCAATCAAGCTGTGGCCAAAAGAACATGGCGGGGTTAGTGAAAACAAACATTGTAGGTGGCGCTATTGGAGTTGTTTTTGTGCACCCATGCGAGTGCTGTATATCTAAGTTGGAGATAGGTAAGAGGCATCTCATTCTGAAATCTCAGCTTCGTGATACAAACGGCTGATTTTTTATGAATTTTTAATTATCTGACTGCAACGCAATCAACCACTTCCCGTTTGGCGGTGGCTTGCGCAGGCACCGTCAGGTGTACACCCATGAAACTTTAACCGATGAGAGAAGACCCCTTATGAGTATCTCCGTTGTAATTTTATGAACGCCGGACAAAGCACAGAGAAAAGATAGGCCGATCAAAGATAAATGGCTGTCAATATCTAGGTGGCGCTATGGAGCTCGTCCAAGATTGTCATATCTGGCGGGGTTCAGAATGGAAGGTTCATCACCTCCATTGAATTTCAGCAGATCGACAAGGAATGCAACGGAGAGCAACTTTTTGTGTGCATGGCGAGACGCCCAACTTCGCTGCTCTGTCACGACCACACCCCTGCATTGAAAGTTATGGTTTTTTATCAGAGTAAACTTCAATGGATTTTCAACAGGTGGACATCATTTTGAGGTGTGTCAGCTCATCCTACTTGGAGCAGTGATGCTCCAAGTCAAACATGCCATTTCCTTTTGCCAGCAGGTGGCGCTACACCTGTTCTGGATTGCTTCCACCTCTGATGTGTTCAGAGCCTGTGACCACAATCATGCACATCAGTTTTGGATCATGATTGATTTTGCATGGCTGAGTAATGGCCATTTTTCTTTCTATGGCGGTTTTCAAAATGACTTCCATTTTGGACGCTGGGCCGCCACGGTCACAAACATCCGTAAAACTTTAAAAGCTTCAATTTAACATCGACATGTGTCTAGTTTATAAAAACCAAAGTTTGAGTCATTATTCCAAAATCTCTAGGAGGAGTTTGTTCCAGAGCGAGGCCTGCAAAATGTCCAAAATTTAGCAAAATGACATATTGACCAATATATCAGACTTCCTGTGCGAGGACAGGCGGGTCCTTTCAGACTTTTTTATAGGTTCCATCTGAAGAACATGCCCGTAAAACCAAGCTTGTACTAAAGCTGCATAAGTGGGCGCTGGGACAACAGTCACTGTAGGTGGCGCTGTCGAGCCGTTTCTAGGCGCCCATGCCAATCTCCTATAAATACGTAAATTTTTTCGCTAATTCTGGATGTGTGTGTGCCAAATTTGGTGAGTTTGGGGTATGTTAAAGGCCTCAAAATGCCATTCTTCCGTAGAATAATAATACTAATAATAAACATTCGACCATAATAGGTCTCTGCACTCCGTGCCGGGCCCTAAAAAAGGGTCGAATTTTAGCTCATATTCAATTTTTTCCATCTTTACCTAAAGAACCTTGAGATCAGGTATATCATGGCGTGTTCTTCGACTGTATGAAGTCAGAGGAGGTTATGGTCAACTGAGCGCGCTCAGGTGTCAGTCAGCACACATGGGAGGCTGCTTGTTAGAAAACGATTGTAACATTTAGCAAAGGAAGGTGTTGTGACATTTCCAAAACCCACGGGCCTGCTTCTGCCTTCAGCGCATGTGCGTGTTCATGTGTGGAAAGGGTAGAGAGGTGCCTTGTGGGTAGTTAATCCACAGATACCGACTCCCCCACGAAACCCATGGGCTTCCGCTGTCTCCCTTGAACAACAACATGCGCACACATGTGACTGGATCTTCCCTCAAGGCTATTAAATGACACACCCGAAGCTAGACGCAGGTGGGAAAATTGATTTATGCACATCATCAACGGACTGATCAACAGCCTTAGGGGGGATCTCTTTAATTAGTGAGTAAGCGTAATGGGAGGAGCTTAATCTGTTTGTTTTGATGAAATGGTAGTTGGAAATGCAGGGTGAGGCTGGGACGAAATACTAAAGTTGTTTTCAAACGATGACCACACTGAGCGTGCTCAGATCAGGTCCACAGTTTTACAGAAAGCCTCAGTAACAGGTCCATGTCCTTATCCCTAAAGATTCAAATCTGGACTTAAAGAGCTTGCATTAATAATCGCCTGTGAGCAAAAAGGCATATCACAGCCAAGGACTTTTTATGAAAGATCTCAACCAGTCTGCATCTGTAATGATCGTTTATCATCCCTCACTGACTGAAAACAGGCCAACTGAGGTTCAAGAAGGATCGCTAAAAACTCAGACAAATGACAAAATAATTGGAAGTTTAAAAAAAGATGAGTTTTTTTAAATAAAGATTTCATTCTTTTCTCTTTTTTAATAAGTAACAAAGTGTAATTAATAGAATGATCCAACTGTTAGATTCTGTCATAAACAGTTAAACAAAACTGAATGGGATTTCAGTAAAGCAGAGCAGTTTAATCTCACATCTGCTGAGGTTGGTTTCTTAATTTGGAGATAATAAAGCTTTCTACATTTTCTAGTCAGCAGGTATGCCTGTAAGGGTGTGCCGTGGGGGTTGCATGGTGGTTTGATGGCTCATCTCTACATTCCACATGTCTGTGGTGCGTTCACTGAGGATGCCCGAGAGAAAAAGTCAGACAACTTGAGTTTAACGGTACACCTGAACTGTCCAAACGTCCCAAATGTCCCTAATCCAGCATGAGGATGAGAGGCTAATGGTTTGGACGCCATGTCAATAACAAGCGAGGAGTCCGCCCTCTCACTACCTCTCTTTAAGAAAACTTGTTTGTGTTTTGGAGATTCTGCTGGTGGCATCCGTGTGATTTTTCCTTGATCCAGCTTTGAAAATAGAAACTAATGTTTTGACAAGAGGCAGACATAAATCTGGTCTCATGCTTGAACAATTAAAGAGATTTTTTGGGCTGTTTGATTTCATTAGACTTCAAACTTATGCTATCAACCCTTAAACATCGGCGATGACGCCTAAAGAACACGCTTTTGACCTATTTATGAATCAGCTGACTTTCACTTAAGAGAAAAGCCACTTTGCATAGATCAGCAACACTTCAGTAAAATCTCAGTAAAGTGTTTCATATACTTTACTGACATAAACTGCTGCATAATGGCGCACAGTCTCCATGACATTCTCAGCTGATTTACGTGGGATTGGGTAAGCATTGCAAAATGTCACAGAGTTGCTTGCTTCAGAACTCCAGTCAATGCGACTGTCCCTCCTCAGGTCTCCCTTTTAAAGTTCAAAATCCAATGTGTGACATATGAGAGTCCAGAATACATTTCCATGCTCACATCAATAATCTGTACCAAATCAGTGCACGAGCCAGGCTGTTTGGCTTCTGCAATCCCATGGCTCGCGACTCATAAAGATCTGAATGCAGACACCACTGTCTCCAACGAACAGTAGGTGGCAGTTTGAACTCCGGTCAAGGCTTTACCACCAGCAGAGAGAGGGCTTGCAGGCCTGTAAAATATAGGTGGTATAAAGCCCAATGCTAAGACCTTATATTTTTTGGTAATTATGGTTAATTTTTAGCGGCATACGGCTGTTTGCAGGAGTTTTTTAGTGCCAGAGTCTTTTAAATTCTGCTCGGGCCCACTTTTAACACCAGAGATGTTGCCAGCGACACCTGAACAACACACGACAATGTATATCCAACGGATTCTGGCGCGGAGAATAGCGGCTTTGGATCTTGGCTTAGTGGCGATATGCAACACTTTGTGTAAAATGTAACGGTGCAAAGCTGCTTTTCTCAGCTTCAGAATCCACAAATACTATGTTAATTGCGGTTTGAAGAGTTGGGATTTTTCAAAAATCATCAACACAGGAGCTAAAGTGTGAAGAATAGTTAGAAACTGCCTTTAACTTTTATTACACTAATGGTATTCTCTAGAAAGGACTGTATTGTATTAGTTCGTAACCCCGTCAGTTTCTTGCGCACAGAAATAATGAATAAGACTCAGAGACAGTTACTTATCTTTTGTGGAGGTTTTATCAGACAAACACGAAGGGGGACAGACAGGATGAACATGGTGCATTCAAAGTCCCAACCAATCTGTGCCCAGGGATGGGCTTGGTATAAAAGCCTGCATTTCAGATATTCAGAAGATCGGCCCTGATGGACCCTGCAGGAAATCACGCCCACAGGTTACTGCTAGGAGAGAAGCTCCAAGGCCAAAGTGAAGATAAGTCTGAGGCCTGCTCAGCAGATCACACATGCACAGAAAAGAGGAGTATGAGAATAAACTGTGAGAACAATAGCTTGGCTGTGCTTTCTTCAAATGTAATAATTTTGAGATGACAATATGCTTAGTGAATTAAGCTTAAACCATTAGGTGTAATAAAAGTTAAAGGCAGTTTTAACTATTCTTCACATAAAGCTTGTGTGAAAGGCCTTGAATGGACTGATCACAGCAGCCAAACTGCGTTTTTTCAGACTCTGGTACAGTACAGACTGTCAAGCACGTAAGCCCCAAGCCAGGCTTTCCAATACCAGGCCTCAAGGGTCGTGTCCTACATGTTTTCCAACTAACCTGCTGCTAAGCTCCTTATTGGCTAAACACACCTGATCCAGGTAATCAACAGCAGATAAGGCAGGGTTTCTGGAAAACCAGCAGGAGGCAGACACCCCTGCCGTAAGAGAATACATGAACGTGAAGAAGATGAGGGCTGATGATGGTTGTGTGCTCCCGTAAGAAACTTAAAGGATTAGGATGAGAGGCTGTTTCAGTCAGCTGAGCTGCGGGTTTGAAAACACAACGAACTGCATTCACTAAGTCTTCAGCCGATCAGGTTGCGGCGAATTGCGGGCAGCATGGATGCTGCAGGTCAGTGCCGCATTCTTTAGTCCCACATGTGACATGTACAGGTACATGGCCACATCAACCAAGTTTATCAGTATAGGCCACACCCCCTCAGATTTTTGGCTATGATGACATCGGTGACTGCGTCAAAGACAAACTGGATGTTGTTGGTGTCGGTGGCGCAGGTCACGTGGGAGTACACCTCCTTGTTGGGGGACTTGTTCTTTCCGTCGTACTGAGCCTTGATGTAGTCGATTCCATCCTGGTACGTGTTGGGACCTGCAAGGCGGACACACAAACACAGGCGTGTCACACAAAGCAGCAGTCAGGCTGCATCTTTGACACAATCTGTCATCTTTGCTTCCACATTGGGGAGGTGCCTCCACTGTTTCATGTAAAGCTTTCTGGAAATCTTGAAACTAAAACCTCTGCTTTTGATGAAACCATCAGTTCTGACTGATGTTAGTTTGAATAGATGACCTGCGATGGAAAGTAACCACTCACTCTGAGAGAAAAAGAACTGAGCCCCTACATGTAAATAATTAATCATACAGCAGCATGGAGAACCGTTCAAACTCAGCCTGTTATGAGCTGCAGGTTCATGTGCCAGCTTGAATTGGCTCTGATGCTGCTGGAATGAGGCTAATCGAAGGAACTAGAGCCATTTTGGTTTCGACGGCTGCTGGCTTTGTTGTGGAAGTCGGCCAGCAGCTTTACTGTTGGTCTACAGAGGAGAGAAGCTGCCAAAAATCTAAATAAATTGGATAAATACTGAGAAAGATTCATAAATAGATGAATGTGTCATAAAAAGGATCAGATTAGCCATGAACAACAACTAAAAATCTAAAAATAGCATCTGTTTTCTTAGCATTTGTCAAATGCATCAGCGGAGAGATGTGTTGATAAGTTTGTTTTTCAATTTTCCTTTAAAAAAAAAAAGCAAAATTGTTCCCATTTTGTACCAAAATACCAATATTACAATTAATCAGTCACAAATTAAGTTTCACATCATCTTTTTTTCTGTTTTTGATTATCCTTGTTGTGCATTAATGTTTTCATATTATGGATCAAATCAATAATAAATAAAAGTTAAGGTAGCAATTGTGAAGAAAAGATAATTGTTATCTTTAGTGCAAGATATATGTCACAGATGAAATAAGAAGATTCACTTTGTTCTTGCCAAACTAACAACTTTTGTTGTTGTATGTGTTTCGAAGGTTTGTATATATTTTTGTTATAGGAACAATCTCAGCATCTTTCTTTTAAATTCCGGCATCTCCGGTGCTCCATAGTTGTTAGGGCATCAGCTTCTTCAGATCGCTCTGCAGTAGAGAGCGATGGAGAGCGGAAACGAGAGCGGGGAACAGCTCTGGAATTCTAATCCTCTCTTTCTCACACTCTCTGTTTAGCCATTTCTCCATCTTGCTTTCCCACAGTCTGGTTCTGTTTTTTTCCTCTTTTTCTCACACTCCCAGCGTTCTTACTTTTTGTTGTCCTACTGTTTTGTCTCGGGCTCCTGATTGGACCGCGGGAATGCTCACAGCTCCCGTTGCTCTCTGCGCTTCTTTCACTCTGGTCCTTTGTTTCTCAGCCTGAGCTCATCGCTCTGCTTTCTTACACTTCATGTCATTAGAGAACAACTGTAATTTACACTGGTGTGATAAAACTTGTATTTCAAGTTAAATTTATACAGCAAAATTGGTATTATCTTTTTCATTCTAAAGTTTCCTCTGCGTTTTTTTCTTTTAGTACAAATGGAAAGTAAACACATTTTCAGATCAGCAACAACAAAGGCACAGCGAACAACACTGAGTAAATGCAAAGAACCTCGCGTCCTTTCATTCTGGGATAATCTGGCGGACTTGATTCAGATGAGTGGAGAATGCTGGAAGCATTCATAGCTCTATTTGGTTCATTTTGCTTCATGGATCCCAGTGTCAGCAGCTCATCCGGGTGTGGTTTTACCTGAAGTCCTACGAATCAGAAATCCACCTGCTCCTCTGATTGGCTGATAGTGTTGAGCACCTTTGCCTCTTAACCACATCATGTTTAGCATTTTCAGTGGTCTGGTGGGGGAGTGTCTGCCCTGAGACTGGGAAGTTGTGGGTTCAGTACACAGTTGGTAATAGTCCCATAAATGGGTCACAATGGTGGTTAAACCACTAAATGGCTTCTGGGCATCTGCAGCTCACCACTGGGTAAAACGCAGAGGAAATATTTCACAAGAGAGAAAACAATTTTACGATGGATTGGATTTATCTGCACTTTTCCAGACGTGCTTACAGTGTGTCTATCATTCATTCACACTGGATGATGGTAAGCCACTGTTGTAGCCACAGCTGCCCTGGGGCAGACTGACAGAGGCGTGGCTGCCAGACTGACCATCACATCCACACACCAGTGGAGCTGCACTGGAGGCAGGGAGGTGAAGTGTCTTCCCAAGGACACAACAACAGTTGGCTGGGGGGGAGCGAGGGATCAAACTGCCGACCCTTCCATCATTGGACGAACTGCTCAACCGCCTGAGCCACACACCCAAATATTTAACAACTAGTAAGACTTGAACTTTAACTAACGAGACATTTCCGACATTATTAGAAGGAGTTTTTCCTAAAAAACCTTTTATCTCAAAGCCCAGAACAGCTGCATGACTCTCATCACTAAATGTAATCGTTTCAGTTTTACTCACCAAAGTGAGAGCTGTAATGAACCACACCAGGGTTCCTTTGCAAGTGAACCAAGACCTTTTTCTTCAGGTGACTCAGAGTTGGCCCATTGAGTCGGCATCAGAGTCATTGTGAACCTTTGGAAAAACTCAGAAAGGGCCCTGAGAGTTTCATCTTAGCCTTCACAGGCCTCAGTTAGTATGGTAATTTCTTTGATATAAAAAAACAAGAGCTTTTCGTTGTACCTTGGGGTTCTTCACTATTACGCTGCTCTTCTTTTGCGGTCTTTTTTCTGTGTACGCATGCTTTTTTAAATTATTTTTTACAGCACATTGTGTTCTGTGTCCTGGTTGGCTGTAGACCTTGTCAATCTGTCTCCTCTGCGCCGTGTTTCAGAAAAAACAGGCTTATTTTTTTATGACGGTTGAAACTTTGAGTTCAACCAAGTGTGGAAAGTTTGGAAATGTTCCTCTACCATGGGGTTATTTTTAGCACATAACTCCAGAGATAAACGAGGGTCAAGTAAAGCTTGGTTGTAAGGCTTTATACTCTGTGGAGGCAGGACAAAGCTATGCACACCACATACATCTGATTCAACCAGGTCATGTGACACAGTCACCAATCCCAAAGGGATGAGGACAACTGAAATCCTTCTCAATAAACGCCTTCTGGAACAACCTTCTGGAGAACAACCAACCCAAAGTGTGGACGCTTTCTGCCTCAGAGCCCCCAACTGTCAGACACGTTGGTGGAGGGATGATGATATGGGCTTGTTAAGCAGCCACAGAACCTGAACTCCTTGGAGCAGAAGCTGAAGAGAAGGGGGTCCAACCTTATTTACACATCAAACATGGTAATTTGTCATTTGTTGTTGTGTATCTGAATTTGTGTTTTCCTTTTTGTTAAGACCAGATGTTTTTACATACTTGTACCTTCAACTAATGAGCTGAGAGTAAAGTGTGGAAACAGATTGAATAAAAGCATTTTCTGCAAAAACTGCTCAGAAATGTTGACTCGAAATGCAGAAAACAGGAGCTTTGATAAATTGAGATTTGCAGGCAGCAGTCTAGTCAAACCAGGCTGACAAACATTTAAAGTGTACTTGCCTCACCAGGTCCTCCAGATAAACTCATGCAACACATGAATGACATCAGCTCCAAATGTTCTTTTCCTCCAGAGTATTTAACAGACCTAACTTTTGAGTACATAAATGTTTTCCTGAAAGCTTTTTTGGAGATGTGTGTTCATGTAAAGTTCATGCAGCATGAGCTGTCTCTCTCTCTGAAGGGTGTACCAGAGTATTCGGGGAAGCAGATGGACAGTGGCGACTTGGTGATCTTGTTTTCAAACAGGTCCTTCTTGTTGAGGAAGAGGATGATGGAGGTGTCCTTGAACCACTTGTTATTACAAATGGAGTCAAAGAGCTTCATAGATTCGTGCATGCGGTTCTGCAAGGAGAGAGCAACAACAGTTACATGCACGCTAATATACGGACGCGCACAAAAACACAAACGCTTTGCTGACAAATAGTGCTTACTCGTTAAAAAGCAGTAATATTAAAAAAGCACTTCTACCACAGTCACACAATCTGAGCTTAGACAGGAACAAAAATCACAAAACAACATGAAATCAGAAAGCAGAACCGAGTACCTAGCAGTTCCTCTTGAGGAAGCTGCAGGGTTTCCTGCTGTGTGTTTGTGTGCGTCAACGTAAGTTAGTGGGAAGCTTTCTAACAAGGATGTTGACAAAACCATGCAAGTTAAGCTTGTTAGTAAGTTCTTACTGTCTGCCCTAGCTGGGTTTCTTTTACAACAGCGGATAAGTCATTACTTGAAGCTATCTCAAGTTATCTCTCCCTCTAGGTGGCGCTGCAGTGTTTTCAACATAGCAAAACAGGTTTATGGAATCATTGGCTGATCTTAAAGCTAACAGGGATAAACATGTGACCACTGCTACCAATGTGTTAGCACTAATTCTAGACTTTCATTTTTAGTTTCACCTCTGCTGACAAATGAATTTGAAAAACTGAAACTCATAGCTTGTGTCCGAGTTCTTTCGCTAACCACTCCATATTGAACTATACAGTGCGTTTGGCATGTTGTAGTGCAGTCCGAGTCTACGCATATAAAATTGAGTGGTTGGGAAATTTCCCATATGTCTCAGCGAAAAACCATCATGCATAGCTGCTCACTAGATTGGGGAAAATAGACTACAAGGCATAGCGTTTGAACAATATTTTGTGTCTTCAGATCACAATGGATTCATAAATAGTCTTTATAAAATGCAGATTATTTATTAAGTTTTAACTTTTGGAAGTCGGTGACGTCATATTTGCTGTTTCAAAAAAAAAGAGTGAGTTTTGTGTGAGTTGCTTTTGAAATCGAGGGCACTTAATAGTCTTGCACTGTATAGTTTTTTAGAAGTTAGGCAATAGGGAAGGAATTCGAACACAGCCATGGTCACACAAACACAACTCCTGGCTAGACTACACATTGGCTAGCTTTACGCTAGCCTACTAGTGGCTGATGTACCAATAATTACGGTTGATTAACCAATAGATGGCTTCACATTTACAGGGATTGCTGCCGTCAGACGCACCGTCGCAGAATTTTACAGAAGAACTCGCTTTTTTTTCTACACTTCAAAAAAACCATCGGAGATAGAAGTTAAAAACGTGAATAAATTCACATTATTCTGCTTAAACATATTATTTGCGAGCTAAAATAAAAAGCGCCCCAATGACAAAAAATTACTTTAAAGAAAGAAATCTGGCTAAGCTTTAACCTCCATATGTGCCAACTGAAACGCTGGTATAAAACTGTCAATAATCAGATTTATTTCATTATAGTTTTCTTAAACAGACATTTTTTTCTATTCTGTGATTTCAATGTTAATCTTGTCCATCAGTAAAAAAGCTTCAATTCATTTTTAGCTGACAATCTGATCAATTAATTTGATGTAACGAAGTAAAACGAATATTCAAAGTTAAAAAAAAAAACACTGAGATTTTCTGAAACTCTGAGTTAAAAAAAAAGCATCTCTCCGGTTGGGGGGATTGGAAAACCCGAAAAAGAGGAGCTCAAAAAAGTCGAAGACAAGGGGGAGGAGACAAATGAGCAGCTGACGGTCGGTCACAGAGAGACACTGCTTTTTAAGTCTTGTTTAAAAAGAGAAAAAAATAAACCTATCCAGAGGTTTCATACCTGTCTGTGGGAGGAGCATCTGCGGAAGATCTTACTGCTGATTGGTTAGAGAGAAGAGTCGATAGTGAGGAGTGGAAGGAGCCAGAGATGCTGCAGGGTTGAGCTCAGAGCAGGAACAGAAAACATAAGCGGACCCACCCATCCATCCATGTCCGCTGCCTGACCCATGCATGTTCCCACCCACACACACACGCACACACACACACACACCAACACCAACGCACACATGCACAGACCTCGTGTGCCAAGGCAGTGTTCATAGCACAGAAGGGTGTTTGTGAACTTCTTATTATTTTTCAATGCAGACAGAGAGGAGACAGAAAGAAAGGAGATAACAAGCAAAAGTTGCGATTTCAGTGATGGACGCATTTGCTTTTGTATAAACATCATCAAATGAAGAAAAAAAATTAAGAAAACATGTATAAAAACATCAGGAAACTTAGACACGGAAAAAAAAAACAAACAAACATGAATATAACTACAAACCTGCAGTTCTATCAAACACATTGAAGCTGGTTAAAGTCGTATACATTAATTGATGTCATGTTTTTACGTTCACACCGGGCTCGGAAACGCGCCTGTTCAGTGAAAAGTCTATGTGCGTTTGGGGCTTCTGCGTTCAAAACTATCACGTTCACGCAACGCTACAGCAGTTTTTCAGACCGTTTTGGGCCACGATGTACACAACGCGCAGCCATTGAACGTGCCTCAAAAGTTAAACCAGAATAACTTTGACCAATCAGGGTAGCCTCCCTTAAATACATGAAAGCGCCAACCGTTTGACAACCGATTATTAAGGAGAAATTAATAATCGCAGTTTGCCTGGAGCTGGATTTGTGAGATTTGTTCTGCTTTAACATTAACAAGCCTTTCAACACTACATGATAAGAGTTGAACGCTTTTTGACAAACCTAATATTATCATGAACGGAATGCAATGCAAAAAAGCTAATATGTTTATAATTAAGAATAATAATTGATACTTTATTTATCGTATTTATCCCGGAAATTCTTCTCCGCATTTCACCCATCCCCTGGGGGGAGCGGTGAGCTGCAGCCGAGCCGCGCACGGGAGGCCGTAGCGTTAACGGTCTTGCCCAAGGGCCCTCACTGGCTGATGTTAATTGCTCGCCAATGATATGGTAATTGCCCCATTAACCCCTCCGGGAATTGAACCCTGCGTGGTAGCCTCTCACCTTACCAACCGAGCTACCCAGCCGCTTAAGAGAAATCATGACTAGTGTATGTGAATGTATGCATATTTACCAATCAATTTTATCCTGTTGCATGATATATCCTTGCATAAATAAAATTCTGTTGTCTTGTTTTCTGTATTCTCTCTGCTTTGATTGGTTGAAATAAACTATTTCCATATCCAATCATGTTGTTGAACGCGCCACACAAGCCCAGTGCGTACCTACCTTCTATGATGTATTGTGATTTTAAAGCATTTTTCTGTTTTGTGAAGCACCTTGAATTACTTTGTGTACGAATTGTGCTATACCAATAAACTTGCCTTGCCTTGCCTACCACAAGACAATGGAATACATAAGTCATATTTTACAGTCGACATGAAAAAGTGCTTAAGTGGGTGGAGCTTCAGAAAGTATTGGTTGCTAAGGAAAAAGGGAAAAACTGAAATGGAAAAAAATATTGTTTATTTGTTTAAAAATATCTAAACAACACAAAACCAAAGAAAAACGAATAAATTATAAAATTCACCAAGAACTTGTGAAAAAAGAAAGGATTAATGTGACAGAAGCTAGAAATGAATAGAAACAAAAATAAAAAACCTATAAGTTGACAGTACCATCTTTTGGATTGAATGAATAAAAAAACAATTTATGCAGAGTTTTCTAGTTCCATAAACCATCTATAATAATTAATTTTTAAAGAATATCTTATAATTCTGCTTTACTAGTGTCGTTTTCAGGAACTACATTCAACATTATAGTAAAAACTTTCAGAATGAGCAGTAATTTTCTCCTTTAGGTTGCACAGAAATGAGCGACTCTTCCCGCCATGACTGATGCAGGTGGGTGCAATTTCTTTTCTTTTTTTTTTTTTTTGCACAGCTGTACTCTGAATGTCAGCGTGACCCTTCCTATCCAACATCACAGACCTACAGGAAGAATGAGCGGCTCCGGCGTGCGTGCAAACATGCGCGGCGTGTCACAGTGTTTTATGGATGTTTTCTCCACTCATCTGAGGCTCCGGCTCAAAGGGACGCTTCCCTACATCTGCATAAGTGGAGCAGCGTTTCCCAGCCTGCAGCCCTCAGAGGACGCGCTCAGAGATGGCAGTAAGCACTGTGCATTCAAATCAGCTTATTTGTTTTAGGGTGCAAGCTTGTGGTTGAGGAAACACAGTGTTCTTTTTACACAGACTTCACTGAAATTCACACTTTTACAAATGGATTTCTCAAATAGATCAACAATTGATGTTGATCTATTTGGCTGTATGATAAATCACCCAAAATGTGATTCAAAACCTGATAAAACCCGTCATCTATCCTCTGGAATAGAAATCATGTCAGCTGTCCAGACTGTGTGCAGCACAGAAAAATGATTAGCATAAAGACAAACACTTCACACCACTGGCATTGTTTTAGACATGTAGCTCTGCTCTGCTGTTATCATGAAAAAAAGGAGTTTCTTCACAAAACACACAACCTTATTTTCTTCACTATTACAAATAAAAAAGAATTCTTTTTTTAATATTCTGTCTCTCACATTTAAAGTGAATCAATGATGAACATTACAAACCAAACTCAGAATCAATCAGCAACTATTTCTGCCCCAGAAATGACTTGAACATCCATCAAGAACCCACAGCAGATGTGTGTCTTTAAATAAAGTCTGCATTTACCTTTAAATTTGTTAAATTCAACCCAAAATGTTGTGCAGAAACCATGAAGAGGAATTTTACTGAAGAGGATATTCGGTTTTGACGATGAAGAACACAGAGATTTTTTAAAATGCAGTGGAAAACATCCTGACAGAAAATAACTACCGTAAAATCTAAAAAGATTTTCTAAAAATTGGTTTATAAGAGGCACTTCCATGTCCTCGTGTGGGACATTAATCCCCCCCTTCCGCCAGTCTGACTCATACAAACATATGCTTTATCCTAAAGAAGCAGGAACACGGCCTGCTTTTAAATTTAGTTCATGCCTCTCATTCCGCCCTCTGACATGAGCTTGCAGATGTCAAACAGCTGGAGAAGAAGGGCGGAGGGGGCGGTCCTTACCGTGGTCTCGTCCTCGTGCAGCACCTGGTCATACCCGCTCAGCGCCACACAGAAGATGATGGCCGTCACGTCCTCGAAACAGTGGATCCACTTCTTCCTCTCCGACCTCTGACCTCCAACATCAAACAGCCTGACGGACACAGACGGACCGGAACATCAGACTCTGATAGTACCTCCAGAGAGGTGAGAGCACAAAGACCAAATAACAAACGCTGGGAATCTCTGCACTGCAAACTATTGACAGACATAAACTAAACTTATCCCAAAAGATGGTTTTCTTATAAAAAGCTGGGACCTAGAAATAAAAACATTATACTTTTGCTCCAAACTCGTGACAACAGAAAAACTTGTTTAAAGACTTAGAAAAATCTCATATTTTTGATTGATTGATTTTAAGAATGTCATTTTCCAGTTCAATAAATGTAGACTGGAATTCATTGTCATTGTTTTGGAAACAAAAGTTTTGATTTATGCTCTAAGAATAAATGTTCCTTTTAAATCTTATGAGGATTTATTAAGATGGGCCAACTTGTACTAAGATAGTATTCTCATTGTGTTCACATTTTGTCCTAAAATGACTCATTTCTATTTATTACACTAGGTTTTATTACTGTAATCCAATTAGGTACACAAAAGCACAGAAAATACAAACTATTTGCTTTATAGCAAAAATATTTA
Source organism: Oryzias sinensis (assembly GCA_037389245.1). Lineage (NCBI taxonomy): Eukaryota > Metazoa > Chordata > Actinopteri > Beloniformes > Adrianichthyidae > Oryzias > Oryzias sinensis. Next base: position 5,180,429 of record CM074499.1, read on the forward strand.
TTACTGGGCTGTATTACATTTAATTTGAAGTCAAATTGCATAATCATTCTATTTAACAGCTTTTTAAGTTAATTTTTAGCCTTTTTGAAAGCTTGTGTGGAGCTCCTTTGTTTTCTTATTATATGATATCTTGTTAAGCAATAATGTCTGAGTATTTTACTACTTTCTAGTGATTTTCTTCCTCTTATCTCTAGGCTGCCGCCTGTCGTAGTGTAGAAGAACAAAGAACCGATCGGGGCAGGTTTACGTTTCTGACGGATCATCTCTGAAACCACCTTCATCGTCATGACACGTGATTTCATCTGCAAACCCGACGTCACTCATCATGCTTAGCGCAGGTTTGTCAGTGAAGAGCACCTCCATCGGTCCACGACAGCTTCTCCTCAGGAATCCATCGCGTACATCTGATTTCCTTCACATCTGTCTGAATCCCCAACAGCTTTCTAAATCGGTTTGTGCTTCTGTCTGCGCTCGGGGACGCCGTTTATGTTCTACCTGTAGACTTGAAGTTTTGTTTGCTCTTGTTTCGAGGCCAACCTGTCTTCATCTCCTGTCAGACTCATCCAGCACAGCTGTTCTCTCACGAGTGTAAGAGTAGAATGTCTGGATCTGCAGAGATAGCAGCACGTCTGCAGCCTCTGGTCGACTGTGGAATTTAGGATGAAGGAGGCAAAAGCGATGCAGCCTCCATCCCTAAAAATAATGGCTGCAAATGCATATTAAGTCCTTTACTGTGATTGTCAGTCTGCGAGTAAATCGGTGAATAATCTGTGCACGAGGAGCAAAAACAAAGACTGAAATAGAAGTCGGAACAGTCACTTGATTTTTTCCTCGCATCACCCCCCTCCTTCTCCCAGAGTTCCCTGCTCTAATTGAATCTGGCCTCATTAAAAAAAAAAAAAAAGAAAAAGCAGAGGGCCATAAATAAAGATGCACGTTTAAACCGTCAAATTAATTACAGGCGGGAGCTCCGGCTGGATGACACGGAGCGGAGCTGCCAGGGACAGACCTGAAGTGAAGGTTTTTGAAGGTGAAGTGCGTCTCCACGATGCCCGTGGTCTTCACCCGGGTCCTCAGGATGTCCTGCTCTGTCGGCTGGTAGTCCGTCGCACCAATCCGATCTAGACTGTCCAAGTAGCTGAAGACACAGAGGGAAATAACCAAGAGTGATCTGATTCAAACCTGACAGGAACAACCCTCAGCCACAGTCCTTTCTGCACATTCAAAGCATGCTTTTTATGTTCAATAGCTATTGATTTATTCACACGTTTCTTTGAATTTTTTGTGATTCTCATTTTTCATGTCCAATCAGTTAACTTCTGCTGATCGTTTCCTTTTCGGGTGTTGATAAATGACAAAACTTTCAGTTTAATTTAGTGCTTAATCATCATTGTCGTGTCTCTTTTCTATACATCAGAAATATATTTTCCTCGTTATTTAAGAGATCGGGCACAGATCAGATGTCTGTTTTCTTTTATTCTCCTCCTCTGCTGCACCAGTTTCAGCTCAATGCTGTTGGCTTAACCCACTTAGAGAAGTTGGTTTCTTTATTGAACAATTTGTTATCGTGGTTTTATAAGGAACAAGGAGGTGCAAGACTCTGCAGCAGTGATCTGCAGTTTTCTGCAGACAACATTAGCTCCTCTGAAGTGAAGCTTATCACCTGCTGGAAATGAGGCAGAAAAACAAACGTAAGACCCCAGCAATGTGCACGCGCTTGTGGTTCTCTGACCAATAAACCTAATGGCGTGTGGACCGGCTCAGCTGCTTCAGACGCTTAACATCACATCAAAGGGACAATAGGACCCCCCATCCAGCAGATCACCGCCCCATGAAGGCCGGATCTGTCCTTTCAGATTCTTCACGTCAGCTGAAAGGGATTTTTTGATCAAAACGATAACTGTCACGGCCTGAAGGGATGAAGTCCATCAGGGCTTCTGCTGAACCAGTTTAGCCCCCGACTGGAAGCTCAATGAGCGAAAGGAAGAGGGGCGGTAATGGATCATCACAGGAAGTGGACCTTTATTCTTTGATGCGGACGTACAAATTCAATAATCCTGTAGGTTACTGAGTGCTCCAACTAACCGCGGCGTCATTTTGAATTCTGGTCACTTGCTGACCAATAAGTGGAAGGTTTAAAGGGAGGGGAGTCTGGTGCCACCCACTTTCCTGCTGCTCTTCAGCTTCCTTTCAGTTTCTTCTGAGCTTCCAAACTGAGGCAGAAAAGCCCATCTGCAGGTCTATGGAGGAACCCCTCACCGGATGGAAACAGAAAAACCCACACAACAGTTATTTCATCAATTGCAGCACGTCTTTCAGAACCTCCTAAACTGTGTGGGAAAAGAACAGCGGCAGACCACTGGGAACACTTTGAAAATAGATCAAAAGACAATTGGAGTAGGAACTTAAGTTATAATTAAAGAACAGATGTGTTAAAATCAATTTTTGCTAGTTTGTTTTGGAGCATCACTGCTCTGCGTGAAATCCAGACCAGCAGGTGGCAGCACCTATAGATGTGTCTGTAAAATCTCCAAAAGAAAAAGAAGGCCGTCCATCTGCTAAATCATGGGGTTTAATATACATTCAGTCTTTCAGAACTTTGTCTGTAATCAATAAATGACTTTATTTATAGACCTGCAAGTGTTTCTCTTACTGATGTTGACTGACTTCAAAGAACAAAAGGTAAAAGCTGTGGAGGGAAAGTCTTTTGGCTCAGAGAAACAAGAACAAACACAAAGACACACACATACACCACCACAGCTATAAGACTTATTGATCACACGCAGAGGAAAAGGACTAAGAGCGCTTGGAAGGAGAAACAAAGAGGGCGAGATAAAAAATACTGTTTTCCCTCTGAGGTGAAATGAAATCAACCCTGATATGCTTAATGGAGCCAAGAAATATATAAATAGACATAAACCACAAACAAAAGCGTCCATCATGCTTCCACAGAGAATGAGCAGACACGAGAGCTTGGAAATTCAATAACAAGAAGGGTTTGTTTGCAGGAACATAGGGCCCTTTATCACTGCAGCAGGTTTCATCTAGATACCCTGTTCTGTTTAGGATTAGAAAAAAATCCACCAGCAACAGAGAATTCTGGATTAACTGTCATGACTTATTGGGTTCTGGAAGTCTAAAGACCGTCAGCCTTCTGTTCTAGTAAAGGTTGGAAGCTTTCACCGGTTCTGCAGAAATCCTCCCAGACGGTTCTGAGGAACATGTTGAGCATTTATGTAGAAATCAAGTCCGGAATTGACAAGACTTTGAAGGTATAAAGCGTTTAAGGCCAATGCTCCTGAAAACAAGGAGGTCAACACCTTAATGTTTTTAAACCAACTCGGACATCAAACTTTCATTCATCTTCAAACCCGCTTTTGTCCCTTTCACTGGGCTGCTGGAGCCTATCCCAGCCACTCGTGGGTGAAAGCAGGGGACATCCTGGACAGGTCGCCAGTCTGTCGCAGGGCTACAAATCCCACACCCATGCACTCACATTCACACCTAGGAGCAATTTAGACTAACCATTATCCAAATCCAACAGCAAACATTTCCACCAAGTAGAAACTCTGTAGACGGGGCTAACATGAGCCGTTGTCCACCAAAGTGGATCCAGTTCCCTGTCAAAGCCAAAGCCTGATGTGGCACCAGGCTTTGGCTTCCAGCACCAAACCAGCAGTTTGGCCTGGGATTTACTCACTAATATTAAATCAGCAAAGAAAATAATTTAACAAGGTTGGTTCAAAAAAGGCAACTATGTGTTGATTAGCATTTCAAAGGAGTTAACCACAGTTTACGATCTGCTTCTGAAACATTTGTGAAAAAGGGTAATGGAATTAAACACTTGACTTACGTACGCCTGTAGAGTTTGAGATGAAGCTGTTGGTTTTTATGCAAAAGGCTTCTACTTGTGATCTTTTGTGTTGCAGAATCAGAACCTCCAAATGTTCTTATACTGCATAATGTGTTGTTTCATTGTAGCTACAGAAATGACTGGAGCAGAGCTTAGCCTCTGTGGAAATGTAGTTTTTACACATGGTTGATGATGCACAGAGAATGAAATGGGCCTTTTTGTAGTTTTCAGCCTTTAGTAAAATAAAACAGGTCAAACATCTAGATAAGGACAATGGTCAACGAATATACTGCTTTGTCCACATTTGATCTTTCAAACTGGTTAAAGGTGGGTTAAAAAAAAGGGAAACTCCAGTGAGATAATGACCAAAAGTATTTCCCAGAGTCCTGCCAAGCTTCCCAACACTGCTCTCTAGAATGAGGTTCTTTGTTTCAATTAAAAAGACTCAGACTTCCTGCTAAACTCATTATGGGTGAAGACACTCTACAGTTTGTCAGAGTAATTAAATAAGTATTGATTCCATTTTTGTCGAAGAACTCTTGTAAATCATATCTGTGCTACCCATATCGATTTCTTTCTTATTGTACAGTTTCTGCTCAAACGGGGTCGACCGGAGGCATTGGAGCTCATGTCTGTTGCTTAGTAACCATCTTTTGGATGGCTAGATGTTTCCCCCGCTGTGGTTTCCTGACACCGATTTACAACAGACGCTGTGACTTTTGCGAAAGCAGCAGCGACTAAACGCAACATCATGACGGCGAGCCCGACATGAGAGACGCTTAGATCGATAAAAAGAAGAAGTCTTTGTAATTAAAGCTGCTGGCAGAGCCGTACGGCCCCCCTCTGCAGACCACACTGACATCAGCGCTGCACTGGAACAAGACTGAGCCCCTGCAAAGGTCATAATTAAAGGAACATCTCAAAGTTTTAGTTCCAGGCGGAGCAAAAATGTTGCTGTTTCAGCACAATAGCAACCACTGATAATAATGACTTATGTATGCCTCTATGTATTTGTGTTTTAAGAAGTTGGACTTTTTCAATAGATTTCATTATTTTACCAGAGAAGGGACAGATGGTGATGATTCATGCAGAATTTAATAGTTTCTTTTTTTTAAACCCACTAATGTGTGCCTTGGAGTTTCTGTTGATGCAAACCTCCGTCATTAAAGACACATGCACCCATCCGGAGGATTGACCCGTACAGGTCTTGCAGGTTTTTGGGTTGTCCGGATCTGTAGAGGGTCGTAGAGGAGCACCCACATCTTCAGGGGAGCGTGGGTGTGTCTTGCAGTTTGACGTAGCATTGTTGTGTCTGTGTGGTAAGTGTATCGTCAAGTGTCTGTACGGATAATGTAGGCTATAGGCACTTACGATGCGGCTTGTCTGTGGAAAAAAATGTGAATGAACATTTTTGTTCTTTGTCTCACCAAGCGGTCTACCACCTTAATATGTAGTGTGGGTCACCTGTGTGCCTCATACAGGTTTGCCCATTGTTCGCTCACAGACAGCCAGTATCCACCCGTAAGGGCAGTTGCGACTAGAACCAATATTTCCCCTTCAACTGTGGCCAATAGCCGATATTGGCCGATGCTGATCCTTAAGTGTCTACAGTAACACAAAGTTTATATTTCCTTTTTGTTTCTGTATTAGAAATAACTTTTCTTTTGCTATACAATCACATTGTACTTGACCTTTTTAACATACAAAAGGGATCTAATAGGAACAAGTATCACTTTAAAATCTGCATATGTTTATATATATGTAAGTATTTAGTGAACATTGGACATAACTGTAATCATCACTAAGGGTCATCATAATCCAACACTGACTTTGGATTCACTCTCACTATGAATCTCAGTGAATATTTTCAGCACATGACAGTTCAAATTTGCCTTCATACAATTAACATCTTCATGAATAAATGTGTTACAGCAGTAAATACTCAAAAGTACATGACACGTAAGAAGCAGAGAAACTCATATTTGTGTGGCATTTGTGGACCTGCCTGCCATTACAGGCCTCAACTGTTTAATACTGCAGTCTTTCAGAGTAATGAAGCAAAGCAGCGCTGCATGCATTCACCCTCCCCATATGAGGATTCAACATCCCTGTGTGTGCGTGTGTGTGTGTGGAAAGCAACTGTTTCCAATGTATAACTGCCACAAAGGCAGGGGAAGTAATGCATGGACAAAGAGTACAGTATGTGCTTTGTGGTAAATAGGTCAGTGCGCTCAGGGCTTTTGCAGAGAAAGAGAGGTGGCTTGAGGCAGGATGCATCCTCAGAGAGCACAACCTTCATCTTTCTACGGGAAACCCACACAAGTGTGACCACAAAAGCGCGCACAGCCACAAACATCTGGCTCCTGCAGCTGCAAGTACGACCCTCTGAAGCAGCGTAACGCATCTTCACTTAGCACTAACACAACATTTCATCTCTGTAAGGCCTTCCCATTGAGGTGTGTGCAGAGCGAGGCCTCATCATGTGACGGCCGTCCTATCCCCTCATTGGCCGCCTGCTTCGCTCTGCTCCACAGGCAACAACATAATAGGAAGTGTGCATCAATCTTTAATGTGACATTTATCACAGAGCTCCAAACACACCCGCTCCCACACAAAGCGGATGCTGCATGACTTCATTAACCGCCAGTTAATGTTCAAGTCTCAAAGTGCTCCCATTCCTCTCCTCCGCCTAACCACTCGGCCCCTTCTCCACCTTTAGGTCTCTCATCTTCCGACTGAAACCACACCATTACCATCTCCTCATGGTCCCCGTTTCATCTGTTTCCGTCGCCTCTGAAAGTGTGATGACTTGCAATGTGAATTCACAGGCATGAACTACTGTGGGGAGCTGTGATCAGTAATGAACAGACAAAATAATAAAATGTTATAAAAGAAACTGAAATATTCAGGATTTTTTTCATGAATTCTGTCTGTTTGCTCGGTTATAGATATGATTTTAAAGGCTAATCCTAGTGTGTCACTGGGAGTAATTTCACTGGATTTATGATGCATAGTTAAACAGCTTCTACATGCACAAACACTGCAGGGGAAAAAAAAAAAAAAAGAGTCCATCTCTGTGTAAATCAGGCCTGTAATAGGGATTGATCGCACATCCTGATACCATTTAGAGGATTATCAGATAGCTGCATGTTGTTCATGTTTGGTTATTTTACTGGCGGGGGAGCACTAATAGGCCCCTCACTGACCAAAACTGCATTGAAGAAAATGCATCTCCTCCAGTTGACTGACAGATAAGAAATGAGTCAGTGATGAAGGCCTGATCGTCCCACTGGTTTTTCTTCTCGGTTTCACAACCATCATCATGCTAACCAATGACATAGATTGAACTCAGTGACATCCGTTAGTCAAATTTAAAGTCTTAAAGGGGTAAAAAAAAAAAACTCAATTTCTTTGTTTTCCCATTTCAGTTCCAATACCTTTAATTTATTAAACCATCATCAGCTTAAAGACCCGCTATCAGCATTTCTGACTGTTTTTATTTTTAACCAGAATTTGCTGAACATTCAGCAGAGTTGTTATTATAGATCTATAAAACACAAAAAAAATGTTTTTTTCTTTTAAGTGACACACAGAGATTTACTTTCTCTTGATTATAAATCAAGAGAATGCAGGTTCAGACCTACGAGACTAAAATCTTATTATTTCTTGGTCGCTGCCAAAGCTGATGTTGAAAAAAAGTATTTTTGAAACAACATGTTTTTTTTTCATTACCTTGCATCATCAGCTCTTTTTTTGCTTTGGACGTGCCAACTGGTGCCACGGCAGGCTGCCAGTTACCAGAGCTCAGTGTTAGTTTACTTGTTTTTGTTATCTTATTGTTTTGTTGTTTACCCTTTAACTGATGGACATAGACTTTTTCTTTTAACACATCATGAGTGTGGTGGCATGCCTGCTTCTCCTGAAGTCTGAAGCGGTGCATCGTTTACATGATCAGAAATTGTCGCTTGGCAACAAAAACTGTGACCGGAGATTGCAGAAGAGGCTGAGGTCCTTCAGAGTTCTCAGGACTCTTCAAGAGTTTTTTATGATGGTATTGCATCTGGCGTCTTCTACAGAGTGAGCTGCTGGGGGAGCAGATGCACAGAAACAGGAAGAGAATCGACAAACTGGTGCAGAGATTCGTTCTGGAATATCCCCTAAAGTCTGTGACTGTGATGGGTGAGAGGAGGATGCAACAGAAACTAGAATCGATCATGGACAATCCTCTTCATCATCATCCTCTCCATGACACCATGGGGGCTCTGAAAAGCTCCTTTAGTCAAAGACTTTACCACCTCGTTGCAGGAAGGAGATCTTTCCTCCTGTCAGCCATTAGACTCTACAACGCTTCACAGGGCACTCAATCAAGTAATTTCTTGTATTTTAGTGTTGTTGTTATTTATTGAATTCTACTGCTATTTAATATGTGTTATTATTAGTATCTGTAGTTTTTGAGCAATGGTAAGAGAGCAACTTCCCTGACATGGAATCAATTAAAGTTCCATCTTCTTCTTACTGTGGGAAAGTCCTTCTGTAGGGGTTTTGATTTGCTTTTTAAAGAAACGTATCTGGCAAAACAACTTTTTTCTCCGACTAATAACGGTTGGTAACACTTTATATTATGATTCCTTAACAAGGAATCATAAACACTGCTTAGTGTTTATGTTTAGTAGTGTTTAGAGTGTTAGTAAGACATTTATTAGTACAATTAGTCTAATAAGGTTTATTTAATTACTTAGTTAATACATTTACAAGCATTATCTTTAGGGTGTTTTTAAGATGCTAATGATGCATTTATTGACATTATAGATGCCTAACAAATGTGTCGGTGTTAATAAGCTTAATAAGATTTATTAACAACCTTTGTTAACAAATAAAGAAGTATTATTATTGTTTGGGGTTCTATATCTATAATGCCAAGAATCTATAATGCCAATAAATGCATCATTAGCATTTTAAAAACATCCTAAAAATAACGCTTGTAAATGTATTAACTAAGTAATTTAATAAATCTTATTAGATTTATTGTACTAATAAATGTCTTACTAACACCCTAAATATTCTATAATACTGCTTGTTAATGAGTTAACAAAGCTTGTTAAGGAATCTTAATATAAAGTGTTACCTAATATTTTACCTGAAGCATTTCTAAACTGCACTGCAGACCTGAACTCCTTCAGCTGTTTTCCCATTAACCATAAAGCTCACTCCTGGGAGGAGGATCTTCTATCTAAACTAGTGAGTCCAGACAACTGTAGAGCAGGTTTTTAGTCATCAGACCAGTTACAAAATCTCAACCTGTTAAGTGCTTCTTCCTGTAGCAACCCATGAAACATCCACCAGGGAGGTGTGAGGCTGTTGTGTGCAGCTGGTACAGGGAACATGGAGCGTTTCTGCTAAATAACAAACTTGTTGTAGTAAATTATTTTTAGCTCAGTGAAGTCCTGATAATATCCAGAGGTTATGATCTGTTTGTAAACAGTCTTAACAAATGCAGTTCAATTAGGATCATTGAAAAGCAAGAAGTAAAGCATCTTTAGGGGAGTGCAGGTGTGTTACGGTGTGTTACAGGTGTGTTGCAGGTGTGCTGCAGGTGTGTTGCAGGTGTGCTGCAGGTGTGCTGCAGATGTGTTGCAGGTGTGCTGCAGATGTGTTGCAGGTGTGTTGCAAGTGTGCTGCAGGTGTGTTACAGGTGTGCTGCAGGTGTGTTACAGGTGTGCTGCAGATGTGTTGCAGGTGTGTTGCAGGTGTGCTGCAGATGTGTTGCAGGAGTATTGCCGTTCCCTTGAGGGTCATGAAAAAAGGAATGTATGATAGTGATGTGTATGCTTAGTGTATCGTTGAAAATAATAAAAAATCAGTACGACTTGCCTGCATCTCACCCTTATGTCACCCATACTTCCCCGTCATGTACTGTATTGCTTAGGTGTTTGCTACAAACTGTCGCTGGCAGCATGCATGTAGAAAAAAATGGGCACGAATATTCTTGCTTTTTGGGTTCACCGATTGGTCTACGAATCTTGCCCATTTTTTCTTTTACTTGCAGACAGTCTGTATTCACCCATGAGGGCAGTTGTGACTTTGGCTTAAAGAGAGTGGAGTCTGACAAAGGGAGGACAGTTTAAGCTCATTCCCTTCAAATTAACCACTGTGACGTGTCAAAAGCATGGACGTACTATTGCGCTGAATCATTGAGCTGGTACTCTCGGGCGCGGCTGAAGCACTCCTGGAGACCCGAGTCGGACCACAGACGCATCATTGCAGACAGCAGCTCGGCGGAGAAAGGCTCTGTGTCCTCCATGCGGCTGACCACGTCACACACCATCTTTGCATCAGCCTGAAGAAACATGACAGAGAAGCTTCACATCAACATCCTGATGGAAAAAAACTGCAGCTTTGTCTGAGCATCACTTCATTATATGTGAGGGAAAAAACACATCAAAAGTCTTTTTTATTTCTGTGGAGAAGCACTAACATGAGATGTGCCACTCAGATATACACTTTGACTTTAGGCAATGAAAACATGACCTTCTACTTCCATGCCAATGCTAATGATACCTAACTGTACACTAGAAGTAAACATTGAAGACTGTACCTTATCATGTCCAAAGTTTTAGCCCTAAGCAGGTTTTTTATTTCTTCAATTTTTGATTCAATACGGGGGCCCTAATGATCCTCTCTTCACAAGCAAGGGAATAGATTGGAGTATTGGTTTATTTCAAGCAAAAAAAGAGTTGTGTTTATTTTTGATGAATTACTGCAGGATTGCACTGCATCTACAACAATGCAGATTTTGTACAGGTTTGACAAAGCTCTACATGTATCAGGTGATGTTCTGCAGCAGCTGTGCATCACCCAAGGTTGTGGGTTGGGATTGAATAGTTAAAATCATGGATATAGGCACCAGCAAAAAGCTTTCTTAGCAGGGTGGCCTGGCTTTCCCTCATAAATTGATTACACAGTTCTTTCACAGAGTTGACTTGCCACTCCTCCACATTAGCAGCCAGTTGAGGTGATTTGGAAATCTGGCAGAAATGTCACCCGGACGCCTTCCCATTGAGCCGCCCTGAGTACGAGGAGGAGTCACAGTGGCAACCCAGTGTTTTACCCCCTTTAGTGTAATATAAAGACTTTGATTCTCTGCAAACATTAAACCTGTTTCAGAGACACACAAGGACGATCCTGCCTTATAAATGAATTTAGAATAAGACCTCAGGTTAATGAATTCTGTCATTTGTCTCACCTTCCCTTTCCTCACAGCTCAGGTTGACTTTGCATTGCTGTTTGTTCTACTGGGCTTCATGTTTGCCCTCCCCTTCTTCTTCATCAGTGTTTTTGGCATTTCCTTTTATTCCTCTCATCTTCCTTAGCTTGCTGCACTTTGCTCAGTCTCCTATTTCCATCTTCTATTTTTGAACCTCCTCTCTTTCTCTCGTTTCTTTCTTTGGTACCATAGACCACTCATTTAGGGAGTGGTCTAATTTGACTGAGCTCATGTTCTCCTGCTTTAAATGCTCTTCACTCCACAAAGAATGACTGTCTAAATCTGAATTTTTGTTCTTGGTTTTTTATTTCAAGCTGAGAGGATCCAAATAATGACAGAAAACGGTTTCAGATCTATTTATTCTCATCCAGTCATATGGAAGCTTTGATAAATGCTAATTTACATCTGTCTTTGTTTATTGGTCAAAAATAATGTTTATATTTTGTGTACAATAATTATATTATCCGACTGCTCGAGCCCTCAGTTATTCGAGTCTGTAAATCTCATCATTTTCCAGAAATGGTTTTACTCAACAATTTCCACGAACCCACTTAACGTCAACCGAGACAAACTTTAAAAATTGGGACTGTTTATCACCAATAATTTCCAGAATTGATTTGATACGATTCACCAGAGCCTGGATCCATTCGATTCTCCATTTTCCAGTATTCCACTTGATTCGAGTCCATTTAATTTAAAGATTTACTTGGTTTACACATTGAGACATATTTGTCTAGAGATAAATAATCTATACATATTTAGAAGATATTTGTATAAATCTACAGATACAGTTCACATACTGTAAAATGTATTAGTGAGACCGATGAGATTGTTAACACCATACAGTGTTACATGGTTTCTCAAATGGAGAAGCTCCAACAAATATGTGCTGATCGTTAAGAAACCTGCGTTTTACTTTGGCCACTAGGTGAGCTCGCACTATAGCATTACACTTCATTCCCGAAGATTTGAGGAAAAAACAGCTTTAGACCACAAATGGTTACTTTAAAACATGTTTCCATAAAAGAGTTTGGAAAATTCCTGCCTGTGAGTCTATAAAGCTGTTCATTTAGTCAGCGATGTAGGTTTAGGTTGACCAGGGTTAGCCGTCCTTTGAGAAATTCCATTATATGTTAGCATCAAACTAGTGAACTTTGATTTCCCTGCTGTTGTTAAAATGACACTGCAGATGTATCAGAGTATATAAGTAATGTTCCATGAACTTCCCGATTGTATTTTGTAAACTGTTTAGCTGTTTTACATGGTTGTTTTAAAGCTTGATCTCGCCAAATCTCACTAAATCTCACAAGAGCAACGGTAGGTCACAGGGAAAAGAAAGAAAATAAAGATCGATGTCTACTGCTTGTAAATGTATTGGATTGATTCAGATCGATTCATCAATTTTATCAACCCAGCCCTATTAAAAATAATTTAGAAACATTTTAGGTTTAAGCTTTTCTTGGTAAACCGGTCTCATTACATTGGAGTACAGAGTTTAAAGTTTGAGTTTCTCTATTGCTGTGAATTTCAGAAAAACATTCACAAACTCTCCCAAACAATAGGTAACTGAGAGCTCTTCCTCTTTCATTCAATGAGCTGAAAACTAAACTCTAAATGTTTTTGAAAAATATAAACACTATATAGAATATTTGAGGCAATAAATAGGTATATTATTCATGAAACCTTCATTGCCCTTCCTTTCTTTAAGTTTTAGTCTTCAAATCTGTAGCTGTCTGTCTGACACTGAATGAACAATCATCGTCTTCATCTTCATCCCTCCAAACTTGCTCATTTCCTGATCTCAGTGTTCCACCACACCAGAGCCAATCAGTTTTCAGTGCTGTCTTTTCCGGACCAAAAGGCTTCACATTTGACAGCTTTACAAAAATAAAAAGAGGGCATCAGAATGTTACGATACTGGAGTCAGCTTCAACAGTGAGTGAGCGTAAACATAACATGATCAGAGCAAACATGGGGGGATAGATGTGACTTCCCTGCCCTCAGAGAGCACGCTCAGTTCTGTCCTTGAAGCGCTGTGAACCTGACTCCCCCAGCCTGATCTCTCTGACCTGACCCCCCCCCCCCCCCCTGGTGGGTAATGCCACGGTCCGGAGCTCAGAGCAGGTTCCTCTCAGTCATGATGCTCTGACAGCAGGCACAGCAGCCAGATGTGGAGTGACAGAGATGGACAGAGCAGAGATGAATGAAGAACGTCAGCCTGTGGGGGCTCCAGTGGAGAGCTGGGCAGAGCGCCACAGGCGAGCAGGAGCTCACAGCCAAACCAAGGACACAGTCCAAAAACACACACACGCTTTTTTTACTAGCATGATTACAGCTTACACACATTTAACTTTTCCAGCCTGTCTGGGGGAAAATATGTTCTATCCAAGCTAAACGGCAGATCTGACCTCTGCTGCAAGTCCCAAGTCTGGCTCAGAGCCTTCTCTGAGGAAAACGAGTCAAAAACACCTCCAGTCAAAGTTAAACAAACCCAAACGTGAGGCTTGATTCAACGACATGATGAACTCCTGACTGCGTTAGTGTGACAGCACCTCTGAGCAACAGGCCAAGCCTGCCGGGCCAGCACACTAGAGACAACCAAGAACTTTGTTCATTTATCTTTTGGAGGTGATTTATAATCCTTGTTCATGTTTCAGAAAACAGCTCTCTATTAGAACCACATTTGCAGTAGCTGATTACAGAAGTGCTTAAAAATGTTTGCATTTACTTGTGCTTCCTGGATCCTTACAGAATTTGTCACTTTGACTTCCTCCTTTTTCACACCTCAATTGAGTTGAGACCCAATCCATGATGGAGGACTTATATAAAGAAAATTAAGAAATAAAATTGAATTTCTGAGTATTTCTTTATTCAAGTCGTTGTGAATCAGGAGCAGATGCAAAAATCATAATCATAATTAAAAGATCACTGAGAATGCTTTGGAATTAGATTTAAAAAAATTCTTGGAGTGGAACTCTAACACAGGGGCTGAAAAAGCAAAAGCAGATCATCTCATCTGTTTGGTGTAGGAAGTGTGCTGTGGACATCTGTGGGAAAAAAGCACAAACAGCTGGAGGCCTACTCAACAAAATACGTGACTATGTTGGATCTTCAGCCAATCAGAAAAGAAAAACACCAGCAGCAATTTTTATCCATCCATCCATCCATCCATCCATCCATCCATCCATCCATCTATCTATCTATCTATCTATCTATCTATCTATCTATCTATCTATCTATCTATCTATCTATCTATCTATCTATCTATCTATCTTTCCATCCATCCATACATCCATCCGATGTATCATTTTGCTTCCTCTTTACCCATCTGGCCCCATCCTGACGCTCAGACTCTCTCTCTCACTCCTCCGCATCACGTGACTCTCAGCTGCAGTTGCCATGGCAACCATCCTCACTTTCCAGGGAATGCAATCTTGCCTGTTTTTTTTTCCTACCATTCTCTCAGTCTTCCCATCCATCTGCCGCACCCTTCTCCTCTCTCCTTCCCACCATCTCCTCCCAGTTTATTTCTCCGCTCTCCACACGAGTCCAGCAGAAACTTATTTTCTCCATCATTCAAACAGATAAAAGCTCTCCCACAAACAGCTGAAGTGGGGGGGGGGGGGGTCATCACCCCCTTCAGCCATTCTTTGTAGCTGCCCTGAATAATGAAAGTGATGAAATATTGAACTACAGTTCAGCCGTCATGCAGAGTCTGACACACACTCATGTTTTGAGCTTCCTGCAGCCACACCCAACACGCCACCACCCACAGAGCTTGAAGCTGGGGGGGGGGGGGGGTCAGGATGAGATGTTATAGTGGAGCATTAAAAGACTAAGTGCAGGGGGAAAAAATCAATGCTGCTTTCCCACCCTCAACTGCATCAGAGAGAGAGAGGGATGCATGTAGAAGAGGGAGTTGGGGGTGGGGGGTTCTTCTCTGTGCACGTGATCCTAATGGCACATCTCTACTATGAGAAACTCCTTCATCTACAAAGGCCCAATAGATGATAATAGGAGTGGCGAGTGATCCTGTGACACAACAATCACACTCAACTAGCTCTGAGTCATAAATGTAAAGCCTCAGCCTAAAGTATGAAGGTTAGGATTCTTTAAAGTACAAGTCAAATACAAAAATCTTCATGAAAGGAAAGAAAATAAATACTGTTTTCTGAAGTACTGAAATAGTAACTTGACTAGTCTTAATTCATACTTAGAACAATGTATCATCAGCATACAACTTCAAAAAAGTCCTTTTCTATCAATACTGCTATGAAATAAGAACAACTTTTCATGTCCGGTTGTGGGCTCTACGTACAAATCCGGCGTTCATATATCGTGCGCTGTCAGTTCAAACTGGTTAAACGTTTTCACGCTAAACCGCAGCAGCGCAGCACTGTGACCAATCAGGGACTTGGATTTAGTAGTGATGTGTAGGTGTCGCCTGCGTCAAAACACGGAAGTACCAAGCATTGTAAAAATGATCACGAAAGAGACATTAATAACTGTGTCCAGTCGGATTAATATAATTCCAAGACGGACATTTGTAGGAACAGAGCTGTGAAAACAAAGGGTCTGGAGCAAGATTTGCGGGATTTGCACCACTTTGACTTTGTGCACCGAGGCTCTTCCTATTGTAGATGGCAGACGAGCTATGATAAACAGTAAATACACAAAGAAAGAAGAATCTTTGTCATGTTGCTACCTGTGTGTGTGGCGCTGCTCAGGTGTGTACACAACCGCGTTGATAAACGCCAATGCCATAAACCTAAGGCATTGGGTCCCTTTATAGAGTCTTTTGTATGACTTGGCCATCGATTTAAACTCACGATCCAGTCTCAGGGCGGAAACTCTACCACAAGGCCACTAACTAAAGATAGCAAGAGGACACATGGCTTTGGATCTCTAGATGGTTTTGTGAACATTTGATTTGCTGGGAATGAATTCATTAAACTGTCGCAAAAAGAAATGTTCTCTCTGCAGCCGTGACTGAAAATACACCGTCTCCATGGATGTCTTTCTTTCAAGCACATTTTTAAGCCCAAAGTCTCCCCTCTCTGCTGTTAAACTGTCACCTTTCATCCCCATGAGTTCCTCTACCTCCCCCCAGCTTTAGTCCACCATCCAGTCTGCCTCTCTGTCACTCACCAAGTCTTTCCACTCACATTCTTCTAAACTTAGATCCAGCAGCAAACTGTCAGTCCTCGTCTTTCCAAACACACTTCGATCCCTGTTGGTGATGCACAACTGTGTGCTGGACTGACACACACAACAGTCACTGAGGCGATGCTCCATCAAGAGAAGCAGTCCAAACCCCGTCCATCATTATCCACTGAGGGCCACAGACTCCAGTTCTTTCTACACATGTATGACCATGTAGGGGTTATATAAGCCTAGGCAAAGATTAGAGAGAAGAGAAAATGCTTCAGATATCAGGCTCGTTTAGGTGTTAGCCTCGTGACACGTTATAAATACATACGTTGTGTATATATATATATATATAATATATATAAAGCAATTTCTTACTGGAATATACTGCCTCTAAAATAATATTAATAATCAGTCATAGTAGTCTTGAAGCTTAAGAAATTGATAATTCATGTTGAAACTACATAACATAACTAATTTTTCTTTTTTCCTTTTGAAATTCTTTGAATCTTTGGAATTTTGAATAGCTCTAAAGAAAACTGACATGTTATGTATTAACTGTCATCTCTACTCAAAATTCTTGTAATAATGTATGTATTTTAAAAAGCGGACCCAAAATAGAATAGTCTTTACGTTGGTAAAGACTAATGAGGATCCTTAAATAAACAAACAAATAAATAAACAAAATGGATCCTAATACCTAAGTTTTCAGTACGTCTTTTAATCGCTTAGTAAAATTCAAAATTTAAGTATTACAAGACATAGTGTTCTGGGCTGCTAGTGGACACCATAAAGCTTCACATACTGGCAACCACAGAGCAATACAGAGCCACCATGGAGGAACTTTAGTTACCATTCTAGTCACCTGCCCTAATGTTGAATCGAAGACGGTAGAAAACTGCTATACAAGTATACGCCATTTACCATTTGCACATTAGCTTCTAACTTATGAACAAGATCATTTTTCCTTTTTATTTCCTTTCCTTTCATTTCCTTTTTCAACGTGGCTGCCAATCTTAAAAACTACTTTCACCATCAAAATTCCTGGTGTTCAATACTGTTTTCCAACAAACTTGGTCTAAGGACTTTTTGAACCATCACTAATTCATTGGTACCATGGAATCTGTAAAAATTGTTAACTGCTTTCAAAGTAACATAATATAAATTAGGTTGGTGTGGCCTTGAACTTCTCAACGCTAAAAACGTATTAACATGAAAGACAACCAAGCCTCATCAAAACGGATGCAGGTCTTCCAGACAACGCTTCACCAAGCTTTACCAGCTACACTCTCTTTAATTTTTTGACGTTTTATTCAAAAATGCTAAGTTCTTACTGCTGTTAACACTAGAAATTGCAACAATGCAAGTGTCAGCAGTAGCGACAGAAGCAGCTTGCTTTCAGCAGCCAAAAGAATTGATTTTATTATTTAGGTTTCTGACATCTGTTAAGAGTTTTTATATTATGATATAGGATATCTTTTTATTTAAAAGGATTTCTTATTCCAGTATTTTGAGCAAGTATATAATTCAGGAAGGAATTTGACATTTAGCATAATTAGGCTTCCTTTTAGCTATTTGTCATCTTTCTTTCAGTGAAATCAGCATTTAGTTACCGTAATTTTTTTTCCAACTTTTGTAATTTCAGAATTATTCTGCTCATCAGATGTCAGACGTTTAGCTTATCCCTTAGCAGTTAACCTTGTAGTTTTCAAGCTGTCTTTCTCTTTATGCTTATTTTTCTCCTGAGCTTTTACCAAAGCTTTTATGTCCTGCATTTCTTTTGTGGAGCTCCCGTCATTCCAAACATATCAGGCCTGCTGTTGATATTTATGGCCAGGACATCAAGGCAAAGCTGGGGTTTCTCCAGGGTGCAGTTCGGTGACATTAACCAGATATATCTGTGGTCTTGTAATGTCATTCTGACCGGCTCTGCCCAGAGTCTGTTTATACAATCACACCAGACTGACTTGAAGGATGATCGGCTGCATTTACAGTAAACGCAGGCAGTTCAGTCTTCATTTGGTGAGGTGTGCGCTTTCACACAGTAGTTTAACATATTATGATGGCCTTTGTCAAAGTAAGCTGTGGAGAGTTGGTGAGGTGACACTCCTAGGGTCAATGAAAACTTTCCTGCTCCTGCTGATTTACAAGGTCAGGACAGGTCGATGAAACTGAATCTTCATCCTGCCACTCAGGTCATGCTCAACAAACAATTACTTTGACGTGAGGTTGATGAACCGCCTGCATCCCTTTGTCTGCTCGTTTAGCACCACATGCATAGGTATACTCGCCTCACGAAGTTAGAATAAACACCCTCATCAGATTTAAACCTGATTTACTCAACAATTTACTCAACCTTCAAAGGATACCAGAGCGTGTGTTAGTTAAAAAATACAAATATCTGCTTGTCATGATATTATATTCTGACAATGAATCCCACCAACTCTTGATTGGTTTTATAATGACAAATACAATTTTTTTCTCCTTTTTCCACCAACAAGTCAAAAGCCCCTGTAAACATTATTATAATAAGTATCAAAAGCTCATCAATTCAGGAGTGACATGTGGTATGTACACTGACGGTAGGCCTGGGCGATAAATCGATCAAATGAATTAATTCGAATTTTTTGTTACGGGCGATTTCAAAAATAACTAAATCGAGTTTTTATGTGGCGCATTTTTGGCTCACCAGAGCTTCCGTAGCGGCGACGCGACAATCGACGCATGAAGCAACTAGCGACAGCATGGCTACCGGTGACAGCGGGAAGTTTGTTATTTGTTTATTTTTTAATAAAGAATACTGCGTTGTAATTATTACTTGTACCGATATATTCATTTGCGACGCAGCCGACGTAGGATTTTGTTTTCGGAGGACGCGGCCACGGGGAGGACGCTTAATCATCTTCTCCGTGGAGAAGACGGGGTTTCTTAATTTAATTAAAACCTTAGAGCCCAGATATCAGCTGTATTGTTAATCCTTTAAAAAATGGTGCTACTGTCAAGGTGAATGTTTTTCCTGTTTTAGTCTAGACTACAAATGTGACTTAAAACACAGCTGGGACTTTAAGTAAGGAAGTAACCTTTTTATTTTGGATAAGTGAAAACAAGTTTAGAATAACTAAATTGGACAAAAACAAGGAAAAAGTCATATAAAACAAGATAATTATTTAAACACAAGTCCAAAAAGGGAGTAAGAAGAAAAATCTTATACTTAACTTTGATTCCAAGAGCGTGTTCATTTATTTATTATTCATCCCAGAAATGGGGGTTACATTTGTCTTGGGTTTGATTAAATAAGAGCAACATTTGCTTGAACTTGTCTGCTGTTTGTACTTATTGCTTTCCTTAAGTTTGGTGGGGGGGAAAAAATCGGGGAAAAAATCGGAAATCGAATTAAAAAAAATAAAATCGGAGATTTTATTTTTAGGCCATATCGCCCAGCCCTAACTGACGGCAGTTTTGCTTGAAGACTACTTCTTATTTAGCATCTGTACTCAATCTTTGCATATTTGAAGACATACTGCAGGCCTTAGAAGGATAATATATCAACCCTTCTAACAATAACTCTTAAGGGTTCCAATCACATAGGAAAAAATGCAACCAAAGAAACAACAATTGTCAGTGTAACAGGCTAATATTCCTGCCAAATGGTGTGGTGAGCTCTATGGTGTTGGTAAGTGAGCTTTTCCGTGAAATGCCACATGTTCACACATTTACACACTGCTTTTGAGCACAAAGCAAATAGACAACAGCAAAATGCAGAAATGCACCTTTCAAGGACAGAGAGAGTCACACTAATGAATTAAACTGCTAAATTCAGCTGTTGATGGCTTACAGAAGAGAAGCAATCAAAACCAAATTCAAGTCTCAAGCCTTTGGTTGAAAACTCAAGTCAAGTTTCACGTCAACCTTTAAACAACTCATTATTATCACACTAAAAGCAAAAGCTGATGCTCTTAATTTCTCATTAATGAAACCGTTGCAAAATCATAAATAGATATCTTCTTAGGTTTTAGAGCAAAGTCCTGAATGTACAAACAAGAATTAACAAACAAATATTGTTCACAAAGCTCAGGTCTCAAGTCTTTGAGTTTAAACTGCGAGTCAAGTCTCAAGTCCTTGCCGGTGAGACTTTCAGGCAGACTGATTGAGTCCGAGTCAGAAGTCCCCATGCTTGTCTTTGCTCTGGCTGGTGAGGTGCTCAATGAGCAATGCTGTGAACAAAGATCTTGCTGGAAAGATGTCCCATTTTTAGCTGAGGTGGGAGGTTGGGACAGCCCTGTGGGCTCCTCCCTTTAGAGTTATTCTGGTTTTAATCAACTTGGAGGGAAACTGCAGCAGGAACCACATGACCATGAAGACATCTGGGAGTTTTGGGGTCATTTTTTAAGGGGGGGGAGGAGCATCAGAAGTCCTTGTTGCTGTTTCAGCATCCTGAAAAATAAGCTAACAAGCAAAATAGAAAGAAAATATGTCTTTTGGACAATATGATGGTTTAAAATGTGCTAATTGATTGGAAATGAACAGAAAAATCCAACCAACAGAATTCTCTGTTTTTTCCCTCTTTATACTGTCATGTGTCACGAATACATCTTGTATAGCTTCTTGTCCTTAAAACTAATAATCAAGACTGTCTTTTCTCAAAACACTGTTTTTTTTTTAATTTTTAACACTGGAGCTGTTGCCGGCGACAACAAACTAACACATGCTCCTGTAACTACTGTAACTCTTGACTGTTTCTGCGATTTACATAATTCCACCGGATTCTAAGGCGGAGAAAAGAAGCTGCACCTTAACGTTGCATATTGGCGCAAAGCCGCTGTTCTCTGTGTCAAAATGAGCTGGTTGACATTGATTGCGTAAACACTAACCTACTGTTACCTAATGTTCCATATCAGGGCCAGGCTGCCTTTCTCAGCCTCAGAAACCGCTGGAACTACTAGCGTAAAGGTTAGAAGAGTTACGGTATTCAAAGGATACCACTGCAGCTAAAGCTCTGGTGGAAAAGGATTAAAGCCAATATTCTTAAATGAATCTAAAAAAGGTTCAACCGAGGTGTTCTGTAAAGAATCACAGAAACTAACTTTTTAAAGGAGAAAAACTAACTTGGAGTGGATCTAAAGTTGGAACATCTTTTACATAAATAAAGTTGACTCCATGTTTAAAACAATCCTCCAAAATGTGACCTGGCCTCTTGTCTTGATTAATGATGAAACACGTACCTCTTTTTAAACTTCTCTAGATCAACAGGACCCTGGGTCACCCTGAACTCCAAACTCTAAACATTTAGGATCTAAGAAGTTCCCTGGGGTGGATCACAAAAGAAAAATCAGCAGCAAAAACTGAATAAAGTTGGAAAAACCAATAAATGAAGCAACTGTGTAAAGTTTAGAAGGGTGGCGGTCTCCGCCTTTTTACACAGTGACTCAGTTGATCTCAAACTGGAGGTCATAAAGATCAGAGAGTCACAAGATCGCCTTTAAAAGTAGGTTATGAGGAGCGCTGCTTTGTTTCAATAAAGAGGAGAGAATTCAAGGAGTTCCGATTCTTCTACCCAGAAGACATTAAATATGGGACTTCACATGAATGTACTGAACCCTGAGAGGCTCAACGATCAATCTGTCACTTGACATTTTGCGTAACTGATATCCCAAATCAATAACCTCTTGGCTGTCCTAAATACAGCAAACCATTTGTGCCGTATCAGATGTGAATGCAGTCTTGAACGGGTGCGATCCAATCCCTGCATCTGCTCAGAGACAGCGAGGCACAAGGAGAGGCGAAGGGGTAGGGGAGGTGGAGAGATGGTGAAAATAGGGATGAAAGTGATGAGAGAGAAAGAAGTAGTCGTGGCCTGTGTTGGGACCAATGGCACGCGAGGAGACGGCTCCAAAACAACAGGATCCAATCACGTGGAAGACTGCAAGTCAGGTGACCGAGTGGCTGATAGTTCTACAGAAGTGGCTAGCATGGTTGCTACGGAAACTGCTTGGTATCCTGGAGACATGAGCAGGGGCTTACAGGCGAGTGAATGGTGGAGCCGCCAGAGAGGAGAGCTCTGAGAGTACACAAGCACTTAAAAGCATATAATGCTATGTGAGGACGGCGGTGCGTTTGGGGTGTGTGGCCATTAGAGATAAGTGCTGGTAAATTAGATTATCTCGTTTTCACAGCGAAAGACAGCGTTCTGAGGAGGATGGACAAGGTGGACGGCAGCAGTCAGGTTTCACTGAACTATAAATAATAAAAGTCAGCAGACATAAAGGCTCAGACACAGGGAAGGTGGATCCTTCATCTTCCGGCCTGGATGTATGCATGTGTGTGCACGCCAACTCATACTAAGAACACGCTGTACTCACATGCACCACTTCCACCTTTGAATGGCTGCAACAGCAATCTAAAAAACCAATAAAACCACATCTTTTCTTCTTTGTCATACATAAAACACGTTTTAAAGGATTTATTTGAATCCTTTATCATTATTTTCCTGTTTAGGTAATTGAAGTGTACTTCTGTAGCATCTGCTTAATGCGAGATTCTCCTTGCTGATTTGTTTTATTGGTTTACTATGGAACAACTGCATCATGGCCATCAAGTAAAAGTGAATCATTAATTAATACCGGATTGTTGGTTTAGCTCCTCTCCAGACATAACCTTTTCTTATAAAGCTTTCACTTCATCTTTTATTTGTATTCTATTCCTCAATAAGGAATGAAGATGACTCATTTAAACAGAAAAAGATCAGAATCACTCATTCCCATCCATAAAAACTGCAGCCATTACTGTTTAAATTGGCACAAATCTATTTGAGATACAAAACTGCCTGAAGGCAATTCACATATAGAGGATCAATCTCTCAATAGTAATACATTCCCAATAAATTTGTCATTCACATTTATTCTCCAATTGGTTTAGAATTTTGTATTTCAGCTAACATTAATCAATTATTACCGTTGACTGTATATGAGAACTGGAGTGAGTAAATGTGCCTCGTCCTAGAAAATATTTACTACCCACTCCAACAATATAAAGTCAATTCAGTCACCATTTTTTGCAATACATGTTGCAACTAGAAATCGTCAGTAAGCAGTGATTGGTCCCTCAATGTTTCTATTGCAACAGCTTTTGCCAAACAGGAGTGAGCTTTTGGAAGGCCACACCCCTACCGCTTGAAAGCAGGCTTGAGAGAATCTGTTAATCAGATGCTTCAAATATTCAACATTAAAACAGCATAATTTTTTAAGGCATCTGACTGGTCAGTTTATAACTTGAATAAATTCCACTACAGAATAAATGTTTTGGAAAAAAATATTAGGATTTTCAAGAACATTTAAAAAAGAAAGGCAGCCAAGCAAAAATGTTTATTCTGACAAATATAGAGGGTACTTCCTGTTTGGACCATGAGCGGGGAAGGGTCACTCTGTCCAGTTCTCATGAGTAGTCACTGGTTTTGGAGAGCCTTCCTGCTATCTTCCACAACACTCACCTTTGGCTGAAATGTAGAAGTTACCTTTGTAACTCTTTTTTTTTTTTTTACTTATGGATCTAAAATTTCTATCTTTGTTCAGTTTAAATAAAGGTCGCCATCCTTAAGTGAGAGCGACTTACTGTTACCATGAAGCCCTTTTATTTACTCTTTTTTGGAAGGATTTGCTGTTTCTGATGCCTCCGTTGAAGATCAGCTTGGGTGAGACAGTATGTTCCAGATGAAATGCAAACATGTGAATGTGAGTCTTCCCCCCAGAGAACATGAGAACATTATTTTTTTACAGCAGATTTACAGCAACCACTGAAGAGCACAACAGCTGCTGATTAAAAATGCAAAGAGAATGTGTGTGTCTGCGGTTTGTGGACCCTTGACAGAGTGTGACAACATATGTGGGTGAACAAATCCTGTAAAATGTGTCTCTTGCCTGCCTATGCTGCTCACTGCACAACGACAAAACTGCATTGGGAGTGTGTGTGGCTGTGGCTTTGTGTGTGTGAGGACAGCTTGTGGGCATAACTTTTTCCTGTACAAGGCTAGAAGTGATGCACTAGCTGCTCGGCTGACCAGGCGCTTTAACTACACACATATCTTCTATTTTCCCCCCCTTATTTTCCTTCCTCTCGCTGTCCATTACCTTCCTCTATTCACTCTGGCCCCTCTCTCCGTCCACCCTCCCCGCGGTGGAGGCTCGAAGAATGGTGAAGGAAAGCCGCAATGAACAGAGAGCAGCTCCAGCACCCCCACAGCCTCACCACGAGGAAGGGCAAATGTGGAGGCATATTACTGTATGCATGACAGAACTCAAACAAGACTCACTATAGCAGCGAACTCACAAAGAACACATCGGAGCATGCAGGCATGAGGTCCTGGCTCTTTCCGCCTGTGTGTCACCCTCCTCATCAAAGCAGCCTCCAGTTCTTGATCAGGCAGAGCAAAGCCAGCACAGAAGAAACAAACCTTCTCGTTTTAAAGGAACATCTAAGATGTCGCTGCACAGCTTACACCCAGAGTAGTAAAAACACTTGAATGCAACATTTGGTTCATGAAATCTAAATACTGATTAGTTTGTGGTAGCTCACAATAAAGGACTCCTGCCTGATACAGTTTAAATCAGAAGGCATTACATCTGACACTGAAATGTTATTTAACTTTTAAAAAGTGCATTTAGAAGAGCAAACCAAAGGCAAACTAGGGATTACATGTTTAGGCAACTTAAAAAAAAGTAAAGAGCCAGATCAGTTCAAGAATAACAAGGGTCTAGGTTGATAAAATGGATTAATCAATCTGAATCGATCCAAGCTTAATAGATCATTAATAGATCAATAATTGATCCATAAAAGTAGAGACCGATCTTTTATGCCTTTCCTTTTCCGGTGACCAAACGCAAAATAACAGTAAACCCAAAATCCACTAGCTTGATGCTAACATATAATTGAATTTCCCATTGGACGACTAATGCTAATACTTTGCTGATAAAATTTTCACACCAAATTTTCTGAAATAAAGTGTAATGCTATAGCGCTAGCTCCACCAAGTGGCTAAACTGGAACGCAAAGGCAGAACATAATGATACTGTACATTTTTGTTGGAGCTTTCTCCATTTAAGAAACCAAGTAACACTGTGTGGTGTTAAATCAAATCAAATTGATCCAGGCTCTGGTGAATTGAATTGATTCGATTCTGGAAATTATTGGTGATTCCCAGCCCAGAGAATAACCAACATACAAACAAGTCAGTGTCCATTCACTCCAATATACAAAAGTCCAAGTTTACGATAGAAACTAACATTGATTTCAAAGATGTTGTTGCACACCGCAGTTTGATTTAATTTTAATGTTCCACACCTAGCATTTGCAAAGTCCGGCCCGTGAGCCAAATGCAACCCACATTCAAGTTTCCATCACCACATGGGCTCCTTTCATAAAAAGCAATAAAAAGCATTTTCTAAAAACTGTCTCCAATTTTCTCTCTGATTGATTGTGGTTGGCAAAATTGTATTTTAGCCATTGATTGACAGGTAACCTTTGAAACCTCAGCTGCAGAATGGTCCAAACCCTTTAACACTGGAGATATTGCCAATGACATATAAATAACTTGATTTTGACACACTGTAACTCTTTGACCGTTTGCGCTATCAACATGAATCAGCTGATTCTGATGCAGAGGTAAGCGCTTTGCACCGAAATGCCTGACAATTTTAACGTAAATTGTTACATTACGGTGCAAAGCCGCTATTCTCTGCGACATAATTAGCTTTTTTAAGTTGATTGCCTAAACACTCCACTACAATAGAATGTTGCGTATCAGCACAAGTGTCTTTTTTTTCCCTTTATAATCTGCTGGAATCTATGTTAATTGTGTTAAAGGTTAAAGAGTTACAGTAGTCAAAAGAATGTCGACACTGAAGCTTAAGTTCTGCAGTTAAAGAGTTATTGAGAATGCTCCAACAACATCCATCTTTTTTATGATGAATCAGCAACTGCTGAGACGGCATGATTTGCTCGTCTTTATACAGTCCTTGGTTAGTGCGAGTTGTTTTAGATCTTAGTGCGGTAATGTAGCTCTGTTGGTTTTACTAAGTGGAAATCTTCATTAGGGAGGTTTGGTGAAAAGCAATCAAGATGAAGACCTCCAAGTCTCCGGCTTTGCCTCCTCTGCTCTGTGTGTCATGAACCTGAGGTGGACGCCTTCAAGTGTCTCAGGCCCAAAGACAGTGGGCACAGTCCCAGCACAAGAGGATTGTTTGTGTTCCGCTTAGAGCTTAGCTTGTTTCACAAGCAGCTCCAAGCAACCTCTATTTGGCAGGATTGTGAGATTACAATCTTACCTCAGAGCCGGTGCTTGATGTTTTATTTAATACAATCGAACAGAACATCTTTCCTTTTCTCTTCCTTGATGACTTAATTTGTGTTTAGGGACATTCAAATAGTCAGAATGGAATCCCAATGTTTCCGTGAGACACAAATATACTCTAGAATGTTGTAACTGGAAAATGTCACTTACAAGTTTCCCATTAGAGCTGCACAGTACCCTGAGAGTAATGAAAATGCTCTATTGTCGCAATATCAGTGTGCATGACACCAATACCACAGACGCTGTTCAGGCTGAGGCCTAAAAGAAAAAAAAGCATCCTTATGTACTTTAGCTGATAAGGTTTATCCTTAAAGGACCAAAACTGTTTACCACTGTCAAGAACGAGCTGACAGCCAATTCTTTTATATTGTAAGATTTTTTATTGTGTATTTCCTGAGATAATGTTAATTTTAGTAACCCTACAATTACAGCCAAATCCATTTTTGTAGGAGATTGAAAGATTTTAGGAGCTGTAAAAGTGAGGAAGGTTTGGAAATGAAGGATGGTTAAGGAGACTGGAGGTATGTTAAACATTAATGAGCTCATATCACATCCAAATCGATCTCAGTCCTCAATAAAGCTATGCCTCTTTATTCAGCAAAGAATGAAACACAAAAATATATATACAACAGTAGGGGACTAATATTAGAAAGTGAGCCAGATGAGTATGTTTACTGTATTTTTTGTTTTTGAAAGACCATCCCTAACAAATTGATGAATTTTGAACATCTTGAAGGTTTAAGTGAAGTTCAAGAAGACAAATCTAAGTATGTCAGATAGAGACAACAAGGAACTAGGCCTAAAACAGCCCATATGATGCAAATATCAGATCTTGCATGACAGGCAGACTTAAGTTGAACCATTAACCATCACTTCGCTGCTAGCATTGGAAACAATGTATTTCAGATAAATAACCATTAGTTCCTTAGAATTCAGAAGTCTGGTGCAACATCTAAACCAACGGTCAAGCATGGTGGTGGAGGTTCATGGTTTAAGTCTTTTGCATCCTCAGTAACTGGGCTTCTGATTTGTGGCTCTAGTGAGAATCCAATTTCTGATACAATTTAGTGTCTTTTTAACTCAATAGTATCCACTTCCATATCAAGACAGCTACTGTGAGGAAGACTCATCTTCAGCACAACTTCCATCTTCTCTCCACAGACAAAATGACCTTCAGCTGCAATCCAAATTGGTTCTTTCTGTACCTCACTGTTTTGGGATGCTTTCCATATTGATATTTACATCTCTGCTTCACAAATATTTTAAACACAGAGGCACAGTTTGAAGTAAAGAAGCACAGCTGAAGGAGTGGAGCTGCAGGAGCCAAGATGTACTAGCAAAGAAGCAACACATTAGACACCGAACAGCCAGTTGCCAGTTTGCTGCAGCCTTTTCCGATTTTGAGTTTTAGAGACGAGGAGGGAAGTGTGGACAAATGAACAGATATGTTGTCCTCCCATGTGCATCCTGCTCTTTCCACCTTTCTGCTGAACACACACATAAATGGGGAGACCCCATTTAAAGATGAATTATTGATAAAGAGACAGATGAAGCTTTTTATGATGTTAATAATTGAAGAAAGATGAATTAGGAGGAAGAGGGGGGAGGAGGAAAGGGTCAGTTTCTCTTTCTTATACGAAATCATTTACCACTAACAAGCTCAAGATGGAGGCCTGGGCCGCTTCGTCTGTATTTCCAGCCTCACTCATCTGTCTGTCCCTCCCCTCCTCTTCATCTTTTTCCACATCAGCACTTGTTATCTCCATGTTTCACGCTCTCTCTCTTCCCTCTCTCAGGTGTCTTTGTTACCGTGGCAACAACTGACATAAGAATTAATCATCTTGCACTCCAGAGCTGCAGCAAAAACACACAAATGTACAGAGTCGGGCTGACATGGCGCTCTTCTTGCTTCCAACAAAAGGGGGCTCCTCTGGGCTACTTTCATATCCTATCAGCTTCACATAATACACCTTTACATTTTCTTCGCTTTCAGCCTATATAACCCTAAAGCTCATCCTGACACTAGGTTTCATTCATGGATGAAAATTCTGGACAAAGGCTGTAATCAGAGAACTGTCCGTCTCTGACTAGACAGAAAGCTACACGTCCAACCTTTAGTAGAAATCTTGAGCCTCACATGATGCTATACATAAAGAACATAAGAATAACTGACAACAGAAACTAGCAGTGATGGTCATAGTGCATAGTAAGCAACATTTTGTGTGTGTGTGTGTGTGTGTGTGTGTGTGTGTGTGTGTGTGCGTGCGTGCGTGCGTGCGTGCGTGCGTGCGTGCGTGCGTGCGTGCGTGCGTGCGTGCGTGTGTGTGTGTTTTTAACTTAAGTAGAGTTTCAAGAGTCTAACTTGAGGTCAATTGTTATGGTTTTGTGTGACAAGAAACAAGTCACCAGTGTTAACTTTCCAAATGTTGGATGACCCATTTTTTAAGATGGACACTTGAGAGTGGCCTGAATATTTTGAACATTTAAATATTTTTTTACGACTCAGTCCTCAAGATTAAATATTGATCAAGAACAAGTTTCTTTATGTTATTTACACGTGAACGTTTTTTTTTGGAAAGGCTAAGAAAGTAGAAAATGTCTGTTTTTTAAGATTTGATATGGTGACACCAATAAGGACGGATCTTAATTTGATAGAAGACTATCTCTCTTTATATTAAGAACACACATTTGTTTTAACATTTGCTAGCTTTAAAATCTGAACATCTTTGTGTGGACTACAGAGATTTTATGCTTTATACCTCGTCATGGACGTAAGAATAAGGGATAGGTAGCTGGTTAAATCAGCATGGCATTAGTCATCAACTTGTTTTCTTACACTGGGGGATAAAAGTCAGTACTGTTCAAGACCCATTCAAAACTTTGAATTTTCCCGGACAAGCCCCCAACTGGTCTAGTAAACCCTAGACCAGCTCAGTGGTAGAGTGTCTGGAGAGTTGGTGGGTCTAAATCCATAACTGGTTCATACTAAAGACTAAAAATGGAGCCCAAAGCCTTTCTGTTTTACACTCAACGTTATAGGGTTGGATGGGAGTTGAACCATCAAATGGTTCCCAAGAGGGGCTGTGACTGCAGCGCACAGCTTCCCAAGCCAATTGGTAAAATTGGAAGAAGGAATTTCACACCCCCTGGTGAATAAAAACTAGTGGGACTTTAACTATAACCGCTGTAGTAATTAAAAACTCCTTTAATTTTTAAAAAGCTGTTTTCTCTGTTCTATTTCCCCCTTCTCTTAGCAGGAAATATTTATTTTTACCCCGACTGAAAAGGTCTGTAAAAGGAAAAGAGTAAAGTGAGTGAAATTGTATGAAATGACAGCTAACATGGGAGAGTGTGAGTCATGCATAATATTTGAGGTGGACAAAAATACAGCTCCATCGACCAAAGACAGGAAGACAGAAAGGCAGAGAGGTGGAAAATAGACAAGTGAGACCCATGCTGCTGCTATCTGCTAACCTTCAATTAGCAGCGGTAGTCAGCAGGACATTGATTTACTCTAAATGCCAGAGCAGTGTGAAAACACTTGTATCCACCTTCACACACGAGCACAATCATTCTCAAGTTTACATAATGTCACAAGTTGTTTCATAGAGCAGGAAACAAAGAAAGTGAGTTAATGCTGCCTGGCCACCTCCCTCATCTGCATCGCTACAGCAATACCAAACAAAGCCAGATCCTTCATGAGGGAGAAGTCGTTTTTTTTTAGTGAGCAACCTTTTCATTTCATTGAGGGCTTCTTTGTTGCCTCACATTTTGGACGTGTTTGTGCGTCAAATTTGCATCTGCCGCCTCTCTTTTGACGTGCCTTAAAATGTACTGCTTGATGCCTTGAGGCCCTGGCCACCTAGCAACTGCCAACGTTTTTCTGGATTTCATTTGAGGCCGTATCATGGAAAGCATGAATGATGTTGAGCAAGTAGCTTGGGTTTATATGTTTTGGAGACCTCTACATTGGCGCTGACAAGCGCGTTGCTGTGTCTGGGTTCACCAGATCCTTCTGAGTCTCTCCTGGTGTACTTCATTTCTGCAGCAGGAGCTACTCCTGGGTTACAGCCCTTTTGAAAGTTATTTCTGTCTCTCTGTGGCTCAGTTTGAGCTTAAACATGCTGGGAGAAAAAAATAAAAATAAAACTGGGGGGTCTTTTAATTATTGTCTTGATGAAAATAAGATAAACAGAAGCTCATGGTGCTAAAGCGATTGCGGCTGTTATGAGGGCACCTGCTCTCCGTCTGTCCATTGCCAACCCGCGGGCAGGCTTGGCGAGCACCGCTGCTCAAGGTCCAACTGCCGGACCCTGAGCAGCGTCCCTCGCTCCTCTACTTGCTTGCTTTTTTTTTGGTCTACTTGCTTGCTCGCTACGCTGAGATGCAGGAGGCTGTCCCGGTTACAGTTGGGTGAAGTCAAGACAGGTCGCCAGCCTGTAATAGAGTCCATGGAGCTGGAGCAAGTGAACGCCACCAACTAGGGTCCGGCCGGTCTACGGGTGCAGTCATAGTGGGCTTGATCGCTGGCAATCTCTCCAGGGTATATCCCACCTTCACCCAACAGTAACCGGGACAGTCTCTGGCAACCCAGTGGCCCCAGCGGGTTAAGAAAATGGATGGAAGTTCAGGACGAAAATCCTCACATCGAGCAGCCATATTGGATTTATTTTTCTATCCTTTGAATGAGTCACTGAAAACATCACTTGCCCAAAGCTGAGTCCCTAATTTGCACCGACCGACATCCAAATCACACCACAGGACCTCAGATAGCGTCTGCACATTGACTTAACATTGAAACTCGACTCCCCTGAGGCTCATTTCACATCCGGTGTGACTGCAGCATGAATGGGCAGGATATTTGGATTTGTAATTAAACAGAACCATCAATTATCGCTCAAATTCATTTAAAAAAAATTCTAGTCTGTACTAATCAGAAGTTTTAAGATGTCAAACTTTGGACCATAACTGCAGTTGTTCTCACTCCACCATTTTTACAACCAGCATGAACCACATTTGCATGTCCTTAGTGTTCAAGGCACTAAGGCCAAAAAACCAACATAATGATAAACAATGATCCAAACATGAGATGGCACTTTCACTTCCTCATTGAGTTTTTTTTTTTTTTAAGAAAAAGAAACTGGAACCAGTTTAGTTTAGCAGAATATCACAAGATGGCTTGTCACATAAGTTAGTCCCCATGCACTTTAGTGTAACACCTTACAGCAGAAATACTCTTACAGTGTAGTTTCAGTTACATTTCTCATCCCTGGTTCAATTCAATTTTATTTATATAGCCCAATTTTTACAACAACATTCATCTC
The DNA here is from genome assembly GCA_037389245.1 of Oryzias sinensis. Taxonomy (NCBI): domain Eukaryota; kingdom Metazoa; phylum Chordata; class Actinopteri; order Beloniformes; family Adrianichthyidae; genus Oryzias; species Oryzias sinensis. The sequence continues at coordinate 5,212,360 of CM074499.1, forward strand.
AAAGGACTTCCTACCGGTAATTGTATATTAAACATGAATCATAAAGTCATAGAATTCCATAGGTAATGGCTAAACTAAACTAAACTAAACTAAACTGGGCATTCCTGCCCTTAGACCCTCCTGGTTATACACCTGGTGAAAAGTTTAACCCTAATTTTAAATGTTACATTAGATATTAAATTGAGATGTGGTCTTTGGATGAAAGGGGATGGTCAATCAGCTCACAGGTGTATTTTGTCCTGACTATTTCTCCATTTTCTGAAGGATAAAGGTTCAAAAACTTCCAGCTAAGACTGACAACCATAGAGATGAAAAACTGATTTTGAATATCCACTATCCAATCTACTTTGTTTCTTCAAGCTTTGAGACCGGTGACCTGTTGAATTTTCAAACATCTCTGCCAAACCTACAGCTTATTACCTGGATCAGCCATGTCCCATCAGTGGGAAGCAGCAAGGGCAGGAATGGGATTGGATACCGTGATCTATGGTGTCTATGTCCATCCATCCATCCATTTTCCTCCGCTTATCCGGGGCCGGGTCGTGGGGGCAGCAGTCTAAGCAGAGATGCCCAGACTTCCCTCGCCCCAGCCACTTCCTCTAGCTCCTCTGGGGGAACCCCGAGGCGTTTCACAGGCCAGCCGAGAGACGTAGTCTCTCCAGCGTGTCCTGGGTCTTCCCCGGGGCTCCGCCCAGTGGGACATGCCCGGAGGCATCCGGACTAGATGCCCGAGCCACCACAACTGGCTCCTTTCGATGTGGAGGAGAAGCGGTTCTACTCCGAGCCCTCCGCGGGTGGTCAAGCTTCTCACCCTATCTCTAAGGGAGCGCCCCGCCACCCTACGGAGGAAGCTCATTTCAGCCGCTTGTATTCGGGACCTCGTTCTTTCGGTCATGACCCATAGGTGAGTATTGGAACGAAGATCGACCGGTAAATTGAGAGCTTTGCTTTTCTGCTCAGCTCTCTCTTTACCACAATGGACCGATACAGCGACCGCATAACTACGGACGCCGCTCCGATCCGCCTGTCAATCTCACGCTCCGATCTTCCCTCACTCGTGAACAAGACCCCCAGATATTTAAACTCCTCCACCTGGGGGTAAGGATACTCCACCCACCGAGAGATGGCAAGCTACCTTTCTCCGGTTTCTGGTGTCTATGTGAGGTGAACTATAGCAAATGAACTCAACTAACTGATACTGTTTTGATACAGAGATTCGGCAGAGATTTGTAATTTAGTTGATCTTCTTCATGAGCTTTTTGTTTTCAGTGCAGCCTCTCCTGTGTCCTCTGACCAACACAACTGACTTTGAGCTGAGTGAGAGGTGACCGGGCTTACAGGATGTGAGCACCGCACTGCTTGTTGCAGTCCATCAGCACTGCACGCCGAATGCCCTCCCGTCTGCTGTTGCGTGCTGTGTATGTGTGCAGAGATGAAGACAGACAGTGTGAGGCTACAAAACAACTGAGTCAGAGTCTTTGTACCTGATCAGGGTCAGGTTCTCATGCATTATGACACATAAACACGCACATCCTGCATGTGAATCTGCATGCACTAAAAATTTTGAAGGGCATGCAACGTCATCATAACTTTATCTTCGGAAAATCTGAAAACTAATTTTCACAAATGCTAGTCTTAAATCAAGAGATACTGTAGCTTTGACTAGAATGACATACAGATACATTTCTATCCACAAAAGTCCTGAATGCTGGAAAACACCAAACTTCTGTTCTGTTACCTTTCCGGAGATAAAGACGGCTCATGTTCCTGTCTTCTAAGAAATGTTTATGTTCAGTTCCTTGAAATACAGAACTGGAGAAAAAACTGATTGGGGTAAAAAGAACGAGACAAAAAAAATAACTCCACCAGCCTAAATTCTGAAGGTTCAGCTGTACCGATAACAGTCCAGTAGATGTTGCTGCAGGTCACTAAGGTTTCACCTCTGCTCACTAGATTTGCCAGATTTCTTTAAATGCCTAAATATTTATTATAAGACCTGGATCTCTGCAGCAACGTTTAGATGTTTGCAACACACCTGAATCTTTGCAGCATTTGTAAAAGTTTGCAGCACACCTGGATCTTTGCAGCACGTTTAGATGTTTCCAACACACCTGGATCTTTACATGCGTTTAGGAAGATGTTTGCAACATATGGATCTCCGCGTACGTTTAGATGTTTGCAACACCTGGATCTCTGCAGCACGTTTGATGTTTACAACACCTGGATCCGCCTTGCGTTTAGATGTTTGTAACACACCTGGATCTCTGCATACGTTTAGATGTTTGCAACACACCTGAATCTCTGCAGTACGTTTTAAAAGTTTGCAGCACACCTGGATCTTTGCAGCACGTTTAGATGTTTTGCAACACCTGGATCTCCATGCACGTTTAGATGTTGCAACACACCTGGATCTCTGCAGCGCGTTTAGATATTTGTGCAACACACCTGGATCTCTGCATGCATTTTAGATGTTTGCAACACACACACCTGGATCTCATATACGCGTTTAGATGTTTGTAACACACCTGGATCTCTGCAGCAGTTCAGATGTTTGCAACACACACACCTGGATCTCTGCCTTTGTTGATGTTACCTTACACCTGGATCTCTGCAGCACGTTTAGATGTTTGCAACACACACACCTGGATCTCTGCAGCACGTTTAGATGTTTGCAACACACACACCTGGATCTCTGCAGCACGTTTAGATGTTTGCAACACACCTGGATCTCTGCAGCACGTTTTAAAAGTTTGCAGCACACCTGGATCTCTGCAGCACGTTTAGATGTTTGCAGCACCTGGACTCTGCAGCACGTTTAGATGTTTGCAACACACCTGGATCTCTGCAGCACGTTTAGATGTTTGCAACACACCTGGATCTCTGCAGCACGTTTAGATGTTTGCAACACACAGATCTCTGCAGCCTTCAGCGGTTTACCTCCTTGACCATGATTTTTCTTTTGCAGTTGTTCTGTTGTAGATCTGCTGATGTGCTTTGACCTCAGTCTCTGTTTAATAATTAATGAGAGCTGTTACACTGAAACAGAGCGTGCTCTCTTCCTCACATGCTTGTCAGGCAGCTTCACATTAGCTGGCGTGCACATCATCTCTGCCCCCAAAAAGCCACACATCAGTTCTCATTTGCATGCTGTAAGTCAGCTGCTCACTCAGTGATTACAGGTGAGCATAGTCAGGGAGGGTGAGCTGTATATGTGACTGTTGCTTAGTATTAACTCACCGTCTGTCATCATATTTTAAGCTGATGCAGTCAGACGTAAGCATGTTGGATGGGATGGCAAATGCAGAGGACAGATAAGGAAGGGAAGAGAGGAGGAAATGTTTTCCAAAGATCTCTAGGGGGAATTCATGCATTTTTTCCTTCTTTATTGAAACTGGGTCTTATTTTCCGGGAGTTACAGTCATGTGACTCGTGACTGGTGCTGCAACTAACAATTAATCTGGTTCTCACTCATCTTTCGATCCATTGTAAAAGCTTTCCCCATCTATCTTTAAATAAGATTAGTGTTTTTGGCAACAACAAAAAAGACTGTTAAATGTTAAAAAAATTTACAAATCAAAGAGCTGGGGCTGTATGCACATTTGCTTTTATTAAGTTATTATATATTCTTTACTTTATAACTATTTTGACTCATGTAGCAAGATAAAATGAGCATTCAGAATTGAGATTTATGTCTTCCCAGCCCCTTTTTGGGTTGGAAAATCCATATCAAAAAAGTACTTTTACCCATTTGTTTTGTCCAGCAGCTCAACAATCAGAAGCTGGGATGCTCTTAACTTTGGACAATTTTCATTTTGGTATTGGAGTTCTGTTGTTTAACATTTTGGGAAAATACGGCACATGTTTTGATGAATGAAACTTTCTACAGCACTTAACAGTGCCATCATGTTGCTTTACAATAAAAAAAGAGATAAAAATACATTTTTAAATTGAGTCAAGCGAGAAGAAAATAAAAAAAAATAAAAAGAACAGGCTAATATTACAAAAGGCAACAAAATACAAAAAAAATACATAAAATACAAAAGTGATTTTTTTGTATTGTTTGATTATTAGTTTTTCAAGTTCTTGATATAAAAGTATGGAAAGATGAAGAGAGAGGAGTTCAAAAAAAGGAGAGAATTAAGAGATCAAGTGTGGATGAGGTGGAGAGAAAAAACACTAAAAAAATGTTGACATAAGGAAAGAAAACTTGAACTTGGATGATGAAGGATTAAAGTAGGTGTTTAAAGCTCTAAAAATGCAAAAGTTTGAGGGATGATGGTCTGTAGCAGTATGCCCCCCCCCCTCGCTGCTGCCTCTGAGTGAGAAAAATTGGCCGGCATAAACTCATTACAGCTGTATTATCGTATCAGTCTGAACAGATCTTTGTTGAAGATGATTATACTGTTACAGCTCGATTTACAGTATTTGACAGATTAAAAAGCCAAATTCTTCTGACCCAGAATGAGAAACTGCAGAGAAAGGACCGTTTACCCATGAAGGCTGTGACACAGGATGTTTACAGGTGAAACACGCGGCCAGAATAACCAGGTAAACCAGTCAGGGGCAGTTTTCTGCTGCAGAAAACGTTCTTATCAGCACGGTGGCTGGAAAACACCCAACGTGGAACCTCAGCCACCGCAGAAAAGGTCCAGGCTGCACTTTTAATTTTAGATAACGTGACTCTGCAGTTTCTTTGTGCCGTTGTGGCAGATAATGAGCAGCAGAGCAGCTAATCCTTGTGTTAATCAGTTGAGGCGAGGAGCGGTTATCTGTCGCAGCCGGGACTCAAAACGCGGAACCACACTTTTGGTTATTGTCGTTTCTATTTTTGGGACCGGCAGAATGAAGCAAAAACAACATTTTCATAGACTGAGCAGCTCTGTGATTCAGAGCTGAATCATCTGACGTCTTAGTACCTGTCAGGAAATCACGGCCCGTTATAGTGATAATCACAGGAAAATTAGAGAAATAAATCATAGATAATCTGATGAATACTGATCATTGATAAATTATTGAACGTGTAAAGCTAAAAAAAAAGGCATCATACTTTGAACTGGAACATTTATAGCTGCAGACTTAATTTTCATCCTCACAACCATGAGATTAAATCAGTCATTTTATAATGGATTGGATTTTATAGCAAACTCCCTGAATCAAGACTGAATGAATTTCCACAGAAGCACAAAAGATTTTTTTTCCTTTGCGAAGCCGGCTCTCCCAGCAGCTCATTAAAACCGTTCTTTGGAAAATACCAATGAGGCGCGCGAGGCTGCAGGCGGGAGATTTACACATTTTGTACGACGGAGATGATGCTTGCATCCTATGGCAGGCAGGTGAGTATTTTTAGATCGGCCTAATTAGCCGCACCAGCAGCTGGCTGACAGACTGAACACAGATCCCAGAGGAATTCAGCAACAACAGTGCAACAATATCAGAGCGCCAGAGTCCAGGCAGCATGACACAAACAGCTGTCTGAGCTCACTTTTCCTGACCAAACCACGCCTCCACTACGGCCTTTGGATGAAAACTTTATTTATTTATTTTTAAACATCTCTTGCTCTATGTTGTTAAAAACTAAAACAAGACCCACAAAAATCTGGTAAAAGAAATAAAACTAAATAAAGAAGATGGCAAAACAATTTGAATCAAAATCTAGTGTAAAAGTTTTTAATCCACGAAAAATGCAATAATGAAGTAAAATATAATTTATAAAACTGATAAAAAGAAAAGGCAAAAAGACAAAATTGTTTATCTTAATGGCAGTAAAACTAAAATAGGAAAATATAAACTGAAATAAAAATGTCAAAGTAAAAAAAAATGTGGAAAAAATGAACTAGATAAATACATTTCACCCTGGAGAACCCAAGAACAACTTTTTATCATTTTTATGTTTCTTCATTTTGGGTAACAGCTTTTAAAACAGCAGCCCAAAAAACATAAATTGACAAAAAGAAATCAAATTTAAAACTTTTTTTGTTTTAAAAACAGCGGCCTTAATGACTCAAGTAGTCATTTTGATTTTTTTCCTCTACGTCTCCAGATTTGAGAGAAATTCAGTGATAAACGCTTTTAAAATGGAGCAACCCTCCCACTCCTGATTTGTGCATCTTTAACATCATTTAGAAGAGCACTTCAACAAACTTACAACCCACCTGTTTTTGTTTCCATGCTAATAAATGATCTGAAAATGTCTTTTTTGCTTTTTCCTATTTAGTATATTTCAACACTTATGTTCTGTGTTTTTATTGAATATGCTTTGTTAAACTATACATGTATGTGTGGATGTTTGTGCTGGTTATATATTTTATTTGTCTATTACTCTTGGTTGGGTACTTTTGTCAGCTTGCCTTTTGTTCTAAACCTAACAGGAGGAACCCCGAAAAGACGAGATGTGGGGCTAATCGCTTATCAAATGTTCAAATTAACAAAGATAAAAGCATATAAGATCAAATTTCAAGTAAAAAATGTATTATTTGTTTTGTTTTTATTAAAAACATGTATTCGAGCATCGGATCTAAGAGTAAATCTTGACATTTGCAGATGAAATTAAATGAAGAGCAAACAGTGAGGCTGAATATTTTATTCTGCATCAAATCCCTAATAGCCCAAACAAACCCAGCAGAGCTGCAGCTTTTGCAATGAACTGCATCTTTGCAGAATAAACTACAGGTTGATTGATGATAGCACCAATAAAAAAATGAAAATCTAAAAAGACAGAACGCTCACTGGTGTGAAAAATGTGCTCTTTTTGCAGTTCAGCATGGGTCTGTGCTGACGGCTGCTTGATCAGATTGGGTTGCTGTATCCTGCGCATGTTTGCAAACATCCCCATGCACAGAACCTTAGACTGCCGCTCGTCACAACACAAGTTAAAGCTGTTTGTTTTGCAGAGGGGAGAAAATGTGATGACTGCACGTCAGTGCATTTTGTTAACCTGATCTGTTCCTGCAAACACACAGATCTGTATCTGCAGAGAAGAGAATCGCTGAGCTGATCCCTGAAGACGTCGCCTTGGCTCCCTCTTTTTTTTTCTTTCCCTTATCCCTCCATCTCTTCATCTTTCTTTCCACGTGAGGAAAAATAATTCATGTTTCTCTCTTTTGTTCCCTCCGTCCCCTCCCAGGGGGGGGTCCTGAGTACGTTTTGGGTCTTGCAGCACCTGAGAACCGCGTCCCTCAGGTCATTTTCTCACATCTCCTGAGGAGGCTCTCCTGTTAGAAAGAGTTCATGACTGGCTGATCACAAGCCAGCGTCTTCCATCATTTTCTCTTCCTTGCAGCCTGATGCTTATTCAGTGCTGGACCTCAACAATTGCATTTCAAGAACTGCTGACCCAGTAATGAAATGTGCACCCAGTCTGTTGTTATTTTTGCATGATGTCGCAAAACCATTTCAGGCTGGGCATGTGCAGATATTTCCAAATTTTAGAGATTTTACAGCAGATTCCCTTCCTGATGCTAACAGACTGAGACTAGAACTGAACTCAAACCAGCGCACTGACCACTGCACCACAGCCCCCAATTAGGATTAACGATAAAGAAAAAACTATAATAACGCACATTTACTTCAAACATCAATAGATTTATCATTAGCAGACACTGATGAGGAAATGAGGTCTTCCATCCTTGACGATGGGGGCGTGGCAAACATTAGCATTGGTCACTTAGAAACCCCTGATTTGCACAATGTATAACAGGGACTGACAATTTAAAAATATTGCTTTGTTTTTCATGTTGCTGTTGTTTACTTTTAAGCATATCCCTTCAGGGGTCGCCACAGCTAATCAGCTTTCAGTGATTTGCACAGGTGGATCGGCAGTGATTTTTTTCCCTGTATTATCCGGGCTGGGGACCGGCACAGGGAAACCCAGACTTGGGCCCCCTTGTAGCAACATAATTAGGCAGTGGCACAAAGGGTCTTGCCCTAGGACCCACAGTAGGTAAAGCTCGTTGTGCCCCTGGGACCAACTGAGACATCCAGCTGCTTTTTATTTTTTCTTCCAGTTTCTAATATTATTTTTTCAAATAAAGCCGTTCCTTTGTGCTAAATCCTCAAAATATTTCCTCAGGGCTTTACTATGCGAATGCCCTGCAGGCAGAAGTTTTTTTTTTTTGGTAAACATGCAGCTTTGGATTGGTTTTGGCTCTTTATGACAGCCTTAAGGCATAATGTCTTTGTTCTGTTTTTCTTTTTTTCTTATAGTGAGTTCCTCAAGGTTAATGCCTTTATGCCTTTCCAGCTTTTTTGGCCCCTGAGAAGAAAATGAAAATATATAAATAAATATATAAGTGGATTTTTTTTAAACTTTTTTCTCTTTTAAAACTTTTGTTGTCTGGTGCATTTTGAAGTCTAATCTTTAGTTCTCTTGGCCTTAAGGCTTCCTCCAGATGTGACAGAATTGTCTAACAGCTCTAGATAATGAAGATTTGATTCTATTTATTCCTCATCTTCTGCTGCTTAGTGGTCTCTTGCCGCTGTAATAGCTCCTATTTTTTTGTCTTATAACAGGGTTTTTTTGGTTTATTGATCGGTTCCTCCTCTCTTGTAGCTGCAGTTACTATATCCTTCCTGCTCCTCAGAACAGACGTTCCTGTTTCTTTCTGTGAATTTTCTCTTTTTTGTCCTCTCAGACCCAGTTGGGTCAGATCGGAAGGTGGCCTCCCAGAGTCTGGTCCTGCTGGAGGTTTCTTCCTAATCTTCTTGTGAAGGGATCTTATCTCTCCACTGTCACCCTTTGCTTTACACCTAAATCACTTCGATGTTGGTCATTTAGAGAAGCTGTCACTTTATAATTACAATAATCTGGCCAATATGGAATAATGTGGAATAAACTGGATTACTATAATCTAGATTGCGTGAGATTATAATATTTGTAACTAAGGCTCTGTTTGAAGTTTGCTTTCTTTTTTTAAAGCGCTTGGAGACAGCCTTGGTTGTGAACTGCCGCTTTATAAAAAGTGATTCAAACATGTAGTATAGTAGTTGATAACTGATATTATGTTTTGCACAATTATTAAATCTCATTGAGACAACTGCGTTGTAATATTTGGCTGTATAACTAAATAAAATTGAATTGAATCGAATGTATGGGGCATTCAATTGGATTGGGGGGGGTGGGGGGGGGGTAACGTGTGCTTTTGGGAAAGCATGCAGTGATTCGTGGAGGCGTTGTTGTGAGTCGGTGTAAGTTTGTGGTGCCTCTTCTTCAGGCCCGACTTGGAGTCAGTGTGATGTTACCCACTTTGACAGGCTTTGCTATTTAAAATGCGCCATTGGTTGGTTCGTTGGTGCACGTGCACGCGCTCACACACAGCACGGCTGTGAAGCAGAGAAATGAGTGCAGACTGAACTCACTTTCACCTTCGGTCCTGACCGCAGCAGCAATCACTGCAAAGCCCCTTCATTCTTATCTCAATCACAACCTTTGGGGGTGCAAGAAGTTGCAGTTTCACAAGCAGATCTCAATGCTAACTCAACTTTCTGCTAGAATTGTGCAATGGTTGATGTTATCAGCATTTGCGGTATTGTGGTCAAGTAAAGTTTTTTAGGTGTATTTATTAATATTTATTCTGGTTTTGGCAAATGGTGTATCAGATTATATTAAGCACTTTACAGTCACACCTCCAATAACAATGCACACACACATCCACACACTGATGGCGGCTCCGCTGCTGAACACTGGCGCCAACCTACAACCACCATGAGCCATGTGGAGCTCCGCGTCTTGCCAAAGAACACTCGGACACATGGGCGGGCAGGCGAGAATCAAACCAGCGATTTGATATTAAAATTATGTATTTTTGCAATTACATTTATTTTACTGCCTGTCAAACACACAAGTTTGGTGTATGGCAATCTAAACATGAAGCTGAACAGTGTAGAAAATCGATGGCCGCTTTTTCCTGCAGGCTCAGAAACTGCTATGAAAGGCAGAGAATAGGTTTATCTAAATGCGCAATTAAACAATTAATAATAATAATAATAATAATTGGTACTTTATTGATCCCACAATGGGGAAATTCTTCTCCGCATTTGACCCATCCCCTGGGGGAGCGGTGAGCTGCAGCCTAACTGCGCTCGGGAGGCAGTAGCGCTAAGGGCCTTACCTAAGGACCCTCACTGGGTGATTGCTCAATTGATATGGTAATTGACATTGTTTATTCCCCTCCGGGAATCGAACCCTGGATTCCTGCGTGGTAGCCGCTCACCTTACCAACCGAGCCACCCAGCTGCTCTATTTAAACAACTCTAATAGATTTTGATTTTTTTTTTTATTGTTAATGCATTATGGTATTTCATCGTTTGTTTTTTTTATTTGATTTTTTAATTTCTTTATCTGAAAATGTAAGATAAGTGTCCTCACTTGAAGGGGGGATGGTGTCAAGCTATGAGATTTCCTCTGATCTCCATCTTCATTTCACATCTCAGTCAAAGATTTCCAGCTTGTTTCATGGAGTAGTGAGGAGATCAGTGAAGGAGACTAAACGGTGTTCCTTTGAGAATGAGGAGAAGGAAGGGAGTATGCAGGAAAGCCATTATCAGAATCTGAACCTGACCAATACAAAGATGATAAAAAGCAAACTTCAGGTATGAGATCCTTCCTGTTGCTAGGAAACGCTCCGACACTCTCACTTTACTGATCCACTCTCTCTGCTCTACTATATTTATCTGCAGCCACACACAGGAGCTGGTATCATCTGAAACCAAGATTTCTCATTAATGGATTGTTCTCGCCACTCGGATGTCTTATCGAGACCTCAGATTATTGATCTGACAGATGTGAGGAGATGCAGAGAATGAGATTAAAGCGAGAGAAGAGCTGAAACATCATTAGAAAGTGAAAGAGGACAAGAATTGGTTTGTGAGAAAAATAAATGGAGAAAATTAAGAACAGACAGCGTTACAGGAAGGTTTCACCTTTCTAAAATGATTGCATTTTAGTCCAAATATGGTACATCTTTGTGTAAAACAGCTATCAAAGAATCTGAATAATATTAAAAAATTGTAAAGAAAGCTAGAAAGAATAACATGTAAAGACCCAAAAGGCTTAATTATTAATCCTCTACCAACATGTTAGAAACTAATTTTTCTGAAATATGCACAAAACAGCTGAAAAAAAGCTGATTAAAACAAAAATAACTCCTAAGAACACAAATTTGAAAATAAGAACACATAAAAGAATACCTCATGCAGTTAAAAACAACACAAGCATTCCCAGCATGTGTTGGATTGAGAATTGCATCCAGCAGAAAAGAATAACGAGCAACAGTTGAAAAGCTGAATGACGCAATAAGGAACGCTCACAGTTTTAACCGTAACTAGCTAAATGATAACTTAAAAAGTACATTTCATGAATGAAGAAAATGAAAGTGAAGACCATCTGTCTGGATATCGGAAATCCATCAACACCTTCAGAGGTATTAAAAAAAGATGTGAAAAATAAGGTAACATTAAAGTACAATGTTAAAACTTTAATAATTGTGTCAAAGCTTAAAGCCTACAAAAAAGACAGCTATGCAGGATTTGATTTTTAAACATTTTTAAAAGGTACCTCAAAAAAAAAAAAAAGAAAAGCTAAAAAAAAGCGTCATTGGAGTTTTGACTGAAGTGGTTCTGACAGAACAATGAGCGAGGAAGGAGTTGGATGCTGTCAAAAATGAGAAAGAGTTTTACACAAAGAGGTAAAGCAAAAAGCAAAAAAACAACAACATCAAAGGCGGTTCGGCGCTGCAGGACGGCGTGCACTTCAAACACGCCCTCATAAACGCACAGAGGAAGCTTCAAACATCTGAGCATGTGCAGGAGCGCCCTGTCCGCATGCTGACCTTCTGAACTTGGCTGGAGGGGATGATCAGATGTGCGGTTCAGTTAGCACTGCTCAGATGTCCCATCCCCTCATTGATCCCTGAGCTGGTTTCTATTCTAAATTCTCCTTGTATCACGGTGCACAGTCCATTCAAATGACTGCTGTCAAATATAGCTCTCAATTGAAATAAATAATGTCCTAATTGAAAGTGTTACAGAAATCAAATTCTTAAGGGTTGTTAGTGATGACAAACTAAGTTGGAATCCTCACATCAGACACATACAGTACAAACTAAAGTCTCAAAAAGTATTTCAATCATAAATAAATCTAAACATATATTAGAATACAACAAATATTTATTGCACCTCTACTTAATACTACTGGAATAATTACAAGAGCTCACTAGATCCTCTCTTCTTCAAAAACGAGCCATCAGAATTGTACATGAAGCCGGATATCTTGATCATACAAACAATTTATTTTATCAATCTAGACTTTTCAAACTGTATGACCTTGTGGATTTTTACACTGCGCAACTTTTATACAGAGTCAGTGGGAAATCATTACCAGTCAACATTCAAAAACAGTTCTTAGAAAATGAAGGAGGCTACAGACTGAGGGGATGTAGGAACTTCAAGATCAAATTGATAAGAACCACAAAGAAAAGTTTCTGTGTGTCAGTGTGTGGCACTAAACTTTGGAACGGGTTAAGTAATGAGCTCAAACAATGTTCAACTATCCAAATATTCAAGAAAATGTATAAAGAAACTCTGATCTCAGGATTTGACGATAAGAGGAGTTAAGGATCAACAGGTGTTTGAATAATTCCAAATACATGTGTGAACTTGATAATGGTGAAATAATCAAAGATCTTTTAATTACAATCAATGAGTTTTAAATTGTAATGTGCAATAATGATTACTGAAATGTTTGAATTACAATCAATAAACTATTGATTTTCTACTTGATCTGCAATGTGTAGCAATAATTACTGATTATTGTGATAATGTGTTCTAATGATAATCAATGATTATTACATAACGGTTACTGTTTACTGAAATCCTGAATTAATGTTTTCTGAAGATAATCAATCATTACTAGGTACTGGATTTTGTTACCTGAAAAGAATCTATCGGATCAAAACCGGATTACAAAAACTGTAAAACTATCAAATGAATTAACTCAGTAGGGGTGGGATTATATAAGTTTGCTTCTTCCCAATCCTTTTCAAGCAATAAATCAAGCTGTACTTGACTTTAGTCGATGATCTCTGTATTTAAATAAGCAAATGTGATTAAAGTGACTTTTTTGTTTTGTTTTATTTAATGTCTTTTTAATCTATGCATTTCAACATTTCTGTAATGATTTTGATTTTGTAAATTCTTTATTGCTTTGACTACAATGCTTGAAATAAATCAAATCAAATCAAATCAAATTTATTCAAACCTTCTCTGATGTCACTGTAACTTCGACAAATTTCAAAGACAATATTATTCCTCCCTCATGCTTAAGATAATGTTATAATAACATCTACTTTTTCAGTACAATAAAACAGAACTGAATGGAATTTGAGTTGACTAAACTAAACAAAGATATTTTTATTTGAACTAACTGGGATTCTTGAGTTTCATTTGTCTCTTCGGGTATTCCACTGTTGAACATTGTCAACATTTTACGAACATTGTGTTATTTTCACAGTTTTATATTTATTGTTTTCACAGATGAATAGGAAACTAAAAGCTGTTTTCAACCGTGTTTTGTTCCTGGAAGCAGCAATTCTTGTACAGTCCCCTCATGGTCTCAACCCACCAAATGTTCCCTAAAGTCTTTGACTCGTGCACCGGTACAGTGGGTGGACCCGTGCGGGCGCCACAGGTTTCTGGTTTGTCCAGAGGGTCGTAGAGAGGAGGGATCAGGTGTGTGTTGCAGTTCCATAGAGGCTCGTCCGGTCACCTTAAGGGACGTCATGACAATGGAATGTATGATTTTTGTGGGAGTGATAAGTGTGAAGTATTGGCAAGGCTAATAGAAGTTGCATACAATTATAACATACGAGTGTTGCTGGCATACGGTGCCCCTAATTCTTAGTAAGTAAGATGTGTGCAGGTGAAACACATGTGCCTGTAGGATTTCCACACAATCTACTTTCTGATTTTCTACTTTCCTCGTTTCTAAACAGCCAGGCTGCATGCAAGGAGCGCACACTTATCATTTGGAAAGCACTAACTGGCCCCTTGCACAGTGCGCAGAATCTAAGGGTAGTTGAACCACTGAGAAATCTGTACGAGGCGCCAGCATCTCACCTCTTATTTTCCCTTAACTGTTGTTGGGTATGACCCAAAACGCCCGTAGAAAAAAGGTGCGCTGACATTTTTGCACTTCAGGCTCAATGAATAGTCTTTGACCCAGATATTTCCCGCTCATGCGTGCCCCGTACGGGTTACCATTCTTTGCTCGCAGGCAGCCCGTATCCTCCTGTAAGGGCAGTGGTGACTAAGCCTTAAATAGATTGAAGAGTTGGAAGTTAAGTCAACAAGCTTTGAGTGATACCATCAACTGTTCACAAGAAGCAATCATGAATCTCTAACTTAGGGTCTAAGAAGTGACTGGCATGTCAGTATCACAACTCAACCACTGATCAACTCAGTCTACTGTGGGTAGAACGGAGCCGAGGATGTATGGGATTGGACAGAAGCCAAGCGCTAAAACAGTGCCGATGCTAATTCACGCTCTCCACTTTTCGGCACTGTCCCCCTCCTCTTCTTTGAGCTACACTCAGGTGCTTGCAGGCTGGCTTGTTCTCCTCCTTAATTAGCAGAGGGAGCTTTGTCTTCACCAGGGCGTTGCATCAAACCCCCCCAAGAATACACACACACACACATTAACCCATGAGAGCAACGGGCCTGTTTCCACAACAGCAGGCACCGACCTGTCTGCCTGCTCCCCCTTCATCTCATCCCTTCTTTCACTCCATCTTCTTCTAATCTTCCACCCTCTCTGCCTTCAAGAGCCTATCGAGACCCTGAGTGTTTTCCTGACGTCAATAGAAGTGTCGCAGCTGCAGCTTTCATTTCCACCCCTGGTCTCTTGTTAGAAACTGAAACTGTGATGAGAGCCCCACTTCTTCTAGAAAGAAAAAATAAACTAAACTGTTCGGTTTCAGCTTTGATGCCTTTCTGTGAAGTACATAAAGAAGCACGTTTGACTTTTGCTGAATGTCCAGCTGAGGATTGAATGCACGCATAAACATAATGTAAAGCCACCAGTTTTGTGTGAATCCACTGAAGCAGTTCTTGTTCAGAGAATGGAGCAGAGAGCGGGTCGGTCCATCAGCGGAGCAAGCTCGCTCCGGGCGGACACTTAAGATCCACTGGTGCTTTCAGAAACGGAACAAAAGGAAGAAGCTCGGCGGGAAAACGGCCTCTAAGGTCACATCTGCCTTTAGATAAAACAGGAAAACATGACATGGAAAGGTGAGCCGGCATCAAGACAAAACTGTGAACTAAAATGAAGCTGAAAAAAGACCAACACTGGAACGCCATCATGCAAAATTGTGGAATGTTTGCCTTTGGAGGCTTTTCCCAGAAACTATTTTTATGTTATGGATACAAGCTGAAGATGCTCAGTTTATTATCACCAACAACAGCAGCTCCAACAGACGGAAACAAACTAGAAAAGTCTTTTCTTCTTTTATCTCACTGTACTTTTTTGGACCAAATGCTCTAATTAGGTGGGCGACGTTGAGTTTAGTCGGAGCAGGAATAACAAGGTCACTGCTGTTGATTAGTTGGAAACAAATATTTTTGCCTGAATGTAACATTAGACTGTGTGTCGTTAAAGCAGGCTAAAGGAGCCAGACTACACACCACTAAGCCCAATAACTTTGTTCCACTGAGGTCTGGATTTTCTCTCTTAAAATAACATGTTTAAATACAATTCGCTGGAACTGAAAGTATTGATTTGGGTTTAAGGTTTGAAGAAAAACAAAAATCGTCTGCAAAAGGACTCGTTCTCATTATTTCTAATAAAAAAAAACACATTTCAACCAGTAATTACGTTGCGTCATTGCAAGTTGCTGCAGGATAATTTTTTTATTTTCATTCTCTTAATGTATAAGCATTAATTATTTTCAACATCTTCACCACTACGTCCTCATCTTCCTCCCTGCATCTCAGTTAAAATGTTAAACTAAGAAATGTTGTTGCTACTTTAACAAGTGTACAGGTCCATCTCAGGTAGTGAAACAACTAGAAACCTTTAATTGAAATAAAGGAGACTGATATTTTTACTCTACCGAACAATCAGGAGATGCTGCAGCCAGTAACTCTGCCCCTCCCACAGAGAATGGGGCTAGTAAATACTTCGTCATGAGTACTCGTAGCTTCAGGTGAACGTTCATTCTTTCATTAAGCTGTTTTTTTATTTTATTTTCAAGCTCAGAGGGTCATGGTGTGGTGTTTGTGATGAGTGTCACGTGACGCCGCATCGGCTCCTGTGTGCACAAGACCTAATTCATTTTGAAAACACTTTTATTTGCCTTTATTTGGGTTTTGCATGCCCAATAGAGGCAATGACCAAAAGACAAGAATTTCTACATCTCAGTTAAAAAGAGGAAGAAAAAGGTCACATTTTTTTTTTTTGGGTATAAGACACACCCTTAGATGACGTCTCTGAAACAGTTTGGTCTCTGCTGGGCATTGTGTTGATGCTCGAGTGAAAACTGCAGCAGGATCCACACAGCGGTGACCCGACAGGCTATTTCCAGCCCGCGCTCGTGCATCGTGCATGTGTGTCAACGTATGTGTCACAGCACCCTTAAACACACGCTTGAGGAATGTGTTGAGAGCAAGGCGAAACACCGGGTTGCCACAGCAACAGGCGAAGGCCGGGAAACAGATTGGGCTGGGTGGGCGGGGTGTCATCAGCGTGGTTCAAACGCAGCTCACCGCGTCCCTCGTTTGTCACATTCTCTCCTTTCGCTTTTGAATTGTCTGCGTCCTGTCCCCCCCCCCCCCCCATTTCCTGTCTTTTAGTTTACACAGCTTTAGAAGTTTGACATTTTTTCGGCTAATTCTGACCTATTCCCATCACCGTCTGCCATCATGAACACCAACCTTATTGTTAGCAATCATCTCATTTTACTCATTTCTCAGCCACGAGGAGCAAGGAAGCAAGATTGCAGGATCCCAAGAGTGACTTTAGAAGATAAAAAACTTGGCAAATGTTGGAACAATTTCCAATTAGCAGCAAAAAAAAGAAAGAATGTGAGATAAAGTCCAACATAAAAGCAAAACGGTGTCCTGCCTCACTTTTTGGGGTTTTAAATCTGTAAACCTTTAGTTAGAAATACAGAAAACTGTCAATTGTTTCTACTAATGATCAGCTGCTGCATTTAGCTTGACTTCAACCATGACTTTGACTTTTTTATGCCAATAAATAATTCAAGTAACACAACATAACTACATCAAGATGGCTGCTCTTTGCACAGATTCAAATGGCCGACAATTTTAATTTTTTATTAATTTTGTCTGATTTTTTTTACGTCAAACACTCCTTGATGTTTACCTTCAATTAATGCTTTTGTTGCTTTTTTTGTTTGTGCGTTACAATGAAACCTTTCCCTAGAAGAAAAGGGCAATTTAGCAAAAAATGTAGGATTTCTGTGAACTACAATTAAGCACAATAAAAAGTAGCAAAAAAGACTTCTAATTCTAACATTTAACTTTTTTATTTAGCTTTTTTATTCTCTTTGAGTGCTTGTGTGGAACTCTAAGTTTCTAAATCTTGACATTTAATTATAGGACTTCTTGTTAAGTAAATGGACTTGCTGTATGGACGGATCATTTCACTTTTGAGTAATTTTGTCGTACAATTGGTGTTCTTGTCCGATTTTTAGGCTACTTCCTTTTGATCAACTTCACTGCCATAATTCTTTCCCAGCAGAAACTGATGTTGTTCTTGGGATCAGACTCCTAATCCCCAATTAGTGTGTCACATGTTGAACGTTTGTGCTTTGTGATTCAGAGGACTTAGAGCAGGACTAACTTAGATTGGCATGGAGAAATGTTACACAACGGTGCTCGAATGGAGACGGGAGTTCGGCAAAAAGAGACCCACTTATTCCTGTGTATAATAATATAAAGAAGGTAATCTTCCAGCTGAGGATTCACATGCACGGCCATTTAAAAGCACCAGAATGTACACTAACAGGTGCTGAAACTCACTCGCTGCTCTCCATGTGCTGCTGTATCACATTTCCTCTAACTGATAATTAAACTTTCTCAGCAATAGAGAACTCTGTCAGCCTTTATTATTAACTTTTTGAACTAATCATTGCAAGAACCCACAAATAAACCCCATTTTGAGAAAGTATTGTATTGTTAAAACACCAAGCAACAGTTGGATTTGATGATAATTGGCTTGGTCACTTTAGACTAATCAGTATAACCATGGCCTTTCAAAATAAAAGCTTCTGAAGAAGAGTGGGGTTATTAATCAAGCCGAGGCCAGCACGGAACAGCCTGTAATCCCCCCCCCCCCCCCCCCCGGCCTGACCCAGAAGGTGGAACATCATAGAAAAGTGTCACTATTCAAAGAAGCAGAAGAAAAAATTCAGAAAATAAGAAAGCTGAAATTAAATTTAAAAATACAACTATAAGCCAAAATCATCAATTTTAAAGGGGATTTAGACTAAAAAAAAGTGGAAAACTGCAAAAGTCCTGCTGAATGATACAGAACGATGCTAAAAATGCTGAATGACACAAATACTGCTAAACTGAATTATGTTGACACCAACTCACTTCAGGATAAAGTACGATGTCTTAAACAACAGAAAAAAGCCAAGCAATGCTAGAAAATGCTAAGAATCCCGAAAGGTTGTAGCCGGACTGTCCTCACAGTCAAACCCTGGGAAAGTTTCAGAAAAGTTTGAGTGAGCGGTTCAACACCATCACACAGAAAAGGAAAAAAAAAGGGAGGCAGTGGGAAAAAGAAACAGCATCCGTGTAAATAAAAGCTTGTCTACGTGAAAACATAGACAAGCTTTTATTTACAGGGATGCCGTTTCTTTTTCCCACTGCCTCCAGTGGGAAAAAGAAACAGCATCCTTATAAACAGAGGCTTGTCTACGTGAAAACGTTAATGACACATTAATGAGCATGTTTTTCCCTGCTGTGAGCTGCTCTGACCTTGCGCTCTTTGTCTCCGTAGTCCAGGCCCAGCGTGTCCATGGCGCGCACAATGGCCGCCAGAGACTGGATGGTGTTGCTGTAAACGACGGGCTTGTACTGCTTTACGTCGTCGCCAGAGAAGCCGTCCTCATGGATGATCCTGCGCGCACAGAGAGACTCAGTCAGACAGGGAATGGGAGCACAGACGTGGGGGGACACGGAATAACAATAATGGCAATATTCATGACAGTAATAACGCACTTCATTCACAGGCGACCTTCAAACACACTTAAGGTGCTCTTGCAGGAAAGCGGAACGCAAGCAAATGAACAAACAATGAAGGAGCAGCAGACGGATGGGGAAAAGCGTAAATGAACTGGCCTTTCACAGCAATTTCTTCAGATCTGTGGGTTTTTAAAGGAGCTCTGAACGTGCATATGGAGTAGACTGAGCACATTCCTGCTGGAATTGCGTTTGCTAGCTGAGAGCCTGATCGACTGAAAGCTCGAATTCGCTTCAATGTTGATGAAGCGACGGTTGGAGTGAGGAGGAACAGGGTATGGGAGGGTGTGGAAGGGCTCTGAAGTAGTGCCATGGCGACGAGAGACTCGAAGGTCAAGAGCAGAAGCTACTGTCGTCCAGGCAGGATCTCACAAAAGCAGTAAATGTAATGAATGACCACAGGCATCCACACTGACCTGAGTGCTAAACAAGAAGGTGCCATTAGCATGGATGCTATCAGTATCTGGTCTCTTTTTTCAAAAATTTCTTTTGCTAACCAAACATTGTTTGGTTCTGGTTAGAATGGGTAGAATCTTTGCGTTTAGCTGGAACAAACAATTCAGCAAGATAATGAAGCTCTTTACAATGATGAGCTAAGGAACAGTTAAACTGAAGTAAATCCAACGGGAAACTAAAAACCTGGACAACTTCTTCTTAACAGCAGTTAGAAGGAGTTCCATTTGTATTTAACACTTCTAAAAATAATAATAATAATAAAGCAATCCTACAGTAGAAAACTTTTGTTTCCTTTGAAGATAAATGCCTTAAATTGATGGACAACAGCGTTGTTGTTTTTTTCTGCAACCTTTCAAACATGAAATACAAAATCTAAACACTAAAAAACAGAAAGGTTTAGTTAACATGAAAGTATGAAACCGTCTAGATCAGTAGTCCCCGACTTTTTTCAGCCCATGAATCTGTTTACAGTATTTAGTATTAAAATGTTTTATCTAAAACAAACTGGCTTGTCACAGGCAACTAGCAGCATCCTTGTTACATTATATTATGCATTATTACGGTACTATGGTTTGCAGGAAGAACATATTGGGAGTAAAGACTCCTGTTTCTGTCTGTTAAATGAAGATTTCTTTTTTTCATTGAGATCAAAAGCTCTTCTTTTGTTTCCTAACTGGATCTTATGTGTGAAAAAACTTTCCAAGTTTGCTGCAAAAACTTCTCAATATTTTTGTTTCCCCTAATATTTAAATTATAGGAATATGTACATAGTAATCCCTTAAATACCATTCTACGGACACAATGGAAGTGTTCATGGCGTTCTGGAAGAAGTTGCAGCAGCTTGTTTAGGTTTTTTCTTTTTTTTTTTTTTAAGGGTGAATATACTGAAACACAGACGATCACGGACAACCCAAAAACCCAAAAAGGAGCGGCTCATAACCAGTGGGCGACGCTGACATTTGGACACAAGGAGACCGTTTCAAATGCCAGGCTGCCTTTGACTGCAGAAAACACAAGGACACTTGGACAGACAGGCAGTTGTGCAAACGGGCACGCTGACAGACGGTCAAACAGAAGACAGACAGGTAAACAGGCAGACAGACCAAAACACCAGTGGCGGCGGCGCTGAGAGCAAAGGCACAGGACTGCCTGATGAAATCACATTGAAGTTTGGGGAACACTGGGAGACAACCCAGACAGACAACATGACCCACACATGAACTGATGAGGGTGAGGCCTGGTGAATGAAGAAGATCAAAGTCAGGGCCTAATTCTGTCTGTGATTATTTTAATGCCTGTGGAGTCCAACCGGCGGGTTTCCAACTGTGATGATGGGTGAAACACCTTCATGTCACTCTTATGACATGCAGCCTGACTTTGAGCTCATGGCTCCAAAAACAAAACCACATCAAATTTCAGCTTAAAGGTTGTTGCTTTTTTTTAAATAAAAATACAGAAAATTAAAATGAATGATAAACTTCGAGACTCAATTACTTCCCTCCTTAAACACATGACCTGGACTCCTCTACTGCTGATCTACTGTGGATACACACTTGATTTCCTTTGCAATGTAACTGTGATTTGATGCAATTTATTTTCTAATAACAAAGCCTGCAGTTGCTGCCAACACGGGGCATGCAAGTGATACAAAAGTGCTTCCAGGATGCCCATAGGATACCCACACAACTACAAACTGAATATCTAATTTCCTCATTTCTAACAGTCTGGCTGCACGCAAGGAGCGCACACTTGTTACCTGAACGGCACTTTCAGGCTCCTTACTGAGGGCGCAAGATTGGAGAAGGGGAAAAAAAAAAATACAACGTGCCTTCATCTTATCTACTTCATCCTTACTTAATCCTTGCATGTTGATTAAGCATTCCACTTGTTGCTAGCAGCACGGCAGTAGAAAAAAATTGCACAAACATTTTTGCTCTACAGGCTCACGTAGCTTTGATATTTTGTGTGGAACAACTGAAAGCCACATTTAGGTTTGCCCAAAGGTCGCCTGTTTCTATCCTTAAGGGCAGTTAGAATAGAATAGAATAGAATAGAATAGAATAGAATAGAATAGAATAGAATAGAATAGAATAGATAAACTTGATTTATCCCACAAAGGGGAAATTTTCTTGTCTTGGGCAGCAAAGAAAAGACATCCACAAATAAAAACAGCAAAAAAGTGGCATTCACAGAGGATAAAGTGATAAAGTGAATTTAAGCTAAATTAAATAAGTAAAAAAACACAGCAAAAACAACCGTTAAAGAACAAAAAAACAAAAAACGGCAACAGTTTGTAAATAAATGAGTGAATGAAGAAAACCCCCGTGGGTATGTGGAGTGTCACTTTGACACGGTGTTGTACAGTCTGATGGCTGTGGGGAGGAAGGACCTGCAGTAGCTCCTTCTTACACTGAGGGTGCAACCGTCTCGTGCTGAAAGGAGCTGGCCAGCGCCTCTACAGTTTGGTGCAGAGGGTGGGAGGGGTTAACCATGATGGATGTTAGCTCAGCCAACCCATACATTAGCCTCCTGTCCGCCACCTCCTCAATGGACTCTGGTGTGCAGCCCAGGACAGAGCCGGCCTTCCTAACCAACTTGTTGAGCCTATTCACATCTGCCTGCACTGCTCCCCGCCCAGCACACGACTCCATAAAGGAATGGTGGCTGAGGATGATCCTCTCCGTAGCCTTCATCAGGTGGGAGGTTAAGGCGACAGGTCTGAAGTGGTTCGGTTCCTTAGGACGAGGTACTTTTGGAACCGGAACCAGGCAGGAAGTCTTCCAGAGGACTGGTACCTTCTCCAGTCTTAGGCTCATTTTAAATATGAACAGCACTACCTCACAGAGTTGGTCTGCACACTCCCTGAGGAACCTGGAGTTGATATTGTCAGGGCCTGTTGCCTTCCTGGCCTTTGTTTTCCTTAACTCCATCCTAACATGGTTCAGAAAGCGCAGAGGGGGGTTGGAGGGTGGGTGGCCGGTGGCTGGTCTGGAGCTGTGAGTTATCTCTCTGTTTTTTCTGTTTTTTTTTAAAGTTCATCTCTTTTCCTGTTGATTGAAGATCAGTAAAAGAAAGGAAACCAAACTGGGGTTCTAAAAATCTGTAATGAGTTTTCTGTGTATAAATGTGGTAAATGGAGAGGGAGCCTTATTTCTGGGCTAGTTTTTTTCATTAGAGTTAAAGTGAACTCTTCCACCTGATCTTCTGTTGCACCCAACATTACACAGCTGACCGAGCCTCTTTATTAGCGCAGAAGCAGGAGGGAAAGATGGAAAAAGGGCCCGGCAGCAAAAGTTAACAGAGGTGTTGCTGATTTGTGTGTTTGTGGCAGGCTGGAGTGCTGATGTGGGCTTTCATACTCCAGGACCTTTTCTCATTACCCACTCCATTCTGTGTGTGTGTGGTTTCATGTCGCTTTGCCACAATCTGCACACTGACCTGAAACATAGTTTAGTTTCACACCGAGTCAGACAGATGGACGGAGAGACGAGCGAGCATATGCTCATTTTCTGCGCCGCATTATTCCTCGATATCGTTACCCGTCTGCATTTCAGCAGGTGCTGGGTGAAGCGGCATTTGGAAGACGGCGATCAATAACAGAGCTGTTATTTGTAACATTTAGCTGCTGGAAATGTGGTTTCACTCTACGTAGAGTGATGAGTAAAGCTCTGCTTCACATCAGCCACAGATTAACGGCTCTCAGCACTTAAACAACCACAAAGGGAACAAGGTTCAAGTAACAGGAAGCAGACATACACAACATGTGTGACAATACATCAGACTGTAGATTCTGACCCTTTATTGGCTGCTGTAACTCCTTCACATTGAGATGCCCCTACAGATTTAGTTCCAAGGACACATGTATGGGTTGATCTTACACTTGGAGCTCTGAAGCTACGTTCACAACGCCCTGGGTAATGCCCGTTCAAGCAACCACTTCCAATGAAAGGTCGATGTAAAGGAGCGTAAACGCAGGTTTCCGGCTTCCACGTTCAAAATGATTGCATTCAGACGTAGCTATGCAAATTCGTTTTCAGATCCAAAACGTGTGGCGATAAAACAGGCATTACCAGCTAAACCAGGTCAACCTTTGACCAATTGGGGACTCTGGTTTGGTAATGATGTACGGATTTGGTTTATCTGGTGAACCTAGACGCGACGTAAAGCCTGACGACGTCTGCGTTTTTGGGTTTTGTCTTTTCAATAAAAGATAAACCAATGCTACCCTCCTGACATTTTGTTAATCTATATCCACCATTGCAAGGATGCTAGTAAAGCAAACTGTTTTCATTTCTGGCTCAGATCACAAAGATTTGCACCACTTCGACATCGACGAAAAAGAAGAAGAAGCCCCATCCCAGGTGTTAAACGCACAGGTAGCTGAAGGAACTAATAAACCATTTAAAATAAGACGTTTCACTCTAACAGTTTCATGAAGTGCTCACTTGGAGGTGCTAAAGATAGTTTTTTGGCCCCGTGTGTGGCCTGGAAGCCTAAACAGTGACTTAGAATCGGGGCTAACAAGTAACTTTCGACTACCCATCAGCAAAATCTACCCCGTTTTCCTATAGTTTTATTTAACAAGTATTTAAATCGCAGTCTAAAAAAAGAAAACCAACATTTATATTTAAATTAAATAGCGTTTTGGGTTGCTTCAACCTGTTCTTAGCACAAGCAGACCTAATCCAAGCTCTTCAAGCAAACAGACAAAGCTGGACATTAGTTACATTCCCATTTACAAATGTCAGACAATAAATATGTATTTTTTTAAAAAGCCCGGTTTTAATTTTATCTTTGTTTAGTTTGGTCTAACAGTGCTGTAACTTGGGAGGTAAAGATGTCAGCTAAGTGCTAATGCTAGTTAAAAACACAGAGCTGTCGCCGGCTACAGCAAATTAAACGCCTTATGAAATACTGTAAATCTTCAATCGTTTGCCCAATTGATCTAAATCCAGTCGATTCTGTGCGTAGAAAAGCAGCCTTGCATCGTTATAATTGGTTTACGTCAATTGCGTAATCACTACTCTAAGTGTTGCATATCAGTGCTTTTCTCAGCTTTGGAATCCGTTGGAATTAACGTTAATTGTGTAAACAGTTGAAGAGTAAAGGCAGTTAAAAGAATGGGGTTGTGCCAGTTTACATCTAACTGTACATTATCAGGCTGAAACAATACAACCCAAAAACTACGTAATACTTGCTTTAACCTTACACAAAGTGCTCATCACAAATGAAAGTCCTTCCTGCTCTCCTTGGAAACCACTAGAGCTTTGAAAATGCAAATCTGCCACCTCCCCACCCTGAAGGGTTTTTTTCTGTCATGGTCTGCGAAGTTCAGATCTGTCTTACTGGAAATTAGTATGGCACAACAACTATCCTATTTATGAGAAACCAAGGCCATTACCACATTAAAAAGCTGACAGGCATGGGATGACTCTAGCTTTCCACCCTGCAGTAGAGCTTCTACTTAGGCTGAATCTGAATTCTTCTCCTACCCCTACGGCTTCTCCCTACCCCAACATTTAATCCTCCAAACTTAGTTATGGAAGAAAAGTGTCTTCAAATTTGGACGTTGCTCCCACTCGATGACATATTCAATAGTCACCGGTCAGCTACGTTAGCGCGGAGAATATACAACATCGGTTTTATAACTTTAAAAAGTCATGCTAGAACAAAAAGTCATTACTTAGATTAAAATGTGAACTTCTGTGCATCAGAGCAAATCAACAAATACATAAAGAAAACCTGCTAGTTTCACTAATCCTCTGGCCATCACTAATAATAAACACCTGCACCTCCTTACTACACTGCTTTTAGGGACTATATTCCAACATTTTCCAACTTTTGTGAATAAAAAACCTGCAGATTGTAAAGTACGTCACTTCCAGCACAAAACCTGATTTGCTTCCACTGTCTCTTCGTGGTCTAAATCACTTTCTAAATCTACGAAAGTGAATCAGACCAGAGTTAATTTGAAGATTAACCAAAAACTTCTGTCAAGCACATGTGGGCAGCCACGGTGAAGTTGTAGAATGGTCAAGGTGCAGTTCCCGCCTTGCCCAACCATGTGTCAAAGTGTCCTTAGGCCAGTGGTTCCCAAACTGGGGGGCGCGGAGGTATTGCAGGGGGGGCGCAGCAAGGCTACGGCTTGAAGCAAGCCCACACCAGTCACTGAAAAGATGTGGACATTAAAGGTGCAGTTTTTGCAGAGTTAAATGTTCAGGATTTTGTTATTTTCTTCAGAGAGCTGGTAAAGTGAAAAAGGCCACTTTCATGCAGGAATGGAGTTTATAAGAAGATGTGTTGAAAGCCATGAACACCATTACATGGTAAAATTTTATGATACATGATGCAGTGTCACTTTTAATAATTGTAAAGGTGATTTGTTTTTGTTTTTTAGTTTTGTTCAGGAAGAAGTTGCCATTTTGTATGACTTACAATGTTAAGTAAAGTCCAGTGGAATTTAGAAACAAAGGATTTGTATGTTTGTGTCAGTGTGGGGGGGCTCAAAAATATTCTAATCTTCAGAAAGGGGGGCCCTGCTGAAAAAGTTTGGGAACCACTGCCTTAGGCAATACACCAAACCCCACATTGCCCCTGGTGGTTATAGATTGTCACCAATGAAAGGCAGCAGAGCCTTATACTGTGTGTGGATGGATGAATGGGATTGGGACTGTAAAGGGCTTTGGGCCTTCAAAATCCCTATTTTAGTTCTTACAAACTAAATCCAAATTTTAGCTAGAAAACATAGGTTAAAAATAAATACTAAAAGTTATCTATATTGGCCAACAAGAGGTTTAAATGATGAGGGGCCAATTTATTCAGCTAGCAACGACGAAGACATTACAAATACACACATAAACACAAACATCTCAATCACATCCAGTCTGCCTTCCCTTCATGTCTCCATTATCCTCCACACTTGTGTTTTTATCTCCACACCTACTCATGTATACGCACACAACACACAGCCCACACAGCAGCCTCTGTGTGCAATTAGGTCTTTATCTCTTTCCTGCTCTCTGGCACTCTTTGTCCCAACACACACACACAAAAGCATGTGATTGGGTTTTTTATCGCTGGGCTGCGTTCACCCTGTGCTTTCCATCGACGGGGTTCTTTGTCGTGACAAAGTGCACATTGACAGACGCCTGTCAGCCAAACCCAGATTGGCGGGTGTGCATCTGTGTGCGTAAAATGTGTATTGTGATGAAGAAGTGGGGAGGAGCGTGAAACAGGAGGAAGATAATCAGAAGAAAGGAAGCTATAAATAAGCCAAACAGACTGACAGCAGAATGGAAGCATCAGCTGCTCACTTGTCTTCACACCTCGAGGTCGAGCAGCAGCATCCTGGACATGCACACTCTCCCAAACACTCATCTGCGACCTCCATTTGCCACATTTTTCCTCCAATACCATTTCACCCACTTCTTAAGACATGAATCAGTCAGATGGCATGGCTAGTACTGAAGGGATCGTGTTCAATTTTTTTGCTTTCAGACACAAAAAAAGTAGATCGGAACTTTATGCAGTCCAAGAATGGCAGCAAAGTCACATTTTTCATTACAGATTGTGGCCCCTGTCCAGGTGAGGCTCCACACCTCTGGGTCTGATGAATAGTTTTTCATCCTAAAATAGCTACCAATGCAAGAGATATATTCAAATCTTCTGGTCAGAACAGCATCAGAATCTACATACTGCAGAAGATATTTTCCAATTGTAAAAATATCACTTCCATCTGGGCACCACATAAAAAATGAACTAACGTTGGATCCAAATAAAAAAGGTTTTACATTTCCACTTTACTTGTAAAATGACGCCCTTTACAAAAAGTCCAAGGTCGCACATCTTAGAGAGGCAAATGTGTTCAGGAACTACTGCCTTCTGGCTTTTTTGACCTTGTGGTTGTATGGTTTCTACGGCAACACCATGGTTATTATAGAACCACAAGGTCATACACCACCAAATTTGTTGTTGGAAAGTGAGAGGGGGCCCAATGAAAACCAAGCCGGAACCTTTAAAGCCCAGCAGGGTCCTCTGCCAACTTTAATCAAAACTTCTTTCTGTCAAGGACATTGAATTGACAGAACAATTCAGGCTGCAACAGTTGAACTTGTTTCCCTGCTGTGAGGGCTTTGGTCATACAAAATATTAATATTTTTCCACAATAAGAAAAGCTGCTCAGTTATAAAGTTGCTTTTAAGCTGACCAGTCTAAGGTAAACCATTAACTCGACTTGCTTTGCACAGCATTTATAGAGTCTTAAAGGTATAATAAGGTTTATAGTCCAGCAGCCCTGGTAACCCTCTGTGATACCGTTGGAAAAAACAGCTGCTTTCGGTGTCATGAATGATTTCCAGCATTTTATGGAAGTCCGTTTCCACCTTGACATTGTTGTGAAATAATGAAACTATCATTTAGTGAAACAGACAAACACTCATTTAGTTTAAAGCAACAAACAGAGGTTTTTGAGGACCAAGGTCAACTCTATTCTTTGGAGGAATCCCTGTTTCCTCATGAGGTGAGGGAATATTGTTTTTTACGGCTCGTTAAGCAGCATGATGCATCTGTTCCACATGATGAACTGAATTCTGGGAAACGTTTCTGAACCAAAGTGCTTTTATGTGTGTGTCACGAATTCTATGAAATTTGCAACTCAGTTGGCTTTCTTTCTGTTTGGTTTTTAGAATCTTCTGCACAAATGATTTTTAAACTAATAATAAGGACATTTTATTTACGTTTGCTTCAGCAGCTGTAAAAGCTCATCTGAATTATGGAGAAGACCAAACAACAGCATCTACTAAACATTAAGAGTCATAGTTCAATTGCAGGTGAACCCTGGTGTGGTCCACTACAGCGTGAGAGCAGAGACGCTGATCAGCAAACAAGACAACAACCAGCAATTCTTTTTTTTTCTTATGTCCAGGTCCAAACCTGTTTGAGGAAACGCCAAAGCCTAACAAACAGCTGGTACATCTGAATGCTTGGGTCTTTGGGGGCTCTACAGGGTGGGGTGTTTGACAGCAAGACAACTGAAGGTGTGAAAACTAACAGGCCTCACCAAATCCAATTACAGAAAGTACCCTTCACTCAGTGTCATCACCATTTAGGTCCTGTTTCTGCAGCTCTGGGTGCCAGTTGCTTATCCCTTTAACACCGGAGCTTTGGTTACAGTGTTTACAGTCTTTCGACTACCGTAACTCTTCAACTGATTACGAAATTGGCGTAACTCCAGTGAATCCTGAAGCAACGCTTTACAGCAGTGAAGTGGTCATCCAATCAATGTAAAGCAGCTGATTATGTTGCGGAGAAAAGAAACTTTGCGCCGTTGTGCAACACTTGGCTAACGAAAAGTGAACATCTCTCAGTGCAGAGCCAATATGAAAGGCTATTTTTCCATAAAGGGTTAATGGAGCACCTTTGGTCGTCCTCAGAGCTGTCAGTACGTTCAAATTTATTGCATGTTGTAGCTGTTTACTGTTGTCACTCTAAAACACAGTTTTTTACTTCCATACATCGCCAAATGAATAAATTACATGATTATATTGCAGAATCTGAACAAAAAAACATTAAATGTTAAACCCTGGCCATGATCAATTAAATGCAAGATCATTTAGACTTGTTTGAGTGAAATTACATTTCTACCCATTTACAAGTAAAATACTTATTTGATCATGAAAAGGAAATGTACAGGAAAGAGTAGCTACTATGTTAGCCAGCGTCTTTTGTCTTTAAGCCCCTTTCATGAGCTGCTGTGGAAAAACGTTTCTATCAAGTTCTGTCTTTGTCCTGATGACTCAGCTCGTTTAAAAGCTATCTTGCAGCTGCTGTTCTTCAATGTATGATTATCATGCGATACGGAAATTGTCAGCATCACTAAATGAACTTATTGAGTTGACATGTCTAGTTGTCGTCCATCTTTTTTCTGGCTTGTCATCTTGCATTTGGGTTCTCCTAAACCCCTGCTCACTGACATCTTCATCTCTCTGAAGTACATCCCTCTTCCTCATTCAGATCTATCCCAGTCTTCCTTTTTCCCTCTACAGCAGTATAATGGCATCCACTGGGAAATTAGCACCCACAGCTGTCAAACTCAACAGAAAACTAAAGCAGAGTTCCTCAGTCCAGCCTGTTTTACCCGTTTCCCTCCTGAATAAGGCAAGGACCAGGACTGAACGACACCACGGTCTGCACACATGTAATTATTAAGTTAAAACTCTACTTTTGTTCAGCTCTGTGTTCTGGACCACCATCCTGGTGACAAGGGGAAAATGGTTTCCAAGGGCTAAACTTTTCCGTGGCACTGCCTTGTGGGTGCGGTCCCACTGGATCAGTCTGAAAAAGTTCACGGGCAGAAAAAATAGCTCTTTGTTTAGATCCAACATTGCCTCAAGATGGGGCCCTCCATGTCAGGGGAATTTTATTTTGAAAAACATTTTTTTTCTGTGTCTTTAGATCAGTCATTTCATCATGACCCTGAGTATATTTTTTTTTAAATGCTTGCAGCTCTATAGACCCAGAATTACAGTGGTTACCATGGTGATGATAGCTATCAAAAGGTGAGGTGCATTAGTATTTGAGCATAGAGCAAGTGAGATTTCACATAAATTAAGAAGGATGAGCATCTTTATGAAGAACAAAACAGTTTTAATCTGATTTTTTTCTAACTTGTTTTGTCAGAAATATATTGTGAAGGTATTGAAACCAGGTCCAGCCTTGTTTTTTGCTCAATTGTCTCACCTCAGTAGACATTTGTTCTCATCCAACCTATGGTCGTTTTTTCATCCATCATCCGTTTCTACATATGATTCATCCAAACGCCAAAATGACAGATAATTGTATTGTATGTTTATTCGGGACCTTTCATTTTGAATGTCATTGATCTTCTTTTTACATTTCCTTTGTCTCTATGGGCTCTGCTGCTGCTGCTGCTGCTGCTGCTGCTGAGAATCTGCTTCAGCTCCCAGCAGATGCACACACATGCAAGCAGAACAATTACAGCTCCAGCATTACATCTAGGGAGACCTCATTAAATCTGTCCGCCATCATCTCTCTGTGTCTCTGTCACCTGTTATCTCTATCTGCCCCTCTTCTCTGCCAAGACCTCTTTGCTTCAGCCCAGTCAGTCTCTTTCCTACGTACTCTTGTTCACTTCCATCTCTCCTCGCTTCTCAACTCTAATTATTTTTCTTTCTGCAGCTCCTGCTCCTCTTCATCTTTTATCTGCGATTAAGTGTTAATTAAAAACAGTGTTGGCCCCTGTGACTGATTTCTGCAGGGAACAACGAGCATTGCACATGTGCTCACATAAAGGAGCTCCGCCGAGTTACTCCACAGTAACAGACAAACAAAAAATAAAGAAAAGAATCGATAAACTTCCTCCCAGAACTCTGCAGAGGAGCACATGTTCACATGCAACAGCTGCTGTGTGCGTGAGTGGGTAAGATGTTATGTCATGCATGATTTTCATTTTGAC
This sequence comes from Oryzias sinensis, assembly GCA_037389245.1. Classification (NCBI taxonomy): domain Eukaryota; kingdom Metazoa; phylum Chordata; class Actinopteri; order Beloniformes; family Adrianichthyidae; genus Oryzias; species Oryzias sinensis. Next base: position 5,243,546 of record CM074499.1, read on the forward strand.
CTGTGAGAATATCATCGCAACGAATGAATAAATATGAGTTGATTGTTGATGTTAAAATAGAAAGAGGATTCAATGTTTTTATTGAAAAAATAAAAAATAAATCATATGGTAATAAAGTGGGACTTTTGCTGGATGTTTTAGACTGGCCACTTTTTGGTCATTGAATGTAGTGTTGAAATTGTCATGTTTTATGACTTTTTAGGGTCATGATTTGCCCTTTGACTTCTCGATGTTCATTTGCACTAACTGTGAATTGAAGATGACTTGTGCAACATTTGAGTATTTGACTTCCACCCAGACAACTTTGAAAAACCAAACTGACTGGTTTGGATGTTGATTTGACAACAGCTCTTAGGGATGTTTGGGGGGGGGGGTTCTGCTAATGTGTCCGTCCAACAGACCATTGTCTTTAAAGTCCCACTCTGATCATCTATTTTAAAAGCGTCTTTAGCCAGAATCCAAATACGTGTCGTTTTCCGGGTCAAAGTTTCTGCAAAGCGGCAAGAGTCTTTTAAAAATTTGTTTCTGAGTTGTGGGTGGGACTGTTGGGGAGGAGCCCCCCCCCCCTTCCTGTTCCTGAGAGGTCCCTGTTTACACTCTCTCCCGCTGCCTTTAAGTCCTTCACACCCCAACCTAACATTAATGGCCCAACAAAAGCAGCTATCCATCCGTACAGTTTAGATTCAGATTCCAGCTCAAACGAGGAAAACAAAAATGTACAGTACAGACCAAAAGTTTGGAAACACCTTCCTATTCATTTAAATGGGAAGGTGTGTCCAAACTTTTGGTCTGTACTGTAAATGAATCTGTTTGTTTGCAATAATGCATCAAAATGAAGCGGAGCGGGGGGCGTGCGGTCGCCCAGTGTATTTTCAACGTCACAAAGAAGCTTTTCAAACAGCATTTTCCGTCTGCTCCTGATTCATAACGATTTGACTAAAGGAATACTTGAAAATGTGATTTTAAGCTCCATTTTCATCGAGCATGTCCTGCATCATCAGAGACATGGTCTTTAACCCCTCTCCTCCTGTGCAGTTCTGGAACGGAATACAGTCCAGATCCCCCAGTTCTATTACAATATTATACTTCCATCATCTTCTCATTTCAGTCCAGTTTCAATCTTATTTATGAAACAACAGTTTACCCCCCGAGGCTGTCAAAAGACAAAAAAAACATCAAAGCGAGCTGTAACAATCGCAACTTGTATAATAACATTAATTCCACTTTGCAGCTCTGCATGTCAATAAAGCATCAAGAGGCTTTTTCCCTTTCTCTGGACTCTGCTTCACTTCAACAGCTTTGGAGTCAGACACCGACAGTCCCTCACATTTCTGAAAGCTTGGCCACAGAAATGGTTTGCAGTTTCTTCTGGCAGAAAACATGGAAGCACATGTTGCCAGAAGCCAAAGATCTAGGAATCAAATACAATCTGAGAGGCTATTTTTGCAGCACTTCCAAAAACACAAGCATGACACCAGTTTCCTGTTCGACAAAAGTGGATATTGGTCACAAAAGCTTTCAAAAATGAACTTTTTCTTATTTCTGCAGAATAATAACAGGAATTCAAGTATTGTTGTTGATTAAAATGAAGATCAGCTGTTAAATTACGTGTTGAATTTCTGTTGAAATTGAGGAAAAAATGCATGCGATCAGAGATACCATAGGAAATACTAACTGTTCAGGACATTTCTTTAAAAAACAGGCCAGAAAAAGAGGATTTTTTACATTATCAGATATTAAAAGGCTCAACATTATTGTTATTGTGATTTGTATTTTGATTTTGCACTCTAAAGCTTTGTTGTATTTAGATTAATTGCTGATTTAAAAATGTTCCCTTGTGTTTCAACAGATCCTGCTACTTTAACTTTTTTTTGCAGGAAACTTAAGTTTTTATTTTTTGGGTTAAAAAAAAAGCTTCTTATAGAATTTTCAAAAAGCCTCAAAGCATCAAGGGAAGTAGTCAGGAGTGCAGCGTTGATAGTCAGTGGAGGCAGAACGGTTGGTTTTCAGAGATCAGCAGAGGTTTCACCTGTGTTACCTGCATGTGACCTCATCAGCTGAGCTGTTGCCAGGCAACCACCGCTACAGCCTAAAGTATTAAGAGATCTCAGCCTTCTCTGTGTATCATCTGCGGTTTGAAAAGATAAAGAAACAAGCAGAAAAACATCTCTACTGACGTGACTGCTCTTCCTCATGTGGATGATGCATTAACTGGCTGTGGGGAAAAACACTACTCGTGTCAAGTGGAAACGAGGACGATTCTGAAGCAACCAGTGGCTGTAGCGTCTAAAGTTTGGAGAGGTTCTTTCTGGAAATCAGTTCAAATATCTGCTAATACTTCTTCAGTTTTACAGGGAAATTAGGAAATTCAATAATGTTGGTGCAGCAAATGAAACATCTCACAAAATCCTGCAGGATCTGCGGTGAAGCTAAACCTCCTGCTGTGGGGGTAACATTCAAACAAACGCCTCATTTCCTATGATGGTGAAAATTAAAATGCACAGAGGTCTCCATCCTGCTTAAGGTGGGATCCAAACATCCACTCCTGCAGCTACAAACCAACCACACTCTCCTTCAGCTGACTGCACATCAGCTGAGCGCGCTCAAAGCAACAAGCCTCCTTTGTCTGGCAGCTCGCTGAAATGACATCATGTCGGCCAAAGCAAAAGTCCTGCGAATGCGTCCATGCACGCACACAAAAATAAAACGCACTATCCTGCATATGCGCGCACAGTCACAAACACACTCTGCTGTCACAAAAGAGCTTTGTTTTTTATAAGAAGGCCTGATTAGCGACAGACCGCACACACTGCTGCCCAATACCAGCTCTGCAGAGAACAAAGATGGCCTCTTACTCCACAAATATACAGCCGCCGGCGCCGGGTCACGTCCTGTTTTTAAAGTGAGGTGACGAGCACAACAACCAAAATAACAATTACGGACTCAGCAAGACTCAATCCAGGACTGCTCCCAGTTCGTGCAGAGCGTTTATTGGCACTGAAGCAACGGTGAGATTTGCTGAACACAAATGAAAAACCTCCAATGAATATGAAGGCCTTAATCACAACTGCCCTTACGGATGAACATGGGCGGTCTACGGGCAAAAAGTAGGCAAAAACCTGTCTCGTTTTATAATACCAAGACCGTAGATCACTAGTGAACACTTCAACAACACGGACAAGTAAGTAAGAAGCAGCCGAGACACAGGCGTGTCTTATGGACTTTTCCTTTTTTCCACCCCTCCCCGAATTCTGCTCACTCCATAGTTAGTGCTGTTGGAGGGATAGGCACGTGCTCTTTGTGCACTCCACCGCGCGCATGGCTGTTAGAAACGAGACACTTAGGCAGTGGGAGTATGGTTTGCGTTGGCATCCTACTGGCACCTGCGTATCACCTGCACAGCCCGCCGTGCGTGCAGCATTTGCGTGCGGTTATAGGAGCCAGAACGCGCACCTTACACATGTCTAGTGTGTCGTAAGGGCACGGTATGACAGCATCACTTCATAAGTACGCACAACTGACATTATTGTCCTTACAAATAATTCACTTTTTTCTTTTTTTAATTTTTGTCCACAGTAACTGTTTTATATCTGTCGATTAAGGTTTATTTACGTACTTATCTGGTGATTTATCTGTTTTTATTTATTTTATTCCCTTTAGATTTTATTTGTAACTCCAGTGTCTTAAAGTAACTGACCCTTCTCAGTGAACGGGGTCGCTGCAATGAGATCTCCCAGGTCTGACTCTTAAACTTAGATCAGGGGGGTCCTGTGGTAGTGGATTCGGTGAGCTTGAGGGGGGGGGGGGTGTCACTGATGTGGACATGTCCCCAAAATATCGTTTCCTCACTTTAGTACAAAGCCAGATTTCATAATTTTTTACCATTGTGTGTGTGTGTGGGGGGGGGGGGGGGGTTGGTATGCAGGCATTGGCATGGGTTTTAAACAAATATTTGTTTAATATCTTCTATTTTTGTTGCTTGATTATGTTTTTATGTAAAGCACTTTGGGTAGCATTAGATTTGATTTGAATACCCTTAATGCACAACAATGGTACATTCCATCTTCATGAGCCTCAAGGGAACTACAACACCTCCAGCACGTTTAAGATGCTCCTGTCTACGACCCCCCCACGGGTCCTGTCAATCCAAAAACCTGCAGCCCCCGGACCGGTCAACCGCCGGTGCATGTGACTAAGCCTCACAGAGTCTAAGATATCTGGAAGAGATCCAAATATGAACTAACTGCAGAAAACACGGCGCAGGAATTGATCTTCTGCACAACCGTACAAAATAATGCAAAATCAATCAATGCAGGACAATATTCAGGTTTTATAAAACCCTTAGATTCTTTTTACTTAACCAGAAAGTCCCTTGAGATAAAAATGTATTTTTCAAGAGAGGCCTTTTTCCAATCTGCACTTTTTTTGTGACTAAAACGAACTAAAAGAAATATTGTTGTCTTTTCCTTGGAAAGTTTTATATCAATAAGTTAGAATCACAAACATGTAAAATGCACAGAATGAAGTCATGTTTACGGAATCCAACACATAATTATGTTTATGAAGCTTTAACAGATTAAAGCCACCCTCCACCACCACCACAGTTTTACAGTACATTTGTGGGAGACTCTTTATTTCCTTGAGTCCAACCGACTTGGGGAAAAAGAGGCTAATAATTATCGAGGAGAGCAGAGTCCAGCATAGGAGTGGCCTGTACTCCTCTCTCTGCCACCTCCTTCACTACCCACGGCTCAATATACCTTAACTGGCTCCCTTCCCTCTATTCACGCTCAAAAGTCCACCTTGAACTGCTCTGGGTGAATTTTTGGGATATCACCACTGAGTCCTCTGTCCTTTCCTTCTTTCTTCACCTTTTTATATTCAATTCTTTCTCCACCCGCCCCCTCCAACTCTCATCCCACTCATCTCTGAGGCTTAAACTTGACTGTGTCCTGTTTTAGTGAAGGAAACCACACAGGCTGTGAGAAGAGAAGCTGGACTGCGTTAGATCATGTCTGCAGAACACCAGCCATGACAAAGAGGAGGGAGACTGCATTCGTCTGACACTGCCACTACAAATATCCAGCTAGAATCATTTGACAGAATCTTGACAGTTTTTCTTTCGATTTCTGATTCCTCTTCGATGCTTCCAGAAAAGCTTTCCCAACCCAAAGAAAATCTAGTCCAGAGAGCTTTTATCTTCTCCGACCACATAAGAGCCACTCCCTCCTCTCAGAGTTAGTAATATACACTTATCCAAGAGGTAGAGAGGTGTGGGTGCACACTCACAGTGCTGACACATCATTCCTACTTCAAAAAAACCAACACAACAAACTGCCTAAACGCAAGATTTCCTGAATTAGTCATTTTAAGGGGAAACAGGTTGGTGAAATTGGCCCTGACATTTCAACAACAAAAAGCAACAAACTTTGACTGCAAATGGACATAGATACAAGAAACACAAGCTGATTTTTTAAGATTTTATTAAAACTATTAATTTCGCTTTTGATGCCATCTGTTGGAGGAAAATCCAGGATGTAAAGCTTCTGTGTCGCAGTTCTGACCAGAACTGCTCCACCTCTTCCAGTACAAGCCGAGGACAAGCCAAGATTTCTGGTAACGTCTTGTCTCAAAGAATCACCAAAACAATGGAAACGCCCATTGGGGCTTGAAGATAAACCTTTCGTCACATGCATCCATACAGGGGTTGACCCATTCGGATGCTACGGCTGTTTAGGCCTCGTGTAGGGTCACACAGAGGACCGGCCACATCTTAAGGGGAGCAGAGGCGTGAATTGCAGTTCCTTTGAGGCTCAACCAATGTTGTGCTTGTGGTAAATGTATTGAGAAGTATTTGTAAGGATAAAAGTATGTTGCACCACTTATGATGTACAGGGGATGTTGTCCTACGGTGCCCTTATGCCAGATTGTAGTCGCTAGTAAGGATCAAATACTTGCTTCTTACTGACCGCAAAACAATTCTACGGGTACGGGGTGTGCAGGTGATACATAATTGCCCGTAGGATGCCAACACCAACTACGCTCCGATTGCCTAGTTTCTGAGAATCAGGCAGCATGAAAAGAGCTTACAAGTAGCACATCACTTGAACAGGACTAACGGACTCCTTGGGTAGCAAGATTTGGCAAACCTGTATGACACTCCTGTGTCTCATCTACGTCCCCTTACTTATACATTAGTGCTGTACAAGTATTCAGTGCAACCTGCCACCAGCAGCAAGCTTGTAGAAGAAATGTGCGCACATACTTTAGCTCTATGGACTCTAAGATCTACAACCTTTATATTTGATGCGGGACACCTTAAAGGTTTGCCCCTTTTTCGCCTGCAGACACCCATATCCACCCGTAAGAGCAGTTGTGATCAAGGCCTAATAAGAAGATGGAACATATCTGCAGATGAGACCTGTTTTCACACATTCCGCCTTTACTGGTCCTTGAACAATCTGCTAAAACAACAACAACAAAAAAGTTCTTTAAAGTTATTAGCAACAAAAGGCGCTAGCAACCAAGTCAAGTCCCAGGTCTAAAAGTGACTACCTCCTCTTTCTCCATACAGTGACCTCTGCTGCACACAAACAAATTATTTGAAAATGGCTCGACTTTCTAAGGTTTTTTCAACATATTTTTATTAACCATATTTCAGATTACCTGTCATTAACACAGGGCTCCCATCACTTTTGTCCCAATGTGGTTGGTGTTCTTGCTACAGCTACTCTGCAACCACTAGATGACGGTACATGTTCTCTTGTTTGAGTAGAAGTTGACATAGCGTGCTAACTCTGATGCAGTAATGTTGTTTATTCAATTGAGAACCTTCTTGTCTGGATGGTAAAAGAGCCAAATCAGGGAGAGCCGGCCCTTAGATTTCTATCACCTCAATCCTCTGTTTTCAAAATAAAGAGGTAATGATGGAGTTACAGCCACTGTTGGTGCAGTCAGATACAAATTGGAAATTGGACTTTCAAACCTAAACAAAAACTAAATGAATCCAATTGGATTTCAGCATCAGGATAAGCTCCAACTGATCGATCCTCGTGACCCTGAACAGGATCAAGCTGGAACCAAAACTGGATGGAACGAGAGCTTAAAACACCAGACAGTACCAGTGGAGTTTTTAAGAGGATATAACTTTCATAAACTAAGAAAAAATGGTAAACCACAAAGTAAAAGACAAGCAATGAACAGCAGATGACATGGAGAAAACTCTGTGGAACTCCATTCTACTCCTAACTTTTCAAGAACCTTTCCGTCTTAACTTTGAAGTCACAAAATATAAATATAAACCTCAACAAATTGTTTTGTTTGAAGGGTTTAGAAGAACTGCATTTTGCTTAAGCATTCCTGGCATTCCCAGCGTTTAGACTGGGGATTAATGACATTATGTTGGTGAGCATTTCCTGCCCCCAGTCTGCTGCTCAACTGAAAATCCACCTTCTTAAAAGCATTGAGGAAGCCTGCTCTGCAGAGGTGACTGCGGCCCTTATCCTCCAGTCATTTGGTTTTATTGTTTTATGTGGGTCATAGACAGTTACTGATCAGACAGCATCTATGAAAAGATCTCATGAAAGACTCTCCGGACAACAAAGGGGAGCACCTTCTGGGAAATGAGAAGGACGCCAGTTAACACTTGGTAACTTGTTGCTTATCCAGCAAACCACATGAAGGACTGCTGGGTCAGCTGGGCCAGCAGATCTCTTTGGAGATGGTCTGAAATTTGCAGCACACTCGAGTTTTCTGAGAATTTTCCCATTCATGCCGAAAACAGATTCATAATTCTGCTATATCCCAACAATGACGTCATTTTCTGCTCATTTAAAAGTGTTTTCTTTTTGATGAACGAGGTTTCTTTGGTAAAACCTGAGAAACACACAGAGAAACATATCGGCTTTCATCTTCAAAACCTTATAAAGAACCCAAAAGAAAGATCTCATCAGAGGAGGGAAAGAAATTAATTGAGTCAGATTGATTTGACTCAACCCCTCACAGTTGAAGTGTCTTGTATCATTGTGGCATCGGCTGACTGGGGAATTCCCACTTCTGCTTTTATTGGATTACTAATCCGTCTTTGGATCACACTGGCATGATTAGGAGGTTTGTGAATCAACATATGTCTAAAACTATGGGATCTGTCATGTTTGGGTCATCTAGGTTCTGCCGGTCTCGTTATGTCACACAGCCACTGTGTACGTTTTCAGCATTTTCCACGTATGAAATTTCGGTCTTTCGTGATACATGTCTGATGATTTATAAGTGTTTCTTGCGTTCAGCAATTGCCGATGTGCACAGATGTCAGTCGAGGGTTTGGGCCAACGGGTCTTACCGTGAATTATGTTTTGAGCTGTTCCGTTTCACATAGTTTATACCCAATATTACCTCAATTTTATGCAATTGTGCGTGATTTTTTTCAAGATCCATACACAAATTTCTGGCTTTGCACGACCGTTCCATGTATGTCTAATGGACTTCTCACGCATGTTCCACCGATTTCTAACTTTGATATCAGGGAAACGACACAAATATCACGTTGAAATTAGGTAATTGGCGCACAAATCAATTGCACATAAACGGCGCAATAATCACGCATGGTTCAAGTTGAACGTTGATTTACGTTGTTTTTTGCGTGATTTATTCGTACTTCTGTGGTTTTAACATGGTTCTTTCATGATACATCTGTGAAAACTGAATGTAAAGACCACAACTTTTCTAACCTTTTCCAAGTATATTCACGTATGACTAATTTTATTTGTGCAATATGTGCAAAATGAAACTAGTGTCGGTGTGACATGGCCTTTAGGATGGAAATAATCCAAATCCACCATCTTTTGTAACCTTTTTTTCTTGTAGGTAAATTATTGGTTTGGTTTTAAATCTGGTGCAAGAACTTCAATTTCCTTACATTGAGTTCCACTTCTGCTTCATTTATGTACCACTAAGGCTGTCATACTAAAAGACTTGACAAGTGGCTGGTAAAGCTAAATAGAGATGTGCTGACTTTTCAGTTTCGTCCACTGGGTTACCACCTTCACAGGGATGAACCCGCACTGATTCAATTCTCTGCAGACTGCATCTCTCTCAGACAATCAGCTTCTTTCTTCAAAATCATGTCATAATCTCTGCTTTCTGAGGTCACACCAGGCAGCGCTTGGATCTTTAGGCCTCATTACAATCAATTTGCTATGGACTCTGATTCCTCAGAGTATGGAGCGCCGTCAATTATTTAAAGGATCCTTTTCAACTTTAATCTTTCACTGAGCGTCAGATAACGCGTCTAAAACCAGATCGATACTTTTCTAGTTTACGTCCATGTTTGCTGATTGCTTTTTCACAAAATGTTTTAAATACAAAAGAGTTTTAAAACAATTTCATCACAATATTATGTAAGATTTTATACTTACAACAATATGCTTAAAGGCTAAATTTACTATTGGTGAAAACTATTAACTACAAATAATTTGGTTTATTTAAATTAATTTCAGCCACATTCTTTTGTTGTTCAATAACTTCTTTGGCAATTTTAACTCAACTTTTGTATTTTAACCATTTAATTAGAGGTTGAAGCGAATACTTCAGTTACTTCAGGATTACAGAGCTTCCGGTCTGCTTTCACTTCCTCTCATTTGAAAGTTTAAATAACATTTTCAGCCTCATAAAAATATATTTCATTTCATTGGAACTAGCTTTTTTTTTTGTTCAGATAATCAAGCATTTAGCATGTGGTTTACCAGCACAGGATTGGGACTTCAGAAAAAGTTTGGAAAACTACTAAGATGCTTTTAAACAGTTTTAACACTTTCTTTAGCTAAATGTGCCGTTAAAGTATTAAATGAAGTATTTTGGAGCTTTAAAATTTCAGCCGTTTTAAACTCAAACTTTTTTTGTTGTTGAAATTTTAGGGGATTTTACAGCATTTTACTGACAATGAAATTAGGCTTTTTGTGGGGAAAAACATTTAATTTACATTAGTTTAGTTTAATTTAGGATTTTTAATTAATTTTGGGATTATTTGTATTGCATTCAGACAGCTTTATTGGTCAGCTATTTCTGTTACCAAAAACTTTTTATAAAATGTTGTAATTTTATGTTTTAAGGATTTGGCAGCAATATTTCACATTTTTGCAACTGTTGTACTCTTACTTGACACAAGACAAATAAATTAGCAACCATAGGATCCTTTTCAAGGCTTATAGGCTTTTTTTTATTTTATTTGAGAATTAAGTCCTTAATAATATTTACTGTTACCGTCCAACACTTTATTTGTCTAATTATTTAGCAAGTTAGAGATTCTTTGGCCTTTATCATATTTTTAGTCTTTCTTTCTCCTTTTCTTGAAAAATAAGCTTCATGTAGGTTCTTTTTTAACTTTTTCTGCTCATTTTCGAAGTTGATTTGGGATTTTCAGAATTGTATATAGGGTTTGTTAAAATTTAAGATCATTAAAGATGTTTGTTGTTTTTTTAAGCACCTACTCATATGTATTTTAAGCATTTTCTTAATATTTTAAAGTTAAATAAATAAAACTTCAGAAAAAAAAGATTGTTGGGTTTTTTGAATATATGTTTACCATAAAAAATCAAATGGTTCTCCGATGTGACGTCAGTCTCTGGGAATCACAAGCCGGCTGAGAACTCAGCGTCTGAAACAGGAGACAGCTGCCTTCTGGGAAGACATTTCCCCCACTTCGGAGTGGCCTGACAACAGCTTACTATTCAATCATCTGAAAATATCTTTGCTTTAATTTAGTTATTCCAAACATCCAGAGCGCTGCAGGAGAACTGCATTTGCAGATGGTGGTGAGTGAACTTTAGCGTCTAAATGGGTCTCCTAAACTCGGACCTTCTGAGAATTCTCACTTAAAAGCAAGTGAGTCCGCCTTTCAAAGGCTCACTTTGATGAAAATTGTGTTTTTAACTTGTTCCTGTGGCATTTTCCTGATGATAATATTAATAGAAAAACGTTATTTATGTAGCACCGTTCAAGATAAAAATCACAAAGTGCTTCACAGAAAAACACAGAATACAGAGAAAACTAATAAAATACAATTTTAAAAAGATGCTTTTTAAAAGAAAACACTGAGTCGGCAGATTGGAGGCTGAGAGGAAGGGAGTTCCAGAGGGATGGAGCCACTGCTGCAAAGGCTCTGTCACCTTTAGTTTTTAACCGGGTTCTCCTAACAACCAGCAGACCCTGGTCACATGACCTCAGGGACCTGCTGGGAGGGTACGGCTGCAAAAGGTCGTTTTTCTGATGATGGACGACATTTGGGAAAATTACGCTTAAAATGACTTTTCCAATGGTTTTTCTCTAATTCAGATTGCTGTGAATCAGGAGCACATGACAAGAATGCTGTTTGAAAAAGAGCTTTTTGGTGATGTAGAAAATACGCTGGGGGGGGGCCACAAGCTCCCTGCCTTAAACTCTCAGCCACGGGTCCCGCCAATAACTCAGGGGGGAATTTTTAACGAACTATTGTCAGAAAACAACACAGGTTTCTTGATTTTGTCTAAAAACGGCATAATAATAACTAAAAGACCACTGCGAACACTTTTACAAAAGCTCAAAGATGGCAGGAGTGGAGCTTGAATGTCCTGCACCCATTCACAGCCAACAGCACACTAAGCTTTCTTTGTAACCTTCAGTCTTTGTAAAACACTGCATCATCTGCAAACCTGCTCTGCACTGAGTCACTTTTCTGTAAACTCGTCAGAAGATCTCTCATCTCTCAGAGACTGATACTTCCACATCTCTGCGCCACATCATTATCTATCTCTGCTTCGTCATCGCCCTTGCTCCTCTCAGAAAGCAGCAGACAGTATTTCAGAGCATTCTGCAGAGCTTAAAAGTGGGTTTCTTAGAGAGCATTGATTTAAAGCTCAGAGGAGAACGCTGATGCTCATCAGACTGATATTCTCTGTCAGATCAAATCCACACTACAGCGTCTTCTACTTCATCAGATCAAACTCTGATTCCCTGACCTGTCTGACTTGTCTTCGTAGGAAACAGACTGACACACCGGTCACTTGAGCACAACCCAGATGTTCAGAAGTCTGTTGAAAGTTGTGGCTTTTCACTCCTGTGAAGAGCTTCCTAAAATAGTGGATCATTTCTGAGCAGTAACGTGGCGGCTCTCCCTGCCGACCGCAGTCCAAGTCTGCAGCTGCTGCCCCTACCCTGTCATTACAAGTGGACTAAATCAAGAACGGTGTTCTTGAACAGTGTTTTTCCTCGCAGTCTTTCAGTTCTCTAGCTTTATTCTTTCATCATACACCTCGGACAGTTTCTGCTTTTTTTTTCTACATAAAAAAGCTTCTTTATGATTATCTGACAGCCCTTCTCATTTAGCCTCAAAAGTGTATTTTTAAGACCCAATCAAACTTTTTGATTCCTGTTTGCAGCATTTCTCATTGAGTGTCCAGACACCTCAGCCCTGTCAAAAGCCATGGGGCAGATGAAAACCGTCTGACATGTTCGGATTACTCGGGGGCAGATGTGCAAGCAGCTGACCATAAAGAGGACAGTTAATCCCATTTGCAGATTACAGGATTAATGCAGCGATACTGTAATTACAAAAACATTGTAGACGAGTCCTGAGCTTCCTCGCAGCTCCGCTCATAGTACCACCAATAAATCCCCATAGAAGTATCATTAAGTACATTATCGTGATACGTCTGGAGGAATAATTATCGGGCACTTTTAATTAACTCAAGGCTAAATACCAAAGGTATAGTTGGATTTCCAAACAGCAGGACTGTGGAGGGTTTTATCTGGGTCAAAACAAAAACCAGGAGGAATATCTTCAGTGGATCTCTGTTCTACACTTAGAGGAAACAAGTGTTGGAACGGTCATCTATTAGCTCTCAAAGCACATCAGTGAATCCAGAGGTTATCTGTAAAAATCTTTGGTTTACTAATAAAACCCTGCAAAAATAATTATGGCAATTTTGTCAGTTTATCCTGATTTATGAAATGCCAATATTAAGCCTTTGAACGTAACAATAAACAATATTTTTAACTATTTTTTTTCATTTGGTGTTGAAATATGTCAAAAGTACATTAGAAAACAAACAAGAATTCCACTTTGGGATTTAATAGAAATTTTAAAAAATGACGGCTGCATCTGCTCTACTCCGAGTTTCCAGTGAATACCAGTCAGAGCAGAGGGAGGCAGTTCTGTTCCAGTCAAGAGCACAAAGACGTCTGCAGATTGAAATGATCCGTTTTCACACACACAAAATGACCGCCGTCTACCAAATCTGCGTTTGGAAGAACCGCATGCAGCAGTCCTCCGAGGACTGTGACAGTTTGAGACCCCACTGCCGCCGAAGCAGCAGCAGCAGAGGCGTCGAGGCGTGATCAAAGCAGTTGAAGGAGGTGACGGATGCTTTATTTGGCCGGTGGATGCTCAGGAAGCTGAAGCGGGAGCATCCTTAACTGAGGTGTTTGACAGGCCAGAGCTGCAGCAGCTGCAGGAGCTGCAGCAGCTGCAGGAGCTGCAGCAGCTGCAGGAGCTGCAGCAGCTGCAGGAGCTGCAGCAGCTACAGGAGCTACAGGAGCTGCAGCAGCTGCAGGAGCTACAGGAGCTGCAGGAGCTGCAGCAGCTGCAGGAGCTGCAGCAGCTGCAGGAGCTGCAGCATGAGTGAAGTGGCTGCAGCAGCATTAGTGCAGTGGCTGAAGCAGTAGCAGCTGCAAAAGCAGCAGCTGCAGTGAGCCAGAGCGCAGGAGCAGAACAGCAGCTGCAGGAGCCACAGCGCAGCAGCTACAGGAGCTGCAAGAGGAGCTGCAGGAGCTGCAGGGGCCGCAGGAGCAGGAGCCAAAGGAGCCGCAGAAGCTGAAGGAGCAGGAGCTGCAGGACTGCAGGCCCAGCTCACACACATGCGCTCAGACGCGGGTTGCAGAGAGGTGTCAGCTGTGATCAGAGACTTACTTCATCTGTTTGACGATGGTGCTCTTCCCTGACTCTCCGGCCCCTGCAGGGGGGGACACAAGAAAGACAAAGTAACAGGATGTTTTGTGTCTGTTTGTTGGTTTTTTGGTAGGGGGCTTTGGTGAGGGAGGGGGTTGCAGCTTTTCTGCCCTCCCCTTCATCTGGTGCTTCTGTAATCTGATCATTTGTCTTAAAGAAAAGAAAAAGATTGATTGCCTTATCTGGCCTGGTCCTGCCCCACTTCTCCCGGTGGGCACGCCCTGCCCCCAGCCTCGCTGATTGGCGTTGGTGCGGATTTGTCGCACTTCCTCCTCCACCTTACGCTCGGTCCCAGATGCCCCCGCTTACCGAGCAGCAGCAGCTTGACATCCTTGGCCGCGGTGAGGCCGTCCTCCTTCAGGTTCTTCTCGATGGCTTTGCTCCGGTCCAGAGCCGCCCTCTCCTCTGCGCTCAGCGTACATCCCATGGTTAGAGAACACAGCTTGACGGCGAGGCTCGGCGGTACCGGATCCACGCGAAAACGGCAACCAGAGGATGGGTGGAAAATCCCTGAACTGGTCGCGGAGGATATTCCACCTTCCGAGCTTCTCTCTGCCTTCGATCCTCCGCGTCGCTTCTTCTGTCTCGCGCTCAGGCCGGGACGCGCCTGCGCTCACAGCATTGAAATCGGCGCTTCGATCCTGGCGGTGAAGCCTCAGCTGTGCTTCTCAGGTGGGGGTGGGGGTCCGCTCTCCGTATCCCTGCTGCTTTCCGCCGGTAAATCTCGATAACGGTTCCTTCCTCCTCGACACAGTCTGCGGTTACTGGGCAGGTGAGCAGTGCTGGCATTGCTCGGTTCTGTCGCGGCGGACTGTTCCCTCCCTTCGTCTCTCCGGGGCGGCGGCGGGACTCGCGCGGCTGTGCTCAGACCGCCCCGGTGGCTCCGGTCGGCTCCTCCGTCCGTTCAGCCGTTCACTTGCAGGTTGCTGACGTCAGAGCAGCGGGAAGCAAACGTGAGAGAGAAAGAGAGAGAGAGCGGCAGCAGCGCCCCCCGTGGGGAAGCTGGGAAGCAACATCCTGACAGAGAAGCAGTAAGTGCCGCCAGAAAAATCATGAAGGGGTGGCCTATCTAAAATAAAAATAATAATAAATACACAGCCCCGAGCATGTCCCAATTAATTTTATATGCAACCAGAGCTGCGATGAGCTGCGTTGTGTTTAGACAAAGGAGGCAGCTCTAGTGAATACAATACAGGTTGTTCCTAGAATTCCTCACTACTTAGTACACTATTATGGGGCTACCATTTTGTCGTGGGTGTCTGAATCTACAGTCTCTGCTACTGAATACCTTTGCTACTCACTACATAGTGCGTTTGCCATTTTGTAGAGTTGTCTAAATCTACAATTACAAAATATCCCACAAGTGTCTGTAAAAACCAGTAAAAATTGATACCACTAGATTGATGATTTACAGACCACAAATGCATTGCGCCTGAACAATTTTTGGCGTGGGATGCATCTAGATATATTTTAATAAACCATCAACGCTTAATTACCGAACATAGTGGATTCATGGAATAGAATCAAGCAGAACCTCAATCGAAGCGATTTTCATCGTAAGAAAACAGTGACGCCAGCATTTGCCGCTTAAAGAAGTATTGAACATGATGTCCGAATGACTTTTAAAATTGAGGAGCACTCGACATTCCTGCACTAAATCATTTTTTTGTAGTCAGGGAGTAGGGTGGGAATTCGGACTGCCTAGTGATTTATGGAGGGCTTAATGTTTGTGCACATTTTTTAATATGGCCATGCTGCAGGCGACAGGATGTCATGAAGACTTGTAGCCTACAACACCAAAGGCCAAGTAAGGGTGAAGTAGTAGACACACAGGCGAGTCATAAGGATTTTTTTTTAAACCTGCTTGACTATTGGAAATCAGGAAACCGAACAAGGGACAGAGGGTAATGCAGTTGTGTAGTCATCCCTTTGGGCGCCCTGGTAGTCTCCGGGTTAGTGGTGAAGGACTTAACATGCAGGAAACGGTTTGGTTATTCCCGCTGGGAGGAAATGAATACAAGCAATTGAATTGTAAGGTTAATACCTTGGGTAAGACTGGCCCATGCCACTGCCCACCAGCATGAATGTGCATGAATGATCCCGGTGATGGTCAGAGGCACCGTAGACGCGAACTGCTGGCCACACCCCTACAATCACCAAGCTGAATGAATAATGGACAGCTACTGTACGCACTTTGAGCGCCTGGAAAAGTCTAGATAGATCCATTGGCTATTTTTATTTTGTCCTGTGCGTGCTTTTTGTGAGGTTGGAAGCTGTAGTGCAGCCTCATCTGTACGTCTTTAGTGCACGCAACTTCCGCTATCCTTGCAAATATTTCTCAATACACTTACCACAAATGACAATGGTATGTTCCATTTTCTTGATGTCCCTTTCAGAGGAACTGCAAGACAGACTTGCCCAGGTCTATGTGACTGAGGCAGAGGCTACACAAAAGAATGTACAAACAAACATTTAAAATGTTTAAGTTATCCAACTGAAGCAAAGGCCTCTCCTCCGTGGTTAAATGGTCCTAAATGAGAAAACATCCACATTTGGAGCAAACTAAACACTTTGGCATAAATATCACAAAGTCAAGATTTTGGCCCTCAAGATGCAGGCATGGGTGAAGTGATGTGCCGCAGCTGCGCTGCATCACAGCATCTGTGAAAGAAATAGAGGTGCAGGTGGAAACAGCAATCTCAAGCAAATTCAGAGACCAGGAATTAATTTGCCTCTTCTTTTTCTGGATGTGTGTTTAAATGTCCACAATTTTCTGGATCATCTCAGTGAGCGCTAGTCTAGACTGCCCCCAAATAGGCTCTGATTTTATCAATAATCTGACAGATGTGAAAATTCACACATTTTTTGTTGATGTGGTTTCTGTAACAGGTTTTATTACTTTTTTAAAAGTTTGTATCCTCCAATGTATTGAACTACTGCCATCTGATGTGGATTTGATGAAACTGCATGAACATTTTATTTACTTGTTCCTCTTTTATTTGTGTTGTTTTAGATTTGAAATTGCAATAAAAAGAGAAAGTGAAAAATCAAACAAAATTCCTCCATTTTGCCAAATTGTGTAGTGGAATCAAAGTAAGAAAAGTGTTTGGATGTTCTTTGGATGAATTCTCCGACAAGGGGTTTGACTTATTTAATTTTAGTGAGTTTTATATATGTTTTCACAACATGTTTGTGCATTTAGTTGCAGACCTAGAACTAGAATCAATCACAGTAAAGTTTACACAAAACAGACATACAGCGGAAAATAAGTATGAACATCGCCAACATTTCAAAAACATATTTCTAATTTGTGCTATTGATATGAAATTCTCACCAGATGTCGGCATCAACCCAAGTAATGCACACATAGAAAGAAATCCAAACAATTATGTCCATAAATGAAGTTATGTGTAATAAAGTGAAATGGGTACAGGAATAAGTATTGAACACGCTTTAATGAAATTTATTGAATACTTGCAAAACTCGTTGGTGATTACAGCCTCAAGACGCTCCTGTATGGAGAAACCAGTCGAATACATTGTTCAGGTGTGATTTTAGCCCATTCATTCACACAAACTGCCTTCAAATCTTCAAGGTTCCGGGCTCCCTTCTGTGAACCGGATCTTCAGTCTTTTTCCAAAGATTTTCAATTGACTCAAGTCTGGTGATTGATCGCCATTCTAGCAGCTTTATTTTTCTTTTCTTCTCAACCAGTTGGAGTGTTACCTTGGCTGTGTGTTTGGATCGTTGTCTCGCTTGAAAGATCCACCCTCTTTTTCTTCATCTTCAGTAGCCTGGCAGATGACAGCAGATTCTGATCAAGAATGTCTCGAGCACGTTTCTCCAGTCATTATTCCTTCAATGATATGAAGTCTACTAGTACTATTACGTTGAAAAACAGCCCCATCATTACATGCTCCCACTCAAACTTGACTGTTGGTATGGTGTTTTGGGGTTGATGCGCCATTTCTCCCCAGAATGTCATGGGTTTATCCAAATGTTGTGTCGCAACTCCAAACAAGCTTCAACATGCTTCTTCAAAAATGAGTCTTACGGTGTGCTGCGTGTATGAGGCCATGGCGTTGAGTGCATTTTCATTTATTGTTTTCTTTGGAAACAACGGTACCTGTTGATTCCAGGTCTTTCTGGAAGCTCTCCACGAGTGGTCCTGTGCTGTTGAGAACCTTCTGATGATTGTTCTGACTCCTCTGTTCAAATTCCATGAGGAGCACCTGGCAGGCAGGTTTATGGTAATGTCGTGTTCTTTCCACTTCCGGATGATGGTCCCAATGGTACTCACTGGAACTTTCAGAAGTTTAGAAATGCACCTGTAACCAATGCCTTCAGTGTGGTTGGTAAACAATAAGGCTGCATAGGTCTTGACAGCTCTTTGTTTACCCATCATGCAATGCTTCTGTCTAACACCTGCTGGTGAGAAACTCCTTTAAAAGGCATCAATCAGGACTATACCAGCTGATATTACTTTGCACTAATAGGGGCAGGTTAACCTTCTGAATACTGACAAACTCCAGCTGCTTTCTTGGCTTGCCAGACCTTTTTAGCCCTCCTTTTCTTCATATGTTCAATACTTATTCCCTGTGCCATTTCAATTTATTACACATAACTTCATTTATGGACATAAATGTTTGGATTTCTTTCTATGTGTGCATCACTTGGGTTGATGCCGATATCTGGTGAAAATTTCATGTCAATAGCTCGATTAGAAATATGTTTTTTGAGAGAAATGTTGACGTGTTCAATACTTATTTTCCCCGCTGTACATGTTAGCACTCTGTTTCTGTAACCATATTTCTGCAAGGTTAGTCTTCTAAAAATGTGTATCCGTGACATTAGAGGCTCATCACTGCCGGTTTTCTACCATCCATTAAACAAAAACTGTAGCAAACACAGGGATGCAAGTGATGTGATGCAAGATTCTGAAGGAAGGTGAAACAGCTTCTGAGTGGAATCCACTGAAAGAAAACGGAAGAAACCACCAAAAAACACCAAAGTTTTCATCCGTGGAGACAGCAACTGATCTCTAATTACATTTTTAGCTCATTCTCTGTGAAGACTAACAGGTTTTGTAGACATATCTGTAACAGTTCATTCTTTTTCTTTAATCAAATATGAGTTAGAATCATAAAGGTTATCATTCAAAATATTTAAAGCAAAATGTATTAAAAATAAACAGCTAATTTCTAGGAATGAGGAGTGAATAAATAATGTACACACTGTAAGTGCTTTGAGCGTCTGGAAAAGCGCAAATAAATCTAATCCATTATTATTATTGCTGCTGGGCAACGGCACAGTACACCCTGGACAGGTTTTCTGGTCGGACAGATTCTCTTTTATGACCTGTGATAGAGTAGTTCTGCCTTCTTGTTACCATTTTTTCGGGCAGTTATAGGCCGACTGTTTCATCAGATTAAAAAAAAGACATACAAAGACAGGCACTTTGTATGCACAATTTGTATGTATATATTTATATATATACATGTCTGTCTGTCTGTCTGGGCCCTTAAAAGAGGTCAAAGTAACAAAATTAACTCAAGCTTTGAATTTAACAGAGGACAACTGAACAGACAGACAAACTTACTTTAACTTACCTACCTAATTGAAAACACAAGGGAACATATATGGTGGCTGATCAGACCAACTAGACACACGAGGGGAAACTTAAGACTAAGACAAAATACAACAAACAAACTAAACTAATGTCCATCCTATGGTAAATTAACATACACAAATGAATGAAAATAAAGAACATCAAAATAGAAACTAAAGTAAAGCAACACAAAAGAATTTCTTGTCCCATGGGCGATGGTTTAGCTCTGCTGACTGGCATGCATTCTTGTGTCAGGCCTGACTTGATGGTTTCAGCAGCAGATGGCAGATGAAACAAATTATAATAAAGTAAACTGAAACGTGTTAATAAATTGTAAAATTTATAATAAAAATTAATTTTTAGATTGCAGTGGTTATTTAATATCAAATAAATGTGTAAATTAGTACTCTAATAGACATCTACAAATATTCAAAGACTAAATGGCCACAACTAGTGAAGGAGACGTCTGTATGCGGACATCTTTCAGAACACTATCGGTACACATCTAACAGGCTGAATCTGAATTCTACCCCTACCCCATGGCTTCTCCTTACCTACATTTGGAGGGGTAGGGTTGTCAAAAATAGATTTTTAAGGGTTAACCCTCGCCGTGGAAGGATGGCGAGGCCTCTGCCGTGAGGGTGTTCTGCGTCGCCCTGTGTCAATGACTCTTTGTCTTCGCATGACCTTTTTAGAGTCTTAAAACCGATGTTTTTATGTATTTCCGAGCGCTAGCAACTCCGCGCTGACGTGGCTGACCCACAACTATTGATGACGTCATCGAGTGGGAGTAACGTTCGAATTCGAAGACACTATTTTTCAATAACTTTCCATATGAAGGGCTAAATGTGGGGGTAGGGAGAAGCCGTAGGGGTAGGGAAAGAATTTGGATTTGGCCACAGAGTAACAAAATAGAGATGTCTGGTACACATCTACAAAAGATGTAGTTATCTAATAGACATCTTGTGGCCAGAGCAGATTCTGCGGTGACAATCTTAATCGCAGAGGAAACATAACAGGTCTTGATGAAGGAGTGGAATTTGGCAGAATGCCCTTAAACCCAAGATCAAAGCCTCTCTAAAAACAAAACAGATGTTTATCAATCGCCTACATGTTTTTACCAAAGGCAGAGCGCAGAGTTCTGATGAAGGATTGAGTGTGGGAAGAGGTCTAACTGGAGGTGCCAGGATGCCATTTACACTTTTCCAATCACAGCTTTTAATTCAAGGAGAAGCTGCTTGAACGAAGACACAGCACGTCTCTTTTGTCTAACAACACATTTAGTGACTTTGCGGTCATCTCTAACTTTGCTGTGACCCGCTCATCTTCTGTCTTTTAAAGCCTTTGTCGTACCCGCCCTCACAGCTAAATGGGTGCGGTCTGCAGGCTAAAAATGGGTAAGCCTGTACGGGGCATGCAGGTGGCCCACCCAAAATATCAAGGTCGTGGACCGCTCAGTGAGCCTATAGGGTGCAAATGTACATGTACTCTATGGGTCATAGTGAACACTGTACTGTACAACACGCAAATAAGAGTGAGGTAAGAAAAGGGCGTATTATTTTTTACTTTTACAACCCCCCCTAAATCCTACGCACTGCGCAAAGTGTGTTTGTATTAGTACTTGTATCATACTAACAAGGGATCCCAAAAAAGCAGGGAACACCACACGCTACTTTATTCAAGGTTGTAGTAGTGTTACCATCTTAAGCTGTTTTTGTTGTCCAAAAATTCCCAAAACTTTGTGTTAATCTAAAGAAAATGTTATGTTTATACTTCTTAAATACTTAAAGGATCATGCCAGACGAGGTGTCCATATTCTGATAATAGACACCTCAAAGTGGATTATCCAATCTATACCATGCTCACTCACAAAATAAATAATTATTAAATCAAATGTTAGTCATTTAATTTTATTATTTTTTTAGGTTTAAACAGTTTTTCGCAAGAAGCAGACACAGCATGACACATTGTCATGGTAACAGTGGGGAAAAGTGGTTGTAAAAGACCCATTTTTATTGTTTTCTTATTATTGTTAGATGCCCTTAATTTCAAAAGAAGTATGTTGAAGATGTTATAAAAAACAGTGTTAATATTTTTAATGTGTTTTGAAAATTTTTATTGTGAAGGTCCCACCTAACTCTGTGAAATCCCTGTCAGTTTAACAGAAACAAAAAAACGGTTGACAGCTGACGCTACGGCAACAAAGGAAACAGACAAAAAACGGACGGATGACTGTGTAAAGCTGTAATTTGTTTTTGGCATCTAGCTGGAAGGCGAACAGGTATGATTTTTGGTTATGTTTACTGTAAACATTTTGTGATTATTTTAAATTTGTTTTGTGTAAAATAACAAAATATTTTTCTGTTTGAAGTTATCTAACAATCCAACACTAATAGCTGAGGTAAAGAATAGTTTTATATCAAAAAGGAATTATTGTGAGTTTGTTGTTTTGCTTTTCTTCAGCTCTTACGGTGTGACTATGACTCTGGAGTAAATAAATGGGTTGGAATACCCCATCATAGTCCATCAGTTACTATCATTGAGTCCATCGTCTGAATCAAGTCCGGCTGGAATGCTACAGTATGCTAAATATCATGTTAAGTGATAAAAAGCATCAGTTCAGAGGGAAAAATCCTCTCTTACTACTTGCTTTTGTCCAGATGATGAAGCAAAACTTTGTTTAAAAAATATAGTTTCCCACATCGCTTTGCTAAAACCTTCTACCAGTAGAACCAGAAAATTATACATTTTATGGTCATTCTGTGGATGTAACCATTTATATTTGGATGATTTTTGTACGTTGAAGACCAAAACATGTTCATGTGCGTTTACACTTTTTATTTAAAAAGTGGCCGCTTGAACGCACGTTGCAGAAGGCAATGTAAACATAGCTTAAGAAGCAAATGAGTCTTTATGGTTTTTCACTAACTTCATCTTCAATTCCATACAGAAAGTAAAATATACTGGAGCCTCTGAGCTTGTCACCCCAGTATCTGCAGAGCTTTGTCATGTGGATCAGATGCAGACAGATCAATAATGGAAACAGTGCAGCGGATGGAGAGCTCCTGTCGGAAAAGACAGGAGCTCTCCCCCCCTTGGAGAGACATGTCTCTTCCCAACAAGACATGTTTTTTCTCTGGAAACATAAACTGTGACCTGAGCCGCACAACCTGATGGCAAAGCAAAAAACACTTTTTCACATGATGGAAAAGCTCGTCTTGTTGAGTTTCTTGTTGCCTGTGAAGAAGCAGTTCCGAGGTCACGCCTGTGGCACACCGACAGATGGAAAGTTTAGACCGTCCTGAACAGGGACATCCAACTGTACCCCAATTAGTTAAAATGTACTTAAAAAAAATAACAATAAAAAAATCTACACAAAATTGGAAACTGTTTCAAGCTTTTTTAGTCTTGGCTTTTGATCATTTCTGATGAACTCTCTTCATAAAAGCCAAACATACAGTATATATACGTAACATTTTCTGGTCATTTTGTGGATGTAATATTTTGCAAGAATCTCGATAAGGCTGAACATGTACTTATTTGAGTGGAAAACCCAATATTTGAAAAAATAAATGTTTAAGAACAAAGGTTTTCTCTAACAATAATGTCAAATTCAGCACAGTAGTCAGTGGATCAAACGTAGATCCCTGATTGGACACAGACTGTGATACTGGAGGGAGTAGAAACCATCTGGATCTGGAGTGACGAAGGAGGAATGTGAGATTTCTGTGGTTTTAGTGATTGAATTTGCCTGGTGGGTGTTGGTCTGGTGGTGAAAATGTATAAATAAAGAAAAATTTATTCATACATAAAGCTATCTTATTGTTATCATATAAATTGATGCGAACGGCTCTTTAAGTGTTGAAGGTTGCAGACCCCCCAGTGTAAACCATGATGGCACGTTGTCTGATGCTGCAGATGTTTTGGTGGCAGACAGTTGGGCAAAGGTGAAAGAAGCTTTCCAGGTGTGTCATCTTAACCTGTTTGATCTTAGACAATGTTTCACTCTAAACCAGAGGTGGGCAAACTATGGCCCCGGGTCAAATGTGGCCCATATGTGGCCCATCAAATCTCACCCGCCAAACTGGCATAACTTGTATATATTAACTTGTATTTCTGTTTTATTTTCCGTGTTATTCTGGCGTCTCCCCATAGATGGTGCACTACAAAGAAGATTACCTCATTTTTCATGTATGTGGTGTTGGAAAATATGTTGTTTTTCTGACGTTTTTGTGTTTTCAGTCAAATCGTCATTTTTCCAATCGTTCCAACGCCACATGAACGCAGCCTTTCTACAAGTTTGCGTTTGTCCTTGAGGGACATCAACCCATTGGTGCACTTGGCACTAAAATAAGAAAACAAAAAAACGTCCAAAATGTTCTGTTTTTATATTTACAATCAAAGTTAAACCGTGTTTTTGTCCAGATTCCATGTTATTTCTTTCCCTTATGAGGTGGATTACCAAATTACTCCTCGCATTTGCTCCTCGTCCGGCACTTCTGTTAAAGTTTTGAACTCTCAGTGGCCCACGAGTCTAAAAGTTTGCCCACTCCTGCTCCAAACTGTAATATAAGAAACAATGAGAACCTGAGAATAAAAAATCTTGTATCTAAACTGCAGTGAGAGATGAGAAAATATAGACACAAAAAACATTCTTTGCTGCAGTGCATTAATCATTTCCATGTAAAATACAAAAGCACTACTGTATTAAAAATAATTGCATGAAAAAGATTCAGAGCTAATCCCTCCAGGATTTGGTATTTGCTTTGATTCAGGTGAAGAGATCATCTTGTGAGTCTAATCCTCTGACCTTTCGCCGTGGCATCCTAATAATTATCTTTGAGTGTTTCATTTTCAGTACTCTCCATATTTATTAACACATCAACTTGATTGAAACGGTGTCAGCTGCACAGGTATGAATGAATTAGCTGAAACCACATCACAAAAGAGTAAATTACGGTTTTTTGGTGGTTTTTATGATCTGGCTTTTGGTAAATTCAGACTTTCATGTTGTGGTGGGGTTTCCAGACTGCAGCAGGCTCCATGGGATGCTTTCAGCAACATTACGCCACCACTTGACCTGTCCTGGGAACACCAATATGGAAAAGTACCATGTGAACTACTCAAACTGTGTTTTTACTGGTTTGAATTGGCTTTGAAAATTGATAACAGAATTTAGTAAAGTGAATTTATGGTTAAGTGTTAAACAGAGGAAACGCAGATTGTTTCTTCTTTTTTTTTAACTTTTTATTTAATTTATGAATAATGTATAAAAATGTGTGAATTCCTCTCAGAGGGCTGAATTTAAACTGTGCAGAAAGTGTAAACAACTTTCAGCAAATCTTCCGAGCTGCAAATCTCCTCTTTTAAAATGCAAATAAGTTCCCCGCTGGCTCAGAAAGCTGGTCAACAAATACGCAGATGACTGTTGAAAACAAAAACACACAAAAATAAGGTTCGTGGTTCATCTTCTGACATTTTGGTCTTCCCCTGAGTTTTATCCAGGTACCTGCAGTCAGGGGAGCCTGATGAAGCAGCGCCTCACCTGCCATACACATATGCACTTCAATCTGTGCAATAAATGCAATTTATATGTAAGATTCTGATCATTTATATCATTTGTGCACTCAAAATGTCAGTATTTTGTGTATTTCCTGTTCAAGTACAGCGTGGACCATGAGGTGAGGCAGCACCAAGGTCTGCCTCATAGCAGGTTTCTTTTTAAACTTCGAATATGACATCACGCATTTACCAAATAAAGTAAAATGCCAATAAATATGAACATTTACATAGACTATTCATGAATTCTCTGTGTTCTGATAATGAAAATGTGGATAATTTATAAAACACATACTCATAGTGTATTCAGACTGGAAACAAACCAGGTGAGTGAAGCTCTCTTCAGTCAGAAGAACCATTCTTCCTCTGCTAGCTTTTTTTAAAAACATGTTCTTGTTAATCCAATTTTTTTCATGATATTTTTTCCTCAATGTAAGTTATTTAAGTTATAAACTGGCCAATCAGATGCCTCCATAAATTCAAAACGTTTGATTGATAGATTTTCCTGAGCCTGCTTTCAAGCGGAAGGGGAGTGGACTTCCAATAAGCTCACTCCTGATTGGCTCGAGTGGCTTCCATAGAAATGGTCACTCAGACCGACTCAGACCTATCACTGCGTACTGGCTGCTCCAACGTGGCGGCGTTCACATCACGCAAAACTAGCGACTGACTTGACCTTGTTTGGTTGGAGCTGGAAGTAAGTCTTTTTTTTGGGTGGGTGATGTCACACTCACTCGGTCCACGTCTCGTTTATAGTCAATGAGTGAAACTCATGCCATCTTGTTTCAAAATCTGACATTTGTTTTGTCTTCAATAAAAATTATTTGGATTCATCTCATTTTTGTTTTCAAACTATATATGCACTGTAAAACAAAACATAACATTTCAACATTAAAACATGAGTTAAAGGGCTGCCTTCAAATTTTAAGTCAAGATAACAAACTTGATTTGTTGTTTCAAGACAACCTTTTGTTGTATTAAATGAAAATATCTTGTTTAACCAAAGTACTGGTGTTTTATTCTGATACAGTTTTCTAAGTCATGTGAACTTCTTTTTCAATTAGGAACTTAAGTTGCCTTAAGCAAATCAAATTGATTCTTTTTTTTCCAAATTAATTTTAAACCAAATTAAGTTGCAATTATAATTCAGAAGAACTCACATGTTTATTTGACTAGACCAAAAGATGAAAGAATTAAAAATTAAAACTACAACAGTTGAACAGCAAGATTCCTCCATCCATCCATTATTGTCCCTTTTTGGACTGCCTGAGCCTATCCTGGCCACTGTTGGGTGTGGGCAGGGTAGGGGGCAAGTTTGTTGTAGGGCCACACAATCACACACCAAGGAGCAATTTAGAGTAATCAATCAATTTATAAAGCTTGTTTATGGGAAGAAGCAGAGGTGGAATGAGCATTCAAACGCCACACGGGCTCTGAATTTGAAGCAAAGCTTTCTCACTGGAAGGTATGAAGCGCTAACCACTGTTCATGGAGTCTGAAGTTAATAAAGGCTTCATGAGGCTTCATTATGTTCATTAGGTTAGCCATCTAACGGTTGCAAATTGGAAGGTCTAAAAGAAGATTGTACTTATCACGTTAAATCAGCGGAACGAAAAATCTCATATCAGGAAGTTTTGTTTAGCATATTTTAACGACCATAGGGCGCACTTGAAAGTCTTAAATTTTCTCCAAAATGTACAGAGCGCCCAATGGGTGATGCGGCTAATGTGTTGTTGTGTGACTTTGGTAAAGATGACGTAGGAGAGGACAGCATGAGAACAGTAAGGAGGGAGGTGTGGATGTGAAAGAGGACACACATCCCCACGAATATGTATGTGCATTATGTGGAACAACATCGATAAGGCAACCCTGAAAACGCCACCTGCAAAAAGACACGCTTAGGAAGCACAGTTTAAACTGGGAGCTATCAGCTACGACAACGGACATGGAAACATCTGCTTGCACTGTTCTTTGAGCTTTCACAAAAGCCGGCACCATTCATGAGGAGCCGCATTGTCCAGACGGACTCTGACAATGACGAAAGGGAACCTGGTGTTTTTGATAGAAATTTAGCCCAGCTATTCATTTCAGATACAGAAGATGAATTCTTTGATGGATTTTTGGATGCTGATTGATGAAAAATAGAAAATAAACCAGAACTAACTCAGTTTTCCTCCCGCTGCCTTTTTTAAAACACACACCAGCATGCATGCATGTTTTACTGGAAAGTGTTAACGTGCCCACGCCTTAATGTGTGTGTTGTGTGTATGTGTACATGTATGTGCATGTGCATGTGTATGTGTTGTGTGTGTGTGTGAGTGTGTATGTGTTGTCTGTGTGTGTGTGAGTGTGTATGTGTTGTGCGTATGTGTGTGTGTTGATTACAGAAAAAACAGGCATGACCAAAAGTGTAATCCACTATGCCCTATGGATGTGAAAATACGGTTGTTACGCCCCCTTCTGTGTCTAGGGGTGACTGGTGGCATAACATAAAAAAAAGTAATGTTTTGGCTAAAAAAGTTGACTGTAACAAAAAGCACCAAACGAATGTCTCCATAAAATAACCAAATTTATTTACAAATTAACAAACATCCAACAAGAACTAAAAGTGAAGCTAAAAGGCTTCAGGGTGAACCCAGGCCAAAACAACAAACAAAACCCCAACTAACTGCAACATGTAATCTTACCTGCAAAGAAAGAAAAGGGAAATCAAAGACAGAACGCTAACCTCCCTAACCTAACAAAAACAGGAGAAAACATGTACTAAACAAAATGGCGGTTCACCCCTACAGCTTCACTTAACAAATAACTATAAACCAAAAGACTAATCAGAGTGGGCACAGACAAAACTACAAACTACAAAGAACTACAAAGTGCAACACAAATTAAAACAAGTGGAGAAGACATAAACAAAATGGAGAAGAGGGCCAAGCTGCAGTGGAGACTGTTGCAGCAAGGCTCCCTTCCCACCGACTGGATGTCCAAATGGTGGCTTTAAAGGCTGCCTCCACCAGCTGGTCCAATGGGAGGCCACACCCTTTCCACCACACCTGAAAATAATCAGACAAAACCAGACACAAAGATCCACAAAAAACACAAGTCCCACTCTGATACAGAAATACACAAAACACAGAACAAACAAACAAAACAAAATCAAATACGGCCACAGCCGTAACAACGGTAGTTGAGACGTATTTGACTTAAAAATTTAATTCACACAAATATCATGACTACGAACTTGTTCAGTTGAATTACAATAGTACATTAGAACAACAAAAATGTCAAAATGCAATTTACAGTGTAGGAACATGTTCATAAAATACATTTTCACAAAATCATTTTGTCTCAAACGGCTGTTTTATTTAAAAATTTTAGAAAAAAACAGGTCTGAGCTTTAATGTGATTCAATATGACACAAAGGTTTTTTTGTTGCATTTTCAGCAAAAACAATTAAAGAGTTATTTTAATTTGATAAAGGTCATAGGTTCAAAGCAAGTCTATATTTTTCTGGGAGTTTAATGTTCCAGTTTTCCTCAACATCAAAGTAAGTTTTCCAATTGTCAATCAGGTTCCATTAAAACAGCAAACATCATCGACAGTAATGACATCATGAAGTTTTCTTTCCTTTTTTATTTTGTGTGTATGTGGGGGGTAGTTTCTGCATAATGTGGTCTTTCTCCCGCATTCTATTGAAAAACAGGAAGAAATTTGCTTTTTAATGAAGAATAAACCTGCAGCTCAAAAGTAAATTAGCCTTGAGTTGGAACTGAAGCCTTTTTCACAAAGTTAATCAGAAGGGATCACAGGCGGATTGCTGCTACAGGTTAACTATTTCTCTATGTTGTTGGAAAATTACCAACAAACAAAAAATATGCCAATAAATACTTACATTTCTGTTTGAGCCAGAGAACAGTAAGAAAAAAGCAAACCCTGCCTTGCATCCCCACAGACTGCACCTTTGTTGTAGATGAGCAGTTATTCAACTGGTGAACAACCAAATGAAGCTCCAAAACTGACTGATTCGAGGGCAGCAAACTGTGTGGGCTAACCTACTAAACAGTGTACCTCCTCATGCTTCCTGAGCACAGTCTGAGAGACAAAAAAAAAAATCTCTTAAATGCACCCAAATAGAAAGGTAGTTCCTGCAACATACCGATAAAGGAAAGTTGATTACTTTCATGATTACAGGAGGTCCTGCTGCTGCTGTTGATGTGCGTCATATTACACTTCCAATGCTTGTTAGACACCCTACAACTAATACATTTCAGGTACAATTTTGTCTCCCCTTGTGGGACTTGTTTTCAATTTGCGATGCAAACATCCTGTATGACACCCCTCTGCAAGAGGGAAGCAGCAATAAAGAGCTTTGTGTCATACGTGCGTTCAATTATTCAGAATGTCTCTGACGCAATGTTACTAGCATCAGAGACAAGGTGTTTCCAGAGCTGTAAGCCTCTGAGACACAAAGCAAAAATCCTGCACATTTCAGAGCAACACATAATTAAGGTGTCACTTTTTGATTTACAAACCAAGTGACATTCACCAAATTGCTTTTCCTCTTGAAAAGAAGGATAGAACATCAAGGAAGAGAAACTTTTACTGACCTACCAGGACCTTTTTGCTCCAGGCACCAGAAAAGTCTAGACATGCCGTAGTTTATTAAGTAAAAGTCATTTCAAAAACATGCAGACAGATGTTAGGCGACGTGATCTCAAAACGCTGTTTCAGCTTTTGAAACATGAAGTTAGATGAATGACTGTGGAACAGTAAAAAACAAACAAAAAAACTGACAGACGTGACTAAAAAGACATATGAAATGATGTTTGTTAGAGTTAAATAATTATCATTTGCTTGCACACTATAATCTCCATAATATGATTGTCTCATTTCTATCTTTCAGTAAGAAAACAATGACCTGAAAAGCTCTGATTATACGAGAATATGATGTTTTTGTTGTTTCTGATTAAATGACCCACATTCATGTCTGCAACCTTCAGTTTTCAATAAAAGAAGGCTCCATGCACTAGGATGGCAGAACTCCTCTGTGACAGTTCGCGCTGTCACAGACCGATTCTCCTTCTGCAGAAGTCTAGCAAAAGTTCTCATCTCCTGTGTGGTTCTTCTCTTTATTAAGGAAAAAGTCAGAACCCTGACAATGTTAAATTCCAAAAATAACATAAATGCTAATTCAGCTGCAAAACAAAAACAAGACACTGCCTAACTATGATAAACAGTGAATAAAGCTCCTAAAGTACCCAAATAACATAAGAAATGCCAAAGGAGTGCAGCAAAAAGCATGATTTATGATTGTAAACACCTCTTCACAGGCATTTGTGGACAATGAGATGGATATTTAAAGAATTTATGCCTAAACTGACAGAATATGCAGCCTGGGAGCTTAACTAGCAGATGTCAGACTTAAAGATGGCTACATTTAAATCAAAAAGAACGACAATTAAATTTTAAAGAATGGGTCTTTTACAAAAAGCTGAAGTCTGATGGGATCAAGGCAAGAAAACGGAGCACAAGCAAACAAAAAAACACAACAAAAATATAAATAATGAATGTCAGCTAAAGTGTTTGATCTTCAAAATACTAAAACCATCCTGAAATCTTATTATTAAAGGCTTTAATCAAATCCATTAAGGGAAAATGAATTTACGAAATTGTAAGTGTAAAATATAAGTGTAACTGTAAAATATAATTTTTATTATTTTTAAAACCTGTTTGGTCAAGGAAGCAGACACTGAAAAGACTGATCTACAGCTCCCTCTTCTGGCTGTGTGCATCATCATCATCATCATCATCCTCACCATCACCATCATTACTACATAATTAAACAAATTATCCAAACCGAACCCATGTAAAAACCAGAGAGGGATTCTTAAATCCCATCTGGAAATAAACATTTGGAAGAAAATTAATAAACAAGAATTTATGTAAGATCGGTTCCTAAATCGGCCCACTGTTGTTTTTCCACATCCAAAGTGTACAAAAGCAACATTCTTAGAACATTCTAGCACACATGTCTTTGTTAAATGTGTTTCTACACATTGGACTAGAACGATAAACTGATCAGTTTTTCACTTCCATCATATGTGTGTTGTCCGCTGTGATCCACATGATCGTTTTTCTGTTATGGTAAAATAAACCCACAGTGCCTCAATCTTAACGGTGTTCTCCAAGATCTATTATGGATTTGTTTATTTCACATTTTTTTAACGGTCTAGATCAAATTGATTCGATTAACAACTCAGACAGATCGATCGAGTTGGATAAAATAATTCATGGATTATTCAATTTCTGATTACACTCTGGGTCATCTTGCAGCACCAGAGAGGTCATCATATAGATTACTGAACAGAGGTGATGACTTCAACAGTAAACTGTTTTAAACACACAGAAACCAGAAATTACCTCAACTCTTTGTTATGTAATGTTGTATCCATGTATGTATGTATGAGGGATATTTGTCAGATTTAGCATCTATTTGTCTTTTTTGTTTTGTTTTTGGTATTTCGTTTTCTATTTTTCTTTTGTTTTTGTTTTTTTGGATGTTATGGGGTTTTTCTTTTCTTTTTCTTTCCACAGTGAACTATTTCTTAAATGCAGTTTTTCCTTGTGTGAAATGTTCTAATTACTTTTATCAGTATTCATTGTGTGTTTTGTCATTGGTCATATGTTTTAACAGAGGGGAGTGGGAAGGGTGAAGGGTGGGTTGTGTTTTCATTGTAATATTGTGTTTTTTGTTTTTTTCTTTTGTTTGAAATATTAAAGCGCTACGAGTTGCACTATTTTTCCTATTGTTGTGGTACATTCTGAAAGTTTGAATTTAGCATTAAATCAAGCTGCTTTTGCTTTAAAGGATTCAAAGAAACTGGTTTCTTCTGTTGAAACCATATCCTAACCTAAAAAATCTTATCTGCCCGGCAGTTTGGGGCAATGTTCCCTGCGCAATTGTGCACTACTCGCACATTCTCAGCGCACATGAAAATATGTGCTTTGATCTTTGATATATGTATATATATATATATGATATATATGATCTTTGAAGAATTCCACTCACCACCTGACAGTCAAAGCCAACAGCTCCCCACCTGCACAGAAAACTGTGCCGGCAGAAAACTGCTTTTTCCTTCTGAGGCACTGGATGGTTTACTAGAATCTCTTTCAGGCCAACTGTTCACCATGGCCTCACCAAGCCCCTCCCAGTTTTTTCCCCTCTGCAACAGCCAGGAAAAAGGCAAATTTACTATACTCAAGGCACACACAGGGCTGCACGGTGGAGCAGTGGTTCGCGCTCTTGCCTCACGAGAAGCAAGAAGGCCCCGTTTCAAGTCCCGGCTAGCGGACCTGAGACAGAATCACCACTGGTGGACGTTGTGGTGCACCTAGAGACCTAAATTATCTCTAGGTGTAAATGTGAGTGTGTGTGATTTGTGGTTCAGGGTGTACCCTGCCTTAGCCCACGAGTGACCAGTTAGGCTCCGGCAGCCCCGCAACCCTGAAAGGGACAGACGGGGTTTGAAATGATTTTTGTGAATCTATATGTGGAATATTATAGTGTATGTATAGGGTATAGTATAGGGTATGAGGGTGGGAATTTAAAAGGCTTTTACTTCTAGCCCCTCTTTTTCAGATATTTCTTCCATCCATCTAGGGGATCTGGTAGAGCATTACACAAAAGTACTGTTACCCCGACTTTGTTAACATAAAATAATAAAATAAAATGAGTCAAGCTGACACAATCCTTTTTAAGAGACCATTTAGAATCCCCAATTAACCTAAGCCTTACTATTATTTTTATAAAGGATAAACTTGTGCCAAGCAACAACAGTTCTTTAAAAACTACATTTTGACATTTACCTAGAAACATATTCCAATGATTTTTAAGAGACCATTTAGAATCATCAACTAACCTACAAGTATGGCTAACTATTTTTTTAAAGAATAACATTGAACTAACTAAAAAAAACTAATGTTAATGTTATTCCTTGTTGTCCTACTAGCTAATTCCGTATTAACCTAACTACTGCTCCTCTTCCTCTTCAAAGAAGCCGTCCCACATTCCTGATGTCATGTCTGCTATTGCTGCTGTAATGCACCAAGAAGTGTGTTTTAGTACCAGCTTCAACTTCTCCAGATCCACATTTTCAAAGGGGTCAGCCTCTTCCTCATTGACCAGACTTTCAACACTTTCTTCATTGTCAGTGTTCAAGGCCATGAGAACGCCAGTGGGAGAAGCTTCAACTTCATCTTGACTCCTTTTACTGGGTGAACATTGACCTTTGGAAGGTCGTTCTTTGTTTATCCTTGAGGCCTTTTCAGTGTCTGAAACAGATGATTCTGTGTCAGCATTGTAACCACTGTCTGAAAAGTCAGAAGTTTCTTCCCCCTTTTTTCCAAACAGACCCCATCTTTTAATTTTTTCATATGATGTCTTTACAAATGTTTGGAAGTTTTGTAGTTTTTTCAGCAAGGTCTTCCTTTCAGTGTTTGAAGTTGTCGAATCTGCGGAACCCGTGTCTGAATGCAAACGTGTGCCTTGAAATGATTTCCGAGTCTCTGGATGCACTGAAAAGTGTTTTCGTCTCTTTCGTCTTCTTGGTTCAACCCCCTCAGCAGAAGACTCCATACAGCCACTTTCAGTAACAGGTGAGTTGTTCGTCATGGCTAAGAAATAATCAGAATCCAATGAAGAACTGTTTTCACCCCTGTTGCTATCATCAGAATAATTTGGAGGCATGGCATGGATTTTGTTCCTGAAACGTCTGATTGGTTGAGGCTTCCTGTCAGATTCATCAGATGAACTGTTACTCTGATGCGTGTTTTTCTTGGGATTCAATTGGCACATTTTCTCGAAAATTGCCCCAGAAAATTCCACGATCTTGTGTTTTCTTCTCTGTTTCTGAGAGCTGGAAACACTGCTCGTGTCCGCTGAGGAGGTGCCACAGCTTTGTCTCAAATCACTGGAGTTGGACACACCCCGACTGGAAATGCTCTCATGGTCAGTTGAAGGCTTTTTAGTCTTTAGCCTCTTGCAACTGTCTCTGGAGGGTTGTTCAAGACCAAAATATTCGCATGCGTAACATTTTCTGTATGTCCTCTTTGTAGCGCACTTCGATTTTTTTGGACTTGGTTCATGACAGCCAGAACTTCTTTTACTACCACTGATCTGTTTTTCAACCTTTGATTCAGCGGATCTGTTTTGCTTTTTGCCTGCCTGAGCTGTCATGGAAATACCCTGAGGAACCTCTGTTTTGGTGTTACATGGTTCCTTTGCCACAGTTCCTTTGTTAGCCTTTTTACTCATTTTGTCCTTTGATCCAGTTGGTCTTAAGGGGTTATCTTCCTTTTTCTTTGTTCCTGGATTTTTCCTCTCCTGAGGAGTGCCTTTTTTCCCCTCAGGCTGTCTGTTTTCCATGTTGTTTTTTTTACTCAGCTGAAGGAACTTCTTAAGTGAAAATCATTTTGTCTTCCTTACTTGGGTTACGATACTTCCTATTTGTTTCCTAACCTCTGCCTTGCTTGGTATTGGGGTCTTTACTTATAAGGCCTTTTTTTCTTTGCTGTAATGTGATGCGATGTGATGTGATGCTATCATCACATTGCATCCTTATGACATCTGATGACATCATTTTCTGAAACTGATGTTGTGATGATGTCATCAGATGTCATCATCACATTGCATACTTATGACATCTGATGACATCATTTCCTGAAACTGATGTGATGATGTCATAACGTGACATAGGTAGACATTTGTGATGTCACTTTTCAAGGTGCTGTCCCGATCAGTCCACGCACGCGCAAACATGACGTCACTCCTTTCTTATAATTTGATTTATTGATTTATTTCAAGCATTGTAGTCAAAGCAATCAAAAAAATTACATGTCCTCAAGTCACAGATAACTCTTTTTTTATTGATAAATGTAGACAAAATGTGATATAAATGCAGCACATATGAAAGGAAATGTCTAATGTGGTGAAACTGAGACATAAATTTCATGAGGTTAATTTTTACATTCGGCGCCCCATACTGCCTCCTTCATAACATTAAACAACTCGGTGATCACATGAATTTATGTTTTCTCAACAACAGAGAGCTTCATCCCGCTGGAAATACAGGGCCGAAACTAAAAGAACAACGCCTAAATGCAAACACTGTATGATCGTATGTTGT
Source organism: Oryzias sinensis (assembly GCA_037389245.1). Taxonomy (NCBI): domain Eukaryota; kingdom Metazoa; phylum Chordata; class Actinopteri; order Beloniformes; family Adrianichthyidae; genus Oryzias; species Oryzias sinensis. The sequence continues at coordinate 5,278,875 of CM074499.1, forward strand.
TGTCATTGCAGACAAGGAAAATACCATGATAGCGTGAGACCGACTGCCACACGGCTCGGAGTCCTTCGCTGTGATCGTTTATTTATTTTTAATATCATGACGGGGAAAGAAGAAAGGTGAGCGCACTTGGCTCCGACCGAGGGGATCTCTCGGGCTGCTGCCGCTGCTTTGCCGTAAATAACGTGTCTGTCTGCGGGAACGGCGCTGATCCAGAGTCAGGAAGTGGGGCTGCATCCTCTTACCTCGCGGAGCAAACTGCCGTCAAACGAAACAGAAGAAGAAGAAAACATTTGTAGTCCACTTGTAGTCATTGCAGGTTCGTGCAGTCCTGATCCATTGAAACTTTTTTTCCCCTTCTTTTTTGTAGATTACTATTAACGTACATTAAACGGTTTCATTTTTCAATGTACAATATTAAATTAAATTCAAAATAAATTCATAAGAATTTATTAAGGCACATTTTGACCGTATAAAACTATAGCAGAAGTTTATATTTATTGTTGTCCATTGATTGTTCATGCGAGCTCAAGTAAAATTATTTCAACAAGAAAAAAAAGACATGGACATGAACAATCGAGTCAGACAGAAGAAATGCATCTTATAATATCTCCTACCAATTACAAATTAACAATGGCAAACCAGAAACAAGAGAAAGTAATTGTTACTGATAATCTCATTCCATTCTTGATCTATCTATCTATCTATCTATCTATCTATCTATCTATCTATCTATCTATCTATCTATCTAATCTGAAACAAATCAAATAGTTAACGGTCCAGGGGACTGAGGTGTTCACCGGCGAGTACCTGTAAGTCTCGCTAGTCAAGCGCACGCGCTTGTTTGAGAGTGGGAGCGCGCGGCGGCGGTGACAGTCGCCATTTTATTTTGAAATTAAAGTGAGGCGGGGGAGCTGCTTCCATTTCGTCAAATTTGTTCTGGGGGATTATCAGGGATGAGGATCTAATTAACTTTTTTGAAAGCACGGTGAGGCTTAAAATACATCGACCACAAAAGCGGTGGCAGGTTTACAACGGAATCAGCGGTTTGACGGAGCATGCGCGTTAGCTAGCTTAGCTAGCAGCAAATGGAACGTCTATTTGCTGGAAAACAGCTGTCGTATCAATCTCAAGAAGCCAAGAGTTCAACACTTGAGTTGATTGTGTGGTTCGGTAAACTTTTCTCTATCTTGGTATCCAATTCTAGAACAACAACGACAGTAAAGTAAGTTTTTGTTAGAAGGTAATGCGTGTTGTTTGATAAACGGCGTTTGCAACTAAACTAGCAAGTCCGCAAACTAGTCGGAGCCCGAAGCTAACCTTAAGGTTAATGCTGCCGTCAGCTTTCACATTCGCGTAAAATCCATTGTTAATTATATTTCTTCGAGGAATAATACTAAAGTGACTATCGAAAGATCGGTAATTTATTATCAAACGACATGAAACGGTAGAAGGGGGAATTCTGAAGTGTTAAGTGGCTTTCGCCTCGCTTGAAACTGACTCATGTTGCTAATGCTTGGAGCTCCATTATGCTAATTTATTAGCATGTAGCCTTTTTGGAATGTAAAAACCAGCCATTTCAAAATGTACACGACAATTGGTAGTTAAGTTCTGACGAGAAGTCAGATTGTCTTGTAAAAGAGACTAAAATAATGGAAAATGTTTACAAGCCCCTGTTCTTGTTAGCGTTGTTTATCAGTGTCGTGATGGTTGGTTTTGGCCTGTTTGGACTAATATCATGTTAAAGTTGCTACGCTAGTCAACACTCTTATACAATACATATGCATTAAATGTGTCGACATAGATAAACCTAAAGTATAACCATAACATTTGTGGTGTTATGATCCCTTCAAACTTAGAGCTAAAATATTACGAACGGCAGGTTAGCAGCTAACCTTTGCTAACCTGTTAGCTTGTTCCTTTGTTTTATTGAGATAAACAGTTGCTTCTTTTTCTGCCTTGACATATTCATTTCTCTTTCTAATTGCGGGCTACTTCGCCCTCCTATGTTTTTCTTTTTTTATGACCAGCTTCATAAAGTTACATTGACTTTTTTGTTGCACCACGTAAGGCTGTAACGTTTAGTCCTTGTCCAGGCTATGCGGTGGCATGGAATCCTTAGTAAAAACAAAACTAACAAAAGTTTTTGTACTAGCTAGGTGTATCCGTTTTTTCTATGAAGCATGCATTTAGTTTTTATTGGTATATAAACTTTAAACGGGTAGATAACTTTATTTCTGGGTATTTTTAGGTCTGATATTTACTTTACTCCGAAATTCAGGCTGTGAGGCCTGTCTGTTTTGATTTGTTCTGAATTTTGTGTTGTGAGTAGTTGGCATGGAGCAAAAATTGTGCTTAGCCCACTGAAAACTGTTTACTGTCTTTGATAAACAATTTCTCAGATGAGCATATATATATGTGTCTTAATGTTTGTTTTCTCATTACAGATGCAGAACCTGATTTTAATATAAACAACTCTACCTATTAGACTTGGGAACTACAGATCACCGTACATAGTTGGACCTCAACATTTGTCACACCTTTTGGGGGGGGGGAGCAGAAGTAACTTATCACTGAAGTGACTAAAGGGGAATAATGGTGATTTTGCGCCGTGCTCGGCCGCCTGCTTCCGCCCCAACCAGCAATGAATCTTGACTCGCTCTCGCTGGCTTTGTCTCAAATCAGCTATCTGGTGGACAATTTAACAAAGAAAAACTATCGAGCCAGCCAGCAAGAAATACAGCATGTGAGTATTGAAACAAGTGCATTTTTCCATTTAACATGTCTTCTTGCAGGGCTTATTTATCAGTGGATTTTAACATTTGTTTATTTTTAATTTAGGGCTAATTTGCCAAAACTTTCTCCAGATCACTGTAAGAAATCTTAACACAGCCTACTCAGGGTTAGAATTATGGCACAACAACTTATGATTATTTTTTTTAACCCCTTAAACACTGGAGCCTTACCTCCATGGTTGATTTTCTTTCAACTACCGTAACTCTTCAGCCGTTGACACAGTATCGCATTCCAGCGGTTTCTGAAGCAGATAATAGCTGCGCTGATATGCAACATGTTACTACTATAAAGTGTTTATGTATCTGATGTAAACCAGCTGATTCTGTCACAAAGAAAAATGACATTGTTGTTAGGCAACACTTAATGTTAGTAACGTGTTGTATATCTATGTAAAGCCAGTATTGAAACCACATGCGTTGATCGCATAAACAATCGAAGAGTTAGGGTATGTGTTACATAGGTGTCAACGGCAACATCTCCAGTGTTTAGTCTTTTGCAAATCTGTACTTTTTACTCGGTAAATAAATACTTAAGTTTGAAGACCCTAAATTTTCTTCTTTTTCAGGTTAGTAGCTATTTAAAAAAATTTGCATTCCAAATTTAATATGGTGAAATGCTTTTAAAGCTTTAAAAACGAGTAAAACCTTTTTTCCTCCTAAATCTACACTTTGTGAAATGAAAAACCTAACATTCTTATTGTCGTTTTGTAGGAAAAATTGAAACAATTATTTGAAAAACAATCACACAAGCCACACATTTGTCCTTTTACACATTGTAAAATCTGTAGAAGCTGCTGAACAGTTATTCTTTTAAGTCATGTAAAACTAATTAGTCTAGCCTCAATTTCGTTTTTGCAGACGTGCGATTTATCACTTTATTGAATTCAGAAGTTCAGTTTATTCATTTATTTGTCAATTTCCATTAAAAAACAGTCCGAGACTGTTGACGTAGCTAAAGTTTTATCTTGACAAACTTAACTAAAAACTTGTTTTTTTTGCCTGAAAAAAATCTATCTTAAAAAAAACTTCAGATGTTTCGATTTAGATAAATAATAAATATTGATTCTATTTTTCCATTTTTTAAAACTGTTCCTACAGGTCTCATGTTTGTTCAGTAAATTATTTAAAAAACTGATGAATTATGTTTTTAATTGTAGTACAAGATTTGATTTGAAATCCTTTTTTCAAACATGTTAAATTGTTAAAAAAATTAGTAAGAAAAGTTGGCTTTTGCATCTTCTGTGAACCGTTTGGATCAGAACAAACAAAAGTATTAAAGTTTTTCATTGAAAGATAGTTCCTTCATTCCTGATAGATGATTGTATTATCAGGGAATTTAAAAAAGATAACAGAAAAGCTCTGTTGTGTGTATGTATTTGTCAAGAAATAATCATTTTTCTCAGAAGAATGACCTAAAGATTTGGTCAGCTTGGTCCGTCTGTCTAATCATGTTTTGGATGTTTGAGCAAAATAAGAAAGCAGAAAGAATTTTCAGTGCTTTGTCCTTGTTTTAGTTGTAACATGTTGCTCAGTCTGGCATCTGTGGCACAGTTGCTCTAAAACCTTTGTTTGGTTGTAGATTGTAAATCGTCACGGACCTGAGGCAGACAGGCATCTACTACGCTGTCTCTTCTCCCATGTGGATTTCAGTGGCGATGGTAAAAGCAGTGGAAAGGACTTTCACCAGGTAGGAAATTTCACCTTTTTAGAGCATTGACTGGCTTCCCATAATTAATTTACCTTTTTTTATGTTAAATGTGTTTTCTGTCGTTTGCCTGACTCTGTCCTCTGATGGATCAGACACAGTTTTTGATCCAGGAGTGTGTGTCGCTGATTTCAAAGCCCAACTTTATCTCCACTCTGTGTTACGCCGTTGACAATCCTCTGCACTACCAGAAGGTAAGAAATCTATTAAAAAATATCTCATTGTCTGTTGTAAAAAGAATGAAAACGTGAATTTCTTTTATCTTAAATTACTAAGCACATTTTGTAAGACTGATGACCTTAATATTAAATTACTTTTAGCTAGAGGTGTATCGGTACACGTAATTGGACCCAAACGTTTTGGTTCAGATCACTTTTGTACCTTTTTTTTTTGTTTTGTTTTTTTTCCCCATTTATCCATTGTCTGGATGAAAGGAAAAGACAATTGGATAAGTCGAATGCTGTGTTTCGACATTTTAATGTTACACGAAGATGGCGTATACCACAGTAACACATCTAATCTGTTAACGCACTTGAAACGGCATCATGAGACTGTAAAAATTGGGTCTACAAGAAAAAAAATGTGCAAGTTAAAATGTTTTTTCTTTCCAGGCCAGTGTTAATTATCCAAAGTTTTTGGTTCCAGACAGCTTATAGTTGTATTATTTTATATAGCAGATCACCTACATAGGTCAGTTTTGTTTAATGTTATATAAAACCATTAAATGCACTTTGTAAGTAATTTTTTTCTGCCTTTTTTGTACCAAAATAATACCGAAAATGTATCAAACCGAGCTCTATGAAATTCTGAACCGTTCCGAATTGAGATTTTAGCGTACCGTTTCATCCCTACTTTTAGCACCTAAAAAGATGATTTTACATTTAAGGATTCCTTCCCAGCTGTGTTGACATGTAGTGCTGGATCTGTCTTTCAGAGTTTAAAACCATCAGCCCACCTTTTCGCTCAGCTCAGTAAAGTTCTCAAGCTCAGCAAGGTCCAAGAGGTGAGTGGGTTCAACCATCAACTGCATCTTACTGATCTCTATTTATAGTCATGACGTTATTTTTGATTGATGGTTGTTTGGACTAAAAAGTTATGTTTTACCAAAATGTTCTTTTTCCAGATGGTTTCCTGTAGAAACTAACATGATTTAATTAATTTCAGGTGATTTTTGGCCTTGCCTTGCTTAGTTCCAGCAACACAGACCTTCGAGGTTTCTGTAAGTGGTTTTTCTTTTCCCTAAACCTTCTGATGTTTCAAGTTTGTCATTTATCTTTGCAATTTATTTTCTTATGTCTTCAATTATGTTCGATATTTTTCTTTTAACATTCATTAACCTGATAAATGTTTGAATTTTAATTGGCATAGCTATTGTGTTTGTAGAGAATGGGATTAGTGGCTTCAGTGTTGGATAACATTTCAGGTGTTGATAATGAAAGAGGAAATTTTGAATTTCATTTTTGTTATAGCTGCACAGTTCATCAAGCAGAAACTCCCGGACCTCCTCCGCTCATACGTCGACGCAGATCTTGGAGGAAACCAGGAAGGTGGCTTTCAGGATATTCCTATAGAGGTGTTGCACCTGCTGCTTTCCCATCTACTATTCGGTCAGAAGGGGGCCAGTGGGGTAGGGCAGGAGCAGATTGACGCCTTCCTGAAGACCCTTTGCCGAGGTACGAAGGTCCAGTACAATCCAAAGACACCTCAGCACCTGTCACTTTGTAGAATCAAACAGAAATGATGCTGTTTTTCAGATTTTCCCCAGGAGCGCTGCCCTGTGGTGCTCGCACCACTTTTGTACCCTGAAAAACGGGACATTCCTATGGACAGGATCTTACCAGACTCGGGGGAGTTGGCCAAGACCACCATGGAGAGTTCTCTTGCCGACTTCATTCAGGAAGTGGGCTATGGCTTCTGTGCTAGGTGAGTTTCTCACTCTAATAAAGCTGACATAATTCCCCAAAAACAGTCGATCCAGGTTGTGAGTGGCAGCCTGCTGTCCTTTCAGATGTAGAACTATTTGGAATGCTGCAGAGCCCTGAAAGCAGTTCTCTATTAGTAACATCCATTAGTCATTTAATTTGACGTCTGTTTGGATCCTCTCAGGAGAAGCTCTGCCACAACAATCAGCTTTAATCTGTTTTCTTTCCAGTCTGGATGAATGCAGGAACATAATCCTCCAGTATGGCGTGAGAGAGGTGACTGCCAGCCAGGTAGCCAGGGTCTTAGGGATGATGGCTCGAACTCACTCTGGCCTTACCGATGGCATCTCGCTGCAGGTGAGGCAGCCTCAAAGAGCAAGCAGCCCTCCAACATACTTTGATGATTTAACATAAAAAGAAAAGCTAATCCTCTGGAAGTTAATCCAGTGTTTTTGTTATACCAGCTCATAAACTGGATGACTGAATGTTGTTGGTTTGTAGTTCATTTTGTGATTTTCCTAATATTTATTTGGTTGCATCAAGGCCTAATACTTCTGCTGCTTTTCCTCCGTAGTCAATCTCTGCTCCAGGAAGTGGCATATGGAGTGATGGGAAGGATAAGACTGACAGCTCGCAGCCGCATACGTGGAACGTGGAAGTTCTCATTGATATCGTTAAAGAAGTGGTCAGTGAACAGTTTCTGTAAATCCACTTTTTACGTGTTCACCACCTCAGTCTCTTAGATTGTGTCAATGTTCCGATCGCAAAACCAACATTTGACCAATGTCCATAGCATGTTTTAAAAAGGAATTATGTTAGTTTTTCATGTTTTATTTTCTAAACTCTTTCAAATACAAGCATATTTGTTGTAGTCTTAATGCTAAACTGTTTTAAGTTGGTTTTAGAGGTTTTGGCTCATCTTTACTGTGTTGCTTAGTTTTTTATCTCTCAGTAAAAACAGTTTTATTGGCAGAACATTTTTTCCCTTCCCAAATACTCTTCTCCTGCTTACGTTACCTTATGTTTTTCTTCCACCGTCCCGTAATTCAAGCCATTATCTGCAGATCTGATGAGTGGCATGATGTGTGTTAGAGCAGGAAATGAAGAAAACTACCCAAAAAACCTGTGAAATAATTAGGCCCAATCTCACTGTGATGAGAAACCTGCTGGTTTTCCATTTCTAACATGAAAAGATCACATTCAGGATTTATATCAGCGGAGTATTTCTGCTAAATGTCTCAAATTTCATTCTGCATAAGGATATTTTTAGGATTTTGGCGTTACTTCAGCACATCTTCTAGCTCAGGAAAAGCCCATTCTGAACCAACCCTATTAAGTTAAACATATGTTTAATGTGTCTAAATGGATCAGAGAGCTCTCACTGTTTAGTTTTTCATTGGAGTGTTTTGATGCCTATTCAGTTTATGTATTAAGTTGCTGTTTTGGTTCTTTTTAGGATCCCAGCCTGAACTTCAAACAGGTGACATATGAACTGGACCACCCAGGCTTTACAATTCGTGACAGTAAAGGCCTGCAGATAGTGGTGTACGGTATCCAGAGGGGGCTGGGGTTGGAGGTTTTCCCTGTTGACCTCATCTATCGCCCATGGAAACATGCAGAAGGACAGGTGACTGTGTGGGAGATGTGGTAAAAGAGCCACATAGGAAGTCTTGGTGGGTTTCTGTGTCACGGCGTTGTGGTCTAACTTGTTTTATTTTCTTCCCCAGTTGTCCTTCATTCAGCACTCCCTGATGAACCCAGATGTGTTCTGCTTTGCCGATTACCCCTGTCACACCGTTGCCATCGACATCCTGAAAGCCCCGCCCGAAGACGACAACAGGGAGATTGCAACATGGTATCCAGACTGTCTCCATTTTTAAGCGGCTGGAGTTCTGAATTAAGTGCTAACGATTGTGATTGACTGCTTAAACTTTTCAGGAAAAGTCTGGACCTGGTGGAGAGTCTCCTCCGCCTCTCTGAGGTCGGGCAGTACGAGCAGGTGAAGCAGCTCTTCAACTTTCCCATCAAGCACTGCCCAGACATGCTGGTGCTGGCACTGCTGCAGATCTCCACCTCCTGGCACACGCTACGTCACGAGCTCATTTCCACCCTGATGCCCATCTTTCTGGGCAATCACCCCAACTCGGCTATTATACTGCATTATGCCTGGCATGGGCAGGTGGGAGACCCTTTTGTTTCAGCTGTGAATGTTACAGTTCTCATTTCTTTTACTAGACACAAGAATGTATTTTGTTGTCCCCACAGGGGCAGTCTCCTTCCATTCGTCAGCTCATCATGCATTCTATGGCTGAGTGGTACATGAGGGGGGAGCAGTACGACCAGGCCAAGCTCTCACGCATCCTAGACGTGGCCCAGGACCTGAAGGTTAGACTCGATGTAATGAAAACTTTTTTAAATTACTCAGCTGCTGCTTGTAGTAGAACTGACACAATATGATATAAAACCACACAAGCCACTAAATTCATTTAACCTGTTGTTTAATTTTTGCCAGTCTTTATCCATGCTGCTGAATGGTACTCCATTTGCCTTTGTTATTGACCTCGCTGCACTTGCCTCTCGCCGTGAATACCTCAAACTTGATAAGTGGCTGACTGACAAAATCAGAGAGCATGGGGTAAGCCTCAGAAGGCAGCTGGGTTCAGATCTTACCAGTCATGTTTGTTGTGTTTGTGTTGTGGCCGTTCGGACCTGTGCGTGACTCTGGTCGTGTGTGTTCTGCGTGTCAGGAACCTTTCATCCAGGCGTGTGTGACCTTCCTGAAGAGGCGCTGTCCATCCATCATGGGGGGTCTGGCTCCTGACAAAGATCAGCCCAAAAGTGCTCAGCTCCCCCCAGAGACTTTGGCCACCATGCTTGCCTGTCTACAGACTTGTGCTGGGTGAGAAGATGAATTTACAATAAGAAAACGGATTGACTTGGTCTCAGAAAGAATCCTATCTTTTTTAAGACGTGGAGCTTCATGTTTAAATTTTTTGTTTTGTTTTTATTGTCAGGAGTGTGACCCAAGAGTTGTCAGAAACTATCCTTACCATGGTTGCCAACTGCAGCAATGTAATGAATAAAGCTCGACAGCCACCACCGGGGGTAATGCCAAAGGGACGGGCTCCGAGCACAAGCAGCCTCGACGCAATCTCACCGGTGCAGGTATTTCAACGTGAAAGACACATTGAGGAAAAAGTATTTTCATCTTTTAGTTCCGAGTTGGTATTTCTCGTGTCGTTCCTGCCTAATGCTTTCTGCCGGTAATCTGTAGGTGGACCCTCTAACTGGAATGAGCTCCTTGAACCTGGGTGGCACGGCCACTTCCCACACTCAGAGCATACAGGGCTTCCCAGGCTCTCTGGGTTCAGCTTTCAGTAATCCCCAATCCCCTGCAAAAGCCTTTCCACCTCTCACCAACCCCAACCCCAGTACACCATTTGGGGGTATTGGCAGTCTGGCCTCGCAGCTTCCTGGTATGGACTCTGGTACTATGCTTTTTCTTTACTTTCCTTCATACCAAAATTATCACCAGGTCATGGAGCCTGTGTCGGCTCAGAGGGACAACCAATGCTTCAGCTTGGGACTGAGATGATCGGATTTTTCGTTACTTTCAGGTCCTCTGGGCTCCGGCATCGGCCCCGGCATTGCCTCCAGCCTCGGAATGCCGACAGTAAGCACTGACCCTTTCAGCACCAGGAAGATGAGCACACCGGGGCTGAACCCGCCGACCTTTCAGCAGAGTAAGATGAAGGCCTGTAAGTGGTGTTGGTAGTGGTGTGACTGAGAGCCCCGCCCTGCGTTGCTCTGCACTGTATTCCCTCTGGAATAAGAAAGATTATTCTTTCCCAAAATTTTAAAGTCTGTTGCATTTAAATGAACAACATTAAAAGTCTGTTCAGTTTTGAGATTTGGAATTTAATGGCACAGTTTGTAAACATAGAGGAAATACAGAACGGTCTTCCATTCCTTGCCTGCTTACGCTGACGCACAAACTTTATGCAGCTGATCTGCTCTCGGGATCAAAAAGAGGTCGGACATCTTTAGTCTCATAACAAGAGCATTTGAAATCATTCTTAAGGCACCTTTTTGATGCCAGATCAGTCTCTTTATTATCAGTCTCATGCTGGAAATTATTAGTTTTTTTTTCCTTTCCGCCTAATGAAAACTTTTTCTGAGAAAAGTGGTTTTTTTCTCTCTCTCCCTTCTCAGCTGACCTTTCTCAGGTGTGGCCCGAGGCAAACCAGCACTTTAGTAAGGAGATAGACGACGAAGCAAACAGTTACTTCCAGCGAATCTACAACCACCCACCTCACCCAACCATGTCTGTTGATGAAGTAAGCCAAATTATCTTTCCCAGAAAGGCTTTTGACTCTTGGTGAAAATCAGAGTCTCTGAAATTCTGCTGCTCCTGTTGCAGGTGTTGGAGATGCTGCAGAGGTTCAAGGACTCCACCATCAAGCGGGAGCGGGAGGTGTTCAACTGCATGCTTCGGAACCTGTTTGAGGAATACAGATTCTTCCCTCAGTACCCTGACAAGGAGTTGCACATCACTGCCTGTCTGTTTGGGGGCATCATTGAGAAGGGTCTGGTCACATACATGGCTTTGGGTCTGGCACTGCGATATGTTCTTGAAGCCTTACGGAAACCGTACGGATCCAAAATGTATTACTTTGGAATTGCAGCTTTGGACCGGTTCAAAAACAGGTACTACAGGGTTGTTCTATGATTTATTTTCCTGGCAAATTGTATTGCAAGTGTACTTCCAATCTGAATTGTTTTTGCTTTTAGACTTAAGGATTACCCTCAGTATTGTCAACACTTGGCCTCAATTGCTCACTTCTTGCAGTTTCCACATCATCTGCAAGAGGTAACCGGGTTTCTTCAATCCTTTCGTTTTCCAGCCGAGTGTTTCTCCTACTTTTTCAGATTGATTTAAACTCTGGCTCTGCCTCTTTGAATATCCTGTGCGTGCAGTATATCGAGTATGGCCAGCAGTCACGGGACCCCCCGGTGAAGATGCAGGGCTCCATCACCACTCCTGGCAGCATGGCTCTCGCACAAGTCCAAGCCCAGTCGCAGCAGTCTGCCGGCCTCAAGGCGCCACAACCGGGCCAGGCCAGCACTCTTGTTACCACGACAACAACTACAACCACAGTAGCCAAGCCGACCACCATCACAAGACCAACAACCAGCAGCTTCAAGAAGGACATGCCTGTACGTTCCCCTCTGTTAACAAGTTGAATCGTGCTGAGATAGAACTATGAGTGTAACTGTCTCTGTCCCGACCTGCAGCCTTCCATAAACACTACCAACATCGACACGCTGCTGGTGGCCACGGACCAGACGGAAAGGATTGTGGAGCCTCCAGAGAATGTCCAGGAGAAAATTGCTTTCATCTTCAACAACCTTTCTCAGTCCAACATGACTCAAAAGGTAGTGACAGGCAAGTTGTGTGCCGCTGCTTCAACATATCCCTGCTCTGATGGCCTGTACATTTCCCAGGTGGAGGAGCTGAAGGAGACGGTGAAGGAGGAGTTCATGCCCTGGGTGTCTCAGTACTTGGTGATGAAGCGAGTCAGCATTGAGCCCAACTTCCACAGTCTCTATTCCAACTTTTTGGACACACTGAAGAACCCGGAGTTTGTTAAGATGGTTCTCAATGAAACTTATAGGAACATCAAGGTGAGTTTATAAATCACCCATTATTATTCACATTTGGATAATCTTTGGAATGAAAGTGGTCCCTCACTTTTTTAAAGTTCACCTTTGCATTGATGTTTATTTCACACATCTATGTTCTGATTGGCTGTTGACCGTGTCAATCTTATTCTTCTACAAAGTGTGAAAATGTTAATGTCTGTCTGAGAAAATATTACAGTGTGGAGTGAGGGGTTTCACAGCCGTATAAAAGTCTTAATTATTGAAAAATGAAGTTGACTTTCACTCAGCGTGGGTTATTTTTAGAACGTGACTCCTGTTGTAAATGAGGAAAGCCCTCTATTGGTTTTAAATAAACCTTTGTCAGTTTTAGTCACCTCTGTTATTGACGTGCATCTGTCTCTGATGGTCAAGATAATCCGACGTTACCCGTTTGATTGACAGGTGCTTCTGACGTCGGACAAGGCAGCTGCTAATTTCTCGGATCGCTCCCTGCTGAAGAACCTGGGTCACTGGTTGGGCATGATCACTCTGGCCAAAAACAAGCCTATTCTTTACACAGTAAGAGCTTGTTGACATCTGCCCTTTTGTCAAAGAATAAAGTGTTGAGGTTTTCTGTTGAAGAGCAAAGTGATTGTATTTTTGTTTTTTTGCTTTTTCAGGATCTGGAACTCAAATCTTTGTTACTGGAAGCTTATGTGAAAGGCCAGCAGGAGCTGCTCTATGTGGTCCCTTTTGTGGCCAAAGTTCTGGAGTCAAGTCTTCGGAGCATGGTGAGGAACCCAGAACTCACAAGCAGAGAAGCTTTCATTAGTATATGGGGGGGAAACCGGTTCATTTACAAGATTTTCTATGTGTTTTTCTTCTCTGCTGCAGGTTTTCAGGCCTCAGAATCCTTGGACCATGGCCATTATGAATGTTCTCGCTGAGCTCCATCAGGAACATGACCTCAAGGTAATGGGTTGCTCCTGGTTGGAGTGTATTTCACAGTCTAGCTGCTGCAGGTGTTGAACTTTTTTTCTTTTTTTCTTCCAGCTGAATTTAAAGTTTGAGATTGAAGTTCTGTGTAAGAACTTGTCTCTGGACATCAATGACCTGAAGCCTGGAAATCTGCTGAAGGACAAAGACAAGCTGAAGATGCTGGAAGAGCAGCTGTCTGCACCAAAGAAGGAGTCCAAGCCTCCTGAGGAAATGCTGCATGTTTCAACCACAGGTTGTGCATCCTGTGCTGTCTTCATCAGTCAGTCCAATCCTCAGTGCCGGTTCAGCCGGTTGGGTTAGCGGTGACGGTTTCCTGTTTCCTTTGCAGCTCCTCCCTCCACCCCAGCTGCAACCACCACCACCTGCACAACCACAGGGCCTCCCACCCCACAGTTCAGCTACCACGACATCCATGTGTACTCCCTCTCTGGCCTGGCCCCTCACATTAACGTAAACGTTAACGTAAGTGAAACTGTCCTCTCCTCAATCTGTGACGGTCCAACTTTAAACCGGTCCGTGTTTACCTCTAGGCACGGAACAGATTGTTAGCATAGCATCATAGCGTTACCGTCAAATGACAGCGCTGTCTCCATGTCAACACTTTTTATTCATCTGTCTGTTTATCTTCCGATTCGGACTGGATGCTGTTAAAAACCGCCCCGTGTTCTGCTGTTTCATCAGCTTAAACTAAAGCACACAGGTGAATGGATTTCTCTCGAGTGTCTGTTCATCACGTGTGCAGATGGTAGAGGAGGAGAAGACATAAGAAATTCACCTAAAGGACAGCAAATTAAAATGAAGTTTACGCAAACGTTTATTCCCCATGTGGTGACTAACCCTCTAACTTTTACTCACCAAAGTGGAGAAAAAGCTTGCAACTGGCAAGTTCAGACCCTTCAAAATAAAAGTAATTGCGTTAGACTCATTCTTCTATTAAGAAAAAGTTAGATTGCAATATATGTAATTATCGTTTTATTGCCCAGTCCTAGTTTGAAGTGAAAAGGACCTTCTTCCCTTTCCTCACTGTCTTTTCTACTAAAAGAAACTTTCCGAATAAAACTTCCTTCAGAATCAGATTAAAAATAGAACGGGAAAATGTTGAGGAGTTTTTTTGTTTCGTTTCTGTGGCCTGGTACCAACAGTTGGCTGTAGCCCCTCCCCACCTGTTGTTTGTGCATCATCCTATTTGATGTTTAGCAAATCAAAAAGCATCCAAATCTCCGATGTCTTTAGTTTTGCCGTTTCTCATGTGTGCCTGCCTGCTGTCAGATCCCTCTGCTGCAGGCGCACCCCCAGCTGAAGCAGTGTGTGAGGCAGTCAGTGGAGCGGGCGGTCCAGGAGCTGGTGCACCCTGTGGTGGATCGCTCCATCAAAATCGCCATGACTACCTGCGAGCAGATCATCAGGAAGGACTTCGCCCTGGATTCAGAAGAGTCTCGCATGCGTGTTGCCGCCCACCACATGATGAGGAACCTCACGGCAGGCATGGCCATGATCACCTGCCGTGAGCCGCTGCTCGTGAGCATCGCCTCCAACCTGAAGAACAGCTTTGGTGCGGCGCTTCGGGTACGCCGAGTTCCTGCACAATCTTTTTGAAACGCAAAACCGTTTTCTGGTTTTTTATTTGTTCTTTTTTTTTAACTCACTGAGTTTGAATTTATGGGTTCTGTTAGGCTCCAACCCCCCAGCAGAGGGAAATGATGGAGGAAGCTGCAGCCAGGGTCGCTCAGGACAACTGTGAACTGGCATGCTGCTTCATTCAGAAAACTGCTGTGGAGAAGGCTGGCCCAGAGATGGACAAAAGACTGGCTACGGTGAGGGATTTAAAAAAATTCTCCTTCCTTTGTTCACATTTTTATCAAAACCATTGAGCCCTTTTTTAACATCTAATCTGATGTCTGTAGGAGTTTGAGCTGAGGAAACATGCGCGCCAGGAGGGACGGCGCTACTGTGATCCTGTTGTCCTGACCTACCAGGCTGAGCGGATGCCTGAACAGATCAGGCTGAAGGTGAAATCACGATGATGTCTAATTATGAATCATTAAAATAAACCCTAGTTTAAAAGTAGTCGTCTTTTTTTCTTCTTCCCCTTAACGTTTTTTTTCCTCAAAGCTGGAAAATTTCAGAGATTGTGTCTGATCAGCAGTTTTTATGAGACACGACGGGCTCGTGTGTTGCAGGTGGGAGGAGTCGACCCCAAACAGCTGGCTGTTTATGAGGAGTTTGCCAGAAACATCCCGGGTTTCCTGCCGAGCAACGATCTTTCACAGCCCACTGGCTTCCTGGCTCAACCCATGAAGGTGAGGTCATTTCCTGTGTCCGTCAAGAGAAAAAAAAGTCCTAACCGTCATTCAGAAGCTGAAATATTGAATGTTTTTCCCTTTTCTTTCTGAAAAAAGAAACACATTTATTCTTGATATTGAGCTCTGTATTTTCTTTTGACAGACGAACCAGAAGCAGGTTTTTGACTCCATCCCTCTCTTGTGTTTCAGCAACAGGCATGGGCCACCGATGACGTGGCTCAGATCTATGACAAGCTAATTGCAGACATGGAGCAGCATCTTCACGCCATCCCTCCAACTCTCACCATTAACCCTCTGACTCAGGCTCTGCGCAGCCTGCTGGAGTCCGTGGCCTTGGCCAGGAACTCCAGGGATGGCATTGCTGCTCTTGGGCTGCTGCAGAAGGTGCGACTCTTGCAACTGTGTCAAAACAGCTTCACAATCCAAGCCTCTCTGGCAAAAAACATCCGAGCTCCACTGACTTTAGAAATGCTTCTTCTGAAAGTCACGCATTCATATCGATTTGTTTGCTCTGCCCCTCCAGGCTGTGGAAGGACTCCTGGATGCCACAAGTGGTGCTGATGCAGATTTGCTGCTTCGCTACAGAGAGTGCCACCTGCTGGTGCTGAAAGCCCTGCAGGACGGACGAGCTTATGGACCACAGTGGTGCAATAAACAGATCACAAGGTGAGGGACTGAACTGGCTTGGTGGTGCAGTCATGTGGTTACCTTAACTGATGAACGATAATAGTTTTTATTTGAGGAATTCAGGAAAAAAAGACCAGGAAGTGGGGGCTCAGAAAGGAAAATAGGAGCAGGACTCCACATGCAGTAACTCGATTAAAGAGAACTTTAGTTCCAAAAGCATAGCATGAACACACAGGAAAGGAAAGGAAAAGCCTCTGCAACAAAAGATAGAAGCAGACATAGAACCCGACACACAAAGAACTATCAAACTACTGTCCTTGCAGAATCTTTAGGCATAAGAATATTTATCCTCAGCCGTAACACGAAAAGAAGCAAAGAGCCAAAGGCATGATCAGAGGACGGGCCACCCAGATCCAACCCAAGTGAACAAAGCTTTATCTCCATCTTAATTTATTTGTGAGCTGCAGCTTCCTGTGAATTAACCCCTTTCTCGCCAGTCGCCAAATTAAAATCACTTTTATCAGACAGAATCTCAGACTTAATGACTTTGTTTCTCAGTTGTTTTTATACAAGCACTGAAAATTAAACCGCATAAATGAACAGCTGCTCAGATGTGCATTCATCAAACCTCTATGATCAGAATAACAAGGGTCCCTCATTATTTCCTAGTTCAACTATTGAGATCTCGCTGTTGCGCCGTTTTTTTTTTCTTTAGTGCAATTTGGCCTGCTTTGTTATCTTTATTTTTTAACAGTATGCTGTGTTCTGTATCCTGATTGGCTGTACAATTTACATTAAGATTAACTTTATTAATCCCTGTACGGAAATTCAGTTGTAGTAGCAGCGCCATAAAATAAAATGAATGCAAAATATAGAGGGAAGAAATATGTACAGGCAAAACTCTCAAAAGCCTCGTGTACATGGACACTCATACATGGCTGCCAGATTAATTTTAGAGTCTGATGGCAGGAATGACTTTCTGTACATAAATCTAATAGCGAGCAGATAGTTTTCATTCTATAACACTGAGCCTTTTTTCCTGCAAAGGTTGGAACTTTAAGAGTTTAAACAATTGTGAAAATGTTCATGTGGAAAGAAAAAAAAAGAGGGAAGCATGTAAAGGGACCTTTCCCCGGACCGTCGCACTGCCCCCCCTAACGGAATAGAACTAGAAAGACTAGACTAGAAAACTAGAGTTGGATTTAATCATAAGATCTGAGTGTTCCTCTATGTAAAGGATAAATAGGCCCACAGCTTTTGCTGCATTCATTCTAGTCTTTGTAATGGCAATGTTGGACAAAGCAGCATCCAGAGAAAAATGTAAAGTTTAACCTTTTGCATGTTTCAGGTGTCTGATTGAATGTCGGGATGAATACAAATACAACGTGGAGGCAGTCGAGCTTCTGATCAGGAACCATTTAGTGAACATGCAGCAGTATGACGTGCATCTGGCGCAGGTAACCTGTTGTTTGTCGGTTCACATTTCTTAAACGTTTAGATTTTCTGTAGTAAAGAAAAATAAAACCAGATTCAGGGATTTCCTGCACATCACCTGAGCTTCAACGTTTGCTGCTGCTTTTATTTTGTTTTCAGTCGATGGAGAACGGATTGCACTACATGGCCGTCGCTTTCGCCATGCAGTTAGTGAAGCTGCTGCTGGTGGACGAGCGCAGCGTCAGTCACGTCACCGAGGCCGACCTCTTCCAGACCATCGAGACTTTAATGAGAACCTGTGCTCACTCCAGAGCCAACGCTCCAGAGGGGTGAGGAAGATGGATAGAAATGTCTTTAACTGTCACTAGCCACGTGTACAATGAGATTAAAGCATAGCCAGTGCAAAAACCACATAATGTAAGCATGATATGAACATGTAGGTTATGTGCAAATTTCATTTTATTGCAGAGAAGAAAAAACAAAGGCCATTGTAACAGTGAGGAAGTAGAAAATATTAAATGTAAAAAATAAATACAAAAATATACGTGTGCATCTAAATATACATAGGTGTGTTCCAGCATTGAATGTAATCAGGACACTTGGGAATTGAGAAAGAAGCCGTTTTTGAATCGGGTTGGGTTCAGATGCATCTGTAGGTCAACAGGTCAAACGGATCAGAGTCCTAGAAGATGAGTTTTGCTCTGCTGTGGCAGTGGGAAGTGTAAATGTCAACTGATGGTCTTCTGAGCTGCAGCAGCTTTCACGCCCCCTACAAACCCTCCTCAATTCAAGCTTTTGCTAATGTCTGCTATGCTTAACATTTGAAAACTGTAAATGACTCCATGTCTGAAGGTTAATTTACACATTAAGAATTAAATATTTTCAGATAGGCTCTTCTGTTACAATGAGGCTCTTTTCTCTCTTTATGCAGAAACTGATGGCATGCAATTTTTTTCCTCTTCTCGCCTCTAGTCTTCCCCAACTGATGGATGTTGTCCGCTCAAACTATGAAGCCATGATGGAGCGTGCCCACGGCGGGCCCAACTTTATGATGCACTCTGGGATCTCACAGGCGTCAGAGTACGACGATCCTCCGGGGCTGCGGGAGAAGGCCGAGTACCTCCTGAGGGAATGGGTCAACCTGTATCACTCGGCTGCTGCAGGCAGAGACAGCACCAAAGCTTTCTCCGCCTTCGTGGGCCAGGTTACCGCTCATCCTCCGTTTCCAAGTTCAGCAAACAGTTGACCTCATTTCCAGTGGTCCTGGTTTTAATGGTTCCTCTGGGTTTTTCCCTCCAGATGCATCAGCAAGGAATCTTGAAGACGGATGACCTGATCACACGATTCTTCCGGCTGTGCACAGAAATGTGTGTGGAGATCAGCTACCGCGCTCAGGCTGAGCAGCAGCACAACCCGGCAGCCAGTGCAGCCATCATCAGAGCCAAGTGTTACCACAACCTGGACGCCTTTGTGCGGCTCATCGCCCTGCTGGTCAAGCACTCTGGAGAGGCCACCAACACCGTCACCAAGATCAACCTCCTCAACAAGGTGCACACACCAGCAGCAGAGTGGAGACACATTTGTGACGGACACGTCATAACACAGGTGGTTGTTACAGGTGCTGGGGATCGTAGTCGGTGTGCTCATCCAGGACCATGACGTCCGTCAGACAGAGTTCCAGCAGCTTCCATACCATCGCATTTTCATCATGCTGCTGCTGGAGCTCAATGCCCCAGAACACGTCCTGGAGACCATCAACTTCCAGACCCTCACTGCCTTTTGGTGAGACATCATGGAATCTGATCTCGCTCCGCGCTGTGAAACGTAAGCAGAAAGGTGTTTGTCATCCAGAAACCTAAAACCTGATTTGGTCTGCAGCAATACCTTCCACATCCTGAGACCCACCAAAGCGCCGGGCTTTGTGTACGCCTGGCTGGAGCTCATCTCCCACCGCATCTTCATCGCCAGGATGCTTGCACACACACCGCAGCAGAAGGTTGGAGCAGAACTTTTTATTATATTTTTGTTTTAAATTCAAACCTGTCATGATTGTTTTTCTCTGTTTGTTTTTTTAAATCCTTAACACACCAATGTGTTCCAGGGCTGGCCCATGTATGCACAGCTGCTCATCGATCTCTTCAAGTACCTTGCCCCTTTCCTGAGGAATGTAGAACTCAACAAACCTATGCAAATTCTCTACAAGGTACGCACAAGTCCTTTACAAAACACTTTTGTTATAAACGACTCTACCATAAGGAAGACCATGAAACTCTACCAGAGACTTTAACCTGTGCTGTACTTGATTTATATATATATATATGCACAGAGAAAAACAGTAACAAGATTGTTGGATTTGTCGGGGTAACGGTTTTTTCATTAGTTTCAGTAACACAAAAACCTCGACTAAAGCTCTGAACTTTTGTCGGTTGGATGAATCAAATGTTCATGACTTGGACTGAAACAGCATCATAAGACAACTGCTTGTCAGTCATGAACCTTGACTTCACTACAAGAAGCGATCCTGAGGAATCCTGAGGAAGCTGAAGTAGACTTTGGGCTGTGAAAATAATGAGCTCAGTCTAGCAAAGGTTTAGCTGAAGACGGAATTCATTCAATCACCCAGAGATGTTTATAGGCATACTGGTATCATCTGACTAGAGTGACGACATGAGACCCATGGTAGCAGATAAACTGTCCTAAAAAAAGGTTGGACTCCAACAGTGAGCCCTGGGGTACACCTTTAAAGATGCAACAAGATAAAGTTAGCTTTGCTGCTGGGGGTCACAGGTATTGGGTTAAAGTTTTGCTGGCACTCTCTCAGGCATCTGTCTGATCTCTGACGTCACGTCTTCTGTCCTGTGGTTCAGGGCACGCTGCGAGTCCTCCTTGTCCTGCTGCACGACTTCCCAGAATTCCTGTGTGATTACCATTACGGCTTCTGTGACGTCATCCCACCCAACTGCATCCAGCTCCGCAACCTCATCCTCAGTGCCTTCCCACGCAACATGAGGCTCCCTGACCCGTTCACCCCCAACCTGAAGGTAAGAGAGCCCCGACTGTGGCTGTCAATCAGAACCATCACTCCGATCTTACAGACCCATTCCGTCAACATGTCCTTGTGGCACTTTTCTCATGATTGACAACGTGCACAAAGAAAATGAGGATTAAAATTGCATTTATGAAGTTATGTTCACACCGCCCCCGCCAACACGTGTTCACTTTGAATGAAAAGTCTGGGTAAACCAGCGGTTTGGTCTTCCGTGTTCGTTTTTCGGGCTCTACGTATAAAATACGTGACCATTGAACGCATATTGCAAGTTAAACCAGTTGAACTTGGACCAATCAGGGACTCCGATTTGGTAGTAACGTAAGGATGGGGTCCTTTTTAATTCACAGAAGTGCCAACCGTTTAAAAATTGATCATGGAAGAGAAATAAATAATTGGGGTTTGTGCCCGACCGGAATTCTATGACACGGAGTCTTTGATAGATCGGAAAACCGATTCCACATTTCACACTTCACACCAAGCCTGTTCCAACTGTAGGTGTTGGATACGGAAACATAAGTAAGAAGCCCCTCCCTGCTTGTCCAGTGTGAACACCATGGGCTAAAATGTGCATTCAAGAAAGTACGATCTAGACGAGCGTCACATGATCCGTAACTGAAGTGTTTCTTTATTTAAATTATTGTGAATCCCAATCAGACAAAAAAAGTCTCAGTTGAAAAAGAGATTGTTACGTAGAACATAAACTTGGCGGGGCACAAGCTGTCTGCTCCACTCCGCTTCACAACAGCGAGGAGGTGAATTTTTAATTAACTACTGCTGCTCTACAGAAACTAAGTCCTAGAAAACAGGTATTTTGATCTGGGCTGAATACTACATAATTATAATTAAAAAAACACTGGGAATGCTTTGAAAATGGATCAAAAGACGATGGGATCGGCACTTCAACCTGTCTGACATGACGCCCATCCCCCCCACAGGTGGACATGCTGAGTGAGATCAACATTGCTCCCCGAATCCTCACCAACTTCACGGGCGTGATGCCCTCTCAGTTTAAGAAGGATCTGGACTCGTACCTGAAGACGCGCTCTCCGGTTACCTTCCTCTCTGAGCTGCGCAGCAACCTGCAGGTAGAACCAGAACCAGAACCTTCTGCTACAAAAACCGTTTTCTCAGCGACTGAAGTTTCTGTGAACTCTGCCTGGCAGGTGTCAAACGAGCCAGGAAACCGCTACAACATTCAGCTGATCAACGCCTTGGTGTTGTACGTGGGCACACAGGCCATCGCTCATATTCACAACAAGGGCAGCACCCCCTCAATGAGCACCATCACCCACTCTGCACACATGGACATCTTCCAGAACCTGGCTGTGGACCTGGACACTGAGGGTTTGTTTGGGTCTGGCTGACTTTTGGAGCATTCTCGTTGCCTCTCTCCTCACATCTCTGCTTTTGTGATTTTTCAGGGCGATACTTGTTTTTGAACGCCATCGCCAATCAGCTGCGCTATCCCAACAGCCACACCCATTATTTCAGCTGCACCATGCTGTACCTGTTCGCTGAAGCCAATACTGAGGCCATCCAGGAGCAGATCACCAGGTGGGGAGGTCCCGTCCCGTCCCGTCCTGATGTGTGAACACTGGATGTCCTGTTAATTGCAGGCTCTCTGGTTCTCAGGGTTCTGTTGGAGAGGCTGATCGTGAACAGGCCTCATCCGTGGGGGCTCCTTATCACCTTCATCGAGCTCATCAAGAATCCTGCCTTTAAGTTCTGGAGTCACGACTTTGTGCACTGTGCCCCCGAGATCGAGAAGTAAGTTCATCGCCCCAGGTTCAGGTCCGGCTTGTGGGCGTCTGCGTTTAACCTGTCCGTCTGCGCTAACCTGTCCGTCTGCGCTAACCTGTCCGTCTGCGCTAACCTGTCCATCTGCGTTCACCTGTCCGTCTGCGTTAACCTGTTCGTCTGCCCCCAGGCTGTTCCAGTCCGTCGCCCAGTGCTGCATGGGGCAGAAACAGGCCCAGCAGGTAATGGAGGGCACCAGTGCCAGCTAGCTTGCGCAGCCACCAGCTAGCCTGCGCAGCCACCAGCTCAAAGCACCCGGGAGAGAAATTCGTGGCCTTGACCCGCCCCGCCCCCCCAGCACACAGACTTCACCGTTGGCACTGGACAAAACCGGCTCCTGCAGTCGTGAAATGTGAATGGAAGGACTGCTGCTCACGGATTTAAAGAGATTTTTTTTTCTTCTTTTTTTAAGCTTTTCCCGTTCAGCTTGAGTTGAGAGGACAGATGTGAGCTTATTTTGACCATTGATGTAAATATTGAAGAAGAAAAAGGGAGAGCAGGGAAGTGGATGGATGGATTTGGCTGCACATGTCAAATGTCTCCTGGTCTGTACAGAACATTTACTACCAAAGTCCTCAGTTCCTTCCCTCCAACACAAGTCTTTTTCCCCCTTTTTTGTTTTGTTTTTTTGAAAGGTGAATGGTAGTTACCAAAAAAAGAAAAGAAAAAAAACAACTGTCTGATATAATTTTTTCTTTGGTTCCTGATATTTTCTAGAGTAAGACTGATATTAAGATCTCCTGTTTGTGGTGGGTGGGGGGGGGCTTCTCATGGTTTTTCCAGTCGATGTGGCCTCTGGAGGTCTCTCCCTGGCAGTTGTAAAATTGTGCAAAGTGATGAAAACATCCTAACTTGACAATTTGTATAAAGATCCAAATGGAAGAACAATAATAGAAGGACCAATACAGGCCATTTTGTAACATTTTGAATGTTTTGTAAATGTATTGGTCCATGTGTTGTATTTTGTAGTTCTTTCTAGTTTGCCTTTAGTTCTTGCTACTTAATTGCAGTATGCATACATACAGGAAATAAAACATTTGAACTGCACATCACACGTGTGTTTTCTGAGCCCATCACGCTTACTTTTATAAATCAACAACTTCAGTTAGTTAACTCATTTTCCTTGAACTCCTCAACGTAAGGATTGGATTTTGAAGCTCTAAGTTTCCCGCTTTTAGTCCCGTTATTTTCTGTGAAGCCTTTCTGAAGACGTACAATAAATAAACTCCAGCCGCACATAACTGGACAATATTTTAATTCGCAATATTGATCCCTAATATCGCAAATTGCGAGTTTTCCCTCAGATCGTTCAGCCCCACTCAGCTTTTTTTTGTGCAGTGTCATCAGACGAGCTCTGGATTTTCATTTACTTAAGGTTTAAGAACTCTGACCCTCTGTGCCTTTTTTTCCATCTTACATTTAGTTTATTTCAAGCAACAAAAAAACATGCATAGATGTATTAAATTAAGATGTTAAGTCATAAGAAAGGCACAAATTTGTCCACCCCATGTAAACTGTTGTTATAGTCAATCATAGACATATTAGCACTCGTACAAACCGAACATAGTTTGTGGGGGAAAAAAAAGAATATATAAAGAATCCTACCCCTGTTATGTTTGTTTCACCTGACTTTAATATCGATACACGTAAACATGTCCAACATTCTGAAAAGCCGACATTTTCAGTGACACTTTTGCTTATTTTATTAGTTTCATTTTTCTAATTTTAGCTCATGAAATGTCACCAGTTTGTTTGAGGATGAGGCATTTAATCATTCAAAACCAAATAAAAATTGAGAAGAATTCTAAACTCGAGCTGCAGTTTGGAATCAAGAAAACGCCTGAAAGATGTGGGTGAAGAGTCGCATCGATTCACTGAAGTGGAAGAAAAGGAAAGTTACATTACATTTTTCAAGTAAGAGTAATAAAAAAATCCAGATATTACAGAGACGATTAAAGATGAGCTCCCTTCAGTGAGCTGCAGCAGAGGCACAAAGAAACCAAATCTAGCAGATCAGGACCGAGGAACTCAGATCCTCTCCATCAGGCTGAGTCACAGAAAAGATGCAAGAAAAAAAGAAATGTCACTTTCTAACCGCTAGGTGGCGACAAACACTGGATATTTCACAGCGAGTCTCTTACATTGGACGAGATGCATTCATTCATGTGTCTCACTTTGCAGATACTAAACCTAAGCATGCTTTTTCTGAAGAGTTTTATGCTTAATAGATGTCCAGAAATAAACTAAGATATTGTTCGAAGCCATCATTTTATTTGGCTAACATGTTGTGCAGCGCAACAATATGGTTTGAAGATTATATGAATCTGACTGATGTCTCCTGATAAATATTGAATGGACTACAATCAATCCCAATAATATTGTCAAACCTGATAAATTGAAGGACATTGCAAATTGTTCCCCATCTGTTCTCCATCAGTTCATGTCCTCGGGCTCTAGATGTGAGGATTCTGCGCTTGGATTTTTGTGATGTTCCTTCCGTTTTTGTCTCGTCAGTCTCACCAGGTCGATTCTCCACAGCTGTCTTGGTTTAGTTAATTCCCCTCAGTGGATTTTCCGTTCTTTTTGGTCCGGTCATCTGCTTTGCTTTTCTTGCTGCCTTGGTTTTGTCATATCTGAATTAATTTCTTATTTATTGAAGCTTCTGACACTGATCTCTGGTCTCCTGCATTTTGGGTCCTACACCTCCTGCTCCAGACACAAAAGCAGAACAAAGCTTTAAACCGGACGTTTCCAAGCTTTTATTGCAAAGAGGAACAGATTTGTTGAGGTGAAAATGTGTGAGTGCTGACCAATCAGTCGACATTCTTTAAATACAAATGAACCATGCCTGAATTAATTATTACTGTAACAACTATAACAAAATTACTTTGAATTTCATGTTTAAAGAGCAGAAAAAAAATGAAGAAAAGACTTTTAAATCTGGCTTCAGGTGATGTGTAACATGTTGTTCATGATTAAATTCTCACTGTAAACTTCTAAATGCAAATCATGTCAACAGGAAAATAACCCCACTTGTTTTGATCAGAGTGACAAAAACTGTTCATTTCGTTAGTTGACATTTTAGAAATGAGAAAGAAAGGGTCACAGAAGGGTCAGCAAGGGTTTTCTATGGCCAGTCATCAAGATATAGTTTGAGAAAGTGCCGGAGGCGCATTATTCTGTGACAGGAACCTGGTAGGAATTTGAATGCCGGCCCCATTAGGACTCACAGGCCAGACTTTGGACATGCCTGCTTTAAATGAAGCAGCGAGTCCACCTGTGCATGGATGAACATACTTTAGATCAAAGACAGGAGCTAAATCTGACCAGGAGGCTGTTTTGTGACCTAAAACAGAAGAAAACGTGGAAAAAGTTCTGTTGGTGACAGACACGGAGCTCTCAGTGGGAGGTTTCACCAACTCTGTTCCCTGAAATCAGCCTGGAAAGACTTGGTCTTTTCTGTCAGCTTTGTTTATTGATCCTGAAGTGTGAGAAAAATGAAAACAAGAAACAGCTTTGTGCTCCATAACTTTCCTGGTTTGGAACTAAATCTGACACGACGAAGGCGAAATCCAAACATCTCATAGCAGGAACGGTCATAAAGTTTGATCAGGTCTCACTGAATCCATAAATGAAGCAGAGCTGCACAAATCCCAGCTGCCTCTTCTCTTCTTTAGGCTGCAGGAGTGACATTATCATTACTGGTGGGACTTAAAGATGCAGACATACCATCACCGGAGCCTGAGCGTGCTGTCCTCCACCTCCTCCAGCTGTGGGAGCGCTGCTGCGAGGAGCCATCAGCTGGGGGAGTAATGGACAAGCGTCTTCAGCTCATTAAGCCAGCCTACACAAACGCTGCGATTGGACACTTTGAAGGCAGCCTGTGACTTAAATGCACACACTCCTCACGGAGGGAGAGGAGAAAACTGTAGATTCATTTAACAAACTCTGCTACTGGAGCTTCAGCATCCTGACTGACTGAGGCTTGTAGGATCTGTGCTCCAACTCTTTGGCTGTTTTTCCGACTGCATCACACACTATATACATTTGAGAAATAGTTTGGTTTATGTGGAAAAACTCAAACTGAGTTGGATATTCTGAGGGTTTGTTGAAACATCAATAAACCTCCTCTCTGGTCTTCCTCTAGACCAGGGGTGCCCAAAGTAGGGCCCGCAGGCCAAATTTGGCCCACCAATGGTTGTCTTTTAGCCCACCAAGCCGTGCCTGTAGAGGCACCCCTCAACCTTTCCCATTTATTCATGGAGCGACGGCAGTAGCAAACGGATAAGAAGCATTTTAAACAAATGTGGGAGGAGGATTATTTTTCCCCTGAAATCTTTTCTCGGGCCGTTTGTCTTTTTTGTCAGCGGTCCGTGGCTGTACTTAAAGAGTATAACATACGCCGCCACTACGACACTAAACACATAGTTTTATCCAAACACATAGGTGAGGCGCAAAAGACAAATTCTAGTGAGTTCCAATCTAAACTTCTGTCACAGCAAGCCGCCCTCATGATGCCCTCGGCAGCACAGGACAGCGCCACATTGGCTAACTACGAAAGATCCCCGTTAATTGCCGAGAGTGGGAGATCGAGAGATTCAAAGGTAAATGTTACTAACTTATTAGTTGCACTAATGTGTGTTACCTTGACAAGTACCAAATACAAATAAATAACCTAAACTATATTCTTTATTCTCTGCTTTTATTTCATGACATGCAAAAAATGATTGTATTTGGCAGACGGACCGGGGTCACATTTAGATTTTGGCCCTTTGAGCGAAAAAGTTTGGTCACCTCTGCTCTTGACCCTGTGGCCTGGCAGCTCTGGACTGAAAAACCATGAACAGAAAATACTGACACCCCCCCACCACCACCACCACCACAGTAGTTGGAAGAAGGATGGACTTTTTTTGATACCAGCTCTTCTTGATTAGATCTTCTTTATTTATTGTCTCTTCCAGTTTACATGCAGTTTTCAGCCAGATGCCAGCTCAGGACAAACAAAGATCCATTAGTCTGCAGGTGGAAGCAAATTGTCTTCACATCAAATCAGCTGCCTTTTCATCTGCTTCTGATTCAATGATTTTAATAAAAAACATACTCAGGTAATTTGATTTCTGAAAATTACTTTAGTTTTCTGATTTGTTTCATTTTTTCTCGGAATATGTTTTTATTTATTTTATTTTGTTTTGATTTCTAAATTTTTTTTTTTATTATTATTTATTCTGTTTTTTTAATTGTTGTTGTGATATTTAAGGTGTTTTTGCAGTGGGAGATTTGCACTTCAGGGCCACCGTAGTTTTTGAACATTTCCCGCCTATTTGAACCGAGTCGGCTCGCCTGTCTCTGTGCACTGAGACGAGCGGAACTGCTTGTTGGGGTTCAAACCTGTGGGGGCGGCAGCTGCCAGAGTGACCGACACTGATGCCGACAATCCACATGTTCTTCGAATGTTGTGAAAGAATCACATTTGTTTTTTCTATGGAATCGTTTCTCTGCTGTCGGTGCAAAAACCAAAGTTTTTCATGCAGGATTTGTTTCCAAGCTTGATAAACAAGATGCTTAACATGCATCAGAGCACATTTTATTATCACCTTCTGTCTCCCCCCTCCCTCACCACTGTTCCCCCTGTTTTTCCACCTCCGCCTGCACCTCCACCTCCTCCTCGGTTCTGATCCAACGCCTCTGAAGCTCTACATTTGTTCTCCTGTCGTTTAAATCCTCGTCAGTGTCCATTCTCTCTTCTTCTGTTTTCTTCTCCTCTTTATTTATTCCTTCACCCACCCCCCCTCCCCATACACACACCTCCCCACCATGCCCACCCGCTCAGCCCCTTCCTTTTTCGCTGCTCCCCACTGGATATCAATCAGAATCTATCACTACAGCTCTTCCTGCTGCCTCCGTGTCAGAATTCACAGGAACTTCATCAAACCAGAAACTGTTTCATTGTTCCACCCAGCTCTTGCTGCGGCGCGTGTGTGTGTGTGTGTGTGCAGCAGAGTTAATGGAATGTACACACACCTCGTCACCATCCAGCATCACAAACACACATGTACACAACCCCCCCCCCCCCCCTCATATGGGCTCACACACATTAGGGTGTTAATTGTTGTGATAACACCTTCCAATAACAAGGCTCTAATTATCAACATGTTTGGCTGTTGGAGTGTGTATCTGGCACTTGTGCCGGATCATGGGGTGATGGTGTCTGCTCGTGCGCCTGTGTGAGGTGTGGCGCCGGGGGAGGGAGGTTTGATGATTCTGGAGGACGCTGCTGTGCGTGTGCGAGGGGCGATGATGTCTCAGTCCGCATTTGCATACCTCAAAGCTCGGTTTCCTGTTTCTGCGGATCTGTGAGGCTGGAGGAAGCCCAGAAGGAGCATTTCAGCATCACTCTCACTCTAAAGGAACGGATGGATTCTGTCCGTCATGACATTGAAAAAAAAAAAAGTGCATTCTCAGTTACTGACCCTTGTCTGTGTGAACGGGACGCCACTGCAGAGCAGACAGACTGGGCTTTAAAAGAGACAGAACAGGTAGGAGAGGTTCTGCTTAGTCACTATGGCAACCAAATGTCATTACCTGGGATGGTCAGTCCTGCAGCTTTGCTCTGGAGACAGAATCTTCTGAAGGAATGTGGCTGACAAAGCCAAGCGAGCGCTTTCACACAACGCCGTTTGGTCCACGCCCCTTCGTTTGGATGGGAGGACAGTGACTGACCTGTAAACCTGTGGGGAGGAGAGCTGCTGTAGTACTGTGACCTCACCCACTACAAGGCAATCACCAGGCCAGATGCTTCATGGGAATTGGATGATTTATGTACTACAGTTTAGTGGTGTTTCAGTTGTTAATATTTAGTTTCTTATATGGCGCCTTGAAATGACAGCACATTAAAATCAAAACAAAACAAAAAATACTAAGAGGTTAAAACGCTTAAAGATAAAAAGTTTCCTGAAAACGACAGATAAAAGCAACAAAACAGTAAAAGAAAACTCAGCAGCAGAGCACAGTCTCATGGTTTATTTTGAAAAGGTTTTTAAAGATGGACAGTGAAAATGCCTGCCGAATTGCCGTGGTGACACGTTCCACAACGCTCGTTGCTAAATGTTTAGTCTTTTTTTTCCCGTTTTTTTGTTGTTGTTGTCTCGTTGGGTGTTTTATTCTTGTTGCAGAGTATCTGATTTCTCATTTTCATTTGCAGGCGCTTTCTTTCTAATGTTCTGTTCTGATTGGCTCCAGGAAAGTTTGAAAGGAGTGTTCCTGTCTTTGAATAAAGGTTTATTGTAAACTTTCCTTGATCCTGTGTGACAAAGTAAATGAATTTTGCCCAGCAACAGCAGTTGGAAGTGAGGTACGGCGGTGCACGATTATTTAAAATCAAATTAAAAACACCACTGTGTTTTGTATTAAGAAAACTACAAAAGTGGAACAGCAACCATGGTAACCTTTTGCTTTAAACGTTTCTGAAAGCTGATGAAAGGAGAGAATTGAGCAGATCCCCTGACCTGAACTTTCTGACCGAGAAAGCCAAACAAGTTCAACCTGACAAACAACTGTTTTCTGTGTAACTTTGGTTCTTTGGTCCTCTGATGGTCACACAATAAATACCTGAACCTCATCGCCACAACACTCAACAAATGAGAACTGGATCAAGTGACTGTGACCCAAAGAAAAAGGTTTTCTTCCTCCTCTAATCACATGAAATCAATGTGCAAAAGTAAAAGCACTTTAAAAAAAAGAGTACTTTTAGCGCTTAAAAGTACCTCACTTCTAAATTCAGTGACCTTCATTTTAGCTCCTTTACTGTATACTTTCATTTTTGTCCTTTTGGCGTTTTGTTGTAAACATTCTTACTTTTGCAACAATGTTGATCCATCATGAACAACGGCCCTCATCCACTGCAGGCGACTCAGACTCGTGTAGGAACGAGCGCCACCGGACCGCCATTAGCCTCATCTGTATGACCAGGTCATCAAAATCTTACTTATGTCTCTATTTTACGTATTTGTTTATTTGATCCGATAACTGGTGAGCTGTCATTGTACTATCACAAGTTTTTTGTCCTTTGAGCCACCATGACAAGTGAATTTCTCTCTGAGAGATAAAGTTCAACTCAATTCTGAGTTGTTTCCTCATCCTAGAATTAACAAATAATTCAGTAAAGTTCATAGCGTCTGAGATTATCTGACTTCTAAAGTTGTTTTCTTTTTTTTAATCAGACACGTTTTTTTTAAATACGTCACATATTGACCACCTGATTACAACTCTGACGAAGGCGGAAGTTCATCCGCCGAAACATGTAAGGTATGTCAAATAACACAAACCGCGTCTAATAAAAAATGACCTAATAATAAGTTAGGATTAACAAAGTTTTACTTTTACTTTAGAATCTGATGCATTCTGATTTTTTCACTAGAAAAAGGTGAATCTTTTGGGTGGGATAAAGCAGAAAACACTCTAGGTGTTGGCATGCAATGACAACTTGTTAAAAATCAGGAAAAAAGGTTCAAAAGTCAGGGAGCGTGGTATTGACTGTATATGAGAACTGGACTGAGGAGCCCTTCCCCCTGGCGTTCCAAACAGGAAGTACCAGCTGGCTCCAAGAAGCCAAAATCCCATAGATTTTATAGAATAAAAAATATTGCTCAGTCATTGTATTTGCCAAAATAAAAGAAAAGACAACTGGAAACATTTCATTGGAGGTGGAAGAAAACCTTTCTGTGACATCACGGTTACTCGATCCAGTTCTCATATGCGGTCATGGGTCTGTGGTGTAGCGAGGAGGTTCAGGTCTTCATCTATGTGACAATTAGAGGTCCAAAGAACCAAAGTTAGACAGAAATCAGCCAATGGTCAGGTTCAAACTTTCTTCTTTTCTGATGGATATGGGTTTGTGATTTACCGAAATCTCAGTGAGGATAATTGCTGCCGTCAGGGGTTTCGCTCATCTTTACCTCCTTCTATCAGTTTTCATAAAACATTTCAAGTGAAAGATTGGCGTGATTATAGTTTTTGTTGTGTGGAGGGAAATCTGAAAATGTTCTCAGAGTTATGGTGTTAAGAGAGTGGGCCGTTGTTCCGGACTTGCTGGCAGACGAGTGACGTTTCCAGTGAAAGTCAAAATGGCTCCATGCAGCAGGATGAAGCTGTCTGGGTGGCGCTGGGAAGGCCTGGACGGATGCTTTCATGGTCGTTAAGCTATTTGACTGTAGGTGCACCGAACAGGCAGCCGTTCGTTTTTCTGCCTGCCTGCCTGCCTGACTGAGTGGGCGGCTGGCTTTTTGCCTGCGTACTTGGTTGTCTGGCTGGCTGGGAGCCTGGTTGGCACAGCCCGCGTCCCAAAGCCAGGCCCCTGCACCCCACCAGATCGTAATTGGGTTAAGTTTGTCCGCCACAGATAACACTTCCTCTTTCTTCGGAGAGTTCAGGAACAAAAAAACTGGCCTGGCACTAATGACGCTCTTTGACAGGCCTCTTTTCTGAAGAGGTGGAGGGAAATTAGGAAGAAGGGGGCGGCTTCCCTGCAGGGGGAGTTTGTCTGGGGAGCAGTGGCATTGTTAGGATCTGAGCAGGAAGGAAAGCGAAGCAAACCAAGTTAAATTTGTTTTTTTGTTTTTTGCAGAAATCACATTTGCACTGTTTCCTTTTAACGAGCCCTCATGGCTGAACCCTGAGAGACGTGCACACAGCGGAACACGAGCATGAGCGTCCACGTGCCTGTGCGCACAGCGTGTCCTGTTTCTGTTCTAAACCAACACTCAGTGGGTTTTTTCTGCTTTCGAGCAGAGAACATGGGGAATGCTCACTTTCAAGATTCCTAAAAATAAATGCACTGACCTTCCTAATGAAATAACAGGCTTTCTGAAATGTTTCCCAGTATTAGTATTTGTGACTAACTGAGGGATGTTTGCAGAAAATAGTCACTTTTAGTTCTTCAGATCTAAGGAATAAAGGAAACTTGCACTTTTGCATTTTCAACAATCCAACTGAGTAAAACAGATATTTGTTTTTAAGAAAAAATAACTTTTCTAATATACCTGACTCTATGTAACAAGTGACTATCTTGACTACCTATAGATGAGGGGGAATAATTGTTATGACAAGACGTTTTGGAGACAAATCAGAAAAGAAATGCTTCTTGCTGCATCCAACAGAATTCTGGAGGAGAATCAGCTGAAGAGAACTTTAGCACCAGCACGGCAGCAGATCCAACTCTGAATAGATCCAAATGAATTTACTGAAGTGTTCTTCTCAAAGTCTTAACAATCTTTTCATTCTTAGCTTTGTTACAAAGTCCTGCTCTGGTTTTCCATCTATTACCATTCCATCTATTACTTTAAACAAAATGCATCGTCATGTTCTCTTTTTACCTGTTTTTTGGACATGGGAAACATTCTTAGGAAAACATTTCAACAAAAACATGAATGTCACTAACAGTTGGGAAATGTCTACTTAACCCTTGTGCTATGCTAGGCACTTTAACATTGGGAGTTGGGTCATCTAGACCCACTAGACAGTGCTCTGAACAATTTTTCTCCAATGATTTGTGATCTTCACTGGTGTCCATGGATTACATGAAATCTTTCCACCTTTATCCACCTTTGTCATGGTAGGGAGAACACGTCAATGTAAGGGTGGGGTCATCTAAGATAGCAGAAGGGTTAAAGAACCTCAATGCCGTGTCACACAGCCACTAGATACGCTGTGCGCATACTACACAGATGGAAATTGGTCATACGTGGAAATATTTGGAAAAAGTGAGAAAAGTTGTGGTTCTTTACCAGGGGTGTTTAACTAATTTTTTATTTATGTATGACCACAAATTGGAGTGTTCAGATTGTATTTCTAGTGTCATTATGATTAGTTTTATCCTTACTGGTACATGATATCTATGGGAGAAGAAAAAAAGTTTTATCAAGAATTTTTATTTTTCTAGAAACAAATTCTAGTCACAACGATCCGTGTTTCCCAAATTAAGATTATTTTCCTATGGATAACTTTCTTCACAAGATTGTTTTTCTTGCAAGACAGAAAATAAGACAAATTTGGTTGAAACAAGTCTTTTTAGTTTCTTACGATTCAGTTTTTGCAGTGCAGGAGTGTACGTCCTTCCTTCTCTCCTGATTTGTGATGACACAACAGATTCAACAAACTTTGTGATGACAAAATGCACTCCAGTTCTTTTACCAAAATGGATACAATCTAGACATTTAATATTCATTTGGCATTTTAAAACCATCAATAAAAACGTCTTTTTACAGAAAAAGTCATTTTGAAAAGAACCGGATTACAAAAACTGTAAAACTAAATGAATTAACTCAGTAGGGGTGGGATTATATAAATTCGCTTCTTCCCACTTCTTTTCAAGCAATAAATCAAACTCTACTTGACTTTAGTCAATAATCTCTGTATTTATTTAAGCAAAATGTAATTTAAGTGACTTTTTTGTTTTGTTTTATTTTCAGTCTTTTTAAATTATGCATTTCAACATTTCTGTAATGAGTCTGACAAATATGTGTAATTCTTTATTGCTTTGACTACAATGCTTGAAATAAATCAATAAATTAATTCAAAATTTGTTAATTTTTTATTTGAAGCAACAAAAACAAAATATCTATAGAACATACCAGCTTCAAACATAAAAACCTGCATTTTGGGATTTTGTGGTAAAATAAAAGGTGTCATAATAATTTATTTAGGTATTGTTTGCTGTGCTGGAAAATGGAAAAGATGTTTAGTGGTTCCCCTTCAGTCAATTGGAATTGACCGCTTGCAGCTTGTGATTGGACCTTTTTTTTGTTTGCATCACATGTACACGAAAAAGCAAAGACGGCAAAAGAAACTGACAAAGTTTATCAGAAATCAATCATTTACTTCCCAATTTATACCTTTTTACCAACATGATCTTGTTGGTTTCATCTGATGCTGTTACTCTCAGTGTTCAATCCATTTTTCAGTTCATATCTGTATCTTTTACATCCCTGAAGATGACTCGACTTCTTTGACGAAGCAGACATCTTCATTTCTGGACGGACGACGTCATAACTGCAGCTTTTGAGCCTGAGTGTAAAACGAAGAACCTTAACAGGCGCTTAAAAACAAACACTTAAAAAATGTTGACCTTTCTGTCTGTGTCTCTGAGCGCTTTTTATTCATAGGTAACTGCGGGTGAAATCTTCTCCCTCAATTTCAGATAATGAGCGCAGCTTATGCTGCCACAAACACACCGCAGGCGACTGCAGCCCATGAGCAAACACAAGCCTACATGCTTCTCCCCCCGACACAGGTGTGAAATAATGCAGCAGACAGCACCAAAACGATGAGCAGGACCCTCTGATGCTCACCTTTACCGTCGTGTCCCGCCTCACATTAAGCGCAGGTTAAAAAACAGATTTGGGAGTCAGTATTTAAATCAGTTTCATTTCTAATTATTCTCTGTAAAAATAGACAATATCTGGGGCAAAAGCGATGAGATGGAACGCTGTTGTCTGCAGAGGGGAGGCCCAGCGGAGCTGGCGAGAGTTCAACCCAGCAGAAGAGGAGTGAGGAGGCTGATCATGGAGGATGGCAGAGAGTGCTTTAGGCTGCATAAATATAACATGAAC
Source organism: Oryzias sinensis (assembly GCA_037389245.1). Taxonomy (NCBI): domain Eukaryota; kingdom Metazoa; phylum Chordata; class Actinopteri; order Beloniformes; family Adrianichthyidae; genus Oryzias; species Oryzias sinensis. Next base: position 5,313,751 of record CM074499.1, read on the forward strand.
TCTGTGCAGCACAATGGGGCCGTGTTCAGGAGCGCTTTGTTCAGGCGTGGAGAACAAACCTGCTCACCACAGGAATATCATGCTCGGATACCTGGAGAGTGTGAGCACGACACACAGGCATGCGGCGTGCCCGCTGATGCCTGACCCCCGGATCTGCGCTCTGGCTCTCACCCCTTTTTGTGGAAGCTGGCTTTCGTCTCTCTGCATGGAAAGGCTGGCGTGAAGCGTTCATCAGCGTTTCTTACAGACACGGCGGCTTTCACTTTGCAGATATTTCCATAATACCTCAGAGTCCTTCTTTAATCCAGCAGCTTTTTAAAAATGCATTTCATAATGACATTAATAAGTTATCTTTTGCTCTCAGTTACAGCAGAGGTTTACCTTAGCCCTTGTGCTATCCTAGGCACTTTAAGATTGGGAGTTGGGTCATTTAGACCCACTAGACAGTGCTCTGAACAATTTTTCTTCAATGATTTGTGATCTTCAATGGTGTACATTAAACTTTCCACCTTTATCCACCTTTGTCATAGTAGGGAGAACACGTCAATGCAAGGATGGGGTCATCTAAGATAGCACAAGCGTTGAAGGGCCTATACCATGCAAAATCAACGTTTTCTGCCTTTAAGTGTATTATAATATTCATTCCTCAGCAAAATAAATTCCAAATTGGTATTTTGATCAGTTCATCCATTTTCTGAGTATTCCTCTAAAAACCTGCGTTCTGATGACCAGCCCCTCCCAACCCACAAAAACAGGCGGGTTCTCACACCGGACGTAGACCTGTAAGAACAGCCTCCTCCAAGAAAAGTCTGCGCTGCCAGCACTGCCCCCCAGGCTAACACCCACTCTCTCCACGGAGCTAGTCGTCTTTGACATAAACGTTTTCCTTTCCTTGGTTGTGTCCGCCCTGTGACTGGAAGGTCGGGAGTTCGAATCCAGGTCGAGTCATACCAAAGACTCTAAAAATGGGACCCAATGCCTCCCTGCTTGACACTCAGCATGAAGGGGTTGGATTGGAGGGATAAATACTCCAAATGGTTCCTGAGTGCAGCTGTGCCTGCAGCTCACTGCCCCCCCCAGGGGGTAGGTCAAATGCTGAAAGCAAATTTCACACAAATAGGTGCTTGACAGCTTTCCCTTCAACCTCTGTGCCGGTCACAAGCCCGGTTGCTTTGAGAAGGTTGCGTCAGGAAGGGCATCCGGCGTAAAACATTGCCAAGTTTACCATGCGACTTGTTCGCTGTGGCGACCCCTGATGGGAGAAGCCGAAAGAGAAAGGAAGGTGCTTGACAGCTAATGAGACTTTGCAAAAGTTTGGATTTAGAGGCCGACTACATGTTTTCCAGATTGTAAAAGAACTCAGGAAAAAAACAATATTTAAAAAGAAATCGTTTTTTTGTGTGTTCCAAGGTTTATGTATTATCACATACATGAAGATTGTTTAGTAGGCTTAAGAACTTTTTTTTTAGTTTCCTAATTTTCAAACACAAACATAAATGAAAAATCAAAACAGCGGTTTTAAAGACATAAGACAAAACAGTGTGCTGGAGAAAGAGTGGGCTCTGACCTGCTTTATTTGTGGTTTCCAGCTTATTTTGTCGTCCATAATTACTCCAAGAAACTTGATTTCTGTCACTCTTTCCAGAACATGGTCATCAATGGCAACTTTTATTTCTAAATCTGCAGGAATGTGGCGATTTCCGAAAATAATGAATTTAGTTTTGTAAACACTGAGTGAGAGTTTATTTTTGTCAAACCATTGTTTTAGTTTCCCTAAATCTGTATTAACTATTTTTACAATTTCCCTGAGGTTTTCCTCTGTACAAATTATACTTGTGTCGTCTGCATATAAAAAGAATTTGCGTGTATTTGACACCAAGTGTATGTCATTAATGTAAAGGATGAACAGTGTGGGACCTAATATTGACCCTTGTGGAACTCCACAGCTTAAATCTAGTAGGGATGATTTACAGTCATCCGGTTGGACAAACTGCTGCCAGTTATTAACGTAACTGTTTATATTTTTGTACCGCTGCTTCAACAGTTCTGTTTTTTAAGAATCGTTTGTATAAACTGTTCTTTTTTTTGGATGCGTTTCTCAGTGCACTTGTCATCCATGGGTATTTGTTATGTTGTTTTCTATCACAAGATTTTGTAAGTGGGCAGTTTTTGTCGTATATTGATGTAAACTCCTGCATAAATCTTTCATAGGCTGCGTTGACATCATTGCTTTCATTCAGAGTTTTCCAGGTTTGTGCTTGTAGTTCTGATTTAAATGTGTTTTTTGATTCCTCTGTTAGTTTCCTTCTCTTTTATTTCTCTGCCAACGCATTCATCATTTGCAAATACTGGGAGGTGGTCGCTGATGTCTGTCATTAGCAGTCCGCTCTTTATTTTTTTCTAGGCAGCTTGTGAATATGATGTCTATCAAGGTTGCGCTGTTTGTTGTTATTTTGCTGGGTTTGTTGATTAATGGACATAGGCTTAAACTGTACATTGCATGCTTGAAATCTTCTGTCTTGTTGTGACTGTTTGGGTTCAACAAATCTAAGTTAAAATCGCCACAAAGAAACATTACCTTTTTGGAAATATTAGCAAACCTTTTTACAATCGCACTTGTAAAGGTTTCCATGTCTGATGCAGAGGCTCGATACACGCAGCTGACTGTGACGTTTCTCCATACTAATCTCTAAAGATATATATTCCATGACATCGTCAATACAGCCTGACATTGCCTCCACAACTTTGTGCTTAAGACTGTTATGTATATAAAGAGCTACCCCCCGCCTTGCTTATTTTTCCTGTTCGCACAGTGAAAGTCTTATGTAGCTCTCAAGCTGGACGTGTGAGCCCTTTTCTGCCTTTAGCAAGGTTTGTGATATTGTTTTGAAAGGTTTGCTAAATTGTTGCAAGTATTCTTCAATGGTTTGGTAATTCGCCTATAAGCTTCTGCTGTTCAAATGTATGATTGAGAGTTCGTGATTAGGATTTGTGTTTCTATTGTGAACATCTTCTGTGTAATAACTGCAGTGGTTATTCACAAAGTCAAAGAAATTGATATCTGGGTCAATGTCTACGTCCATAGTTGTGTATTATTTTTCATTCTTGTTAGAGTAGCATGGTAACGACACTTTAAAGCTTCCTATGAAACATAAAGAGATGAGGGAAACTGCCTGTTTTTTCTGTAATAAAACAAAGGAAAACGGAAAAGGAAAAAACAAACAGAAAAATGATGGATTGAAATCATTTTTTGGAAGAACTGCTCCTTTCTTCGTTCTTTTGTCCTCTTCTGATTTGAGCTCATTTTAGGCAACACTGGCATCAAATGAGCAGTTTGGTTGGCTTCTATGGCAAACTGTTGATCCATTGGGCTGGAGGCGCTGAAAACCCTTTTTTGCTTTGAAAGCAGACTGAAATCTATGGTAAGCCAAAAGTATCATAAATCACCAGGAAAAACAGTACAGAAGGATGTTTTGGCCGTCAAAAATGTGTTTTTTTTAAGCAAAGTTTGCAAGTCTTGTACACCATCTTTCAAGACGGGCGTAAAAAGTTTTATCACGTTTAAAACCAAACGTCATGCTACTATAGATATGATTATCAGATATCTGCAACAACCAGCAACATCATGAAAATTCAAAAAAGAAAAGAAAGACAAACAGACCAAGGTACCTTTATGGGGAGAGCAGACAGAGATCTACCCAGTAAACAATCTCTCTCCACTCTTTTCTGCTGCACTCCCCTTTTATTAAGTTGTTTTGGGTTTTCCCTAAGTTACACATGCGCTGAACTATAAGGAGGGGAAACAGATAAAAACACAGCTGCAGCGCTATCAGAAACATTAATTGCAACAGTCCATCCTTCCACAGTCTTCTCACATCATCTCCGGACCTGCAAAGCCTTTTCTCACGGATAAACTAACTCAGAGCGTCCTTCGGTTCATTTTAGACACAGCTAACAGAGGTTCTCAGGAGAATGCTGAAAAGACGCAAAGATAATCATTTTCTCCCAAGGGTGTCACCTCTACCTTCCTGTGAAACAGAGTTGGACACACACACTTCTGCAAACATGATTATATCACCTATAGCTAGGTGATGCATAAAATAAGCAAATATGAGAAAACTTATATACATTATTCCGACAATATCCATTAGAAATTCTCTCTGTTAAAAGTGTTTCTATTTCTAGAGATAAATCTGTTCATTCAAACTGTAAAAAAAAAGAGAATGAAACTTTGACAATCCTCTTTACTTTAGAGCACCGTCATATACAAGTTAAAGTTTTGTGTTTGACCACCAGTGCCATGAGTCTCAGTTCCCACTCCTCCTCCTCTGGTTATGGATAAACGTTTCACAGGTTCACAAAACAAGCTCCTGTGTCATCGACAGAAACCATCTTTGCAAGTTTGCGGCGGAGCACCGCCTGCTTCTGGTCTCCAGAAAACGCGATTTTAATGTATTTTGCATGAAAGGAGAACATAATGGGCCGTGACTAATGCACAGTAGCTAACAGTTAATGCATGAATGGATCAAAGGTGGCTTTGCAGAGGGAGTGTAACCACAGCAACAAACGCAGAATGCATTTATGAAAACACACTCACAAATCTGGCACTTTGTCTTCTGACCCCCCCCCCCCCTCTCTCTCTCTCTCTCTACCCTCCATGACTGTAAAACCAACTGCTGTTAAGGTATGAAATCCTTAAGCCAAATCCCCATTTTGGAGCCCTAAAGCTACATCTGTGCTCACTCTCCTCCTTTGACGTCCTGTCGGTAACGATTCCTGCCGGACGCACTGAGTGGCTGCTTGACGTTTTCTAGTTGTGTGCCCGAAAACGCCAAATCCGTGTGGAGATGACAGAGGGTGTAATCGTGAGCTATGTGATTCAACAATAAGACTCTTAGAAGCTTTTCAGAGCGAGGCCTGTCCTTGACCCTTAAGGAGCTTGTAATGCGGCTTTTTCTCCTCTCTTTGTATTTACCGGCTGAAACAAGGGGGGGGCTGCAGGGGCGGGGGGAGGACCAACCACCGAGTGAGGGCTTTTGCCCCTTAATGCCAGAGGCATACTGGGGGGAGGCACACTGGTCTCCTGGCATGCGCTGATTTCATTTGGAAGGATGGGTGAGGCAGAAAGGAGGGAGCAGGGGGTGGTGTGTGTGTGTGTGGTGGTGTTGGTGGTGGGGGCAAAGAAAAGACCCCCCCACACACACGGCAGGGGATCAATCTTGAAGGCTGCTCTGTCTCTTCGTGGGGGGGTGGGGGGCAGGGAGGCTCAATCTGCAGCCCTGCTGGTCAGCACAGGGAGCTCCAAGTTGCCCGGCTATCCATGACAACCGGAGATGGCAGAAGGAAAGTCGGAGAGAGCTCAGAAAACTGAGCAGCAGAGATTTCATTTTCCCCTCTTTGTTTGACTTTTTTCCCCGTTAGAAAAGGCATGAATGCACACGTCAGTCCCAATGAACTTTGTCTGTAGAGTCGGACGCTTTATTTTCAGAATAAAAGCACCTGTTCAAGGTCGGGCCTGAAAAAGGCCCAAAAAGAACGGGAATAGTTGTGGACGGAGAGTTTGTGCAGATTGGAAACATCAGGTGATAGAAATCCACAGGTTTGTTGTCGTCTCAATCTGCTCCTTTGTGGAAAAGCATTTCAGACCCCCGAATTTCCTTGGTCCTCCCAGATATCCTCAAAACAAAATGAGTTTTTAAAGGACAATTCCACTTTTTAAAGAGTCTGCAGAAACCAGCAATGACCATGTCACTGAGGCGTCCAGGAAAACAATTGAAAACAATGTGTGGAGAACAATTATGATCCACTCTTTGCAGCAGAGGATTTTCCAGTTTTAAGGAATGTTTGAGGTCAGATTCTCACACCGGATCCTTACTAAGATTTTTCCAAGCAGAAACAAAAGACCCCCTGCTGAGTTTGAATCTTTGTTCTCCTGAGCTGGAGCCCCTGGCCTAATGGAGGAGGTTCTTCTTCTGAAATTCCAGTAAAGAAAAAGAGTTCATAGTTTCACAATTTTTATGAAGTCATCCGCATCTCTGAGCTGCAATGCAGCTCCATACCGCTACACCTCCACGATTTAATATCTTCAGAGGCGGAGCTACAGCTAAAAGCTTTGCTTGCTACTTGCCGTCTTAATTTTTTAATCAATATTAGTATCATTATAGACAAATATTAGAAAAAAACATCAATACAAGCACTAGTGATAACTCCTCAGCTGAATTAACTGCTATTTTAATATTTAAAATAAAATATAATATATTATAATATAATGTAAAATGTTCTAGGTTCACTGCTGTTTATTTTATAGTCTTCATAAAATAAGAACTGGTGGAAAACAAAAAGGTGACCAACGACTTCTAAAAAGATGTGGTGCAATCACCTATTTGATTGAATGGGTCCTGTCGCCGGTTGGCTACCAGATCGGTCCAAGCCTGCATATGCTACCCAATCTGTAACGGCTACCAGATAGGTCCAAGCCTGCATATGCTACCCAATCTGTTACAGCTACCAGATAGGTCCAAGCCTGCATTTGCTACCCAATCTGTAACGGCTACCAGATAGGTCCAAGCCTGCATTTGCTACCCAATCTGTAACGGCTACCAGATAGGTCCAAGCCTGCATATGCTACCCAATCTGTAACGGCTACCAGATAGGTCCAAGCCTGCGTTTCCTACCCAATCTGTTACAGCTACCAGATAGGTCCAAGCCTGCATTTGCTACCCAATTTGTAACGGCTACCAGATAGGTCCAAGCCTGCATTTGCTACCTAATCTGTAACGGCTACCAGATAAGTCCAAGCCTGCATTTGCTACCCAATCTGTAACGGCTACCAGATAGGTCCAAGCCTGCGTTTGCTACCCAATCTGTAACGGCTACCAGATCGGTCCAAGCCTGTGATTGCTACCCAATCTGTTATGGCTACCATGTAGGTCTTAGCCTGCGCTAATACTGTATAACGTCAATTCCTCTTTGTGACCAACATTGCAACAGTTGAGCAAATCCATGAACATCTGATGACGTACTCTGACCGTAAAATGCTTTAGCCGAAGTGATGTAACATCTGCATATGTGGAGACTGACCGGGTAGCCTTACAGATCTGGTAGTGACAGGTCCCAATCAAAGGCAGTTTTTAATCTGCAGTTGTCTCCATTTTCACAGGATAAGACATCCCCAAACCTGTGCAAACTGTGCATTATCTGCAGTTACATGCACTACTGTATTAGATACATATGTTCCAATGTTGAAGTTTGTATGGGGGATGAAGCTCATTTATTTGATTTCTTTTACTTTCAGACTTTTGTTGAGGCTCTAAACTGCTGCCAATATGGCCGACCTACATCGAGCTTAATTTGAGTAATTTAAAATTGTAAAGGAGACATATAGGCATGTAAACGCCATCATTTCATTCAAACTGTTTCTAAGTCAACTTAAAAATAAACACACAAAAATGTGTATCTACATAAAACTGGAACTCTGACTGTAATACAAATAGTTGCAACAAAAGATGCAACATTCTAAAATCAAATCAAATAAATTACTCTTAAAGATAAATTGTTGTTGCACATTTGTGTCGTGGATTTCCTGTAAGATCTGAACCAAAGGTACTCTGAAGTTGGCTTTCAGTTAAATGTGATGGTAAGTTTTGTCACACACCTTCTACAATTTCTTTCTGTCCCATTAGAGAAAGTGGTTTACACCCCAAAACTTAAAAACCACGCATGCACCTCACCTTATAAGGCCTGTGTATAACTGCTAAAGTTCTAAAGCTGATTTGTTTGACTATTAAATATTGATGCCCCGATCTGGGTGGGCGCTGCGGCAGTGTTCCTATGGATGACCTGGTTCCTAGGATAAATGGATTCCCAATATACTGTTTCCTCACAGCAGAGACAAGCCAGAAGTGTCTTTTGTTGGTATCTTTCATAATGATTCATGTTTTTGTGCCAGAATTCATTGTGTGTGGGGTCTTGGGCTGTATGTGTCAGAGGAGGAGAGGAAGGAGGGCAAACGGGTGGATTGGTTTTAATTTCAAATTTGATGGCCACCTTTTTTTTCTTTTAGTCTTTGTCTATTTGTCTGTCCCAAGCTTTAAAATGTCTCTTTTTTTTTATAAATAATGTTTGATTTGATCAATTTTCTTTGGTTATGGGAAACATCTTTTTCCCAAAATGTATTTAAATCGAATCGACAGAGTATTTCGGCAGTGATTCTCTGACCTGTATCTTTTGTTTTGGCTGAGCCTTTTTTGAAAATTCATGAAGACAAAGTTTAATGTGCGTCTTGACAAAAGATTAGGAACCACCGCTTTGACACTCGATCTACAGGAATTCATTCAAATGACACTGGCCGTCACTTTGACCCCATGAACACTTCAGGACACTAAATGAAAACTATAGTTAGTTTTATTTTATAAACATTTGTGGGAGGCAGAAGTAGAGCGGCCCGACCTCTAATCGGAAGATCACAGGTTTGGTTCCTGCCCCATTCGCCGACGTGTCAAAGTGGACATGACGCTAAACCCCACGTTGCTTCTGGTGGTCATAGGTTGGCGCCAGTGTTTGGCAGCAGAGCCGCCATTAGTGTGTGAATATGTGGTTGATGGGACTTGGACAGTGAAGCTGTTTGGGCTTTCTAAGAAGGTAGTAAAGCGTTATTAAGAAAACACCATTTCCCATAGAATATTACTCTCATCAGGCCTTTTTTAATTCATGGCAACCTCAGTAGCTAATTTTTTTCAACCTGTCATTTCTGTCTCTCTTGGTTTTAAAATAAAGCGATAAAGCGGAAAAAGGTTCAGGTAAAAGTAGCAAATAATTCATTTCAATTAAATTTTATGTATATAAAGCCTAATAGTACAACGCAGTTGTCTCAACAGGCTTCAAATAGTGAAACATGTTTGTAAAAAGCACAAAGTCACTTCGACTGCTATGGTCATTGCAGGTAGTAAGACTCAGATCTCTTTTGTGCTTTGAGATTTTAATAAGAAAACAGTTTTAGAATAAAATGTACACACATTTAGGAAAAATCAGGGTCCTATTGGCTCAAAGGTTACTTTTTAACCAAGTTAAGATGTTGCAAATTTTAAAAGCAGCCACATTGCACATCTCAGTATTCTTGTGTTGAAATCCCACTCTGATCGTCTTTTGATCTATCTTCAAAGCGTTCCCAGTGTTCTTTTAATTACTTTTTTATACTAGATTAATAAAAAGTGTTTGTTATCTAGGAGTTTAATAAAAATTTGCCTAAGTTGTGGGCAGGACCGTTGCTGTAGTAACCCCACCCCTACTTCCATTTGTTACTGTGCTCTGCTGCTAGCTTACAGCCACTTACACCCCCAACAACCTATCCTGACCGTCGGTGAGCATTATTAGAGTTATCCAGCTGTACAGTTTTGAGCCAGATGCCAGGTGGATGCATCGGAATGGAGCAGAGCAGGGAGCTCGTGTCCTGCCGTTGAAGCTTCTACAACTTGCTCAGACACAACAATTTGAATGAGAAAACTACTCAGAAATGCAATTTTAATTTTATTTAATTGTGTCTTCTATCATAAGAAAAATGCTACAATAACATGTTAAAAAACAGCTTCAAAGTGACGGTTGTATTTATTTCTTTTTGTTCCTCTCGATTCATTTTCCTCCAGATGTAGTAGCGCCGCTCAGCCACAGCTGGGCGCTGTTGTCTAACTCAGCCCGGCTCCCGCCTCTCTCCCTCCGCCTGCCCTGCCTGCCTGCCTCTCCGCCTCAGCCAACCCGGGCTGTGCCGAGCTGCTCCCTGCGGGATCAGAGCGCTCCCCCGCCGGGACCCTTCTCTCACATCCCCCTGCTGGGACGCGGCTACATTTCCAGCCAAGCACTGCCTGCCTTGGCTTTATTATGTGTGTCTGCGCCGCAGCCCCGCCAGCAGAGGCAGGCAGAGGAGGAGGAGGAGGAGGAGGAAGACTGGTAGCCAGAGTCAGGACAAAGAAAAAGCAGGGAGACAGAGGCTAGTGGAGGGTTAGGCTGGAGCAGACACTCACACCGGAGGCAGGACTGGGGGGGTCACAAAAAAAAAAAAAAAACCTGAACGCAGGGGTAGTTTAAAGCAGCATTCCCATCGGGGGGGCGGACTCGCGGGGGAAGCGCGCAGCGTTCACGCCACCAGAGCAAACACCGACATGCTCAGAGTAGAATAGCGGGTCGGAACGCGGCAGTGGAGGGTTCGATACCCGGACGACAGGAGGTGGCGGAGGGGAAGCAACGAAATACAGTCTCTGTAAACTGAAGGACGCGCGAGGAGAGACGCCACGCGCCCTTCCAAACCATTTAACCCCCACGAACACGTCAGCGCGCGCGGACGCTGCGCTGTCACCTTTCCAGAAATAGAGCGCGCGGGGTCCAGCCGAGCTCAGGTGCTTGCCACGCGCGTGGGTGGAAGGAAAAGAAGAAGAAGAAGAAGAAGAAGCGGGAGCCGCGCGACTCGAGGAGCAGCAGATAAGCGACGGGAGCTGAAGGAGGCTCCGCGGAGCGAAACTTCTCCCCGTTTGTTCTACAGGTTGCGCCGTCGAGGAGCGCCTCACTCCCGGCGTCCGCGGGATCCGTCCGCCGCCCGGAGGCTGACGGTGCCGCATTGCAACAGGCGGAGGAGCAGAAGGAGGAGACTCAGGAGGAGGAACGCTAATCCGCCCGCTTGGTTATCTGAGAACACGGAACAGAAACAATTACCAGAATTAGGAGAGAAAGTAGTGCGGGAGCGGCGATGTCCAGAAGAAAGCAGGCCAAACCGCGCTCCGTTAAAGGTAAGAAACTGTTCGGACCGAGAGGAACCGGGCCGGTGATTTCTCACCTGCCGGTACTTCTTTGGGCAGGTAACCCGCGCGCATTTCTGTGGTGGAGCTGTCTGGAAGTTGCGCGCGGGTTTGGGTCTCGGGGAAGTTGATGCTGTGATGTCAAAGATCTGCGGACTTCCCACCGCGGTCCTCCTGCTGCCTGGACAGCTGTTAGAGTGGACAAATAAAGAAGTATTCAGTCAGAACAGCTCTAGTTGATGCAGTTCTATCACTCTGTTTAGTATTTGAAACTTTATTGAAGCCGGTTCTGTTGTTTATTGTTCCTCTGAAGGTTGTGTGAAAGCAGGCCTGCTGCTGGAATGGGTGAGTGGGCATCTAGCATGGGGGGCGAGGGTGGTGGTGGTGGGGCATGTGGTGTCCTTGGCCTTCCTGTTTCCTTTATGGGACCCAGATGGGCAGCGGGACTGGCTGACCATGTGCCGCCCCCCCCCCCTTCCCCACCCCTCCCCGTTTCCTTCCAGGCTTCTGGTGCAAATCTGCAGTCCTGATGTTTCCTTATGGAGAACGGAGGAGGTTTCTGTGGCTGGAAGGCAGATTTCAGAGGAGCAGACGGACTGAAGGCTTTATTTTCCATCCTCCTGTAGCCCATCACTGTTGGGTGGAGGATGGATTGGTTTTCCTCCTTGTTGGTGGAGCAAAAAGAAGAAAAAACCCTGACATAAGTGAACATTTATTTCAAACATGTATGAGAGACGGCAGTGAGGTGCAGGTGATGCTCTAGTCTCAGAGCAGGAAATCACAGATTTCTCTGTGATCAGTGAGGAACGGGAAGAGGGCTTGTTTGTTTGTGGACCAGTGCATTTGTGTGTGTGTGTGTGTGTGTGTGTGTGTGTGTGTGTGCGACAGCCGGGATAACCAGAGCTTAGCTTTAGTCACGCAGCCAAGCGAAGCAGAGCGGAGCGGACGAGCAGCAAACGCAGCCTTGCTGTCCTGCAGAAAGCGCCATGTGCTGGCGTGTTTGTGTGTGTGTGTGTGCTCCTGCACACGCCTGCCGCTATCTCCCATCCGCACCTTGCCCCTCTGACAGCTTGGCAAGACCTGGCATTGGGGAGGAAAAAGAGGAGGTAGAGAGAGAGGGGGGGGGGGGTGAAAAAGGGGGCAGCGCAGCAGGTGAAGGGGTGGAGGCGGAGGCCGGGCGGAGGTGAGCATCACCAGAGGATTATCTGTGTTTTCATGTTCTCCTGTCTTTCACCTGCTCACCCAACTCTGACTGGCTGTTTGGCTGGCCTGCCCGCTTGCTGGCTGGCTTACTGTCCAGCCAAGCATGCCACAACAAAAACAAAGACTCCTCGTCCATCTCTGCTGCAGATTAACCCCCCTCCCCCCTCCCCCCTAACAGGTGAGGGCTTCTCTCCCCTCATCCGAAAGCCGCATCCCGACTTTTCCTTCTGAGTCCCGAAATTTCTCACCCGAAGAAAGTTTAGCCACGTCGTGTTTTTAAATAATAAAAGTAAATGTGCACATTTCAAAGTTCACTTCTGCAAGTTTTAAAGGTCAGGAAGGTCAGGAGTTTCTCTGCAGAAATGCCTCTGCTGGTGAGATGACCTCCAGGATCTTGATTTCAGCCGGATGTGCTGCATTTTGAAGTGCGATCGTACTCCATGGCCAGGCTCAGAGGCAGTTTCTCTGCGTTTGCACAAACTATGGGATGTTTGCGTCCAGAATTAGCCGAATGTGTTCTTGGATTCAGCTCCAAGCTTGTGCTTCCTCCTTTTTATCCCAACTTTGTCTGCTCTCCAATGGGTTTCTGTTCAAACTACTGAAGCTTTATTGACAACTTCTGATGCTGGATTTGGTGTGAAAGGCGTAATTCACACTATTTAGGAAGCACAGGACAGTTGGACATTGTCCTGTGCTTCCTGTGAAATTAAAGTTCTCATATTAATAAGAAAAAAACTTATTTCATTTTCAATCATTTGTTTTTTTATGCTAAAAGAGGATTCTACCTCACGGCTCTGCAACCTGAGTCTCCGGAGCCACATGTGGCTCTGTTATCCTCCATTGTGGCTCTTTTGCTTTAAAGAAAATGATTACAATTTGAATAAACTAACAGTAATTTTAATTTATAAATCTTAGCTGTGGTTTATAAATAGAATAAGCTTGGAGCTCATTTTGCTGCACAAGTTGCTGTTCAGAGGGAAAGTTCTGCATTAAAAAAAATCTGATTTTTCACCAATATTATCATTTTTATATTTAATAGTAAAAGGAGAAAAACTCATAAAGATAGAAAACACCGTATTTGACTTTCCTGCATTTTAAATTCAAGTAAATCTGCTGCATAGGGATCCTAGTATTTTATTTTGAAAGGAACTTCTATGAGTTGCTGTTTAAAAGACTTAGAAAAAAATCAACTCTGTTTTAATTAAATCATGTAAAAGGGACATTTTAGTAACAAAAACATTTCATGTATTTTTCTAAATGGTGAAGTGGGACTTTGTGGTTCTGGTTGGGTTATGATCAGAAAGAACCTGGACCGCATGGCTCAGTTTGGCTATAGACCCCTGACCTACGTCATTATTGTCAATATTAAAACAAAAGACTTGTTTTTTAACTGGAGCCTGGCAGCGAGGAAGTCTTCCTCTTTTGGGGCGGCTGTGGTGCAGAGGGTGATCTGATTGGAAGGTCGCAGGTTCGGTTCCTGCCTCGTCTGCCCATCTGTGATGTCATTTCTTTTCTGCTGCAGCTCTTCGGTTTCTACTGGGGGAACTGGGTGGGTGGAGGGAGGAATCTGGTGAGGGAGGGGTTTCATCTGTGTGTGTTTTCTGTTTTAAATCATTTTCATATTTTTTGACTATTTTATCTGCTTTTATGTAAAGCGCTCTGTGTTTTTAACCAAAAAGAAAGGCGCCATACAAAAAAGTTAGAAGAGCTCAGCCGGTTCCCACCATGCTGTCAGAACAATAAGTCTTCATTCAAGGCTATTGCTCAAACTCCATTCACAAACGCTGAGGCTGCAGACTTGCATGTTGGAGCTTGTGTCTTTTGCAAACCTTCCAGAACCTTTGTTCACTCTGGAATGGATCAGAACCATGGAGTTCTGATTATCCGAGTCCATCTTGTTTCTGGATCTGGTCCTGAAACCTTTTTATTATTATTATTTTTTTTTCATTCCATTTTCCAAGTCCCTCTCAGAGCAGAAACATCGAAGCAGGAGAAGTTGTTTCAATCTTAGATGGATTCTGGTCCGGTTGGGGCCCGACAGTGATCAGACCTCGTTAGCAGGGAGGGGACCTGACTAATTGCAGAGTGTTAATTGAACACGGACCAGCGGCACAAAACCATCAGCTTCTGAGAGAAAATGCAGGGAGGAGGGGGGGGGGGGTGAACAGGAGGAAGAAATGAGAGAGCTGGGCTCTTATCAAAATATTATTTCAGTGGATTAATCCTTCTTTAATGTGTGTCTTTAGCGAGGCGAGGAAGCAAAAATCTCATTCTGCTCCAGCAGCCTCTCCATACTATCTCTCCCCCCCTCAGCCCCTGGAGTCTCTCATGCATTATGTAGTGATGATTATTACTTAATTACACATTAATAAATCCGCTTCATTTGCAGGACATTAAACGGTAGTTGAGCGCATGTGACAGGGAGACAGAGGAGAGAGGGAGGAGGAGAAAAGGAGCACCTTTTAAGGTTTATTTGGAGTGTGGAGGAGATCTTTGCCACATTCTTCGTCCTTTCTCCATCTGCGGCTCATGCATTTGGCCCCTCCACTAGTTCAAAGGTCAGGCTGCTGCAGAATCTCCCATTTAGGGAGGTATTTGTGCAAAACCAGTGGAGTTGGACGCCTCCACAAGGTTGAGGATTCATGAGAAATACGTTTCACCAAGCGGTGAGAAGAGTAAGCCCGCAGCTGAAGCTGCTGAAATGAAAAACGGAAAGTTTGTGGAGGAAAGTTTCATTAGTGCGCAAACCTGACCCCGTCTAGGAGCTGATCGGAAGGATTTCTGGACCAATCGGCATCAATCTCTAAATAATCATGTCTGTGATTGGCTGGCTTTGTGGCACATTTGCTTGGAGCAGGAGAAAATTTAATTTTCTGTGTCAAATGGAAAACAATTTTTTGAGTACGATATATGATTTGTGTTTTCAAAAATTAAACAAATTTATTATAATTTATTTGCTAGTAAGCGAGTAACAATGATGAAATACCTTTTCGTTGACTCATACTAAGCCTGGTGTCATGTAGTAAAACAATAAGAATAAATCCTTTCTTAAATTTAGCACAGCATGTGTTTAAATATGAGCATAAACATACTAGGATGCATAGGAATGTGTCATTGTCCGTCGCCAGTTGACGTTCCTACGCGTTAGTGCATTTATCAGAACGCTTCTAGTGCGCTGCTGCATTAAAGAGCTGCATGAAGACTTTTAATTTGAAGTTCTTCTCAGTGGGACCCGAGGATGTGGAGGAATTTTCTGCCAGTCAGAACTTTCAGTTTGGAATGCTCCCCACGTTTGGGGAGCGTTCAGATATAAAACATTACATTAGTGGTTCATTTGGGGGTGAAAGTTTTGTTTTGAAGTTTTGATTGTTAACATTTTGTGGATTGTTATTGTCAGAAAAGAGGGGAAGTAATAGAAATGCCAAGTTCATAAAAATCCTCACCTATTTAAAAATATTAAGGAATTTCCCGGATGTGGGAAATAAGTTCAGCTAAGCTAAGCATAAATGTATTTATGATCATGAGTTCCAGTAATTCAAGTCTTTAGTCCAGATCATTGCAGTGACGCCACATTATCCCAGCTCTGTCTTACTATAACCTATAGAAGTGACATCACACCATAACAGGTTTAAATGTCAACCAAAATGTACCTTTTAGAACGGCTATTAATACTTAGCAAAAAGTGGCATTTATTTTCTTTAGTTGTATTCCCTTTTTATTTGTCTTTTAAGTATTTTATTGCTTTTTTGTTGTAATTTTAAGCTGTTTATCTTTCAAAACTTGTGTACTTTGTGCTTGTTGCAGTTCTTAAGTTGTAAAGTGATTTTAAACTTCATTCATTCATTCATTATTCATTCATTCATTCATTCATTCATTCATTCATTCATTCATTCATTCATTCATTTATTTATCAAAGCTTTTTTTATCTACTAAACATGAAAGCATTGGCTAAAATGAATCATTGTAGAGGAGTAAATGTTTGGATTAAAGCTTCAACTGTTTGGTCGTTTAAATTATTTGACAGAGTTTTTTTTTCCTGCGTTTTTTATGGAAAATTATTCCTTAAAAGCAGATTATGTTTTTGCTAATTTATTCAGGCAGAAGTAACAGATGAGAGCAGCCGTCCTAATCTGTCAGGATTTCATTGAAGCTTGAAGTGGTTTGTCTGAAATCAAGCTGTAAGGTGTTGGAATGCCAGCGGCGGTCCTTATCAGCTCGCAGCCTGGCGTGGTTAAGCATGCAAGTGAGCATGCCATGGCGGCGGCTTAACTCGCCTTGTTTATCAGTAGACTCGCTGGACACCCCCCCCCCCCCCTCTGAGTGTCCAAACACGCACTCGATGGGTCCAGACCGAGAACTCTCAAAGTTTCTAGAAACGACAAAAGTTTGCGTGTTAACATGTTATTTACACTCATTTTACTCTGTAGGTGTTTCAGGAAAAGTCTTCTTCCCCTTCAGGCATAAACGGCTAAATGTAATTTTATTGGATTGCCAGAACTATATATGCTCAAAATAAAAAGAAAACACGACTACACCTCCTACATATGTAGTTTTGGGAAACAATTTAAAATCAGTGGAAAACTTTTCATTGTTCAAAGTGATACAAGAACAAGCTGCTTTGATTGCGATTTTATCAATTTTCATATATTCAAGGAATTATTTGATGTATATATTTTAGTTTTATTTTGAAAAAAAATGTGGTTTCATAAAACTAAATGAGCATAAAAACAATTTTTTTTAGCATTGTGTAGCAAAAGTGCATCATCCGAAATGGTTTGAATAAAAGTATGAATAAAGTCAAATGTTTTCTTTGGGATTTAAACGATGACTGTTAGTCAGTTTCCAGTTTCTCGCCTCTCATCTCCAAATTTTCTGTCAGAAGCAACACTTTCTGCTTCTGTTTAATGTCACATTCTGCAAAGATGCATCACTGAAAATCGTAAAAGTTCCCTTATTTATCAGTGTGGAAGACTTTGTGTTGCTAACATGAGGTCGTTATGGGATGTTCAATCAAATGCTGCTTAGTTCTCTTCCGCCAGTCTTCACAGTGTTGCAAAATGCACCAGAATTCACTTGCAGGTGAACCGAAACCTTAATTCTTGAACAGAGCAGAGCTCAGGCGAGCTCCAACTCCTGCTGCGCCTCCTGAGGTGCGGCTGAACTCCATCAGCTTTTGGTAGAAATTTAGAAACGAGTCTATCGATGTTGGACTTTGACAGCGAAGGGGATTAAAGTTCAGCTCTGCGGTGCTTTGAGGAGGACTGGAGGAGTTCTGTCTTTGCCCCGTTTGCCAGAAACATGCCAGTCTGACGGCTGTGGAGTATTTTCTGCTAATATCTGCAAATGTTAGCAAAGATCAATCAAAACTCAGAAACTCTCCCATATGACGTGTGAGCGACGACGTTTTTTTGAAATGTTGAACTGTTACAGAAATGTTCATCACTCAGATGCTCCTGGTTACGTCTCCTTTGTCCATTTTTAGGAGTTTGCTTATAAATCTTTAACCGGTTCTGTCTCAGGGGCTTTATTTGTGCTACTGATTGGATCCTTAGGTCAGCTGACCATCTGGCCCCTAAACTTTAAATGTATAAAATATATAGTATATTGTTAGGTTTTATTTAGATACATTGAAAAATACTTTTATTATTTGAATTTTTATTTATTAATTAATTCTTTTAAGACTCGCTGTGTACAAAAAATTGTTCCGCTCTCGTTGTTTCAAAATTCGTTATAAATAAAGTTTAGTTGATGCGTCAGGAGATGACGCTCAGAAGAAACCAAAGATGGGTTCTGGTCCTGGCTTTTGTTCTAGAGGCTCAGAACATCGGGTCTTCCTGATCTGCTAACGGCAGTTTTATTCTGGACCAAAATGTTTTCTGTTGACATTCAGAAAACATGAAAAAAAGGAGGTTAGTTGAGGTCGGAGCAGGAACGCTCACACGTGTTCACAAAACTAACGCAACCCCCCACCCCCCACACACACCTCCCACTCACCCTTTCATCAACAGCAATGGTAGGAGGGGGGGGGGGGCAGCAGATATATTATGCATCAACCAGGTGTGCATCAGGGAATGGCTAATTGCCCCCACTACTAATGTTTAATGTACAGAAGATGAGATATGGGGGGGGAGGGGGTGCTGGGGAAAAGAGCTGGTTTGTTTAAAGCTGCGGATCTTTACTGGGGATGGAGGGGGGGGGGGCGTGATTTCTCCAAAATGAATCATTCAGCCAGTTTTCAGAATGAAACAGTTTCTGCATCAATACGGGGTGGGTGTGTGTTTGTGTGTGGGTGTGTGTTTGTGTGCGGGTGTGTGTTTGTGTGTGGGTGTGTGTTTGTGTGTGGGGATGTGGCCCGTACGGGTGCTGCGGGTTTTTGTGTCCAGGTCCGTGGAGAGTCGGAGACGGGACCGGCTGAATCGTAACGGAAGCGTAGCTGTGTGTGTCTTGCAGTTTCATTGAGGCTCGTGCGGCCACCCTTAAGGGACTTCCTGAGAAAGGAACGTACCATTGTTGCTAGACCCAATTATGTGGTACGGTGCCCTAACACCACACTGTAGTGGGGCTATAGTAAGGTGTGAGTAGTGGCCCCCCTGACAGGCCGCAAATGCTGCACACATGGTGCATGTAGAAGAAAACGTGCATGAACATCTTTTTGTTTTACCAGCTCATCAAGCGGTCTATGATCTTGGTATTTCCTTCAGGTTTGCCTATTTGTCACAGCAAATAACAAGGCATGAGGGCAGGTTGTGTCCGGACTCCTACCATACTGACTATATAGTGCATTCGCCATATTGTAATGCTGTCCGAATCTACAGTTCCAAAATCCAGTGCTCTAGAAATTTCTCAGGAGTCTCTGCAAAAAACCAGTGTGCATCGATAAATATAGACCACAATGCATTGCGTCGGAACAATTTTTTGCCCAAAAAATGTATTTAAATGTATTTCTTTAGCAAACCATCAAGGCTTTTATCTTCAGAAGAAAGTGGACTCATAAATTATTGCCGAAAAAGCAGAGAAACACTCATATTTCTTTAACTTTGTGAAATCAATGATGTCTTATCCGCTGTTTAGAAAAAGAAAAAAGTAGTGAGCATGGTGTCCACATTGCTTTTAAAGTCCAGTGCACTACATAGTGCCACACTGTCTAGTTTTTTAGTAGTTAGGGGTTAGGGGTGGAATTAGGACACAGCCTAAGACTCAAAGATGGTGCTGAAGTCTTCACGTTTGTTTCAAAGGATAACAGAGATAAAGATCTGCTCTTCTAGAGCTTTGGCTTTCTTTTTCTCGCTTGTTTTGTCACTTCTTTAGAATTTCTTAATTTCGTCGTCATGTTTCTACCTTCAGATGCCAGAAATGTTTCTTTATAAGGAAACTGATTAAATCCCTGACGGCTAGAGGCGTGTTTATGGAAGGAAAAGTTGTTGCATTGTTTTTCCAGATTCATAAATATTTGAGCGTCTTCCTCCCCGCGCTTCCATCGCACACTCTTGGAGGTGAGCACAAAGGAGCTCACAAATCAAGAGGCTGGACCGAGCTTCATTGTCCTGAGCAGAACAAGCCGCCTGCCCTGTGCTCCGTCTTTATGGAGCTCTCCGCTGGGGCTTTTGTACCGTGCGCCTCTATAGACCTACCAGTGCTTGTTTTTATTTCTGGAGTTTTCAGTTGGTTTTTCTAACTCCCCTCTATTCACCTCCCAGTCAAAAGGCAGAGGCGTCCTGCAGAGCGTGGCACAATGGAGCGAGAGGGAGCAGAAAGACGCTGAAAGAGAGCTTCAGAGAAAGTTTAAGGCGGACTTCTCCTGTTTTTTCCTTTATTCTGAGTAGCAGATAAATCAGTTATATGTTCCGCCTTTGTGGTTGATGTTTATGGCTAAAAAAACGTCAGAATCCTCGAACAAAAGCCACATTAGTGGCTCAGAGAAGTGCTTTTACTTCGGCTAAATAATGTCACCCTATTAGCGAATGCTGCGTTGAAGAATGTCCCTCTGATTTAATGCCCATTACACCGAATAAATGCAGAAGGTTGTAAAAAATAGAGAGAAATAAAAATGTGGGAGACTAGAGTGAAGGTTCTGGAGGTGGATCTGCAGGTGAACGAGTTGTAGCTTTCAGTTTTAAACAATATCAATAAAATAATTGCTAAATTGATGCAGGAACTTGGTTGGATTAAAACTTCACGATTTCCTGGATCCGGCTGCTCATCACTTCATAATTCATATATTAAATTTGAGTTAATTCTTTCTTGACCTGTTTAAATCACTAGTTTTGTGAAAAACAAACCAATTTTTTGTAGGTGAGGTTAAAGAAAGTCATAATTAATTGAATTGTGGATGAAAAAGGAATTAATTTAGTATTTTTTGGTGTGTATACTGCAGTTGTATTTAGGCAAAAAATCAAGAATACACTTCTGAATAAAAAGAATATTGTTTCATCAAATCCATAAAGACGTAATACACTAACCTTTTGATCTATTTCAAAAGCGTTTCCACTGGTCTTTTAATTATGATGATGCCATTTTCAATCAAAATCAAAACTTTGTGACGTTTTCTAAAACATGCTTTCTGCAGAGCGCCAAGAGTTGGTTAGAAAATTAACTTTTGAGTTGGTGGGCTTGGTTGATGTGGAGTAACACCGCACCCCCTTCTCCTCCTTGTTGCCGAGAGCTCTCTGTTCACATGCTCTCCTGCTAGCTTACAGCCCCTTACAACCCCAACCTAACGTTACCGGAAGTTTTGTATCTGGGGCAACCAAAACGGCGAGCTATATCTGAGATATCCAGCCGTTCAGTTTAGATCCAGATTCCAGCCCAGGCGAGGAAAACAAAGACGCACGTGGATCTATTTATGGAGGCGTCGGAATGGAGCGCAGCAGGGAGTGCTTGGACCGCCCAGCGTATTTTCTACGTCACAAATAAGAACTTTTTCAAAGTGCATTTTTGCTTCTGCTCCTGAATCACAACAATTTAAAAAAGAAATACACAGAAACAGAATTTTAATCTTAATTTATGTTATTTTTAACCAATGTCCTCCATTATCAGAAGATTTTATCAATTTTACTTTAAAGCAACTTTTATATATATTTTGGGGGGAAAAAAGAGTTTTTGTCTTTCAGTTTCAGTTTTGTCCAGGTCATATCGCCAGTTTTGGGAAATATTGTTTTTGTTACCAAACAACATTGGTTTTGAACAGAGATTTGATCAAGTAAATCCATAATAATTTGAATTAAATTGTAAAATTGTGATGAAATTGAATATTTTAGGCTGTATCCTAGCCCCAATAAACATGATTGAATCCAAGTCATGTTTAATTTGTGTGTTTTTTTGTGTGTTTTGGCTGAAAAACGTGTTTTCTGCCTCAAACTCGTCTGATAAGCAGCAGCTAAATCACAAACAAACTGAGGAGAATATTAACTGCAACATCTCTTTGTTTATTGACATGTTCATGCTGGGCCAATGAGTTTACTCTATCAAAGAGCAATTAGTGTGCAGCAGCAGCAGCTTCAGTGCACGTCGCCTGCAGCTTTATCCTTAAATGAATACAGATTACAGAGTAAAGTCTGTTGCTGATCATTAGAATCTCCACTTTTTTATTGAAAAAAGCGACTTTGATTACAGCTTTCAGAGTAGAAACATCAGCGGTCGTGCGCCTGGGAAGATCCTTCCCGTCGGTCCCAGAAGGAGCGTGGTGAGCGAGTTAATCTGTCCTCCAGCGACGCTGCGCCACGCAAAGCCGCTACCTTCCACGATCAAGTCCAGACCAATTCTCTACCTTCCAATGGCCGCCATCAGTCAGTCAGAGTCCTTCCTGCTTCTGAGCTCTAGAGGGGAACTCATCCGTTCATTCATTCAGTGTGTGAACATGCATGAACTCCAGCTCCTCCACTGTGCCGTGTGTCACCTTCTCATCAACTCTTCCTGGGCCGGTTTGGTTTTTGGGCTGGTTTCAGGCTTGCCAAGGGAGGGGGGGGGGGGTCTTCTAGTTCAGTTATTTCTGGAGCCCTCCCCAGAGCCAACATACTCCAGAGAAATGTGTCCCTGTCTTCCTCGCTGTCCTACTCCTCATTTTTCTCCTTGCTGCCCTCCTTCACCTCTTATCCTTCCTCACCTCCCGTCTCCTCTCCCTCTGCTCCCCCCCCATCCCCCTCCCGTCCCTCTAGTTTCCTTCCTTTATTTTCCCCCCACTATCGATTCCTCTCCTCGCCACTCTCTCTCTCTCTCTCTCTGACGGACAGAAAAACAAATGTCAGATCAGAGAGGCTCTTTAATCTCCAGCTGCGCCGTTTGGCCCCGAACATCAACTCTGCTCTTGTCTGCGCGCCAGAAAATGAGAGTTGTGTTCCTCGCGATTTCCTCACAGCTCGGAGGAAAAAAAAAAAAAACCTGTGATCGTGGACGTCTTCTGTACCTGAAGATCACAGCGTGCACGGCGTTTGTGTTTGGGTGAGAGGAAGTGTCAAAGTTCCAGTGACTGTCTGCTGAAGGAGTGTCCTCTTTCCCAAGGATTTAGATCAAAACTGCAGTTTATACTTTTGACTTCATTCGGTAAAGGTCAAAGGGCAGAGATCTTTTCTGCTGTCTTGCTGTTGTGATAAACTGTGGAATAAGTTAGGGATAATGGAAGACGACGTGTGCATTATCAGAAATTAACGCATGACGGGGAAAAAAAAGGGAAAAAAAAAAAAAAAGAAATTAACGCATGACGTGGAAGCTTGAACCGTCCGACGTGAAGACACGTTCCGGGAAGTGCGTTAATTCTGATAATGCACACTTTTAAGGCCACTAATCCGGTTATACCATGGTCACTCACAAAAGTTTGGATCGATTTTTCCCCCCCCAAAAAATATTTTTAACGTGGTGCCGTGACAATGTGCTGCTTTGCTGGCTGGGTCACAGACCATGACTGCAGCAGCAAAGGAAAGCGATATATATGCTGATGGGTTAAATGAAGCAACAGTTCAGAAAGAACCTCACCTCTTATCGCTTGTTTTTGTCCAGATAATGAAGCAAAATTTTGTTTTAAAGAAGCCAGCGCAGTGATATAGAACATTTCAGGTATGTGACCGGAACTTCTTTTTTAGGTGTGCATTATCACTTTTTAATGCTCACCCAGCAGCCAATCAGAATAGAGAATTGACCCAGGCTATGGTAAAATGTATGTTAACCTATGTTCTGAATGTCCGCTGTTCAGTTACTAACTGGCGTTTACAGTAGACCAGAGCAATATTATAGAACGTTCAGGCTATCTTCTTTTTTTGGTGTACATTATCACCCTGCAGCCAATCCGATTTCACTCAGACCATTGTTAACGTTAAATAACCTTAAGGCCGTCTCACACAGTCACTGCCTACATTTTGCACACATTGCACAGATTGGTCACACGAGAGTATATGTGGAAATAGTGAGAACGTTTATGTGCCACGTTACAACATCGGCAGAAGGACGAATAAAGAACACGTAAAAGCCCGGCCCAAAACACGTGTGTCAATAACGTAATTTGAACGTGATACATGCGGCGTACGTGATATAAAAATGATACACCAGTGGTACATGTGTGAAAAGCCAGTTAAACATACACGGTGGTGGAAAGCCACAAATTTGTTTTGCAAAAAATCACGCACAATTTTGTAAGATTTAAGATAAACTAGGTAAAATACATGTAAACTCCATCCGCAACAAACACTTAGGAATTCCGTAGATCACGCATGGATCACGAAAGACTGAAATGGAAAATGAGCAAAATAGAAGTGTGTGACCAACCTTTATACAGATATAATGCTGGAAAATGTGTCTGAACTCAAACTCTTTGAAACTGAACTACACTAAAAAACTTGGTTAAAAAAAAAAACACAGTTATTGAAGCTGCTTTCCATCTGATGCTGCCATTAATGCTTTGCTTTGTTGTCAACTAATTGGGGAGGAAACACTTACATTTATCATTTCTTTCTCATAAAAATAAAAACAATTTAGAAGCTGACTTTAAACTCATCTTAGGATGTCTTTATGTGATTTTTAAAGTTTTTTTAGTGAAAAATATTTCACATAAACAAAAAACAAAACAAAACACAATTCAAAGAAAACAATGAAGATACAATATGTTTATATGAAGGCTTTTATAAAAATGGTTCACGGAGCTCACTGAGGATTGTTTTCTTTTCCCTAGTCTCTGTTTAAAAGACTGAAAATATTTTCTCGCGCTGCCTTCAGGAAAACAGTTTTTGTTTGTTTATATCAGTTTATTTGGATTTAAGACTTAATGATATTTACTGCAGTTAAGGATGACTTTCCATCGCCACTGATGCTGAAATGTTTTAATCAGCAATTTAGGTGGAGTAAATATATAACAAAACAATAATCAGTCTGAAATGAGAATGGAGGCCAAATAAAGGACAAAGCAGAGTATTTTTTGGTGCCTTTCCTCACTCCTGCACCTGTGCTGTTCAGATAAATATGCATCTTGGACTGAAGGCCTACCTGAGCAGAGGCCTACCTGGAGAGCAGAGACATGCCCAAATCTGCGGACGATTCTCCCATCTTTTATTTAACGAGGGACTCCTGAGGTGGGAAGTCTCTGCTCACAGCAGAATCGGAAAAGGGAAGAAGAGGAAGAGTGTGATGAGAGAGGAAGGATGAAGAGAGTGATGGAGAGGGCGCTGAAGCTTGTCCGCCTGGCTTTTGTGTGCTTGTTGTTCTTTCTCTCTGCCATCCATCTAAACCCTCTGCTAACTCTGTCCCTCTGCACGTGCACGCTCTGGCAGCCCACGCACACACATGCGAGGCTCCCAAACCGCTGCCCGTTTCTGGCCAGTGGCTCAGAGTTTGGATGTGCGTCTGTTTTAAGGCTGTTTTGTGCAGAAAGCAGGCAGGCAGAAAGAGCAGTTTCACTGCTGATAAAAGTATTTGGTTAATCAGCTTCTGTCCCCGTCCCTCGACTCCCAGTGTTTGTGGATGTGTGTGTTTGACATTGGCTATTGAAGTTGGAGGGGGGGACATTGTCCCTGGGGGAGGCCAAGCTGGGAATGTAGATTGGCATCAGCTCCAGGCCAACGTCCTCGTTCCTGAGGGACAGGAGGGCCGGCCAATCAGAGTCCTCCTGGATTTGCAGGGAGAAAGCTGGATGTGTGTATGTGTGTGTGTTTGTGTGTGTGTGGGGGGGGGCAATCAGAGGAGGCATGAAAAAAAAGAGACAGACGGATAAAGAGGGAGAGAGTCAGATGACAATTACCCTCCTGACTTCTGTCCAGCACTAGTTGTCAATCAGCTTGTGCCGCTGAGAGAAAAACTCATTTGTCATTGGCTGTCACGCCCCATGCCCCGCCTCCTTAAGCTGACTGGCCAGTGTGTGATAGGCCAGACTGACCTGTCCGTCACAGAGATGTGGGAGCTCCGCGGCCTGTGCTGCTCTGGGAATAAATGGCCCTGATACTGTGTGTGCATGCAGCAGTTGTTTAGGAGGAAGAAGACAAAGGATTTTTTTCTCTGAGCTTTGATGCACGGAGAGACAGACAAAGATGGATAGATGTAGAGAAAGGAAAGGAAAAGAGAGAAATGGAAGAAGTATGGAGCATTAGAAAGGTTCGAGGAGGTAGAGAGACATTAAGAAAGATGGCAGCATGAACATTTAGGATCCACTTTGATGAAAATTGCCTTTTTTGGGCGGTCTTAATATGTTGTTCTGGCGTTTAGTTGCAGTCAGCTCTGCATCTGGAGGAGATGACTGGAACGTTGGTCCGCCAGCTGAAGCTCGACTCAAACTGAGACGCGAAAAGAACAATGATTGGAGAATAACAGTAAATCTTCTGCAGGGTGGAGGTGATCCGGCTAAAGAATAGTTTAAACTTTTATGACAGAAAAAGTACTGAAGGGAATAAGAGGAGTGGATTATGATCACTTTTTAGGCACCTTTCTAAAAATTCTCAGATTTTTCTGCTTTGTTTTTTCTGAAAAACAATCCCTAAAACCGTGGATGATCAAAAAATCATACAAACATCAGATTCTAACAAGAGAAACAGGAATTCCCTCAGGTATACCTCATTCTGTCTTGGAAAAGTTCTTCAATGAGCAAAATGTCTGTTTTGTCTCCAGATTTTGCCACAGAGCTTCTCTTTGAGTTCAGAAGGGAGGCAGAAACCTCCGTTGTCGCTCAGGTGGTGCAGCAGTCGTGCTCAAAGACTTCTAAAGTTCTCTTTAGCTTAGGACTTCAGGGCAGCAGAAGCTGAGTTCAACCTTGTGCCAAATCAGAAACAAACATCTACTGTCAGAGTTTCAGCTCCACTAACGGTGGGGTTGCGGTAGATCTTCTTGGGGCTTTTTTTCAAGCCCCAGAAAGTTCAAGTTTGGGACTTAAAGGGTGTCTTTTGTTTACTAGCTTCAACAAAGCTGTTTAGAAAATGCTTCAACAAAGCGAGTGTAGCCTTATGTCGCCAAGTTTGGATAAAATCCCTTCTTAAATGGAGACAGACATGTTTTTGGGTGGTATCACAGATCACAGGAGCTGAGTCTTGTGTGTTCTGATGCTCGTAGGACCCCAATGGCGTACCCTTTGTGTCGCACACTTTCACACGTGTAACACGCTCGAGGGCTTCATGGTTCTTCGTGGTTCTGCGTTGCTGTTGGTAGAAGACTGTCTGATCTTCACCTCTGCTGCCTCAGTCATTATTGTTTTTTTAAACTGAGAATAATGCAGCTCAAATGAGAGCATTGCTGATAAAAACTACACAAACAAGAATTAGGACCAATCAGCATTGCTTTGACATTTCTTTTAAAGGATAAAATGTGACCTGAGCTCCTGCTGATGCAGCATCGTCTCGTTTGTAGTTGAGGGCACAAAAAAGGAAAAATATAGTGGAGTTTAATTTTCCTAATTTTTTGGCGCTTTTTTGTTATTTTTGTAAAACAAAAAAAACAAAGAGGCAGAGTTCCTTCTGCTGTGTTCTGATTCTCAAAAATGTTTGGAACTGTGGAAGTCTCTAGTCAAAAATCTCTCTTTTTTTCACAATTCAATTGTGATCTGATATTAAAGGATCCTTGCTAAGAATAAATCTGTAGTTTCAGAATATTTTTGGAATTGGAATCATCTATCATTGATTATTGGTAGTTTGGAGACTTTTTTTGCATTATTTTTCCTTTCTGTTGGTGTCAGGAGGCTCTTGATCTATTTAACACTATGGTCACCTATCCCAAAATGCCACAGTATGGGGACCTAAATGCAAGTTTTTCTGCAAATTTGGCAGGTGGCTGGCTGCGCAGCAGGATTTGTAGATGGAAGGAGGCAGTTGCATTTTAAATGCCGTGCGGCGCCCGTGGAGGTTTTAAGAAAAAGTTAAAAATGACTTTTGACCTCGGCCAGCGGCCGCCTGGGCACATTTCGAGGTCGCACGGAGGCAGTCCAGTGACAGGTGGGATGCAGGAAGGCAGCAGCGCAATCATTGAATGATAGGAGGGTCTCCAAGATCCTTAAAATCTTCTAAAGATCGTCCGATTTCAGTCTGCTGCCGTCCCACTGCTACAGTCCGATTGTTGGAAATCGGAGGGTGGCGGGGAGGGCACTATGACCAGACATCAGTCTCACGATCCCAGCCACATAAAAACGAGGAGACGGTACTGATGCTGCACAAAACTCAACATGGCGTTGATAACACCAGAGTGACTCTGAGACAGAACCCACCAGCCCCCGGCGGCTGGTGGCCAGTGGCACTTGATGTGAACGTCCGCCGTCCGGAGACATTTACACAAAGCTCAATCAGGGCTGCTGCCGGCCAGCGATCCGGCTGCCACCGCCCTATGGCCACCCAATTTTTTAATGTCTGACATTCATGACCACAAACAAATGAGGCGCCGGCAGCTAATCTTGTAGATTCTGCCGCTGCCTCCCCATTGCGTGGTGCCAGTTGTATATGTGTATATGTATTTGTCTATGTAAACAAAATCACTACAGTCAGAACTTCGGATGGACGTCGTCTTTGCCCGAATTCTCTTACAGTTCAAAACTCAAATGCTTAAATATG
Organism: Oryzias sinensis; assembly: GCA_037389245.1. Taxonomy (NCBI): domain Eukaryota; kingdom Metazoa; phylum Chordata; class Actinopteri; order Beloniformes; family Adrianichthyidae; genus Oryzias; species Oryzias sinensis. Next base: position 5,341,739 of record CM074499.1, read on the forward strand.
AGTCGAATAGTAAGGATATATTTAACTTAACTGTAAAGGAGCTATTTTTTTAGAAATAATGTGGTCATCTTTAGGAGTTTATGTCCAGAACTACAGAACTAATGCCTTTAGCTTCTAGATCCTTCGAAATGTTGACACTACCTGTTTTAAAGAGACCAGAATCCAAAATGAAACATCACGTTTATGGTTGATTGTTTAATGTGAATATTTTCGAATGTATTGTATTAGTGTGATTTCTTTTCCCAGTCCTTTATTAGTCCGTTTACTTTGTTGTGCACCTCGCTTAAAACTCTTCTCGCTGAAGTTGCAGTTCGAAGAAATCTGGTCTAGTTTTGTGAAGAATCAACCGATTTTAATTTTTTTGTCCCAATTTCCGCCTTTCTTTGTTGAGACTGTGAAAGGAAATGAGATTCTGGTGAAAAAGCAGCTGGAAAAGCGCACACTTGTGAAAATACATGTTAATTGGAAGGCTGCTTTCCACCTCACTTCCTTCCCCTCACATACTGATGACCACATGCAGATTTCTAAGTGCTTACTTTTTCCTAACGATGCACACCGAGCACGCTCACTTACACTGAGCTGCAGACTCCTTCCTCTGCCTATCCTTTAAGAACGCCTGCCTTCCTTATACATACTCATGCACCCCCAGCACAGACCCCCCGGTGTGCGCAGAGTTCACAGTAAAGGCGTTTGCGTCTCTGAGGGGAGGATACGGGAGTCTAAATAAAGCTGTGTGTGCTTGACTAATGAAACGCACCGTATCCCCCGCGGTCTTATCAGGAAAAACGGCTTTTATCAGAGGCTGCCTCCTCGCTACATTCAGGACTTTCCAGCATCAAAAACAACGACCTCAAGAGTATATTTTTGTTTCTTAATCATAATTCCTGCATTTGTTTTTTAAGGGAATCCTGCAAGTAGTACAGACGCCACTTGTTAGAACAAAACTCCTTGTTCTCACAAATTAAAGGTGGCTCTGCTTGTTTTGGTTCAGAAAATAATGCATCATCATTTTTCAGATTTACCTGAGTTGTTTTCTCTATTTCAATGTTTTCTTTATACAACTTTGCCCAAACTTTCAAGGTTGATGTCTTTTATTTAAAAACACTCATTGAAAAAAATATTTTACCATCTGGATTATGTTTTGTCACATCAAAGCAGGCCCACATAATGCCACTACCTCTGCCGTACATCACAGTATTGGTTTGGGGTTTTCCTAAGATATTTACCGCCTGAAAACTGTGACCTGCCCTTCCCTTTCTGCTTTTTTTTTCTGCTCAGCTCTTTAGCACAGTGGTGTCTAACCCCCCCGGGCCGTGGATCGGTACCAGAGGGTTAGTTGGTACCGGGTTGCAGAGAAAAAAAAAGACAACCTACAATTTTTCAGTTTTATTTATAATCTGATTCTAAAGTCCCGTAAGCAAGAGTTTTATTTCATTTTTTTTGCTGCGACATGAAAATGTTTGGATCTTTAGCGTTTTATAAAACAGATTGAAGTTATTTTGAATTGCTTTTTGCATTTATTTAGGAGGTTTTGTGTTCACTTGAACATTATCTGGAAGACTCACATCACCACTGTGTTCGCCTTTGAGAGGAAAACTTGGCTAATTTAGAACTTCTTGTTTTGGTTTGGAGTCCAGACTGGAACCGGTGTCAAAATGGGGGGGGGGGGAGGAAGGACGGAGGGAGGGGGTGTGTGAAGGATCAAATGGAGAGGTGTGTTGGTGAGAAGTGCTTGCTGGGGAGGGGATGAACAGGAAATCCCATTGTGTGGTGGCTCCGGCCATTTCCTGTTTGTGCCAGCCTGCACTTCCCTCCTGTTGTACCCGAATCAGTTGTCACATTCAGCTCTGATCCGCTGCTCATGGTCTTCCTCAGGACCTGCTCCTGTTCTAGGCGCCTTGCAGGAGTGCAGATGTGGCAGACAATGTTCCACAGCAGACTGCTTGAAATAACTAATATAGATGTCAAGGTTTGCAGAAAATGCTGGAGGCAGGAATCCAAAGTGGAACAGAACAGCAGCTGAGACTTTTATTACTGCGAGAGCCTGGAAGGAAGCAGCCTTTAGATTATTTTCATAAAGACTCTGTCTGACAGTTAAAGAAGAAGCATGCTGTTGAATTTCCAGTGGAGACCGAGAGCGTGGTGTTGCTGCGTGGTGTCATGGAACATACATATGTAAACACAGGCGTTAAATCCTTCAGCACCTAAACAGTTGCTTTTCAGAGTTGATTTACTCCTCAAAGGCTTTCAAGGAAAATGTTTAAAAAGTAAAAAAAAAAACAAGGTTGTGTAAATGTGCAGTGGTTTAAGGTGTGCAATCATTCTATTAGCTTTCATTTTTAAAACTGCAAATCAGTGGTATCAGACCTTTGCAATGAGTGTGATTGCCAACCATTAGAAGCAGCGTTCTTTGAATTATCACGGCCTGCAGCAGTCAAGGACTGCAGGACCATATTTTTGCAACGATGGAAAAAAATTCTAAAGGAACAAAATACCTAAGAGGACCTCCAAAAGAAAGAAATGAGCCCAAACAGACGCAGCTAATTAGCAGACAGAAATTACACAGACACACACAGCTCTAACCGCATAAACGTCTGTATTGTTTCTGCTTTGTTTCAGTATCGTTGCATTTCTTCTTTCTTACGGCGTCTTTGAGTGAAAATGGGACCCCCGCCATGTGCATGAAAAGTCACCAAAATGTGCCACACACCTGGCAAACCATACACGTTTGGAAAGTGTGGCGAGTTATAAAACAACCTCCGTTGCTAAGTAAATCCAAAAGTCTACTTTTGCCGATTCTTCTGAAACCTATGTCGATCTGTTCGGTATCCCTAGGCAACCAAACTGAAAATGGTTGCTATGGAGATGAAGCCACCAGTAAAGCTGCCATTTTGAAAAATTTACATCGACTTATCACATGTAGCTCTTAGCAGTATTAGCATCTTAAGCAATGTGGTGAGTCAGTTGAGGAAGCTGATTCCATTTCAAATAAAGCTCGGAAATGATTTATTATCAGATCCTCCAGTTGAGCAGGTTGTTTTGCATAATCCTCTGGTAAGAAATGCAGAAAGGAGGGAGAGTTTTTGTCTCTGTGGAAAAGAAAAACGTAACCCACCCTCCATAAAGTTATCTTCCTGTCGTTTTCTCCTCAGCGGTTGAAGAAGGAGAGTCCTCGGAAGGTGGAGGGACCTGGGACGAGACGGTTGTCAGACAAGGTTAAGTGTCCAGACTCTGTTCTTAAAGGAAAAAGTGCAAACCGTCAATAGTATCAGATCCCTGGACTCAGAGTTCAGGGGACAGCATGGAGGGACAGGGAGGCTTAATGAACAGGGTCTAAGGTGGGAAAATTGGTTTGAGACAGGAAGACAAGAGGGAAAGGAGATTTTTATAGAGGGAACGATGGAGAACAGAACAGAGCAGAGGGTCTCCAGAGTCCCACCCATTGGACAGACATGTTGGGAGGGATTTGTGCGGTTTTCAGCTCTCTGTGGTCCTCGTATGTCCTGGGAGGAAGTGGAAGAGATGGCAGAGCTGTTCTCTTCTTTTCTGGGATTCTTGTTTCTCGTTGTGGTTTCTCAAAACCACTTTCTCCATCTTGGAGCCCCGTCCCTCCATCTTCTCAGCTTTTTCCAAGTTTGAAATGGTCGCCCATTTTCCTCAAAGCAAAAACACATCAAATGCTCTATGAGGTTGAAGATTCAGATGAATGAAAACAGAACAATTGCAATCATCCAAATATGCTTTGATGGATTCCAGTTTCTTATTACGAAGGAAAGCAAAGTCTGAGAGACCACTAAACTGGAAATGTTTTTCATGACACATGAGAACTACTTATTTAGAAATGTAATCGACCTCAAGTTCTGATTTCTAAATATTTTGCTGATAAGAGACTCTGTGAAGAACTTTGTAGTTCAACAACGCATCTTCAGCTGCTGTATGAATCATAAATAAACTCCTTGTTATTGTAGAAGCTGATTAGATGAATAATGGACTAACTGGGACATTATGGAGCAGCTGAATAATTCACAGGATCCATCAGCTGCATTTAGATCTGCATGTAGCTTCAGCCGACATGCTGGGTGCACGTCAACTTCAGAAAGACGTCCCAAACCAGAGCACACTGACAGGGACATTGCAATCTGTTGTTTTATTCAGATGTTACATAAAGTTACATACAATTAAAATATTTCATAGAGGTTCTTCTAGATTTCTGCGTGGATAGATAATGGGTCTCCTTGTGGTTCTCTGGAGTTGCTGAAATGCCTTTAATGTGCCTTTCACACTATGAGTCTCTCATCTGCTCTTGACCTTTTAATAGAAACATCTTCAGTTCATACCAAGAGAAACTGAACTCAGTTGTTCCAAAGTTTTGGTTATTAGCATTTTGTGTTTTAACATAAGAGCCATTACACTGGAAAAACTTCCTTCTCAAAACAAGTTGAAATGGTTTTGTTATAAGTGAAAAACAAACAAAAAATGGTCTTGGCAAGATTTCTTAAAATAAGTTATGATGTCCATGCCCTTTTCAACCCAGAAGAACCCACCTTGACATCAGTGTAACAGCAAAACATCAGTAATGTGTTATGTGGCCCTCTTGGTTGATGGTATATCACCTATAATTTTCCCTATAAATGGATGTGGGTTCTTACGAGTTAAGACATATCAAATTACTATAAACACTAATGTTTCGGTGTATTACTCTTAGAAATGGAAATATTATGCCTTAAAATTGCTCAAAAAAGAGTTTTATGTGTTTAAAGTCAGTATTTCTATACACTTTCCCTCAAAACTTGCTATTTTAAGCACATCAACAGTCCGTCTTATTATTTCTAGAGCATAAATCTCTTAAAATAAGACTGATGGCACATTTACAAGATAAATTTGTCTTTCTGAAACACTAAAATAATTAAAAAAACTGTAAAATAAATATAAATTTGATTTATTGGAGTTAAAATAAAAAATGTTTTAAGGTCAACGACTCAACAAGATGTTTTACAACTTGTGTATTTAAACAGTCTTACCAATAGTAAGATATTTAAAGGGCAGCTGTGGTGCAGAGGTAGCGTGTTCGACCTCTAATTGAGAAATCCCTGGTTTGGTGCCTGCACACTGAAGCCCACATTAGACAGCGAAGTGTGTGAATGTGTGTGTGCATGGGTGAAGCGCTTTGGGCCTTAAAGCCAAGTGGAAAAGAGCATACGCCGTTTACCGTTCATTTTATTCCTTAAGATTTCTTTGTATATCTGGAAATGACTTGTGTTTTCTGAAAGGTTTTTTTCTTTTTTACGGAAACTAGAAAAAGTAGGAACTATTGGACATCGCTGATTGGAGGATGACGTTTGTCCATCACTTCAACGAGATGAACGAGCATGAAGAGCTCTTAGACATGATCCGTACTAACCATAAAACCTTTAGAAGGAAATGAAGAGCGCATTTAGAAAAAAAGCTCAAGGTTATTCAATAGCGATGTCTATAGAACCCACATTTCCCATTTTTTTTTTTAAATTGTGTTTCCTTTTAACTCATCATTGAGTGTGTAGCCAGAAGTGGGGCTGTCGTTGGGTCTCCCTGTGCCGGTCCCTAGCCCGGATGGAATACAAGTTTGTGTCAGGAAGGGCATACAGTGACAAACCTCTGCCAAAGCAAATGTGCAACGCAGTGTTCGCTGATTCGCTGAGGGATAAGTCGAAAGGTGAACAACAATATTTTCATTTCTGGAAAATAGTTTTCTTTTCTGAAACGCTGGATTTTTGCTTTGTTTAATTTTTTTAAAATTGTGTTTTGATTTTTAAAAAATAATATTTTTTTCTTATTTGTTTTTCTTTTTTAATTATCATTATGATCTTTTAGATGCTTTTGTTTCGAGTGATTTGTTGATGTGAAATGCACTTCAGGGCCACCGTAGTTTTTTACAATTTTAGTCATCAGGAATTGTTTGCAGTCAAGCTTTTTCTTTATAAAAAGATTTTTTATTTAATTCATTTTGTTAATTTGAGCTTTTTTACACAAAAATGCATGGTTTTTCCTATCTAGAAAACATTTTTTTCACTTTATAATTACAATTATTCAAATCTTCGGTTTTGCATTTATGCTGTTTTGTGTTTTTCATTAGTCTGATTTAAATGTCTCTGATTGTTTGAATCATTTAAATGTGAAAAGTATCTCAAACAAATCAATCAAGCAGGGGGTAAATACTTTCCCTACAGTGCTTTAGATTTTTTTCACTCTTGGCATTAAAATTTTTTCCTGTTTTGGATGAAAATTAACATGAAAATCAGCTCCACAATCAGCGGCGTGGGATCAGTTTCACACTGGCTTTGAGATCAGGAAAACTGTCTGTTGCTCGTTGTCACGATCCCGCCGTGTTTCAGCAGCGATGAACACATTTTCTGGAAGGTGGCAGTAAAAGTGTTGGTGTTAGTCAGCTGCAGACAGTTTTTCTGCTCCTCTTTGGAGCCTATCAGAGAGGAGTTAAACACTTCCTCTGACTGCAGCCCAGCAGGGAAATGGGATACTGCTGAATGTGGTAAATATGCAGTTATCTCTCGGCCTGTCTCTCGTTCAGCTCAGCAGGGACGGGAGGGAAGGAAAGTATGACCCCTGGGGTGTCTATGACGTGCTCAACCCCCCCCCCCCTCTCCACACCCTGCCTTCCTTCAAACCTGCGCTAACTCCCCTCCGGTGGCTGCCGTGCAGAATCTGTATGTGTTCAGGGGGGTGCTGACTGAGGTCCTGGGTGGCTCAGCAGAACTGCTGTGTGTGTCAGTTCCTGCAGGAAGCTGGAGTCCCATGATGCGCTCGTGCACACACACACACACACACACGCACACCTATCTGAAAGTCTTCCTCCCGTGAAAACACCCCATCCCGTATTCCCTTACTCAGCCGCTCTTTTCACTTTACTGTCTACTCCCTGTCCCAGCATCCTTTTCTCTGCTTCACTGACTGTTTCTCACTCTGCCTGCCCTCCTTTCTTGGTTTGGTAGCTATCGCTGTCCGTGATCGCCCGCACTGTAATTTCTTTTCTGTTTATCATATGGGATTGAGAGGAGGAGCTGGGGGGGTGAGCACTGCTGCCTATTCCCCCGATGAAGAGGGGAAAAAAAGCCATTGTTTCTGCTCTCTCTGGGAATTTGTGTTGACAGGGATGCAGAGAGAGAGAATGGATGGATATAAATCCTTCTTGTTTTCCTTCTTTTCTCTGGAAAATGTGTGCTGTTTGTCAGAAAAAAGCATTTTTCCCAGTGCTGCTCTGGCTGAAAGCACCCCAACTTCCCCATGCTGCCCCTCAAAGCACCACGAGGGCTCTACAAAGCCATGGAGTAATCTCAGGAAATCCTTCTCTCTGTGTACAGCCGTGTTCCTCTCGGTTTTGTCTTCTGCAGACTCTCACAGACACCCTTGCTGTTTGAGCAGTTCATGCAGACGCTCAGTGAGTCATCATGGAAAAGGTTTGTCAGGTCCCCAGGCTGAAACTGAGACCCACTGGATTCTTGTTATTCACAGTGTGTGTGCAGGCTTGTTGTCAATGACCATTTTCTGGATTAATGACCAACCTTGTTGAGATCAGGAGTCATAACAAGGACACAGATTGATCCTAATAAGAAAAACCGTCATGTTTTCTGTTGTGCTTTGGCTTGGGTTGGTGTACTGTCCATTGAGGACAGGTGTGCAGATGTGTGTGTGTGATTGCTGGCTAAGAATGTGGCCTTGGTGTCTCATTGGGTTCTAAATAGGTTTCTGAAAATAGCCCATGGATGTTTATCAGACCCGAGAGCTCAGGATGAGCAACAAAGGCCCAAATCTGAAGAAGTAATATCATTTTTTGCGGATTATTTTGGCACACATTTAATCAACTTGAACCTCTACAGTTGTTTATTGTAAGGGGTGTAAGGCTCTTACTCATCATCGTGATGCAAACGGCAGTAAAGTTGAAACGGATGCTCTTGTTGGTTATTTCAAACACTATAGAACATTTTATTAAATTATTTGACAACTCTAAGAAGATTCCCTTTGGTCCTTAAAGTCCTGGAATCTAATATAATCTGTGTGTTTTGATATAAGGTGTAAAATTTACTGTAAGTGAAAATGAAAAAATGTTGCTGCCATGAATCATATGAGGTTTAGAAGACCATTGACTGCATGAGAACTGGACTGAGTGACACCTCCCCCCCTGGTGTTCAAAACAGGAAGTCCCCGCTGGTTCGGAGCATTCATGATATTTTTTCTGTAGTGCAAGTTTATAAAATGGCCAATCAAAAGCCTCAATAAAAGTGGGTGGTGCATGCACCGTTGAAGCTTTTGGGTTCCCTCGGTCCATCTGACTGGAGGTGATGGACTCTCCATGTTAAGCAGAGCAACAGTTGCTTCTGTGAGATGATTGCCGGGTTGCTTCCTGGGAGGGAGTGCTTAGCTGGTAAAGAGGTTCTCACTCTGATTACGCTTCATTAAAGCTTTGATTAGGAACACCTGGCTGCTGCTCTTAATTCCTGTAGACGCTGCGCGGCGGTTTCTCGGGCGGGTATGTTAAATCTAAACTGTCACGGTGACTCTTTGGTCACGTTAATTCACACTGAAAGAGGCTAAACTTAACACTTACATGTCTTTGCCTGTGAGGATGTAAAGATTCCCGGTTACGTCTGCTCTCCTCCTTTCACCAGGATTTTTGTACAATGGGCAGAGGTGAGAAAAACAGTTCACTGCCCCCCTTTCCTCTCTCTTTTCCTCTATCCCCCTCCCACTGCCACCCTCTGGAGGTCCATAATGTAGTTTTAATTTCCCCAAGGCTGTCGCAGGAAAACAGTTCTCGTGATTGTGTGTGAACTCTTATTGTCTGCCTGCAACAGTGCTGGCTGCTTTGTGTTTGTCTGCTTCACACCAGCTAAGCTGTTTTGTTTCGTGCCGATTCCTTTCACCCAAACCCTGAAAGAGGTCAGACGCGTTTGAGATTTTCCGCTGATCCGTGTGTGGTTGTGCTTCTGAGGAGGCTTCCTCCGGTCCTGCGGCTCTTTCATCATCTGTTTCCATACGTCGGTGTTGGGTGCTACTCTTCTTCGCCGCAGCACATCCCGAGGGGGGGGGGAGTAGTGTGTCGCTGTGTGTGTGTGCACATGTGTGTGTGTGTGTGTAGCTCAGCAGATCTCCTCCCAGGAGGCGAAAGACCTTCCATTGTGAAGAAACACATGGGGTGGAGGGAGGCAGGAGGCGGCTGCAGGTTCATGGGGGCAGTTGAGAAGTGCTCCTTTTGGCACACTCGCAGAAACACACACACCTGAGCTCTCCCCCTGCGTGGGGGTGAGGGACCGTTGGGGGGGGTGATTCTCCTGAGACCCCCAGAGCGGGCCTGAGCGGTTGTGTCCAGCTGCACCTGTTCAGCCTGAATGTGGGTCTGCTCGGCACGGATTTGAAGCTTTTGAAAGCTGCATCCGAAGTCCTACCTCCAGATTCAGCTTTAAGTCCCCCCCCCCCCCCCTCGCCCTCTTGTTCGTGTTAGACAGATGCTGGAGCACAAACTCCCTCTGAATTGCCCCATTTCGCTTCATCTGACTGTCGGGCCGCCGGTCTCACAGATACAGCCTTCAGAACAGACGGCGGTCTGTAAAGTCAAAGTGCAATCTCAGAGATTCTCAAGTTTCAGCATTTGGAGGACCAGCGTGTGATCATCATTGTGAACCAGGGATTAGCGGAAAAAGGCGGAGGCAAAGACTTTTTTAGAAGGAAATCAATATCTAAAATGCATCTAAAAAAGCTTGAAGTCCCACTCCGATCATGTTTTGATCTATTTTCAAAGCATCGTTCCTTTAGTTCTCCATCACCTGTCAATTATATTTGAACATTTAAGCATTTTTGAAACGATCAAGGTTCCTTTCGACCATTTTAGGCCAAAGCAGCGACCTGAGAAACTGACGTGGCCACACAAGCTGCCCATCAGTATTGCACAGTCATTGGTTTATTGCTCAAAGATCTGAAACTTGATGGATTAAAAATGCTGATGTTTGATAAATACATGCTGAGAGTTGGTTTCTATGGTTCATATGTTTGTTTGTTTTTAAACTTAGGATGTGCTTTAGTCTAATCTGTGGCAGTGAAAGAGTTTCCAGACTCTAAATATTCATTTTTTGAATCTTTAATTGAAGACCGAGACACTGTGAGGAAAACTTATCAGTAGAATGTCTTAAAGCTCAGTTCTTGATGGCTTTAAAAGGCTTTTTCTCTGCTTTGAACCGAGATGAACTAAAAATTTGGTTAAAATAAAAGTTTTTTATTCTTTTTAGTTTGATTTAAAGCAGGAATTTAAGAAAAAAATTTTTTTCAATCCATCTAATGCAGTTTTAGGTGGAATGCAGTACTCACTGCAGAGTTGGACCATGTTGTGGCTCCAGTGAATGTTCCCTCCCGCCTCAAAACGCCGTGCTGCACTGATCTGATTTTAACCTCATGCCTGGTTCAAAGCGGCGTTGAGTGTCTGTTGCACAGCCAGGAGCCTGTGAGTCCCGGTGCAGCGCCGAGTGCTATGTGGAGCAGAATGAAAGCACTTTGTCAAAACTGTTGGGTCTCTAAACATTCTCCTGGAAGCTCGACATACACTCTCTGCCCCCTTTGATGCCCCTTTTTTCGGCAGGAAGGCAGAGGTGTGTTTTATGTGCGGCGGCTGGCAGAGCTTCATCCCTCTGAGCAGCAGGACTTGTCCCGTACAGGCCAAAGCGCCAGCGTCTCCCTGCCAAAGCAAACAGCTGAATAACAACCTCAGGATTACAGGGTGTTATTCCCCTTAAACTCATCTGCTTCGGGGCGCTCTTTCAGCGGACTTCTTTCACCCCGCGGCAGCTCAGAACGTTTCCGCTGGTGCCTCCGTTTCCCTCCCACCGGATGTGCAGACATGTTCGCTGGTCACACAGAACATGTGCGTTTGATTTCTTCAGTTTGCGTCCCGACTAGCTCAACCTGGCAACATGTCACAGCGATGAAATGAAACCAGAGCGAGCCGGCAGGAAGGAGTGTGTCTGTGCTGAGTGTGTTCGGACCCTCAGTTTGTTTTCTTATTGCAGCTCTGTGAGGTTACAGGCAACAGGCGCGTTCTGTCTGAGCCCCCCCCCCTCCAGGATGTTTCTGGATTTGTTGTCATTTAAGGCATTAATTAGCTGAATGAACTCGTTTTAATGTGGTTAATGAGAGAAAAGGGCGCGCAATCTAATAAACACATCCATGCAGCGAGAACACACAGGCGTGCGTCTCCGTGTGCGGAGCCTAACGAGTGGTGATTAGTGGGTCTCAGCCAGGCGTGGTGAGGCTCGCTAACATCATTCTGCACTGTGGACTCTGTTAATTCACTCCTCTTTATCTAATTACCCAGGCTGTGCATGAGCACACACATGCACCAATGCCGTCCACACGCGCACACACACACCACCTGCATGTGTCTTTGCTGCACATATGCAAAGTGACCTTATTATTCCCGTTCTGCCCATTTCTAGATTTATTTCTGCATCTGTTGACAAACACCTCGCTGTCTTCGGGTTCATGAAGCTGCTGAGACCTGCAAACAATCCTGCTCATTATCTTCCCTCATGGGACTCGCAGGGACACATTTTCTGCACGTCGCCCGTCCAGACAGACCTGCGAGAGAGAACTACAATTAAGGACTTTATTTCTGCATTCGTGAGGCCGCAACTAATGATAAAACAGAAAAGATTGCATCTGTTGTAAATTCAACAGGTGCAATAATATCACCAAAAACGACAAACTGACCTGGGCCCTCTTTACGTCATTTATTTGCATTTAGTTTTTTTAGGTTTAGTAGAAAATCTAGATTGTTTTAAAACGTTTGTTTTCCTTTAATTTCGTTTTCATCACTAAATTATAGTGGCCCTAATGTGTCAATCACCTCAAGAAATTACTTAAAAAGCAGATTAAATAATAATAAAAAAACATTATATTTTAGATATCAAAGCAAAATTCCAGAAACAAAAAAAAATCTTAAAAGAAGTATTTTCCAGAAATAAAAATGTTTAAAATGAAACAAAAGAAGAAACCAGAAAAAGTAGGTGTAATGGGACATGATTGGTTGATGGCGTTAAAGGAAGTTTAGCCTGAACAGTGATTAAACAAAGAGTTGGTTGAGCAATTACTTGGGCAGCACGATATGAGGAAAACTCGCGATATGCGATATTGGTGATTAATATTGCGTTAACGATATAACTTGCGGTATATAAACAAAGATCAAAACAACCGAAAACATCATTACCATTTCATTGCAACAGTTGAAATTTTATACTCCACATGACCCTCGTCGACATAGTGAGGAAACAACAACATAAAAGCTCCATCTGATTGGTCAACAACGTGAAGGGGTCCATCCGATTGGTCAAATGCATAATTTATTTGATTCGTTAAATTCTTCAAGTTTCCATAAGATTGTTTTAGCACATTTAAGGTTTACCATTTATTGCAATTTTCACTGTCTTTTGCAAAATATGCGTATTGCACAGCTTGATATTGCAACAACCATAAATTATTGTGCAGGCCTAGCAATGACCAAACTTTTGCGTTGGCTGTGGCCGGAACCTTAAAGAAAGATGAAGATGTCGCTGTGTCAAAGAACTTCCTGTTGAAAAGGTGAAAAAACATCATCATCCAATCAGTGATGTCCCATAATGTCTACATTTATTGGTCTCTTGTGTTTCATTCTTTAAATATTTCATCTGGATTTATGGAAATTACTTTTGCTCTTTGAAATGTTTCTTTTTTTTTTTGAATTTCTGTTGTTTTTTTAATTATTTATTTATTTTTTTACATTTTTGTTGTGATCTTTAATTTGTTTTTTTGCGTTGAGCAACGTATGACATCCACACAAAGAACATTTCCATGACATCTTTCAGAACTGCACAATAAAGATAATAGTCTAAAGTTCTAAGAACATTTCCTCTTAGTGCTCCTCATATTTCATCCTTTTTTTAAACTAAATCTGAATATTTTCCTACAATTCAGGAACAGTAGCCGAAAGACAAAAAAACTACAAACTACGCAAACCAAATTACTTCACTACTTTAGGCTTAGACACTTAAAAAATGCTAAATAAATGATCTACAATGATGCTGTTAGGCCAAACAATTTCAGATTTGGGTTATTGAAGTGCTCTGATTATCCACATGTTCTTTAATCATTTTTATTCATCTTACGACAGGGGTGTCCAACGTTTTGGCAAAGAGGGATTTGTTGAAATGTGTGTCGGCCTGCATCCTTTGAACCCTAATAACAACATTCAATGCAAATTAAGTATTTTGTGAAAATTCTGTTGTGATGGGAAACTTTTTGTTTGTTAACATAGAACATACATATATCCACATGCATTTACCCCCCTATTAATTGGTTTTTGAAGACCTGAAATAAAAAAAATAAAAATAAAACGTCAACATGAAATCTGGGTTCATATCAAATGTCACATATTCACTATGAAATGCTTGCTGTAAACTTTCGAATGATATTTTTTTAAAAGAACAAACCACAGACACAACTGTTTTGTATTTCACTAATGGATGGTTTACAGCGGCTAATTATGAAATTTAGCCAATCACAATTAAGAAACGGGACACTGAGTTTTTCAAAAGTGCTGGGGCCATAAATGACTGATTTTATGACATGAACCTGTGGGCCAGTAGGAATTTGAATGCGGGCCGCATGCGGCCGCACTTGGGACATGCCTGACTTACGATTTGACTTAAGATGGTTTGTATTAGAGTTTTCACAATTTTGCTGTTATTTTTAAAAATAAGTTTGATCTGATCAATAAACCTTTGTTTTTGTTTTCACTTTATTTCCAACGCCAAGTCCGACCATCACAAGTCCTATCGGCACATAACAAAACCAAAAAGCTGTATAGTTTCAAATCACGTTGATATATTGTCATTTAAGGCTTTAAATTCACTTTGGTTTAACTCTTTTCTTTTTGTTCCTTTCATGAAAATCGTTGAATGCCAAATATGTTTACATGATTTTTGTACAATTTACACATTTAATATACTAAATGTTGAAACAAGTAATGAGAGGTTTTAACTGAGCCTTCCACGACGTTTCTATGACATAAAATAAAATTGTGTTTTGATCCATGATATGAAGCAACAACGGCTAACTCAAATGAAATTCGGCTGCGTTGATGCAGGTTTATGAAATAAAGGCATAGAGTGGGGGGGGGCTCGTGTTGAAGGTCCGATGTTTTTTTTTTTTTTTGTACCTTGCTGATGGTCACAAACTTTTATGGACTCTTCTGTTTTTCCAGGTGTGTTTTTTTTTTTGGCAGCCGTAGAACAGCATTGTGTGAAAGTTATGAAAAGAAACAGCAGATGGAGTGTAAAAAGGTGCGCGTGCAAAGACGCTTTTCTTCAGATTCCACATATTTTTCCAGTTTTCTGTTTCTTCTGATTTGTGTTCATTGAGAATGTGTCATATTTTTGCTACTTCATGTAAATATTTTATGTTTTTTAAGGAAATCCTGATTGTTATTTATTTAGTTTTTGGCGGTAACACAGGATAAGATGCTTGAACGCCTTTTAGTTTCTTGGTGACGCAACAACCAACCCGTGTGTGTGTTTGTGTATGCATTGTGTGATTGTGCAGGTCTGTGACTCACAGATAATGTTTTTTCAGCAGAGCGAGCTGGTTCTTGTGTGTGCGAGCGACAACAGCTATATCTCACCGAGGTCTGGGTGTGTGTAAAAAGACAGAATGAAAGAGCTATTTGCTGGGAAGCGCTGTCATACTATTCAATCAGAATCCCGGCACACACACGCTGCTCTGCACCCTGAGCACCTGTGGGAGCTGCCTGCCTTCATTAAGGAGGCCTGCTGCAGCTTTCTGCTGGAGCGGGGTGGGGATGAAGCATCACAGGGAAGCAGAGAGGAGGTGGAAGGACTTTTAGAAGAATCAACAGAAAGATGGGAGAGAGAAAAAAACAGCGAGATTCTGACTTATAAAAAAATGTTCAGCTGCAAGTGTTCACAGCTTTTAACACTTCTGTTTCAGAGCAAAATCAATATTTTGGGTTGTTGCTTTTGCTGAGTATAGTAAAGAGGATAAATGGTTTAGGCAGCTCTACCAAATATTTTAAGGGTTAAAGAGCCGCTCCAATGAAAACGGGCTTTTTAACATGTTCTTGTGGCATTTTTCTCATGATTAAGGCATGTATAAAATTACAATTAGGCTTAAAATTAAGTTTTTGGGTATTTCTTTATTGAAATCGTGATAGATCCATTCATATTTTCCTTTTCCTCGTCTGAGCTGGTATCTGCCTCTAAACTGTACGGCTGGACAGCTAACATTGCACCGCTAATGTTAGGTTGGAGGTATGAGGGGCTGTAAACTAGCAGGAGAAAGTGTAAACAAAGGGATGATGGGAAGTTTTTGGCAGGCTTACACCGCCCTAATAGTGCCACCCATAACTTAGAGGTAAAAAACTAATGAACTCCTGCTGCTCTGCAGAAACTATGTCCTATAAAACAAATTTAGGCTAAAAACAGCATAATCATAGTTAAAAAATCACTGGGAATCCTTTTAGAATAGATTAAAAGATGATCTAAGTGGAACTTTTAGCAACAATTTAGATGTTTGCCAGGAAAAAAATAGGCATATTTTAAATTTGGAGAATCAGTCAAGGTACTTAGTCCTTAGCAACATAGCTTTTTAAAAAAATCTCTTTGGGACTGATCCATTTTTAAGGGGAACCTTAACGTCTCTAGGTCATAGTAAGTTTTTTCCTTCAGTTGTCAGTGTAAATGAGCAACATGTTTACATTCAACATGCACACTTAAAAAGTAAAAAAAAAAAGTAGTCCTTGAAGGGATCCCTGAGGGATCCCTGAGGAACACCTTTAGTTCCTCTGAGATCTGCCTGAAAAATATTTGTTAGGGTGATATACTTTGTCAAGTTGTCATAGAAATGCTGCATCCTATCAAAGAATTTGATCAAATCACTCATTGGCTTTGTTTGCCGGAAGGTCTTAAAGCTGAATCTCATTTTCTAACCAAGAACCTTTGCTTGGAGCTCACCTTTGGGAGTAATGATATATTAACCGTAGTAAAAATGCAGTTTTTGTGCTCCAGCACCTTCTGCTTTTAGTCCTGACCATTGAACCAAAAAATTTGGATGTGGAAGAAAAGAATGGAGGAAAAAAAAAAGCAGAAAGGTCCAAGGTGCAGGACATCCTCTCTTCTCTGTTGCTATGGCAGCAGGTTGTGTTGGCATGCAGTACATCCGGCACGGCCCTCACCTCTGGCATCTGAAACCTCATAAGAAACCGAAAAACCGAAATGCTTTTATTTAGAAGGAGGCATTAAAAACATAAATGCGTGTATGTGTGCGCGACCACGAGCAGCCTGCACGTGCACACGCCCACCACACCATGGGTGAACATGGGAGTCTTCTGTCAGTCAAGGGACCGCTTTCTCTCCCAGGCCAGACGGAGCTCTCACCACTGGACAGATGGCCAACAACCTCCCTCATCCATCCGTCCTCCTCTCCCTCCATCACTGTCTCCCTGCCCAGCACCTCAGTCCCTCGTTCCCCACCTCCCAGCATCCCTCATTCCCAGCGTACCACTTCCATAACAACGCGTCAGTCATGCGGTTCCTCTCTGATTCTGCTTTGGTCACCTTTAAGAAACAATAATGTCATTTTTTAATGTAATTTTAGGCAAAATGCAGGGCTCTTGATGTTTGTCAATTTTTTTATTAGTTACATATTTAAGATTTAACCGTTTCAATAAGAGGAAAAGATCAATTTGTATGAAAAAAGCTCTTTTTGTCCTGTTTTGTTTCTTTGCGGGGTTTTGCGGGAAGCTGGATGGAGAGGCGTTGTTGCACTACGCCTCTCCATCTTTATTGTAGTGCACATTGTTGCACTACAATAAATCAAATAAAATTAAGGGATATCAGAAATCTTTAAAGACCCACTCCAATGAAATGGTGTTTCTGTGTTTTAACGTGTCCTTGTGACTTTTGTCAGATGATGGAGAACACATAGAGAGGGAATTAAGCTCAAAGATCAAGTTTGAGTTTTTCAGTAGCAGATGAAAAAATGCTGTGTGCGCCACAAGCTCCCTGGTGGGGAGGGGCGGGGTTACTCTGCACCAACGGCGTGATTTCTAATGAATTCTTGCCGCTCTGCAGAAATTAGGTCCTAGAAAAAAGCAAAAACTTTTTGATTGTAGATAAAAAGGGCATAATCATAGTTAAAAGACCACTGGGAACACCTTTATCCTCAACACCAGTTAATTCTACTTAACTGAGGCTATGTCATGCTCTGTTTTGTATATATATTTTTAAAGCAAATAAAACGATGAAAAAAGTCATTTTTTCAAATAAATTATTTTTGTCAGAAAGGTCACTTTTGGAAGGCCTTTTATCAAGGATGCCTCAAAACGAAGACGAACAACATTATCTTTCCTAAATTTTACACCACAGAGAACTGAGAAAAACCTTTTTTGGCTTTGTGCTGCTCCATTTAAAAGGCCAGCTTCCCCAGTCATCCGCATCCATCCATCCCTCTCCTCTGCATCCTCCTGATTTACTCCTTCACTACATCCATGGACCTCTTCTTCAGGCCTCCTTCCTGATTCTTCTGAATTTCTCGCAATGTGGGGAAATATCGCAGGAAACTGTCATCAGGCTAATTTAAGGCTTCATTGGCTAAATAATTTTTTTTAATAGACTTAAACCACTACTAGTTATTTAATTGTAAATGTCATTTAAAGATCCTCATCTCAAGATTCCGCTCTGAAGCTCCTGGTGGGATTTAAAACCGAAGCTGAGTTTCTTTCTGCAAATAACGGAGGTGGGCTCTTTCAATACGGCATCGACTCTGCTGAAATGCACATCTGGCTCATCATTACCTGCTGCAGGCTTTGGGTTGTCTGGGTTGTTGTGTTTCTGCTCTTCCGCCCTGCTCCTGAAGGGTCTTCAGTGTCGGACCTTAAGCGTTTATAATGTGATAATAAGGTGTGAAAATGGAGACACAATGGAGCAGAGCGAATCGGGCCGACAGAGTTCTCCTCTCACACCCCAGCAGAGCTCACAGGTTTCACTTCACCTGAAAGGGCCACAGCGTTCATCTATAGTGTAGGGTCATGCGTCTCCGTTTTTCACCGATCCACAAAGCCGGGGAAAAACGGAGACACGGCGCATAACACCAAGCTCATGATGTGTGTTTTCCTCAGAAGTTCCTGGAAGAGACGCGGAACCCAAAGACGGTCCGCCGGCGGCCGCCGAAGACGGGGATCAGGAGGAGCACGACGAGCGCGAGCCCGACGAAGACCTGGACGACGAGTCCATCTTCACCTGCGACAACTGTCAACAGGACTTCGACTGTCTGGCCGAGCTCACCGAGCACAGGACCAACCACTGCCCGGCGGGTGAGTTAGCGTCCGAATGCGTGAGGGATGAAAGAACAAAACAAAAAAAACAATCAACTACAGTCAGGCAGCCGTCAAAATCGTCTATTCAACGAGTGAATAATTAAAGAGGCTGCAGGTTTCAGATGAAACACTCGAGTTGCATCATGCAGAATCGCCTGGGTGACTTGGAACCCCCCCCCCAATCTGTTTCTGAACACCTATAGCTATTGGAATCAGTAATACCCATATGTTCCAGAGGGACCCTCACAAAGGCCGTTATTAGAACTGCTGTAATTAATGAAGTGGCTGAAAGGAACGCGACGGGGGCATCTGGTTCCTACAGATTAATCCAAACGCTCCCTTAACAAGCCCCACGCACGCACGCACGGCGAGGCAGCTTCCACTCGGTGTGTTTACTTTTGATAGAAGGATGAAGAGGTGGTGGGGGGTGGGGGGGTGCAGAGCTTTGTTTAAACTGCTAAAGATAGTGTTTTCAGAGAGCGTGTAATGTGGATGGAAAGACCCCTGGCTCAGCAGTCTCTCATTCACCCGCTGGCCTGACAGCCAGTCCCAGCGGAGTAAGCAGTGCAGGATCCAGCAGAGAGCTTATGGAGATGCGCCACATCAGGAGAAGCAACTTTTTTTCCCTTTGACTGAGGCCTCTGCAGTACAGAGTAGACATGCACACGGATGCGGGGAACGACGACTGTGGCTGGAAAATTGAGGCTTTTGGTTTTCACGCGTCTTCTCCTAACTCAAAATCTAACTCAGACTCAGCCGACTGGAAACAAGCCCAGGAGAGATCGTGTTTCGTTTAAAGTACATCTTTCTTACATCAAAAGAGTTCATCTGAAGGTGAAAAATCATGGACTTTTGTCCACTTTACCTGGTTAAAAACTCACTCCGATCATCTTTTGATCTATTTTGAAAGAGTTCCATATGGCCTTTTAATGAGGATTATGTTGCTTTCAGCCCAATTCCAAAAAGGTATGTTGTTTTCTAGGACATAGTATCTGCAGAACAGCAATACTTCATTAGAAATCCGCCTCTGGGTTGTGGGCGGGACTGTTTGTGCAGACTAAGCCCGCCCCCTTCTCCTCACGGGGTGCTGAGACTTCTCTGTTTACGCTGAGCAGGGAGCTTGTGGACCGCCCAGTGTGTTTTTTCTACGTCACAAATACAAAATTTTTCAAACATCTGCTTCTAATTCACAACAATTTTAATAAAGAAATACTCAGAAATGTAATTTTAAGTTTAAGAAAAATGTTAATAACAGCAGAAACACATTTTAATCAAAGTGCTTTAGTCCTCTAGGTGAATGTAGGATTATATATATGTTACCTTTCATGCTTAAAGACAAGCCAAACTCAATAAAAGAGAAACAGGGAAAGCTTTGGCAGCATTAAAAAAAAGTTGCAACAATTTTACAAAAATAAACATTTTTGTAAAAGGTTTTTGGAATAAATAGAAGCACAGAGTGCCCCAGGTATTTTTAGGTGCAAAGAACTCTATTTTTTCTACCAAACTAAGTCAGTTTGATTCATCAAAATCCACTTTCCAAGTTTTTATTTTACATCAGCATGTTTGGTCATGAAACAGCTGTTGTTAACTTAACAAAAAAGGGATTTTTTTCACCTTGATTATGTAAGTTTTTACTTTAAAACCATTTCCCCCCAAAAGTGCGTATTTTCTTTAATCACAAATGTATAGGATAGCTGTAAAACAAAAAGCTAAACAATGGTAGAAAGGCTAATCCCTATAAAATGATTGATTTAAAAGGTGGCTTAAGATAATGCTAAACATGAAAACAAAAGTATTTGTTAAAAATGCTCCAAGAAATGCAGAAAGGTGGAATGAACAATTGACTATACTAAATGCTTTACTTTGTGCAAATCTATAAATTCATATAAGGATAAACAACACAGCTAAAAAATGAAGTTAAACGTCAGCTACTGCTGATTGTATGCTTATCCATATGTTGAATTAATTTAAAAAGCCTGAAAATATCTGAATCAAGGAAACGCATAAAAAGATTTGTATCGTTATAATGACGGATATTTAGCAGATCAGACATAAAATGTCATGTTGAAAGTTCAAATCTTTTCTCTTGGCTGAGAAAAACGTTTTTTTCACCTATCAGAAACTTGGATTGAAGACGTAAGCATCTCATAACAAACCGTTTTACCGTACAACGATTACAGTTGGCTACTTCCAACTGAGTCAAAGGGAAAACTGCACATTATGAAGTTAAGTGTGTTTCTAAAAATGACTTTCTGTGGACACATGACAGAGTTTGACCTTGATGAACCAATCCGATTCCTGTATCAGATATCAGCCTGAATATTGACGGAGTTGTTGGATGGAGTATCAGATCATGAAGCTCATCCATGCTAATGTAGCCCACATGTGGTTAAGATGGTCGTAAGTTCGCCTCGTTGTATCCGGTGTCTTTGTGAAACCACCGAAAAACCAGAGCACAGCGGCGTCTCGGGTGACGCGTCATCAATTAACCGGACACAGCTGCTGCAGACGTGTGACGGGAGAGCTTTGCAGCGCACGTTTCAGCGCCAGTTCACTTCTGCGGTCCTGAAGCATAAAGCCTGTGACTGAAGCAGCAACAACGTCTGCGGCGAGAAGAAGCCCGGGACGGAGGGAAAATGTGATGGCAGGACTCTGTTGGTGTCATTGTGCGGATGGGACGCACATGCGGTTCAGTCTTATGTGAAAGAATAAAAAGCTTTAAAAAATACAGAAACACAACATTGTGTTGCGCAACTTTGGATAAACTTTAAAACAACCATCAATGTTTGCATCCTTCCACCTTCAGGAACCCTTTTTGGGGTCATGGAGTTTCTGGAGCCAACCCAGCTGTTGTTGGGCAAAGGTGGTGGCTACACAATCACACACATTCACACCTAGTGGCAATGTGTAGGATTTTTGGGCTGTTGCAGGAAGCCTGAGAAAACCCATGCATGTGACGGCGGTTTCCCAGCTGGGATTCAAACCAGCACCTTCTCATTGTGAGGTCCTACACCACTGTGTCTTCAGTCACTTGCTTTTGTGTTTTTGTCACAAGCTAAAATAAAAAAACTGGAGCTGTTGAGTGAAATTTGAGCATGGAAATAAAGCACGTGCTTTCCTACATCAAAGTATTGGTTTGGTATCAAAGTGTGTTTTTGCTCGAAAATCAGTAAAAACTAGAATGAAATTAGTTTCTTTAGAGTCCAAGGAGGCAGCCTAAAATAGGAAACGAGCAGTAATCTTAGGAAAGAAATCCCTAGGAAGTAGTAAACTGATCTGTTTATGAAGCAAATAATTTTTACTTAGCAAGAAATCTTATAATAAGATATCAAAATCAAGGATAAGGAATTCCACACAGCCGCTAAAGAAGCTAACTGTTAGACAGAATTATGTTATACTGCCCAATAAGTATTTTTTACTACTTCTAAGTAAAGGTTTGTATTTTTCTGAATTTTTATGTGCCTAATTGTAGTTATTATATGTAGTTATTACTCATTTCGAACAAAATGTGAACAGAATGAGAAAACCATCGTAGTGAAAGTGTCTCCTACTAGCTCTTTTTCTTAGACGATTAATCTAATTTTTGTTTCCAGAGCAATGACTGTGAATGCCAGTCTGATTTGCCAACATTCATTGAACTTTAAAATAACATCCTTATAATTAAACTAGAAATTACAGAGCAATTTGAGTTTTTTTTTATCTTAAATTGAGTTTTTCTAACGTCAAGAGGATAAAGAAAAAGGACTTTGACTCATTTCCTCATCTCTACATCCTAGCTCTTAATAAGACAAAAAACCTGCTGACAAAAGCTCGGAAAGGTGTAAAGCAAAGAGAAGTTATACAACTTTGAACAGGTCAAATATGTTGAATGTCTAAAAACAAGTTTTGAAATCTTTGCAGGGATCAAATAGTTTACAGTAAAGACAACATTTACTGAGATTTTCTGCAGATCAGTCATGTTCTCTGCTGCTTTAGTGTCTTGAAATCTATATTTTTAGATGTTTTTGTTGACATTTTAACACTCACACAAAAGTGGAGGGATTTGAATATTTGTTTACAGCAATAAATAAAGTCTTTGCCACATGCAAAATCCCGGCACACACAAGTCCGACCTCTCTTCTGCAAGAATGACCAGGAGCAGAGTAAAAAAAGGGAAATCTCCGCGCCTTTACGCGGCGGCGGCATTGCTCCCTCCTTCTCAGCTCTGCTGCTCCTCAGGTATTGGTGCTTCATGAGTCTCAGGTGGCGTTCCGAGAGCCGTGCTGGCGAATGCAGAGATCTCCGCAGGAGGAGGAGCGGGTATCTGGGATGCTAACGACGTCGTCGCAGAAAAGTGGGCTCGGGTTAGCAGCTAGCTCCCGCCGCAGAGCAGAATGGGTCCCAGGTGCGAGCGTGAAGCACCAAGTAATTCTGTACCACTCCAGCAGAAGGCCTGTAAAGAGGCCCCATTAATTTGAGTGGAAATTGGACAAACACACACACACACACACATGGATGCAGATCAATGAGACAGAAATGCGTGTTCACCCACTCGAACACGCACAAACCCACAAAGCCCACACATCTGGCTAATGTAATGCAACATTAATGTGCATGAGGCTGAAAGCTTAGCTGGCTGTTTGTGTGTAATTGCACAGCAGTGTTGTTGAACTGTTTCCACAAATACCCCTGATCTGGTATAATGAGGACTAAATATGTCAATGTGTTGTGCTGTGTTTTCATGACTCCAAACTCGCTCAGATGATTTGAGAAACGGTTTTGATGATTTGTAAAAACACGGTTGTTGGGTCTTATAGCGCCTCTGCGTTAGCTGGTTGTCGTTTGGGAAGCGTCTCGTGGCAGAATGAACTGTGTGGTGCGGATGGGACTGCAGAGGAGAAGTTAAAATGCAGCCATTCTGATTCCAACATGTATTATTTCTCAGATTTAATTACTGCAATACTCTGGCTGTAACGAGTATCCAAATACTCTGATATTCCCGATTTGTTCTCCGGGAAATTCCAGTACAAATATTTGCGACGTCCAAGATTGCTGATTTTTCAATATTTTGTAAATCTAGTATAGTTTAGTAAAAATACACTTCAGATGATGTAATTATTGCTCTAAAATGCAGAAGAGGACCTGGCTGCAGACATCAGCGTCAAGAACAGGAAGTCCTTGAACGTAACCAGAACGTCGCTAAAGAAAGCAGTATTTTATGTGGCAACCCTATCAGTTACGATATTTCCTGTTATAAGCTTTAACGCTATCAACAAAATTGTCAAAGGAATTTAGACCGCATGCTTACTACTTTTTTTTTAACAGCAAATATGACGTCAACGATTTCATAAAGTGAAAATCTAATCAATATGAGCATTTTTACGGCGACTATTAATGAATCCACTGGGTTCTGAAGATGAAAAGGTTGGTTTGTTGATAAAATATTATTCAAGTTGTAAAAAGGCCAATCAGATGCCTCAGTTAAAGCATGTGGTGCCTGCTGACCCCCACCACAAACGTTTGATTGACAGATACTCCCAAGTCCGCTTTCAATTGGTAGGGGTAGCCCACTCCTGATTGGCGACAGTAGTTACCATAGAAACTTTGACTCAGACCGACTGGACCAATCACTGCTGACTGTCGTCTGGCTCCATATGGCGACGTCCGTTTCGTGGAAAAATGGCGACTGATAGGAATTTCGAGCTGGAAGTAAACCTTTTTCTGTGAGTGATGTCACACTCACAGTCAAAGAGTATCACACTGCTGCAGCCAGGCCTTTCTGAACAAACTATCATCATACAAACACTACTGTTACTGGAAGTCATTAAAACTTCAGAGTAAAGTGTCAGCGAAGGGTCTCATTTTCAAAGTAAAGCTATCAAGTGTTTTCACATTGACATATACAGTGATCCCTTGATTATCGCGGGGGTTACGTTCCAAATAGAACCCGTGATAAGCAAAACCCGTGAAGTAGAAACCTTTATTTTTTTTTACAATTATTATACAATGAAATTCACTATTATACATTGAAAAGAAAGAACAAACCATTTAACAGGCTAAATCAATTGTTTTTTAACAAATAAAAGTACTTTAGAAACGTTTTTTCAACAAATAACTTCTGTAGTGAGCTGTCAAATAATAATTTCAATCATCGATAAGAACAGAAGGCTTTAAATTGCGGAGATTAGCCCCGCCCACCGCGACCCGAGTGGATTAAACGGAGGAAAATTTAAAATGATTATGAAAAAAAATAAAAAAGTACAGTGGGACAGATAGTGACTCCAGTCTTCTTTTTCACTGCTCTTCATACTGAGCCGCTGCATCCTCTGCAGCGTTTTTTCCTTCTGAAGCCCGCGGTGCAGCTGCAGGTGTGTTTGTCCGGGAGAGGAACATAGTGACAGGCAGTTGTTGTCGCTCTTTTTTCTTCTTTGCTAAAGATCCTTATACACCGACATGCCACCATCGATTATGTTGGAGAACTGTAATGAACGGCTCATCAAAGGGTCCCATTCTTGAGCTACTCGCTGAGTGACTTTTTAGCCAATCAGAATGCAGAACACAATGCACAATCCAAATCCGTGAAGTAGCGAAACCGTGAAAAGTAAACCGTGATATAGCAAGGGATCACTGTACTTAGACATACATAGACATATTTAAGTCAATGTTTACCAAAACAAGTATTGAAAAAAGAAAATATATAAATATATAAAAATAATAAATAGATTAAAATAAAAACATAGAATATGAATTTAGGAAAATTTAGAAAATCTTCAGATCAGTTTCCTCTAAAGATAAGATAAAAGTCCAGTCATTTTTATTGAGGTGTTGCTGTGTCTTCATTTACTGTCTTCTTGTCATCGATCCACTGGAACGGCAGTCAGGATTTGTGTTGTTTAATGATCCAAAACAACAGTGGCTTTTATGTCTTGTTTCCGGCAGAGTGTTAACCAGGAAGTTGAGAGAAAAACGTGACATTGTTGATTTTTTTAAATCTTCGTGTTTTGATCTGTTATGTTTTGCTCTCCTGTTGGAGACAAACGTATAAATGAACGTGATTAAGTGCATTTAATTTAAATTGTATACATCCAGTCAAAAGACAAACAAATAGCAACCATTCAAAGATGATATTAAGTAGTAAGAATTGGGGTTCGATCTGTGAATCGTTGATCTTGATTCGTGAATTGAATCGCCACCTATGGGAATCATCCACAGCTCTGTTCAAGACGAAATCTCTTGTAAAAAGAGCAGGAAGAGTAAGGGACAGGTGAGCGTAATCCTGCATATCTTTTTGCACCCCTCATGCTCAGCTCTTCATTCTGAAGACCTTAAAGTGAGGTAATCTGTCACCTGTCCACATGAGCAGAATTACCGGCTTTTTAAACAAACGCGTCTTCAGAATTTTGACATTTAAAGTTTATGTCAAAGTTTTCCTGCAAACCTGATATTCAAGGGTTGCGTGTAACGCATATCTTCTCTTTTTTTGGCACATGAGGGTCTGTATCCTGCCCAGGATGTGTGAGAGAAGCAGACTGAGAAAGAATGAGTCGGGGGAGTGTTGATGGGTCTCAGTAGGAGTCAGAATGTGGAGCAGAGGCTCCCCGAGGAGAGGAGGAGCAGAGAAAAACCTCCTACGGATCAAATGGAGAACATTCTCTTTCCCTGCTCTGCCTTATGAGCGCGCTCAGAAGGACACACAAAAGCCTACGGGCTGTCTGACCGCGTGAAACACTCCAAGGTCGGGTCAATGTGAAGTGTTCGGAGATTAAAGCGCCGACAGATCCTCACCGCCGCCCGTTTCTCTTAAGAGCTGGCAAGTGGAGTCGACAGTGCTCGCACACTCCGGCGAGCTGTGAATGAGGACCAAAGAGACTAAAAAACCGCTGGAGGATGGAGGGATGAGGAGGTGAGCTCCGAGTGAAGGAGGGAGCTGTCAGTCAAGGCAGGGGGGCGGAAACCGCTGCTGTCAGTGACAAATAGCGAGTCATTAACCCGGCTAGCTGCTTCTTCAGCGGAGTGGGAGGAAGGAGCAAGAAGCTTTTCTCTTTTCTTTCTGAAGGTATATTTGTGGGGTCTGTGTTAATTGAGCACATACAGCTGTAGACGAGTCGCTTCCAGGGAGGGAGGCAGAGGAGGAACCTGGGGGGGGAGGGAGGAAGACAGGTGAGGTGGAGCAATGCAGGAAGAACTTCAGGTTTGCAGGAAGGAGGTGGAGGAGAAAGAGGAAGAGGAGAATGCATCTGTTTCTGCGGGGCCCCTGGGTAAAAGGACACCGCTAAAGTCTTCAGTGTGCTGCAACCCCGCTGTCACAAACACACAAGTTGAGGAGCACAACGCGCGCAACGTGCACACCCCTCGCCGCGTCTGTCGTCAGGAAAGCAGCTGAGTCCTGTGAGGCCAAGACGCTTATTAAAACCACAGATCACTTTCTACACAGAGGCAGAAGCCGAGGAGGGGGGGGGGCGAAGTGAAACAGAATCGCACAACGCCTGGTGCGCGCTGCCTCGTACACGCCGCCTACACACTGACCGGGTTTGAGTCTGGTAGCTGCTGTTGATTGACAAAATAAATAGATGCTCTCAGTTGTTTCCTTCGTTTTAGGTTCTCCCCCCTTTTTTTCCTGCTGGCTTCATCCTCTATGCTCCCCCCTGTGCCTCCTATTTCCTCCCCCCCTCTTCTACACCCCCCCCCCCTCTCTGTGTGTGTCTGCACCCGGGGGTGGCCTGAAGATTCCTGTGCTAAGCCCTTGGCATGCGTACAAGTGCGCAGCGAACGCACAAACACACAACCACACAGCTGGCTGCCGCTCAGGTTTTCCAGGGAGGGAGCAGGAGCGGGAGTGGAAGGGGTGGTGGGAGGGGGGTACGACATGCAGAGAGGCAGGGGGAGGGACGGAGAAGGGTTGTTGTGAAGTCATTTTTCATCACAGGGTTCATTTTTCACTGCAGACTTCTCCCAGTCTCCACATCGCTCCATTTCTCTTTATCCATCCTCGCCTCCTCCTCCCGTTCGCCTCCCCCGATCCCGCTTTGTCTCTCTTTATCTTCCCCTTTCCCCCTTTCTTTACTCCCTCTCACCTAAACTCTCTCCATCCTCTCCACGTTTGCATCCCTATCTCTCTTTCAGCCTAGTTTCTCCTTTATGAAATATGGATGGGAGCAGTTTTGGGCGCGCTGAGAGGTTTGCAGTCGGAGGGAGGGATGGAACTTGGGAACTGGAGAGGGAGGGATGGAGGGAGGGAGGCAGGGAGGGGAGGATGGCGCTTGTGTCTCAGCAGACGAGCCTTGTGCATGCACCTAAACACCTCACTGAGCAATCTGTCAACATGTCAGCAACACATGTTTGGTAAAAAAAAAAAAAGGATGGATGGAGAGAGGAGAGGTAAAAAAATACGAATAAAATAAAACCTCCCCCCTCCAGTGGGAGTAATGGCTCCCACCAGGACTCTGGAAATGCTTTGAATTCAGCAGATTTCTATTGCGGGGTCCTCCCCGGGGGCGTCTTTTTACAATGCCTGCATCTCAGAAATTTGAGCCCGAGGACCCCTGGGGGCGTCCTTTCATAATGCCTGAAAATGTAGGGTTATATTGTGTGCTCTTCCCCATGGGTCTTTTATTAATACCTGCATTCACTGCCACTGGAAATTACACAGGCGGCGCTGCAGGGGCGAGCGCTCGCTCCAGGAAGGGAGAAAGACTCTGCAGGGACCTTCCCTCTCTTCTCCTCGCTCCTTTCTTCCCCTTTTCCCCCTCCTCTTCTTCCCTCCTACTTCGACTCTCCTTCCTTTTCACTTACTTATTGCTCGGGTGCAAAGGAAGAGTTTGCCAAAGGACTAAAGGAAGTGTTGAGTGCGCTGGCACCAGCTGATCTCCTTGTATTCGGCTCGCAGGAAAAAGTGGCACTCGATTAAAAATGTAACTTCCTCTCATCTCCTCTCTCTTTGTGTGAATGTGTGCAGAGTAAATGTGTGTGTGTGTGTGTGTGTGTGTGTGTGCACAGAAAAGAGAGAAGCTCAAGTCCTCAGCCTAGTGCTGAGCCTGTGATTACAGAGAGGATGGGTTGTGTTTTGCAGCAAAAGAGTTTTCTGCCTCTGTTTGTTTGTTTAGACCAAATATTTACAAAGCAGGATTATAGAAATATATATTTACATATCTGTGAATAAATAGTGTTTGCCGGAAATCTCAGGTTTGCAGGCTGGGTGCGTTTTACTGCAATCCTCAGGTTTCTTCTGGTCATGTTCTTAATGCAACATAAAAATGGTTGACAGATGTTGAATCCCTCCGATTCTATGCTTTTTAATGAAATAAAAAGTATTTAAATGCAGGAGCTTCTTCAGGAGTTGTGTTCTTTTGTGGGATCGGTTCTTTATGAGGAGTGATTGGCTCAGTGGAGGCTGAACCTGTGGAAGGGTTTGCAAACACGATAGTCTCTGATTGTTTAATCAGATCAGATTCACCAAGAAACAAAGGAGAACCTTTCAGAAGTGAATTGAAATCTCAGGACGCTTTCACGCTGCGCCGATTGGTCCACAGTTTAGTCAAGCTTGTTTTTGCAGGTGTGAAAGTTCTCTGGTGGGTCTGAAAGAAGTCTTGGTTTGTTGGTTTGTTTCCAGCTGATGTACCGTTCAGTAATGGTGTGAGATTACCAGAACACAAAGAGCCAACTGAAGAACAACAGGAAGTCGCTCTTTAAAAGGAAAAGAATCATTAAAAAAGTTTGATGGTTAGAGTATTGATGAGTTTTATTCTTTCTTGGATTTCACGCATTGTGTGGACAGTTGTGGCGCAGAAGTAGAGCGGTCAACCTCTGATGCAAGGATCTCAGGTTTGGCAGGCCATGTGTCAAAGCGTCCTTGGGAAAACCACTGAACCCCACGTTGCTCCTGGGGTTGCTTGGCGCCAATGGTCACAACTCAGAGGGGAATTTCCTGCTGCTCCACAGAAACTATGTCCTAGAAAACAATACTGTTTTTTTTTTTGGCTACAAATGGGATAACCATAATTGAAAGACCACTGGGAACGCTTTCAAAATCCATCAAAGGGCAGTTGGAGAGGGACTTTAAAGCATTTTTGTTAAAAAAAAATCCCCTTTCTTGTTTGTTAGGCTTTTTTAAATCTTAAAATCCACCAAATGCACAAAAATGTGAAATAATTCCACTTAGGTTCCCACCTCACAGATTTATTACAACTGAACATAAGTCAATAAAATATTGATCAATTTTTTAAACTTTAATTCCCAAATCTTTTTTTTTTTATTGAAAAAGTTGGAGCAATATTATGAGTTCTTTCATTAAAAACTAACAGAAATATTTTGCCTCCAAAAGCAGAAGGGAAAATTCATTATTGGATTTTATAAATCCTTTCATTTTCCACGTCAAAATCGATTTATTTTGATTATTTAATTTCTTGAACTGGTGTGAAATCTCCCCCTGTGACAGAAAGATGAGATAAAGCATTTTATGAAAAAAGACTCTGATTGTTCCATCGTCAGAATGGTGTTCTTGTTATTGCTCTGATGTTCATGACTGGATGAAGAGTGGACGGTTAAAATGTCCACAGTGAGACGGTTTGGTGCAGACCTTCATCAGGTCTCAGGTGGATTGTGTCTTCCATCTCCATGACAGTCGGTCGTGTTTCCAGGAGTCAGACATCCTCCTCCACGTTAGTGTCTTCACAGATCTTCACAGATCCAGAGCATCTCCATCCCACAGTCAAAGGTTTGTTCTTTAAGTCGAACAAAAGCCTCCTTTGATCTCCTTTTGCAGCTGATGGGAGTTCAGCTCTCTGCATCTGCTGGCTGCATTTTCTGAATCGCTTTACTCTGAAGGGAACTCGCTTGTAAATAATGGAGAAATCGTTTGCGTCGTGGTTCACTGGGCTGCGACTTTTGTCTGTAAATTGTAAACCAAGTTTGCTAATTTCAAAGTGAAGTTTAAAAAAATAAGAGTCCACAGAGTTCCTCAAACCTTTCAGGAAGCGTTCAGTTCTTGTGGATCAGAGACTTTTTAACCTGTGGAACTAAAATGATTACAGACGACGATGTTGCACTGGTGGGATGTGCACGAGACCCACAGGGGAATCCCCAATGTTCCTGAAAGTCTGTGACCTTTGTGGCAAAGCAAGTCTGTGGGATTCCAGCTGAATCCTTGGATTGTTGTTCATTGTTTACAGTTGAAACCACACGAGCGCAATTTTTAAGCATCCAAAAAAGAACCGAGCACATTTATCCTCTTACAGGAGTCTGCAGAAATCACCACATTTGCAGTTTCCTTTAGGTGGGACGGCTTTAGGCATCAATCATCTGGCAAAAAGAAAAACACAACTGCCAGCTTTATTAAAAGAAAAGAACTGCAAAGCTTCTCAAAACAGGTTCATGAAAGGACCTAGCACAGGCTCTGTTTTAGGATCTAAACAGCTGGAGCTGCTGCACACTTCACCTGAGTGTCCAGGTGAGACTCTTTTTGAAAACATTTTTACTAACCTCTGTGTGTTTTGAATCAAGAACCAAAGTTCTGTTCAGGTTTTTGCTCGTCGTCTCTCAGATCAACCTGAGAACTCTTAAAAGTTCTGGAGCGTCAGAAAAAACAGCGACCGTCAGACCCTTTGACTGCATATGAGAACTGGACTGAGTGCCCCCCTCCCCTGGTGTTCTAAACAGGAAGTACCTGCTGGCTCCAAGAAGCCAAAATCCAGTAGACTTCTATAGAGAAATAAACAGCTGTTACTCAGTTATTCAATTGGTCAGAATAACCATACTTGCTCTGATGCCTTTCTCTTAACATGAACTAGATAATCCTCTTTTTTCAATGTTTTTTTTTCCTGTAGTGTAAACTATTGAAGTTATTAATCTGATGCCTCAATAAAAGTATGTGATCTCACGTTAAAAGTACAAAATGTTTGATTGACAGATTTTGTGTAGCCTGCTTTTGGTTGGGGTGTTGACTTCCAGCAAACTCACACCTGATTGGAAAAAGTGGTTGCCATTGAAATGTTGATTCGGACCAATCACTGCTTCCTGACGATTTTTGGTTCCAGCATGATGGCGTGTCGCAAAAAAATGGCAACTGAATTGACATTTTCTATGGGTGACGTCAAACTCACTCGGTCCAGTTCTCATATTGGATTTTTTTATTTATTTTTAAGAATATTTAGGTGACAAAGTGTAGCTGAAGCCACTATTTGTTGTGTTGTTTTATGATGCTTTTTACACTCAGGGCATTTGACACGCGCTCAAGAGGGCATATGGTAGACGCATTTAGCATGTGTGTTCACACTGGACGGTCGCTACCCATAGTAGCACGTTTACTCACAGTTGGATGAGGCTTTGTGCGAAATGCCAAAGGAGTGTAAATTTTGCAGATCTTGCTCTAGCCTTTTCTTTCACATATTTATTTCAATATTTGAAAGACGTGTCATCATATAACTCCAGCCGGACACAAACAATTATTAATTTCTCCTCTATGGTCAATTTTCAAATAGCTGGCACTTCCCTGAATGAAAAGGGACGCCGTCCACGCAAGGCTACCAAGTCCCAGACCCTGATTGGTCAAAGTTCAACTGGTTGAACTTCCAATAACCGCGCGTAGAGCCCGTAAACAGACTTAAAAACTTGCGTAGTGATGTGGGAACGTAAAGGTTTTGAACGCAGCAGCCTGAAACGTACATAGACTTTTCATTGGAAGTGGTGGTTTGAACGCGCATTGTCCAGGGCCGGCGTGGACGTAGCATTACAATCACACATTTTAAGGTTTGGTAGAGTAGTAGGCCGGGACCCCCACAACAAACACACACACACGGTCACACTTAAGGAATGTTTTTGTGTTTGTATTTTGTGCATGAAGGCTTGTTGTTCAACGTCTTTATGGACCCGTGTCAGTCAGCATTGAGCGGTCATGGGGGCCGTGTGGGGGCCTCCTTCATAAGTGTACGTGTGGGGGGTGTCTAGATAATGAAGAACAGGCCATTCCCTTGGATTCCTGCACCCCTGCCAACAACCAGGACCCCCAGAACCTCTCCCCCCCCTTTTCTTTTTTCCTCCCCTCCTGCTGACACCTGGGACTTTTTCCATTTTTCCTCCTGTCTTCTCTTTCTTCTTCTTTTTGTCTCCCCAAGTGGAACGGGCCTCCTCCCTCCATTTTGCACACCTCTTGCTGTTTTTCTCCTCTTTCCGCCCATCTTCCAGTGAGCACACAGCACTCAGTGTCTCCTCCCCCCCCCCCCCGCCTCGCTGTCCCTCCCTGCTGAGTTCTCAAACTCCAAACTGACCACATCCTTTCCTTTCACCCCGTCTCCCTTCCCCCAAAACCTCCATCCATTCTCCATCATCTCTGTTCCCTGTGGAGCTGGCCCCAAAGCTCTGATCCCTTCCTCCATGCCCCCCAACGTCCCCACTGTGCCCTCCCGAGACAAACACATGCACACTCACATGCACCCTATGGCGAGTGGCCCCAAAGCAGCCCCTGTTTGTCTCCCTCCCTCTGTTTTTCCACTCTTTCTTTCTATCCTTTTCCCACCTCTCGCTCTCGCCCTGTTTGATGCTCCACATTTGTTATGCACTTCATTCAAGATGTTTTTTTTTGTTTTGTTTACTCTCCCAAACTGACACAGTTCGAGTCAGAAGTTAATTACGATAAATAAATAGCAACTTTTCATCAAATAGTTCCATCAGCTGTTTGGTGTCTTCTGAAAAAAAAAAAAGAAACGTTTATTTTTTTATCTGGGTGTTGATATTCACTGAACTTCAAAGCACAGTTGGAGAAGCAGAATTGTTTGAATTTATGAATTGATAACTTCTCTTCTAATTATGTAAAACGGTTGAGGTAAGCTGAACCTGACAGCAAATGTAGGGCAGAAACACAAACTGGGCTCCTCTTAGCTTCTTCTCATGGCTGGTTGTGTTGCTGCAGATCACCTGCTGGACAGGTTGGTCTCAGTGGGTTTGGGTTGCATTTTACCCTGTATTTTCACAATGCAACTTTATTTAAATGCATTAAGAAAGAAATCTAAACAAAAACTGTATCTGTATCAAAACAGAGAAAGGTTAACGTTTGTGTTCCTGCGATGTGTGCATCAATGACAGCTGTGATGTTAGCATTTCACCGCTATGAGGCGCTGTGGGAAGTCCAGTTGGCGTGTAGTCAGAGTAATTGTTGCGACTCGTTTGCTTAAAACATAAATATGCTAGAAGCTAAGGAAGTTTTTTCCTTGGAGTTTGTTGCTGGCAGAGAGCTCAGTTATTCCTTTAGAGAGGAAAAGGCAGGGGCCACGCATGCTTTTGTGGACACTATTATGTGTCGCGTACATAAACATACATAGTGAAATGTATAGCATGACTGTCCATTAGAGTAACAGAGCCCAAGCATTAGAGTAGTAAGTATAAAAGGTGACTAACTTAAAATAAGTTGTTTCTGTAAAATAAAGACAATATGGCTTCACTTTAAAGTATAGACTGTGGGGTGTAGATCTGGTGTGATTTCTAAAAGTTGAAGTGTTGTTCTCCAAAATGCTTCTTCGTTCCTTTTTTTTTTTTGGCGGAGAAACAAAAATGCTGCCACCTACTGTGTGTATGTGGAACAGCGGCGTCCGTGCTCCAGGTCGTTATAAACAATGTTTTCCTGGAGAACAAAGTTTAGCTTTAGTTGCTTCGTTAGTTGAAGAAATGCAAATTAGATTTTATTTTCCCTTTTCTGGTCAAAGTTTTTTTCTCACAGCGTCTGTTTTTTTTTTTTTTGTCAGCATTTGCCTTTTATTGGTACAAATATCTTTAAGTCCCACTCCAGTCATCTTTTCTTTTAGTTTTAAAGCGTTCTCAGTGGTTTTTTAATTAGGATTATTCTAAAATAAAATAAAAAACTCTGTCTTTTTCTAGGACATAGTTTCTGCAGAGCGGCAGGAGTTCATTAGAATTTTACCTTTAAGTTGTTGGCGTGTGCAGAACAACCCTGCACCCCCTTCCTGTCAGCCGTAACTGAGAGCTATCTGTTTAAGCAATTTTAAGCTTAATTTTCTTTAAATATGTCCTCCATTATCAGAAAAATGCTGCAAAAACATGTTAGAAACACCCAAAATACAGTGTTACAAGGGAATTGGTCTTTAAACATAGTGACACAGCGTATTAGTTGATTCTTTGAAAACATCCTCTCACCCCCTCAAGTTTAGTGCACCTAAAGACTTTCAAAATAAAATCCCACCTAAACTTTTCCCTCATGCTTATATCTTCATTGCACAACCTGAGAAGTGTGCCATGTTTTCTGCCAGAGACACTGCCATTTTGTGAGCACGTGCATGCAGGGAAGCAGTTACACATGCATGCTGCGTTTTATCCACAGACAGAGGAGGCAAAGGGCAGCATATTCCTGGGAGGGGGGCTGTAATAGTTTTAACCCAGAGCTCAGGTGTGACTCTCCTTTGTCCAGCTAAATGTCAAAGCAACGCACGTCTCTGGGGGGACGGTGAGGAGGGAGGGGGCAAGTAAAAAAAAAAAAGAAAAAAACTTTCAGAGTTGTATTGTACTTCTACCAAAGTTTTGATTTAACAACTTTTGTCAGAAAAAAAAAAAAACAACAACGATTTTTTAAAACAAACTTTCTGTCCTTGTGGAGGACAAAAAAGCTAGTTTAGGACTTCTTTTAGGTTTGAAATCTTCATCAATCGATGTCATGTGACTTAACCTTCATATTTAATGTTTGGAAGTTATAAAAAATCCCTGCAAGTGGATCACAGCTATCCTTCATGTTTGTTTCTGTATGTTTCTGACTGGCTGCTGCTGTGTCCAGTAATCGCTGCAACCAGCGGCTGCTGCTGCGACCAGCAGCTGCTGCTGCGACCAGCGGCTGCTGCTGCGTCCAGCGGCTACTGCTGCGTCCAGCCGCTGCTGCTGCTTCTGCCTCCAGCGGCTGCTGCTGCTGCATCCAGCGGCTGCTGCTTTGTCCAGCGGCTGCTGCTGCGTCCAACCTCTGCTGCTGCTTCTGCCTTCAGCGGCTGCTGCTGCGTCCAACCACTGCTGCTGCTTTTGCCTCCAGCGGCTGCTGCTGCTGCATCCAGCGGCTGCTGCTGCGTCCAACGGCTGCTACTGCTTCTGCCTCCAACGGCTGCTGCTGCGTCCAACCACTGCTGCTGCTTCTGCCTCCAGCGGCTGCTGCTGCTGCCTCTAGCCGCTGCTGCTGCGTCCACCCGCTGCTGCTGCGTCCAGCAGCTGCTGCTGCTGCGTCCAGCGGCTGCTGTTGCTGCGTCCAACCGCTGCTTCTGCCTCCAGCGGCTGCTGCTGCTGCCTCCAGCTGCTGCTGCTGCCTCAAGCGGCTGCTGCTGCTGCCTCTAGCGGCTGCTGTATCCAGCCGCTGCTGCTGCGTCTAGCGGCTGCTGCATCCAGCCGCTGCTGCTGCGTCTAGCGGCTGCCGCTGCTGCTGCGTCCAGCGGCTGCTGCCGCTGCTGCATCCAACAGCCGGCTGTCTTTGCCAGGCTTCCTTTCTTCGGGCCGCTGCTTACGTGGGGGCTGGGAGCCTGTTCTCTCCACGCCTCAAGAGCTCCCTGGGGGGCCAAGAGGACCAACTCTGCCAGCCTCTCTCACACACCCCCCCCCCCACCCCACCCCAACAAACACACACTGTCACAGAGTTCCACAAAGACGCACACACTGACGTCAGCTTCTCCAGGCCTGCTCCCCTGGGTGCTACCAGAGCCCTTTGTTTCCACCCCCCACCCCCCTCACCCATTCCCTCCTTGGCTTACTCTCCTTCCACCCCTCCCCATGTCTTTCTCTGTCCTTTGTCCCTTGAAATAGCTGTCCTGCTTACTGCCTGATTGGAATTCACTTCACTCAGGGAGGTCGCAGGGGAGGGCCATTGTCAAGTGTGTGTTCATGTGTTTGTGTGTGTGTGTGTTTGTGTGTGCACGGTTCCTTTGCAGGTGTTCAATTCACATAAATTGTTTTGTTTCTATAAAGTTGCGGACCCAGAATAGGCTCCAATTAAAGAGCTCGTTTTGTTTGTCGTGTTTTTAATTTGTAAAAACTGTTTCACCAGGAGAAACACAAAAAAACAATTTGCTGTGAAGTCGTTGTGGTTGTGTTGATGATGGACAGGGAATGTGTTGTTTAAGTAACAGCTGAGATGGAGCAACAAGAACAACCAAACTATTTGATCACAGCGTCATGGCAAGCAGAGGTATGAACAACCAGAGATGTACGGAACAACCAATGTGCCAAAAAATGTAAAATATTCACCAAATGAGACGTTAAAGTCAAGAATGTATCGCACTGTCATCTTATTTAAGTAATCTATTACCTCCTATTTTAGTTTTATTCCTAAAATATAAATAAAAAACTAAATTTGAAAAGGCTAACATCCTAAAAAACGACTACTAAATGTGTTTTTGATCCTAATTTTTTAAAAGTTTTGTTATGTTCCTGGAAATTTTCTCCGTATATGATGGTCAACCTTAAGGGGAGCCAAAATGAATCAGTTGACTGCAACTACAAAAAAATAAAATGAAATCATGACGTTTCCATGCCTTTAAAACAGAAAAAAGGTATATACTTATAACTCATAAAATGTTTTTTTTTTTTTAAAAAGGGGAAAAGAAAATCATTCCATCAGTGATTAAGATAAACATAAAAATAGAAAAATTTTAAACATATATGCACAAATTTACATATTTGATCAAATATATTAATGTAGGGTATAAATTGATATTTAATAACTTTAGAATTTTTTCAATATGTTTCAATCTTACATCATTTTAATCTAGAACTACTTTTCTACTTTTAACAAAAAGTAATAAAAAATTAATTTTGGTAATTCGTTGTATTCTAAGCGTTTTTGCTTCAGAAACATTGAAATTTACAATAATTTCATTCACGAAACAAGTTTCCTCAATTTCAATATTGTTTTTTTTTTGCTTCTGTAATTTCAGTTCAGTTGGAAAAAATTAATGTTTCTGCCACAGAACTCATATTTATCAGTTTAGCTTTAAATTTCTAAACGTCTTATTAATAGGATCTCCTGGTATCATTCAATCATAAAAGAAGCTTGAATTTTGTAAGATGAGTTTCTTGTTTGCTCTGCGGTGGATGTTTCGTACAAAGACGCTGACCTCACTGAGTTTTAGAGACGTATAAATACTTTGGGGTTTTTGTTTTGCAGAGCTCAGAGAACGTCCTGGATCTCTGCTTTTCTTCTCTGGGCGTGTGCTTCTCTGCCTTCCCAAATCCCTGTATTGGGGTTAAGAAACAAGAGAATTCCTACTTCTTATTCCCTCCTTCCCTCTCCTTCCATCTTCCAGCTCTCCCTCCGTCTTTGTCTCCCCCCCCCCCCCCCACAAGTGGGGATGTCTTGAAATATTTACCAATCTTGCTCTTCATTTTTCAAATATGATGGAAAACACACACTTCTAAATAAGTCAGGAGGAAGTCCTGCCGGGGCGTGCAGCGAGAGGGGCACGCACATAAACAAGCTAACTAGACAAACAACAACAATGAAGGAAGTGAAGGAGGAGACCTCTGGATTCTCCATCTTTTCTTCATCTCTGCTGTGTTTTTATCTTCTCTGCTCCTTCTCTTTGAGCGTCTTTGCATCCGTCCTCAGCACCCTTCCCTCCCTCTGCCTCGGTCATCGGGCACATTTTCGCAGGAATATGGGTGGTGGTATTTGGGAGGGGGGGGGGTTAAGATTGATCCACTCCCCTCTCAGCTGCCAAGCCTCTCGGCCTGCGAGCGAGCAGATAAAACTGAAATGTTGAAGCACTTGTGTTCAGACATTTGTGCTTTGAGTGTGTTTTGTTGTGCGTGTCGGGGAGTTTGTCCTTGGAGGCTGGTGTGTTTGGTGCTGGTGGGGGCGCTGACTGCTTGCTGGCTGATAAAAGGGGGGGGGTCATATCAGAGACAAAAAATAATAATTAGCAGACTAAATGAAGATGATGAACATTATTTCATATTTATTTTTTTGCGTTTTCACAATTTCTGTCAACAGATGTTAAAACCTTTGACTGTATATGAGACCTGGACCGAGTTAGTGTGATGTCATCCATAGAAAACTGCCTGCTTCTGGTTCCGACCAAATAAAGGGAATTCAATGGCCATTTTTTGTGGGACGAATGTCTCTATGTTGGAACCAGAAGCTGTCATTAACCTGTGATTGGTCTGTATCAGAGTTGTCGTATCTATGGCAACCATCCTCATCAATCAGGAGTGAGTCTACCACTTGAAAGCAGGTTCGGAAGAATCTGTCTATCAAATGTTTGAAGTGTTCGACGTGAGCCCACTTACTTTTATTGAGGCTTCTGATTGGTCAGTTTATGAACTTTCACTACAGAAAATAAATAGAACAGCTGTTAGTAAACTCTTTAGATTGAGCGTAGCTCCTCCCACGTAATTATCCCTTTTCGAAAGTAAAGATAAAAAGTATTAAACTCAGAAATTAATTGATGTACTTTAAGGATCTTTAATCTAAAAATTTAAGTGTAACTTTTTTAGATTTTTGTATTTTTCATAAGGTTCCTGTTAGTCTCCTGTAGTTTTATGTTTTTTTGCAAATGAAAAAGCTTCAACTTCAAAGTTGTTTTAAAACATATTTTTACAAAGTATTTACTTGGATTTGCAGAAAACAAACTCCCTAAATTGTGTCATTACAGGGCTAAAAACTGAGCGCAGTGAAGCAAATGTCCCCATTTAGTTACATTTGATCAGTTTATCCATTGATTAAAAGCACTAACAGAAGTATGGGGGGGGGGTCCTTCTGTGAGTATTCTGACCGTCTCTCAGCTTTGTGTTTTCTCAGCTATCCTTGAACCTCTCATCTCTCCATCAAGCGCTCCTCCAACCTTCAGCTCAGTCTGTTTTTTTCCCCTCATCTTTGCATAACTGCTAAAAGCCCCCCACCAGTGCTTAATTATTTATACTTTTACTAACACAATCCAAGTTAACGGTTCAAACATTAGTACAAAATAAAACTCAAGAGGCTTTGCTCTTAATTTAATTCCTCGGTTTAAATCAATTTTGGGGCATGCATGTGCGTTTAGCGTTCTCCTGCGCGGAGGGGAGGAGGAGACGGAGGAGTCAGGCGAGACGAGGCTGGCGCAGGTGGAGGAGCAGCAATGCAGGTGTTTCTGCAAGGATGCTGGAGGAGGGGGGGTCTTTAAACAGGGAAATGCATCAAATGGAAAGAACTTTATTGAGTATGGAGGCAGAAGGGTGCCAAGTCTGCGTTTCAGCTGGAACAGCATCAGTTTGAAGCTTTTCTGATGCTTTAAGTGCCGTCACACTTCTGCA
Organism: Oryzias sinensis; assembly: GCA_037389245.1. Classification (NCBI taxonomy): domain Eukaryota; kingdom Metazoa; phylum Chordata; class Actinopteri; order Beloniformes; family Adrianichthyidae; genus Oryzias; species Oryzias sinensis. The sequence goes on from CM074499.1 coordinate 5,381,379, forward strand.
GCCGTGCTCCAGCTCTGCACGTCAGCTGCTCCTGACAGCCCGCACATCCGAGCTCAAATCTGTGGAGCTGCCCACCCTGCAGCAGTTTTATGAGATGCTCAGCATGTACTCCTCTGTGAAGCTTTCATTTTTACATCTTGTATATTTAGAGTGGTACATTTCTTCCGTCTTGGAGCATCTTTATTGACAGTAACTTTTGACTTTGTTAGGCTGTAATGCTGAAATGTTTTTCCGGGTTGCAAAATTCTAGGTTTTTTTTTTTTTTTAGCTAAAAGAAGACTTAAAAAACACATGTGTATATTGTGAGTAAAAACAAACATTCTTATCAACAATTGGAAGAAAAATGGAGCTTGGAAAAGGGAGCTTGGCTGCAACCGGTCTCTACTGCAGCTTGGCCCTCTTCTCCATACTGTTTTGTAGTTCTCCATTTGTTTTAGTTTGTGTGTTGCACGTTGTAATTCTTTATGTTCTGTGTTTATGCCCACTCTGTAGTTTTGTTTGGTCTAATTTTGTTTAAGTGAAGCTGTAGGGATGAACTGGTATTTTCTTTAGTACTTGTTTTCTCTGTTTATGTCAGTCCGGGCAGGTTAGTGTTTGTCTTTGTTTTCCCTGTTCTTTTGGTACAGGTAAGAAAACAGATTTCAGTTAGGTGGGGTTTTGTTTGTTATTTTGACCTTGGTTCACCCTGAAGCCTTTTTGCTTTACTTTTAGCTATTGGTGTTCCTTAATTTGTAAATAAATTTGTTGTTTTTATGGAGACAATTCTTTGGTGTTTTGTTATGACGAAACGGGCAAAAACATGTACTGTAATTTCCGGACTATAGAGCGCACCTGATTATATATATATTACATTTTTAAAGGATAAAACATTTTGTACATACATAAGCCGCATCTGTCTATAAGCCGCATGTGCCCACATTGAAACATGTGTTGTACAATGAGGATGTATATGTTCTGAAACCGCATGGGTGTATAAGGAGGAGGGAGCACGTGCAGCGGAAGTGTGTTGGGGGTGCGCGTTCACGTTTGATATACAGAGTGAAGGGTACATGAAATAAAAGGTTTCCCCCAGAAGAGCTGTAAAATTATTCTTTATTAACCCGCTCTGGAGGCTCTGAGGGTCCGAACGAGGAAGTGAACCCAGAAGGAAGATCCCCCTTCGGCAGAGAGGATCCTCCCCTGCATTTTCCGACTACCGTTAGAAAGAGAAAAAGTAATCGCGAGAAAGGTTCAACACAGGATATATTTACAAAAGAAGAAAGTACACAGAAAGAGTCTTCAAAGTCTCTGCGCGGTCATCTGCGTAAAAGTGGAGGTAAATATCAAATACATAGATTTATGGTGTCACTAAACGTTTTAAAAATGTTAATAAATCAATATAACTAACTTGTATTTTATGTTTCTCATATTTCATTATTTTATTGAAAATATTTCCTAAATTTGTTTTTGCTTTGGTTTAAAATGCTAGTTAAGACATGAAAGATAAAACAATTTTAAAACATAAATTAATGAGCCTAAACAAGTCTTAAGGAAATCTTCCTTATAAATTCAAAAAAGGAAAAAGAGTTGGCACCATTTGGACAGTTTATATAAAAGTTAGGCTGTTCAGAAAGTACAAACGAGGGACTTCAGCACAGCAGGAAGTTTGATGTATTTAAACATCTGCATGGAGAACTAATTTACTTTTTTTATCTCACAAAAACGATCCTTTACGTCTTATAATCATTCACTGTTGCTCTCAGGTTGCATGCGTCTTTGTGCTTTTTTCTCGTTGAGGTGTCTCGATTTGGAGCAAAGAGTGTTGAGCTTTGTGTGTGTGCGTGGTTATTTACCCTCCTGCATTCCACAGCCACGCTCTTTCTGCCTTCTCACAGGCTCACTCAGACTCCCAGAGCTCGGCTCGACGGATGCCAGTTGTAATTACGGGACCCCCCCTCGGCCTCACCCTCGCTGAGGTCCCCCCTCCTCGCCCTGCCGACCTCTCTACCTCTTTGATCTGCTTCATGTCACCAGAACTCTCCCCCCTCACCCCCCCATCGACATCATTGCTGCCATGTTGGAACTTTACTTTGAAATTCCTGCTCCTCCATCCCACTGACCCTGATGAGTCAGAAAGGATGAAGTACCGTCTGTGAACGGGAATATTTTGTGCTTGCCGTTCCTGTTTGGAACACATCCTTCATCGTGGAACACTCTGAGGTGCTTCTTCATCACCAAACGCTCTGTCAGAATCTTCTCACAAGTTGTGCGTTGAGCGTAACGCGTGTTGTGTAATTCTTGACACAAACACCTGATCATTTGTCCAATGAAAGACCATTGGAGCTCTTTGTGTTATCTCCTCCTTGGTTTTTCGAGGTCGTTGTTGGTCCTCGGCTCATGTGCTTGTGTGTGTTTATGCATATTATGTCCTGGATTTGTGTGTGTTTTTGTGTGTGTGTCCCAGTGTGCGTTCTCCCTCTCTGCGCCTCCTGCCGTCTGTGCCTCTAATCCCTGAGTGTGTCAGTAATGGCAGGTCCAGGTGTTCTGCTCTGCTCGACTCCGCCCCCAGGGAGTCGTCCTCCGTGTGTGTGTGCGTGTCCGTGGGTATGTCATTCCCTCATGGGGGGTTTAGGAGTTCTGAGTGGGGGGCTGTCCAGGATCTCACCCTCCAGAAGGGAAGGGAGGGAAAGGCAGCGCCAGGCTGGAGGTACCCGCCTCTCGCAGCTTGCTCTTAGCCATCCCTTGGGGCTCAAGAACCCCCCCCCCCCGTAATGCTCTCCCCTGGGACACCACTCTCTGCCCCCCCTCCCACCCTGCTGCAGCTGAAGAGGCTTTGCAGGTTTTAAAAACCCTGCGCCGCACAACCAGACTTGGGTTGTGTTTGTGTTGTAAACAGCGAGCTCCAGCTGCCCGCATCACTTATTTATAGGCCCGGCGTTCGCGAAGGTGTGTGTTTGTGTGATGAAACATCAGCCGCATCACTTTATAGCACACACAGATTGTTTAGAATGATGATTGCACACGTGATCCACTGTGAGGCCTCAGGTGAACCCCAATCGTCGCTGTTCACCGTGCAGTGCGTAAATCTCCAAAATACAACTCATCGCAGTCTGAACCGCCTTCTGCAGGAACGTTCAGATGCCTTCTTAAACACACGAGCGTGCATGAGTGTGCATGAGCGTGCATGAGCGTGCGCTCACTGGTCCTCAGGTGAGTGTGTTTCCAGGTTAGTGAGCGGTCCGCTCGTTCACCAAACCTCATTCTTATAAATAGATGATATCGCCGCCGGCGTGCACACAATGGAATCACAGTGTGTGTATGTGTGCTGCTCATAGCTGTAGATCTGTGTGTGTGTGTGTGTGTGTTGGCACAGTGTTGTTGTTTATCTAACACTCCTGCCTGACAGCTGGTTCTTGTTGCTGAGCGAACAAACAGCCAACAAGATGGACAGACAGAGGGAGGGTCAGGAAAGGGAATCGAACCTCCAACCCTGGCGGTTCAGGTGCATCACTTCCTGTTTTTGAGCACGATGAAAACTGAAAGAAGACCGACATGAAAGGCTTGCAGAGAAGAAAGCTGCAGAATAAAGAGGATGGGTGAAAGAGAGAGATGTGGTAAAAGGAAGCAGATGCCAGCCCTCCTCACCACATGCTTTCATGGTGGGTGGGGGCAGGGGCATGCTTGACTCAGACACTCTTAGCTACATTGCATTTATGTTCCTGTGAGAGTCTGCTTTTTATTTAGTGGAGATTGTAGTGACTAATTAGGATTACCATCCAAGTTTTTTGAAGCAGATGTGTTGTTTTTGTCAGTGAGTGATGTTTCTTCAAAGCTGGATGTGATTCCTTTTACCTTCATGACGTACTTGTTCCATCTGAAGTCTTTTACCCCCTAGAACCTCTGTGATAAACCAAACAGAGTATGACTGTAGGAAAGCAATGTTTCATCTGCTGCTGACATTTATACGTGTGCAATATTTGTACCTTTATATCACCTAAAGCTAGATGGCGCTGCGCTTTAGTTTGCCTTTGCCAGCAGCAACACCTTATACTTGTGCTAATGCAGTAACCAAAGCATTCTATGTCTACAACCTGCTATTGTTTTTCAGGTTAACGCAGAATTTCTTAAGTTGTTAGCATAGACTGTGTATGAGAACTGGACCGAGTGAGTGTGACGTCACCCATAGAAAATAAATCACTTCCCAAAATGAAGTCAATTCAGTAGCCTTTTTTTTTTTCCCATATGGAGGCTGCCATGTTGGAGCTAGACGCAGTCAGTAAGCAGTGATTGGTCCGAGTTTCTATGGCAACCACTCTCTTCCCATACAGGATGGAGCTTGTTGAAAGGCCACACCCCGACTACTTGATAGAGGGCAACATGAAATCTGTCAAACGTTCTGATATGGGGGCCAGCATGTACCTTAAACTGTTATTGAGCCATCTGATTGGTCCGTTTATAACAAATGGAATGGCTCAATAACAGCTGTTTATTTCTCAGTAGAAGTCTATGTGAATTTGGCTTCATGGAGCCAGTGGGTACTTCCTGTAGAACTTGAGGCGGGAGGGGTCACTCAGTTCTCATATACTGTCAGCGGTGGTAACAGTAAATATCGCCAACTTGGCCGATTTCTTTTTTTTTTACATAATGTAAAAACATTTTTGTTGCTCACCATAATTGCTGCTGGAATTTTTTTGTTGAAATCAATGCTAAGCTTGAAAGACAGCAATGCAAAATGGAACCTTCTGAGACAGAAAAATGTGTGTAGCGTTTCCACGTTCATTTAAAAAAAGTGTGGATGGTCTAACACATACTATTCAAAAGTCATTAAAAAAAGTTGTGAAACATTTACCACCTGTAAATATTTTTTCCTATTTGAAAAATATTAATTTCAAATCTTAATGCCATCATTTTTTACACATCACCATGATATGTTTTGCTTTCTATGTTTGCTTAGTTTTGCAGAATATTTGTGAGAAATAAATGAAGGTGTAGAGGAAAAAAACAAAGTCCTGTCTGCTGATAGTCTGTTCAAAGATCATGAGCATTTCTAAAGGATGGATGGATGCATGGATGGATGGATGGATGAATGAATGGATGGATGGATGGATGGATGGATGAATGTCCACACGTTCAACCATCCAATCAAAGAGCTCTTTACCATCTAATAAGGAAGTGTGAGGCATTCAGCTGTCCTGGCTCCACTCTGCTTGCAGTCTGAGCTTTGTTTGTTTGTGTACGGTAAATTATTTTGTGTGGTGGGAAAAAACTTGTCATCTGCCAACCTACTATCCGCCCACCCCCATCTGTAGCCCCCTACCCCTAACCTTCTGCCCTCAAACTCATTCGCACGCACACACAGGCATGCGCTGCCCATATGGAGCAGTTGGCGCCCAAAAGCAGCCGGACCCATTCCCAGGGCAGGAGGTGATGCTCCCTGCAGCCAGCACCCCCCGTGTGGAAACGCACATGTTTGCACAAAGATCCTTCCATCGCAACTCCATGGCACCATTCTGTGTCTCATGTGAGCTACATCCTGTGCGTGTTTTGTTTGTTTTCTGTCGGTCACGAGAAGAAGATGGTGAAACTTGGATGTTCCTCCGTTTGCGTTCTCTCCATCTGCTGCAGAACAAATTGCCGTTTTTTTGCAGCATTAGAAGGAGAGCTCAACAGGTAGTTTTAACCAAACAATGCGACTTGCCAGAGAAGCTGCCCTACTGTGCGTTGTCATTATTCATGGCGACCAATAAGCTGTGCTTAGCTAGCTGGTTGCCATGTCAACTCATGGTAATCACTCAGCCAGGTGGGGATCTTTCTTCAGTTCTGCTGTCTGCCTGTTTCAATGCTTTATTTGCAATATTTAGAAACATTCGGGTTATTCGAACTCAGTGAAACCAGTGATTGGCTCATTACCTTCACTGTCAAAACCCGAGTTTGTCTCCGTCTGCAATTTTACATCAAAATTAAGTAATCAGTGAAGGACGGCCCCACTGTAGCTGTGCAGAAAATCAAAAACTCGGATTGTAATCTAACTGTTGAGGTTTAATCTTTGAATGGTTTTCAGCATGGAGCTTCAGGTACAAGCCTCCGTAACTCCAGGCTCCCGGATTCTTTGCAGAAAATTGAAGCTGGACAAAAAGCTTTTTATCATTTCAAATCTGATTGTGTTTGCATGTGTGCGAAACTGTGAAAGCCAGAATGAAGCCAAGGGTGGAAGTTGTTTTTCTGCCCCCTGTGGTGAGTCTGGGGCTGCATGCGTGCACGCCTGGGGCAGCCCGGGGCCATCGGAGGGGGCCTAGGGAGCGGCGGAAGGAGGGATGAAGCAAAAGACTAATGGAAGGATAGAGGGTCAGCAGGGGTCTTTGGGGAAAGGTGCCGGTCTGGGCTGCCGGCCAAGCAGAAGGGTGGAGAGGAGAACGGACGAACACGGGAGGGGGGGAGTGAACGGTGCAGAAAGAAAAAGAGGGAGCAGAGAAGGAGGACTAAAAACCTGAGCGAGTAAACACCGAGATGAGAGTACTTGTTTTTCTTTAATTGACACTCAACACATCACTTTGTGAGATTCTACATTTACAATGTAAATTGAAAGTTGCTGTAGGTAGAAGGCAGATCCGGCTGTTGCAGCAGCAGCAGCTGCAGCGCTGGGACCTGCGAGCCTTTTGCTGCAACCAGCTGAGCTCCTTTGATTCAAACATCAAAAGGGAGAATGAACGACATGCATAGATTGTGTTTCCGTCTATGGCGTTTAGCAGCAGAACAAACTAAGTGAAGCGCTGTTTATTTCACCAGCAGGGTTTTCCTTACTGCTCGAAAAGCAGTTCCTTTTAGAGATGTCTTTGTCCCGTTATTATAATGTATTCATTTAATTTCCCTCTGTGTGACTGTCATAACAAGCTGAGTTTAGATGGGGGGGAAGAAAATGTGGCGGCAGAAACAAAGAGATAAATCGATCAGCGTGTGCGTCTCTTCATTAGAGTGTTGCAGTAGGAGGGAGTCCTCCACATGCTGCCTCGCTGTCTGGCCTATTAGAGACGCACACGGGGAGTGGATGTGTGCGTGGATGTGTGAGTTTGTCTGTGTGTGTGTGTGTGTGTGTGTGTGTGAGGGTGGGGGGTTCAGGTAGACTCAGGCGGTCCATTTAGTTCCTTTTTGGTCTTTCCCATTTTTTGTTTTGGACTCCTGGGCTCTCCAACTCTTTCATCCTTCCGTGCTTTCCTTCTCTTTTGGAGTTCAGAGTCTCTCCATCTGGAACGCCCCCCCTCCCCTCGACCTCCTAGGTCCCGTCCAGGCTGAGACACGGGGGTGAAGGCCAACGCCGGTAGGGGAGAAACTGCTAAAGGGATGCAGGGAGAGATGTCAATGCCATAATGAGTAACAACATGAAAGGTGACGGAGGGAGGGAGTGAAGGAGAGATGAAGAGTAGAGGGACTGCTGAGGACAGGGGGAGGGACGAAGAATGGAGGGAAAGGAGAAATCTGCGGGGTCTGGGTCCCGGGGTTTCATTTTTGTTTGCCAAAGAAGAACAGAAAAAGAGGAGATGGGAAGATGAACAACACGTTGAAGTATCTGCTGTCTCCTCTCATCCCTCGACCATCCGTCCGCCTCATCTCCTCTTCTCCTGAGGGACCTTCTATAATTTAACTTTTCATTGAAATTTTCTTCGCCCCCCCTCTTGTCCTTCTCTTTCTCCCAGTTTGCCATCCAGCCTTGTCTTGCCAGTCCCTAGCGGCGGTTGACAAAGGCGCCCCGTTGTGTGTGATCCTCCATTTTAGCGCCAGCCACGCTAGTCAGTTAGGGCTCTTTGTGGCAATAATCTCTCCTCCTTCTTTCTCAACCTTCCCCGTAAAGTGATTTTTCCCCTCTTGTTCTGGACAAATCTATCTTCCCCACTTCGACATTACCATATGAGTCACTTTGCGACTCTGTAACGATCCACATGAGTCCAGATCGCTGCAAACAAACGCTCGCCTTCTTCTTTTCCCAGGTCACCCTCTCTTACAGCTTTTCGAGCATCTCTCTAAAAGTTTGTCATCCTTGGCGTTGGTCTGCTCGCACATGTGAATGTTCTAGTCTTTTCGCATTGTGTTGTTTAGGCAATAGGAGGCACTGTGTCCTCTTTGTATCTGTTTGGTCTTAATCAACGGGGCCATCGTCTTTGGTGCGCCCATGGAAAAAAAGCTAATGTCTTCAAGCTGTAGCATCTGGTATACAAGAAATAAAGAAATGTATTTATTTGCATTTAAAAGCCGACATGTCAACAATGATGTGAACACATTTTGTCTTTTTAAATGTCGATAACTAGCAAACCATTGCAGCTATTGTTTCTCTAAACTGTCTATCAAACAGACACACTAGTGTTAATCTAAATACCAATGTTTTATTCAATACTTTTGTTTTTAGTTATCCACCTAAGAAGCCCCGTCTGTTGTTTCCCAATTTTTGTTTGAGACCGTAAATAGTCCTGGAAAAGGTTGGCTTATCTGTTTTGTTAATCGGATGTTGCCATGTCAACAAACTTTGCGGTAAACGTTTCGGCCTGGTGGCCTTCATCAAAGCATGAAAAAAGTGGAGGTCATGTCATTTGTGCACATGAATGGACTGGTGATTGGTTTAAAGGTGACATGGTGTTTGGCTCTCCAGGAGTCCCATTTGTCCTCCTCAGCAATGTTTGCTGCTCCGAAATGTTGATTGTTGAAATAAATTGCAGTTTTTGTACAGTCATCATGTCATTTCGATTCAGCGGCTGGAAAGCATGCGCCTATTGAGTTTACCTTTGTCGCATTGAGGTCGTCGCCTCATGCATTTGCGGCCGGTTCCACACAGATCATATAAGAACACATCACTGTTACTGCCACTGCTTTGTACTACTGTGTACTGCATATGCTACATGAAACTTTCCTTTCTGTGCTCAAGCGTGTTGTATCAGTCCTCTATCCGTCCATCCATCCATCCATCCATCCATCATCCATCCATCCATCCATCCATCCATCCATCCATCCTCCATCCATCCATCCATCCATCCATCCATCCATCCATCCATCCATCCATCCATCCATTTTTTTGGTCCATTCCTGCATCAATACACCCATCTATTCATCCATCCATCCACTATTCCATTTGTCCACCCATACCCATTCTTCCATCCATCCATCCATCCATTCATTAGCCCATTAGCCCATTTGTGCATCAATTCATCAATCCATTCATCCTTCTATCTATTCAACCATCTATGCATCCATTCCTCTATTTGCCCATTCCTGCATCCATCTATCTAACCTATCATCCATCCCTGCATCCATCTATTTGTCCTTTGCTCTTGGGAGGATTTCCCCATCTTGGGACTTACAAACTCGTCCATGGCAGAGGTATTCCCATCGTCAATGCCAGCCACTTATAGCGCTCCATGTTGGCCCTGGCTTCTTGCATCTTAGTCCTGCTTTTAGGTGCTATATTGTCTTGGGCATCATTGCATAGTCTATAACTGAACTGGAGTGGTAAATCTCAGCCTCTATTGATCTAGTGCTCTTGACCTGTTCCTGTAGTAGAGCCATGATCAATGTCTTCTTCAGGTCAGCAAGTTGGTAAGATTTTCTCATATAAAAGAAAGTTATATCGTCTCTGCCACTGGAACACATCATATAGAGCTTTTTCCTCTAACAGTGGTTCATCCTCTTCCTCTTCTACTTATTTGCTTTGAGCTGGCTTACCTGTTGCTGCGTTCCGACTTCCTAATGTATTTGATGGATCTTTGTAGTTTCATCCTGCAGGATTTGTCTGTCTGACGTCGTACAATGACCAGAGATGAATTTCTAATGAACAACTGCCGCTCTCTGCAGAAACTATGTCCTAGAAAATGACAGTTTTTAAAATTTTGGCTGAACACAACATGATCCAAATTAAAAGACCACTGGGAACGCATTTAAAACAGATCAAAAGATGATCAGAGTGGGACTTTAAGGTACAGTTGAGGCAGACTTTGGGGAAAACTTTCATGTTAACAAATAAAATTCATTGGTGAAACAGGAGAATTTAAAGCCATCTAAATATGTGGACTATGTACAGCAGACAATGAGGTAATGCTGCAACTTTAGTGATTTCAGTTTTTTACAGATACTGCAAAAAAATAGATGAGAAAACTGCAAATGTTCACAATTATTGGTAACATAATAAGAAAGACAGATACGATAAAGGAAGAAATGGTGGAATTGAAAAGATGTAAAAATATATTTTTTTGTTTTTAGAGAACAGAGACGTTTCTAATTGAGTTTGAATTTATTTTTAACCATATAGTGATCTGCAGAAAAAGAATTGTGGGAAATGTATTTGTCTATGTGTTTTTGATGGTCTAAAAATATGATTATTAATCATTTTATTTGTATAATATTTAAACTTTTTTCTCTGTGATTTTGTAATGATTTCTTTTCCTAAAAGAATCAGCTGAACAAACTTCTTCTGGCAGCAGTGATTCCCTATTTTTGCTGCTTCAGCTCCTGCCTCTCTGCTCCTTATGTGTCCTTAAGCCTTTTTTAAAAGAAACCGTCTTGGAGTAGAATTAAAATTCACTGCGTTAACAGTTTTTTTTTATTTTATTTTTTTTTACCCCCTCGCCTGCTGACTTCTATTTGCTTGTCGCTGTGCCCACGTTATCCCTGCGTTCGATTCATCACAGGAATCTGCTTCCTCCCCCTCTCGGCACAAACACAGAAGACGAGGCACTTGAAGTTGTAGGAGTTGCTGGAGTTGATGTGTACTTTGTTTCTAAAATAACCAGGAGAAGTGCCTGTGCAGCAGGTTTGTGCACGTGTGTGTGTGTTGGGGCTGCAAAAAAGTTCTGCTCATAATGAGTCATGGCACGAGCCACAGCTGACATTTCCCTCTCTGTCCTTTCACTCCACTTACCTCATTTTCTCTCTTTGATTTGTCGCTGGGTGAGGTGATGAATCTATCTGATAAAAATAAAGGAAAACAGCCTCGCCTCTCCTCCTCTCTCTTTTATTTTTTTCAGAGCGCACAAAGAGAAACAGAACAATATCAAGCATTATTCAGCCTCCTCTTTTGTCGCCTCAAATCCATTCTGAAGTGTCTATTAAAGGAGTCGTGGCCTTTTTGTCGCTTCTGTTCAAGACTACACGGGAGGGAGGAAAAGGGAGAGGAAATGGGGAAAAGAGCAATGCATAATCTCCTATGTACGACAGATAAAGGGAGCGAATATCGCCATCTTTCCGCTCTGCTCTCCTAATCGCTTTTCCGACGTTTCAATCTGCCAAGGCTCTAATGAAAATATGATGAGGCGGATCTGTGGTCCTCTGGGACGGATGGAGGGATGGGAGATGAGGGGAGGGATGGAGGGAGGATGAAGGGAGAGAAAATACTCTGTCCTTATTTCTGGGCTCCGTTGGGGATTCATAGTTCTTGGAGCTTTCTATTTAGACGTTACCACTGCCAGAGTCTCTTTCCTCTGTTTCATTCTCTCTTTATCTCTGCCATCCTGGTTCCTCTTCTCTGTGAATGTTCGAAACTAAGATGAATGCGTTTATTTTTTGTTTATATCTTCCTTTTTACTCATTCTAACTCCCCCGGGGTGCCTCCAATGCTTTTTGCCTTCCATGAAAGATGAAACGTATTCTTAATCACTGCAATCCTCTCTTCTTTACCCCCCGTTTCCCAACTCTGCTCACCTGTTCCTTCATTTGCAATCCTGCAGCTGTGCGTTGAAGCTGTCCGTGTTTGTTCTTGACGCCGGATGAGCTGAAACCTCTCGTCTCTCTTCAGATGGGGACGATGACCCCACGGGCCTGTCCTGGGTGCCCTCCTCACCCTCCAGTAAAGACGTGGCGTCACCCTCACAGATGCCAGACGGCTGCTGTGACCTTGGCACAGCCACTGGCGGCGAGGAAGAAGGAGGCGCCGGTCTGCCGTACCCCTGCCAGTTCTGTGACAAGTCCTTCAGGTATTTTCCTGCTGCGTCTTCATGTTCCACTCGTGAATCTGCACTTCTTTGACTTATACTCAACATTATATATAACAGTAAGGCGACAGAAGCGGGAATGAGGTGAGTACATTTGTCACGGAACTCTCTGGGGATTTAGACCCATTTTAAGAGTCTTCATTATTATTCTCAATATTACTTATTCTTTCCGACTGTTCTCTCAGTTACTTGTACTTTTAACTTTGTTTAAATGTGTAATTGCTGTGTTTCAGGAAGTATCCCAGAGTTTTCATTGTTTAATCATTTTAAGGCTATATTTTGCTGCATATTCTCTAGTTTTAGTCTTTGTTTTATTTTATAGGAACCTACTTCCTAACAAAGAAATCCCTGCAGATGTACCGCAAGGCTCAATACTAGGACTACTACTTTTATTTCATTTCTGTTGTTTTCAGTTTTTGGTCGGTAAAGCTTCTTTTTCTCTTATATTCCGTTTGAATGCAGTCAGCTAATATCATTAGACCAACGATAATTTTGCAAAGACTTATTTTAGAATGCTACAAATATTCAGTAAAATTATTTCTTCGTGCACTTCTAAAATTTATTGATAATAGAAATGTATTATCTTGAAATGTTACAAAAAACAGTTAAATATGATCATATCTTTAGTTCAATGCCCTGAAATGTTTCACTCTTTTACTGTATTGGACACTTTGTTGGACGTTGTGAGCATCGGCCGTGAACGTGCTGTCAGAACAGCTAGTTGTCATTATTTTTTTGGGTTCTGAATCTCTGCCTCCTTTTTCTCTCTCTTCAGCCGCCTGAGTTACCTGAAGCGACACGAGCAGATCCACAGCGACAAGCTGCCTTTCAAGTGTACCTTCTGCAGCCGCCTCTTTAAACACAAGAGGAGCCGAGACCGGCACGTGAAGCTTCACACTGGTAAGAAGCCAGAATCTCAAACGCAAACGGGAAAAGTCAATTAAAAAACCTTCTTATTTGGTAAGCAGGGAGTTAAATTATTGCTAATATCAAAGATATTTCCAAAATAAGTGCTGACAGACATGAATATACAAAGTTTAAAACTTCTTTGTTTTTCTCTTTTAAAATATTTTATAAAATCCTATCTAAATATGAGTAATTGTGCATCACTGATGCCTTAAACATCTTTGTGACAGGTTGGCTATAAGATTTAAACAAACCGCACAAAGCTGACATATTAGAGACTCGCTCCGATGAAAATTATTTTTAACGTTTTAACATGATGATGCACGAGAAAATTAAGCTTCGAATTGCATTTGTGAGTATTCCTTTATTTAAATTGTTGTGAATCAGGAAAAGATTAAAAAAATGCTTTTTGAAAAAGAGCTTATTTGTGACGTAGAAAAAAAATACTGTCTTCAGGCCACAAGCTCCCAGCTACGCTCCATTCTGATGCATCCACTTGTAGACGACTAGATCCACGTACGTCTTTGTTTTTCTCGTCAGAGCTGGTTTTTGGCTCAAAACTGTATAGCTGGATAGCTCCAATATTAGTCGCCATTTTTGTTGCACCAGTAAGGTTAGATTGGGGGTGTGAGGGGCTATAAGGTAGCGGGAGTGAGTGTAAACATCTCAGTTATGGGGAATGGGAAATGGAAGTGGGGTTACTCAGCACCAACAGTTCCACCCACCAATCATAGGTGAATTTCTACTGAACTACTGCAGAAACTATGTCTTTGAAAATGACACGAGTTTTTACGTTTTGGTTAAAAATAACATAACTTTAATCAAAAGACCACTGGGAATGGTTTTGAAATAGATGAAAAGATGGTTGAGGTGGATCTTAAAGATTTGTTTTTGCTCTCATAAATCAGCCATCTTTGTTGTTTAACTAATTATCAGCAAAAAATATCATATTAGCCAAAACGAATGCATATGTTAATAAAGCAATTATTCATTTGAATGCTAACTTGCTGTCGTTTCTCTCCAAACGTTCCATACTGCAGGAGATAAGAAATACAGTTGCCAGGAGTGTGAAGCTGCTTTTTCTCGCTCCGACCACCTAAAGATTCATCTTAAGACCCATAGGTATCTCCTTCAAATCTTATAGTTGGAAACCGATCATGAATTTGTTTTGATTCTTCCCTTTAAATGTGTTTCCGCCATCCTTACATTCATTTAGCTCCAGCAAACCGTTTAAGTGCACTGTGTGCAAGCGTGGCTTCTCCTCCACCTCATCCCTGCAGAGCCACATGCAGGTCAGCACCTTTCACTCCCTCTGTCGCTCAGGTACTTGTGAAAATAAACTGCAGTTTCTTTTTGACGCGAGTTGACAGTTTGGTATGTGTGCTTCTCTTCCAGGCTCACCGTAAAAACAGAGAGCACCTCGCGCTGAGGAGCGAGAGGGAAGGAGGGAAGAAAGGAGGGGAGGCTGACCTGGACCAGGACCTCTACATGTGCGATTACTGCGAGGAGACGTTCAGCCAGACGGACGAGTTAGAAAAACACGTCTTAACCAGGCACCCGCAGCTGTCCGACCGCGCCGACCTGCAATGCATCCACTGTCCGGAGATCTTCCTGGACGAGGCCTCGCTGCTCACGCACATCGAAACGCAGCACGCCAACCGCAAACACAAGTACAGTTGAGCTGCGCTTTGCAAAGGCTCCAAACCGCAGCTTTCCATTAATCTGGAATGCTGCAGCCAACACGACATTTTAGAAGTGTTTTCTGTGTCCTCAGATGCCCCGTCTGCTCAGAACAGTTCCCCTCTGTGGAGGACGTCTACTGCCACCTAGACAGTCACCGTCAGCCCGATTCCTCCATCCACAGCGCTGCCAGTCCTGACCCGGCTCTTGGCAGCGTGGCTTCCATGAGCTCAGCCACTCCGGACTCCAGCGCCAGTCTGGAAAGAGGCTCCACGCCGGACTCTACCTTAAAACACAGCCAGGGTAGTGAACGCGGTCGCAGGAGAGGCACCGACAGCGTGGAGGACATGGGGATAAGCCTGGGCAATCAAGGTAGAGGTAAGTTGTTCCGCCCACAAATAAAATAACCCCCACACGTACAGGATCTTTGCTAAAAAAATGTACTCTTAACAGCAGGAATTTGGGGCAAAGTGACGTACTCCTGCCCCTATTGCTCAAAGAGAGACTTCCACAGTCTCGCTGTGCTGGAGATTCACTTGAAGACCATCCATGCTGATAAGCCACAGCAGAGCCACACGTGTCAGCTCTGCCTG
Organism: Oryzias sinensis; assembly: GCA_037389245.1. Classification (NCBI taxonomy): domain Eukaryota; kingdom Metazoa; phylum Chordata; class Actinopteri; order Beloniformes; family Adrianichthyidae; genus Oryzias; species Oryzias sinensis. The sequence goes on from CM074499.1 coordinate 5,396,503, forward strand.
GAAACTCTGCCCACCCTCTACAACCTCAACGAGCACGTCCGCAAAGCCCACCGCGCCAGCGGAGGGAGCGCAGGCGCCGCGGCGGCAGCTTTCCCCCTGATGCAGTTTAGCAACGTCACAGCTTTCCACTGCAACTACTGCCCAGACATGTTCGGGGACATCAACTCTCTGCAAGAGCACATCAGGGTGTCCCACTGCCTATCGGGTGGGATTATGGCAGGATCCACCACTCTAGGTAAGCCCACAACCTTTTTTTCAAGTCTTATTAGGCTGGATTTACTAATATACTTAGATTAAAGTGTTTCTGTAAAAAAAATGTAAAGATAGGGGTATTTTACTCTAAGAAAATATACTATTTATTCAAAAAGATTCAATGAACTTGCTTGCTGGTTTCTCTTGTGGTATGCAGCAGGGCTCTGTGTTTGTACTTGCCTTCTTTTTTTATCAATCTCCATTCTTCCTTATTATTTTTGGTAAAGTTTTCTAACTTTATTCTGACTGTTATCTTTATCTTTTCTCATAAATACAAACCTGAAAGTATTTCATAATAGAGCTATCAGATAATCAGCATGTTGTCTCCTTATGTCTCCTCTACATTGGCATAACTTTGGTTGCTAATGATAGAATGAGTTGTCCTCATTTAAATTATATAGATAAACAAAGTTTGATCAGAAAATCTTTTATTTGGGAAATTGAAAATTTCCAAACTGCCTGAACCTTTATATTCTAACAGTTGGCATTTATTATCACTTATTTTATTACACACTCTATACATTATTTTTAAATTGTTTAACATTTTTGGAATTATTTACATAGTCGAGGAGAGCCAAAAAAGTTTTCAACTTCATCATCTCACTTATACTTTTTAGTCCTACAATCCACATTCTAGTATATTAAAGTCTCAGAAGGGTTGTCAAAGGTTAGGCCAGTGCAATTTACAATCACACACTACTATAGTACTACTATGCAGATAATAATAGTACTTATTATTGCATTTTATTTACTTGCACCTTTCATAAATCCAAATGATAATCAATCAATCACTTTATTTATAGATCCCCTTTCATCAACATGCTGCAGAACATAATTAAAAACAACAAAAAGTCACAAGATTAAAAGCAACAACACTCAAAGAGAAACATAAAGTGGAAGGAAACGCTGTGGCTGATACTTTGAGACTAATACTTTTAGGAGGCACTGCAGGCATTAAAGGTAGAAAATATACAGAAAATATCAGATAATTACATAGTGAGAAAAAGTATGATGCAGTCCGTCCTTTAGCTATAAATGACTTCATACATCCTAGCGTAGTTTCCAATTTTTCATGATTTTTTTTTTTTTTACGATTTTTATGTTGTTGAAGGTATTTTGGTGAAACCCTTTAGTAAATTGGGCATATCCTGAAAACCACTTATGAAAAAGTCTCATCATGCTGACATTCTTGATTAAAAACTGAAGGATAGCTTTAACACAACTTTCTAATTCTAGAAGGGAACCATGCCTTCTTCTGCAACCAGTGCTCAATGGGTTTTCTGACCGAGTCTTCATTGACGGAGCACATTCAGCAGACACATTGCACCTCTGCCACCGGGGGCAGCACTGCATCCGGAGGGGGGGTGGCCAAACTGGAGTCCCCAGTCCTTCAGGCTGCATCACAGTCTTTCATGGAGGTAAGCAAACGGAAATTTACCCTACTCTACTTGAGGAGATCTAATTACATTTGGCGTAAAAATGTTATTGTCCATGCACAGGTTTACTCCTGCCCTTACTGCACCAACTCCCCAATCTTTGGATCGCTCCTCAAACTGACCAAGCACATTAAGGAGAACCACAAAAACATCCCATTAGCTAACAACAAGCGCCAAGCCAAGGTGGCTGACCTCAGCCCCGCCTCCTCAGACGTGGAGATATCCTCTCCCAAGCGCCACAGACTGGGGGGAGGAGACTCCACTCCATCCATGGGGAGCAACGGAGATTATCCGTGCAACCAGTGTGACCTGCGATTTGGCAGTTTTGAGACGTTTCAGGCGCACCTGAAGTCACACCTGGAGATGCTGTTGAGGCGCCAGTCCTGCCCCCAGTGCAGCAAAGAAGACTTTGAATCCCAGGATGCTTTGCTGCAACATCTGACGGTGCACTACACCACGACATCAACGCAGTATGTCTGTGAGAGCTGCGACAAGCAGTTCTCCTCTGTGGATGACCTACAGAAACACCTGCTGGACATGCACACGTTTGTCCTGTACCACTGCACTCTCTGTCAGGAGGTCTTTGACTCCAAGGTTTCCATACAGGTAAATTAGCCTCCTTTCTCAGAGAAAGTTCACTTCAGTGTACAGAGAAGCATGCTGGAGCGTTTCTGTCTCGGCTCTGCTGTCATCCAGGTGCATTTAGCAGTGAAACACAGCAACGAGAAGAAGCTGTTTCGCTGCACTGCCTGCGCCTGGGACTTCAGGAAGGAAGCAGACCTCCAGCTTCACGTTAAGCATAATCACCTGGGTCAAAGGTCAGGCCTTCCAGGAGGCCTCGCAGGTACAGTTCATTTGTTCAGGGATCACAGAAGATTCTCCTCCCAGAATTGTCAGAGGGGGACACTTACTGAAAAGTTGTTAATTATGACCCAGAATGATGATGAAAGGTCAAATTCTTACCACAAGGATCGGCTTTCTTACTACTTTACCCTAAAGAGGACAAAACACCAGAATCCCTGAACATTTTTATGAAAACTTGAAATTTGGCACGGATGTGTGTCTGGAGAAAGATCTGGTAATTGTTGCCGTGGCAACCACTTAAAGTTCAGGTTGATAAAATGAGCTGGTAAAATGTGACGTTTTGAATTCATTACACCTGAGTTTTCACAATCAAGCAATGAAAAATATCTATATTACCTTTGACCTTTTTGTTGACTTACACTGCAACATCACAGCCCCAAACTTAAACAAAAACTTGCTTGAAGGCTCTTATTGTTACGTTTTTTTCTTTGTATGTTTCCATGACTTTTTGCAGTTTTTGAAGCACTTGAGGCATTATATAAGTAAAAAAAACTTACTCACAGGGGAAAGCCTTATTCACTTGCACCTGTACGGGGGTTGAAACATACGGGTGTTGCAGGTTTTCGGTATTTGGGGGCCTGTGGAGGGTAGTATGGTAAAGGGAGTGGAGCGGCAGGTGTTTCTTGCAGTTCCCTTGAGCCTCAAGGGACGTCAAAAAAATGGAGCGTACCATTGTCGTGCCTGTGATAAATGTTTTGTAAAGTATTTGTAGGGATAATGTAAGTTACACTCACTTGAGGCGTGCGCGGGACACGTAAGTGCCCAAAGGACACCTGTAGGTTGCCCACACTAACTACACTATGACTGACTAATCTCTTTATTTGTAACAGTCAGCCAGCATGAAAGGAGCACACACTTCCCACATACAGAACACTAACAGGCCCCTTTCTCAGTACGTAGAATTTTAGGATTGAAAAAATTAACAATCTGTGTGACACGCCTGCGTGTTACCTACTTCACCCTTCCTCACCCACGCATGTTGTACAAGTGTCCACAACAAGCAGTCAGGCTGCACGGAGGGGCAGTGGTGAGCGCTCTTGCCTCCCAGCAAGAAAGCCCCTGGTTCAAGTCCCGGCTGGGGGACCCAAAACAGAACCTCAATGGGGGACCTTTCTGTGTGGAGTTTGCATGTTCTCCCTGTGCATGCGTGGCTTTTCTCCGGGGACTCCGGCTTCCTCCCACCGTTCAAAAACATGCTTCATTAGATTAACTAGTTACTCTAAATTGGCCCTAGGTGTGAATGTGAGTGTGCATGGGTGTGCGGTTGTAGTCCTGCGAAAGACTTGCGACCTGTCCAGGATGTCCGCTGCCTTCCTCCACAGGCGGCCAGGATAGGCTCCAGCAGTCCCGTGACCCCAAAAGGGATAAAATGGGTTTAGAAGATGAATGAATGATATGAATACAAGCATTCTCCTGCAGCATGCCTGTAGAAATAAATGTGCACGAGCATTTTTGCTCTACGAGCGGTCTATGAAGTTGTTATTGCCAGGGGACCACCTGCATTCCCTTTACGGGTTTGCCCCTTTGTCACCCACAGACGTTCTGTATCCACCTGTAAGGGCAGTTGTGATTTAGGCTTAAGTGGTTGCAGGGGAGTCACGCATTTTAAAAAGTTGCCCTCAAAAGTCTTACTTGTCCCCAAATTGGCCCTGATTGAGTTTCAGAAGTCCTTAGTAACAGTTGATCTTTAAGATTGAAGATAAAAAAAAAACATCTAGATCAGCTGAAGAGAAATATAGTATTAAAAAATTGACTATCGTGTAACAGATCTTTATTTCGACAGGATTGAAGCCCAGGAAGTGCATCTTCTGTGGGGAGACGTTTGGGACAGAAGTGGAGCTCCAGTGTCACATCACCACACACAGCAAGAAGTTTACGTGCCGCTTCTGCGGAAAGGCTTTCCACGCCATCTCTTTGCTAGAGAGACACCTGAGAGAAAAGCACTGCATCTTTGATGGGGGAATCACCGGCAACGGAGGAGGTACGGGCAGCAGTGGGAGCCAGAACGGAACCCCCAATGGGTTGACTCAAGCCTCCAAGCAAGGAGGGGGGAGCGGGAACGGTCGTGCAGGAGGTGTGGAAAGAGCGAAGGTCGCGGCGGCCGAACAAGCCGACTTGCAAAACATCCTGAAGGGTGGGATTGTTGGTGGAGGGTCAGTCCAAGGAGGAGACACAGCCAACAGCCATGAGGCGAGCGGCGGCGAGGAGGAGCTGGACAACTCTGAGCCCATGTATGCATGTGACATCTGTGGAGCAGCTTACACCATGGAGTCCCTGCTGCAGAACCACCGGCTGCGCGACCACAACATTCGACCAGGAGAGGACGATGCGGGTATGTTCCTTGAAGTACTTCTTCATGACACAGTAACTATTTCCCTGCCGTACCTCTGAATCTGTTAAGGATTAGGTTCTAACCTTAAAATTAACAATAAAAACAGGTAATAGAAGCTGAGAAACTGGAACTTTGTTTACTTATACTCTAACTCAGGGGTGCTCATTATTTCGATGGTGGTCGTACGTCACTTGATTGACATGCAGAACGACCAATCACATATCCTTTGAGACATACGTCTCTGCATTTGCATGTTTAACTACACTGAGCGCACATTCTTTGTGCCATCGGAGCGGCAGTGGCCGGCCCACACTTGATTGGAAACGAGACAGTCCTCCTGTCTGACCCAGCTGTCCTCCCACACTACCTACTGCGGTTCCCACCCGGGGGATCTGGGCCCACTCGTGCAGCAGTGTCCCCCAAAAGCACCCGCTTGTCAAGCCCTGCCCACGGAGCAGGGGCCGCCGTTTGCTCGGCCGTGGTTAAGCCAGTCGTGCTTTAGAAATGTCATTGACCATACCATAATTTACCACATTATTCACAGCAGAGTATGAAACGTTATTGTTGCTGCTTTCTGTTTTCATAATAAAACACCTAATCTTTTTTTTTATGTATTACTACAAAAATAGTATTGTTACACACAAAGCGACCTCCTCACAAAGATGTGTACTCTAAAAGTGTAGTTTTTGAATTCTTAGTACATATAAATAGATAAAAAAAGTAGAAGTGCTCAACTTTGAAGGTGAATAAAGTGACTTTGGTGCATAACTCCAGAGATTTGTGCACTTTTACTGTGTAGTTTTTGAAGTATTAGTACATAAACATAGCATTTCAGACAGAAAATACTGTATAAGATGTCAACTTTGAAGTTGAATAAAGAGCTAGCTTAGCATTTGAATCTTTTTTATCCATAAATTTAACATTTTCCAAATTTAGTCTGAGGAAGTATTCAGTTTTCGGATGTAACGATTCATTTTAACAATTCACTTCATTTCATAATTTGCGTTTGCCGATTTGATTCACTTTCGATTTTGGTTCATTTTGAAAGATCTGATTGACTGACCTAGTATCAATCCAGAATATCGATCTTTAATCCAGAATATTGTTCTTTAGCCAAAACTTCAACCATTGTGACTAAACACCTGGTACTGAACAGTGCAGACGAAGTTTTTCTGACTCCAAGAGTAAATTGAATATGTGTACAAACAAACAAAAAACAATTTTCAGCTGTCCTCACTTTTCTTCACACTGCTTTTTTTTAACAAGAAAAATGCAAGATGCGAGCCGTTCCTTCTTTTACGACGCTGTAAATCTGTCGACCAGGTTCTCGGAAGAAAAAGGCAGATTTCATCAAAGGGAACCACAAGTGCAACGTTTGCTCGAGGACTTTCTTCTCAGAGAATGGACTACGTGAGCACGCTCAGACGCATCGCGGGCCTGCCAAACACTACATGTGTCCAATATGTGGCGAGCGTTTCCCCTCTCTCCTAACGCTCACCGAACACAAGGTACTCCTGCCGTCCAGCCTGTATATCTGCCTGTCGATGTGTCAACATCCCAGCATGTTATTCATTTAGAACCTCTTCCCTGAAAAAAGCAGATGGATTCCCTCTCAGGTATAACACAACAGCGCTGTGTTTATGCTCTTCTCTTGTGAGACTGTTTTATCTCCATACTGTACCTGTGTTTTGATCTCAAAACGCACCGCGCTGCTTTGATTACAGACCTAAAAATGTTAAGTTGTCCTCCGGGAGGCAATTTGTGCTGCAACAAACTACTTGAGAAATCTTCAGAAGCCTCTATGTTATTTTTCTTCGGTCTGTTTTTCTAGCAACAGTCTTGTATGGTGAATGTAGAAAGGATTTTTTTTTTAAGTTGAAGGAGCCTCTCCCCCCCTTCAGGTGACCCACAGTAAAAGCCTGGACACAGGGACCTGTCGCATCTGTAAGATGCCCCTGCAGAGTGAGGAGGAGTTCATCGAGCATTGCCAAATGCACCCCGACCTCCGCAACTCGCTGACCGGCTTCCGTTGCGTCGTCTGCATGCAGACGGTCACCTCCACCCTGGAGCTGAAGATCCACGGCACCTTCCACATGCAGAAGCTCTCCACCGGCTCTGCTCTAGGAGCAGGAGGTGTGGGCGGAGGGAACGGCTCGGCCTCGTCGTCCCCTAACGGGCAGCTGCAGCAGCACAAGTTGTACAAATGCGCCTTTTGCCTCAAAGAGTTCAAAAATAAAGGAGAGCTGGTGAAGCTGGACGTCAACGGCCTGCCGTACGGCCTCTGTGCTACGTGCATGAGCAGGTAGAAGATCCTTACGTCCGTTTTTAACACTGTTATGCCAGCTTAGGAAAGATGTTTCAGAAGAGATCTGGATCTGAGATCACCGTTGGTTTTATGAAACCCAGAAATCTGCTTGTTGTTGAAATCAGGGGAACAAACGGCCAGAGCCCCAGCCAGGGAGGAGCGGTCACGCCCGGAGACACGCAGGCGGAGAAGGTTGCTTCCGGGCTGCGGTGTCCCGAGTGTGGCGTGAAGTTTGAAACCCCAGAGGATCTGGAGAGCCACGTGCAGACAGACCACCCTGAGGTCAGCCCGGAAACCAGCGCTGTTGCAAAGAAGGCCGAGGCGTCACCGGTACCCAAGGTGAGTCCCACAAGCAGGGATCCCGAAGCCACTCGTCCATCAGATCAACCTTTAGGGATAAAGGTTTGTCCCTAAATTTGACCAAAAATGGTTAGAATAAGCAATAATGAACACTATGAATACTTCATTTGAGCATCTTTTTTGGTTTCTGAATATTCTGCAATTATTATTATGTGGGACCAACTGTTGTAATAAATCCATCTTTGGAGTAAAGACTCCTGGTTTTGTCTGTTAAATGCAGCTTTCTCTTATTTTGAAGTCGAAGGCTCTTCTTCTGTTTGCTTTCTGAATCTTTTCTGCCAAAAGAAACTTTTAAAATACGTTTTTTAATAACTTTGCTAGCTTGGGGGTTTCAGTTTAGTGGTCTGTGCAGCTGCTTTCAGAAAGTAGTGCCTGTATCTTCCACTTGGACCGAATGACTTGACATGTGCCTAGCAACACTGAGTCGGATGTGGCGGAGAGAATCCGCTAGCCTTCCAAAATAAAACGTCCTCCCAAATCAGATTATAAATGAAACGGAAAAAATGTAGGCCATTTGTTTGCTCTGTGGCCTGGTAGGGTTCTATGGACTGGTACCAATGGAAACCACTGGATTAGATGCTTGAAAAGCCCGTTTCTTTTGTTGGTTGATGCCGTCATGTGACTGTCAACTTCAGGCTAAATGTAAACAGTTTTTTGACGAATTGATCCACAGCAAAACAAAAAATAAATATAGGAAGGAACGTCTTCTTTCTGCATATTTTTAAAAATGTTCCTAGATATCATTTTTATCTGGAACTTCTGTCTGAGGCTTGTTGCTAATTTGATGCACTGAGGAGTTTGAGCAGTTAGGACCAGCCCTGGTCTGATTTGTCTGTCGGAATGCTAATGCTAACGGACAGGAAATGACATCACCCGTTTTTATGGTCTGTAGGTGTTTAGATGCAGGTCATTCATTCTGTCCAGTAATGTTTACATTGTTGGATTCATCAAATAAAAAAGTAAAAGTTTGCAGAGAAGTTAACAAAGCAAGATTTTTTTTTTATTATTTTTAATATGTCACTTAAGGATATCTTGTCTTAACCAGTTTATAAAAAAAGTATTTTAGGATAAATATAACATTATCTCCCAAGTTGTTTACTATTAATTTCATATTTTGTCAGAAACATGCAAGAAGTGGGACCTTTTCCGCCTTTTTTCGATGTTTTCTTCTGGAAGAAAGACGTGAAACTGTTTTCCAGGATGTCAGTTTTCACAGATGTAGACGTTATCGGGTTGTGTGTCAGTGGCTCATGCATGCGCGCTCACGTGTACGTCAGCGAGTGTCAGCGGAGCCCCTCTGGGTCCGGCTGCTGGTTCTGGCTGAAGCATTGTGGGAAATGTTCACTCTGCTTGATATTGACAGTCAGGCTCTGTGAGACCTGCAGTGTGTGGGAGTGTGTACTTCCTAAAGGGTGTGTCTGTTGCCCATGTTTCTGTCCTACCTGCACCTTTTGTTTCTGCTTATTCTAACAGTCTGAGAGTGTGTGTTTGTGTGCTCGCTTTGCAGGCACTTTGTGTGTTTGCTGCATGTTTCTGTACGTGAATGATCAATGAATTTAGCAGTATTTTCATTCATCAACACTGTTTTTATATAGTTTTTTTCTTTACTTTTTTTTTTCTTAACAACATTTTATCATAGATTTTATAGAAAACGTACATTTAGAATCAACCAGAAGTACTTTTTTTTTATATTTTCCCATCGCTTGTATAGAATTGTAGCTTAATCCTGAATTAAATGCGTTCACACAATTCTTAACTTATTTTTTTGTAAATTATATCATTGTAAATACTGGTCATTTAATTACAAGTTTAGTAAATGTGGTTTACTTGCATGAATAATGTTTATTTTTTTAATTGATTAATTTACTAATATGGTTTAATTATGGTTTGATGTGTTCACTGACTGTGGAAAACCTAAAACAGCTGCAATTTTTAAGAGTGAGTTAGTCCTTCAGCTCAGTATGTTGTGTGGCTTTTTCATGCCCCCCCCACCCCCTACAAAACACACAGATATTCATGTCAGCCTGAATCATCTGTTTGAAAAAAGGGTTCAGACGCCTCATATTTTCTCCTCTCACCACCTTTTAGATCCATTCCTGAACTCACTCCTGCAGCGGCTCGCTTCCGTTTACCAGCGATTTGGACTGTGCAAAATTGCACTTTCTGGAAGAACAATTGTGTGTTTTGTAATAATTTATGTTTCCTAAGTTTTGCTTTTATTCTTGAACCCAGCGGTTTGTTGTTTTGCTGAATTATTACTTTTAAAGCTGATTTCTGCACTTTAGCAGTTTGAAATGTCATTTATTTGGCTTGATCCACAGGGGAGTTCCTGTGCTCCCATTGTAATGTTGTTTTTTTTCTGTTATTTTCTTTTTTGCCCCAGAAAAAGACCTACCAGTGTATTAAATGCCAAATGACGTTCGAGACGGAAAGAGAGATCCAGATTCACGTGGCCAACCACATGATCGGTAAGTCGGGCTCTCTGCTTTGTCTTCCCGCCGCGTTTCCCGCTCCGTCTGCGAAGGCTTCGGCTTGTTTAAAGGGACGGAGGTCCGAGGAGAGACCTGCCGTCACTCAAAGACAGAGGTGTTTATGTGAGCTTTTAGAAAACCATTCATGTGGCTTTAATCCCTTGATAGCTAGTGGTGAGATTTTCTGAGAATTTGAGAATATTGATTGTCAAATTTGTTAAACTGGTGAAGGTGCAGACATGAACTTCCACGGAAATGTGGATGTTGACGCTCAGACAGGCTTTCACATCCAAAATCTCCAAACAAATCCCTCTTAATTGGTCTGCAGGAAGTTCAAGCAAATAAAAAAAGTCAATTCATGTGACATCCGCATGACTTGAGGCTCCAGCCATGGCAGAAAATTTGATTTCAGTTTGGTTTGCAGAAGTTACATCAAATATTAGGTGTTTCAGAAAAGAAGATCATAGTGCTGCTACCATGAATGCTACATGAATTAATGATGTAAAAAAGACAAAACTGCTGCAAAATCTGATACTTGTTGCAGCAACAATTGCAGATATAAAGTTTGACGTAGATCCTATAAAGATTTGCCAGAAGAGTTATTAAAAAAAAACCTTTTCCAACTAATCTTTAGTTTGGGAATCAACTGTTTTCTGCCTCTTGGTGTCACGCCGTTGCTGGAGCTTTCTCCAGCTACTGTTGGGCAAAGGCGGGGTGCACCCTGGACAAGTTGCCAGTCTGACGCGGGCACACCTACTTTAGAGTCACCAATTAACCTTTGCAGCATGTTTTTGGACCGTGGAAGGAAGCCGGAGTGCCCAGAGAAAACCCACAAAAATTGGGTTTCAGTTCGCTGCGAGGCGAGAGCGCTAATTACTCTGCCACCGTGCGGCCCTCAGCAACGTGCTAAACTTCCAAATCCCAAACTTTTTGAACAGGTTTGCCACATTGTGGAAATGGTAAACCGAGCAGGGATACCTAGTGTTTTGGAGGAGAATTGCAGAGTAGAATTTTCTCACATTCTGGTGAAATTGCCTTGTCACTGCTCTGATGTCACTTCTTGCTTTTGCACTGATGATTTTCTCCGGTTCAGAATCTGCTGGAAAAACAAGAATTACGTTGTAAACTGTTGAAGCTGGAAGGATGTAAACACTGGAGCTGAAGCTCCGCTGTCAAAGGGGTTAAAGATACTCGATGCTAACAGCCGCGCTTTAAGGAAAAGTTGGGTTGAAAAGCGTCAGCTTTGGGTTTTGGAAGCTTCTTTGTGATTTTCCCTCGAGGTTTTCTTTCATCACTTGCAGCTAATTTTCTGCTTTGGCATCTCCGTCGTCATGGAGATTAACGAGGTAGACCCCTGAATTGCTGGAAGGGGGGGGCCCATTCCCTCCAACTGCACACCTGACAGTCACTGATGGACTCGGTGCTGAGTCTGTGTTTGTGTGCAAATGTCCTGAGACTGGAAAGCATTAACACCCCCCTCTCCCCGGACATAATCTGACTTAATTCTTGATTTTGAGCGTTTTCATTTCTTTTTTTAGCTGCTTTTCTGGTTAAACGTGACACAGATTTGATATGTTCCCTCCTCCTGTTTTTACTTTTGGTTTTCCTTCATCCCGAGAATCTGTTCACACAAGGATCTTCTTCATCCCCCATCTACACACACTGTGTCACTTCTGGGTTAATTAAACGGCTAATTGTGTTACATCGCCATGCAGATTAATTATAAAACAGAGTCAGATTGTTGCGCAGCTCCTCCTTTTAAATAATTCACCCCCCGCCCCCCACTCTTAAACATTATCTGACGGAGCAGAAATCTTTCTTTCTCGGCTGGAAAGGGCTAACAGATAAAAATATAGACAAAGATAAATGATAGTCTGTCTTTCTACCTCAGGCTTTCACTTTGTTTCCTGTAGTCGAAATAAATGTTAAACAAAAAAAGAACTTTTACTGTAACAGACATGTTAAGTCAGAAAAGTCATTTAAATCAAAGACAGTTTAGTTCACATTTTAAAACCTGAAAGGAAAAAAACCCACAACAGTTCAGTTGGAAATCCAAATTGAACAAACATTATTTCGACATTTGTGGCTGAAAGATTTCTGAGAGCAGGTTTTTATGCTAACAAAACCCACATCTGATACCACAGGATCAAAATACACAACAGCAGTATAACACTAGAGTAGTAAAAACATACAATAACAGTTTACAAATACGCAAAAGCAGAATAAAAACACTTTACAGCAGAATAAAATACACAAAAGCAGGAAAAAAACATACCAGCAGTAAAAAAAATACATTACAAAACCTTTAAAAACACACAACAGCAATATGAACAGCAGTAGCAGTATACAAATACACGACAGTAGGAAAAAAACTCATTACAGGAGTTTTAAAAAGACACAACAGCAATACAAACAGCAGTGGCAGGATTCAAACACACAACAGTAGTAAAAAAACACACTCACAACAGCAGTAAAAAAACACACAACAGTAGTATTCGAAGACACAACAGTAGTAAAAAAAGACACACACAACAGTAGAAAAAAAACTCACAACAGTAGTATTCAAAGACACAACAGTAGTAAAAAAAACACACAACAGCAGTAAAAAAACACACAACAGTAGTAAAATGCATAACAGCTGTACAAAAACACATTACAGGAGTTTTAAAAACACACAACAGCAATACAAACAGCAGTGGCAGTATACAAACACACAACATTAGTATAAAAAGACACAACAGTATTAAAATAACACACACACAACAGTAGTAAAAACACACACAATAGTAGTAAAAAACACACACACAACAGTTGTAAAATAAAAACATATCAGCAGTATAAAAAGCCCACACCAGTGGTATAAAAAATACTTTACAAGCGTTTCTAAAATACACAAAAGCAATACAAACAGCAGTAGCACTAAAAAAATACACAAGAGCAGTAGAAACAACAAAAACCAGCAGTATAAAAATACCTAACTGTGTGAAGACCTATATTTTAGTATTTTTCATAATAAGTATACCTTAAGTGTTGAATTAATTTAAAGTTGCGAAAAAATATGTATTTACCAGTTTCTGTTCCTAGACTGTTATTCCTTCAGGTTCATTCATGAAAGACTCATTTCCATCTGAAGCGGGTTCTGCAGAATGTGATGTTTCTGTCACATCGCTCAGGGATTCAAACATGCCGCACCCTGCCGTCCTGCTAATGATGCTGTCAGAGGGAGACGGGAGGCAGGAGGAGGACAAACGGGTCAAAGCGAGAGGAAGAAGGAGAATCTTTGCAGGAAAGGGGTGCTCCTCCTGTGCTGAGGTCCCCTTCTGTAAGACAGCTTCATTTTTGACACAATTCCTGCACTGAGAACTTCAAAGTGCTCCAGAGAAGTAAATGTGAAACGGAGCGCGCGCTAGAGCAGCAGAAGTTATGAAAAAGGAAATGAAACGTCACTTTACCTTTAATGTATCTCTAAATTGGCTTTTGCTATATTGCTGCACACTTCAATACTGTGAGAAAACGTTTTAATAATGAAGTCAATTATATCCGCCTCCTCCAATACTGTTGCCATAGCAGCAGCTCAACCAGAGGTCAAGTAGGGTGGCACAGATTTGTTTCCATCAGTCGTGAAAAGTGGTACAAGTGTTTGTCACATTGAAACTAAAAAAGAAAAGACTTTATCCTTGACTTTTACGGTTTGGTCCCAAAGTTAACATGACGTTAAATTACAGATTTACATTAAGACTAGTACCCTTAACTGCTCTTTCTTTGTTCATGCTATTAGAAAAAACTAATTACTGTCTGCAAAATTAATTATAATACATTTTTTTAACTCCTTTGAGGTATTTTAGAAAGTTTCAGCAAATCAAAGATGCTGCTTGGTGCCTGTGTTTGGCAGCACTTTCCAAAGTTCCGTTGCGCTGTGAGTGATGGCGGATTTAGAGCTTCCTTTGCCCAGAGATCCCAGCATCCTCCGACCGGGCCCTCTCTGCTGGTTTGTTTTGTTCTTTTGTAAACGGTGATGCAGAACTGCTAGGCTCCTGCAGGGCTTCATTCTGATTGGACACAGGCTCTTTTTCCATTTTCTTAGGTTGGGGACATTTCTGACACGTTTAAACATTACTGCACAAACCGGCCCCTTAGAAACAAGTTAAAAACTCTTGAACTGAAATTAAAAGTTTCTTTAAAAAGGCAAAAAAATAAATAAAAAAAGCTGCCAATGAGGCTAGAAGTAGTAGGCTAACATTTATTTAACCAGGTAATGGAAAACATTGAGATCATGATGTCTTTTGCGATAGTGACTTGGCCAAGAGTTCAGCGGCACACATCACAAAACATTACAATAAAAAAAAAGATTATGACAATGTTTAAATGTGAAAGGTGTATATTTTGTCACACTAAGATTATTTTGCTTTTTCTGCAGCAAAAAAGTAAGACAATTTGTCTCAATTAAATAAAACAATTTTTTATCAAGAAAGCTTTAGTTTGTGTTTATCTGTGACTTTGTTGAGCCGGTGAAAGAAGCAGACGTGGAGATGTGAAGTCACTGTTGAGTGATAATATGAGGGTTTTTTTTATGTGGGGGGGTTGGAGGGATGCTGGTGGGGTGGGGGGGGGGTCATCAGGGAAGAACGGATGCAGGAACATGAAAGAGAAGAAGAGGTGGGACAAAGAGGGAAGTTGTTGGTGTTCATCTGTGCAGCTGCTCAGCACCTGCTGGACTTTGATTACCCATGCTGCTTAATTTCCTTCATATGTTTCGGGTAACAAGACGTATCGCAGACCGTTTTTTTAATATATGAGGAGAATTTTTATGTCGACTCCATTAGTTTTTTCTTTGTTTTTGTTTTTTTTTCTTTGCCCCTCTTCTGTCTCCCTGGACGGCGTTGCAGCCATTCCTGGCAGCTTTATTATTTTCTGCTGTGCAGCTGCACATCATGAAGAAGTTGATGACAAGTGTGTTTGTGTGTGTGTGTGTGTGTGTGTGTGTGTGTTTGTGTGTGTATTCCAATTTGCATATGTGAGCCGGAAAGCAGCTTTAGATTTCTATATTACCTCAAATCCAGTTATGTTGAATGTGCGTTAAGAATGTGCATTTCAAAACACGCACAAAAAGTCAGTCTTTGACAGCGCGGCGCCATTAAGGCTTCACTAATCACTGCAGTAGCCGTTTCACAGCAGGAAACCGAGCCTGTTGAAAGCTAAAAATCACTCCTATCAAGCTCTATTGTCAATAAAGTTTGAACTCGATGATTGACAGTGAAAAAAGGGTGAGTGCCCCCACTGCTTTTTTTTTATTCACTCATTTGTTACTTAATTTTAGAAGAATTTTTCACTTTCAACCCGGGTAGGTTTGAAATTAGTAGATTTCTTCTGTTCAAAGCGGCTACTTCCAAGGAACTGTCAAACGTCACCAACTGACAGTCTCTATTTTCAAAAGTTTATCTTAAGAAACTGTGAAAGGTGACATTTCAATTTCCAAATCAACGCTTTTTGAACAATGTGTGGAATGACAAAACGAATGTGTGTGCCAGACCCTTCTGTACATGAAGAAGGACTTTGATTCGATGCTAACACATTCAAATTGTTGAATTCACTTGCACAGCAAATCAAATGAAAATGCCAGAAAGAAAGTGAATATTCGCGAGTGATTTTCCAAATATGAGCTGCCACTGCTGAACTTTTTTCCTGGCCGCACGGACTCTGAGGAAGGGTTAAGTTTAGGATTACGGGTTAGGGTTAAACCGGCTTCACACCGCTCTTGATTTCGTGCGGCAGAGGCGACCAGTTTCAATATTGATAATAAAAATGCCAGAAGTACATGTCAAAAACTCCAAAAATATGATTTAAAAAATGTGTTTTTGTTTTATGCGTAGAAATGAAAAGTATCCCACTGCAATAAAACTTCATTATTTAGCTCATTAGCATTTAGTGTTATATAGGTTGGCCCTCACACATTTTCACCTCACCAAAACTCCCCCTTTTTGCCAAAAGTTTGCCTACCCCTGCCCTATAGAGTGTTCTAAGTAGTGAGGGAATTCGGACAGAACTCTAGTCTGACTCCAGATGTAACATGATGCTCTTCTTCTAGGAAGTTTCTCCTTTGTCTTTTCAGTCCAGAGAACATTTCTGAGATAATCCAGATTTACTCTACTTCCTCTCAGCTGCTGCCTGCAGGGGTGACCACGGCAAATCATCCGCCCCCATCATACTCTGGGGACAACCCCAATGTTTTTTGCCAAATGTGAGATGAGATCCACGTGGAGATTTTTGACATATTTCTAGATTTTACGTTCAGATGACCCCTTGCTGAATTACCTCCTTGAAGGTGCTTTCCTTTGTTTGGGCTGACAGCTCTGTGGTTGGAGTCTTGTTTCCTGTCAGTGAGCTTCAGCCGCTCATTAAGATCAGCAAGACATCTATTAATCAAACCCTGGTGGCCATACGGGAGGGGCAGCTTTTAGAAGGGTTTCCGTCATTTCATCCCAATTTATTTTGCCATAAATGATGAAATATGACATTCGTGTTTCTTTAGGTTGAACTCTTTATTTTTTCCTTCTTCTTGGCTTTTCCAACAATTGTTGCTTTCACATTTGTCCCTTTTCTCTTGCCGTCTACGATCCCTATCATTTAGATTTTCATTAATATTCACTGTGCAGCAGTTGGGATTGCTTGCTGTTGGAGTTGGGAGTAAATCACTGCTGTTCAGCAGCCAACTCTGAAGTCCTCGGTGCATGGTGAGCTTTTGCAGACTTGCAGAAAGCAGTTGGGTTCAGGACTGAGTCCAGAAGGCGTTTGCAGACAGAGAGGAAGAAAAAGGAAAAACCGCCAGAGAGGAATTTGAATGTTTGGGTCCAGCCTGCACAGTTTTACCCCTCATTCACCCCGATCCCTGCTGCTGGCTGCACGCTTCATTGTCCTTCCCCTCTCACACGCATGCAGATGCCTTGGAGGTATGGGGTGTCCAGTCACCTGGATCTAAGTGCCCCCCCCCCCTGTGGACCGCGGTGCCTAATGATGGTCCTCAGCATGAGCTTTACTTACCTGTTTACATCAGGACACTCTCGCTGCAGATCTGCTCCTTCCAACTGGGGCTGTTTCACGTGAAGATGCTGCCCCCACCCCTGCCCCTCATCAGTGGGACGTCTGAGAGACACCCCCTCCCCCCCATGTCAGTTTGGTGGTTTCTGGTATCTGGAGGAAATGGCATTTATTTGTAAAACATCCTGCAGTGAAGTCTGTGATGCGTCTGGTCACTGATGAGGGTCTTCTGTCCCAAGGGCGGCGGTGGCTGTGGCGGCGGTGGCTGTGGCGGCGGCTGAGCCTATCGTACCTTTCTATGCAGCTGAGTGCTCCCCACCCCCCACCTCTCACCTGTCTGTGCTAAGAGCCAGTCTGCTCTGCTGACTCTGTGTCACTGAAGACTTAATGAGGCAAATAAGAAGCTTTTAGAGTCGGTGGAGGTGGATAATGTGGTTTCAGGGCCTGCCCGTGCACGTGTGCATGCACATGTGTTTATGTGTGTGCGCGGTTGCCACCGGCTCGCTGCTCATCTGCGGGTTTTTGCGCGGCTTTGTCTGCGCTCCTGGAGACGTTTCAGGAGTTGATCTACTGAGCAACTCTGGGCTTAAACTGGAGGGGATAGAGGGGTTCAGGATAAAGCAAATCAATCAATTAATCAATCAATCAATCAATTAATCGATAAGATGTACACACGCATGGCAGGTTCATATTTGGGATCAAATGAATGCAACACATGAAAAAAAGAAATCATTTTTTGTTTGTCTTTTGTAGTTTGAGGATGTTTTTATCTGTTCTTGTAGCATTTTTCTCATGATGGAAGACATATAAGAAGAAAACTTAAATTAAAACTGATTCTTTTCTTTATTTAAATCACGGTGAATCAGGAGCAAATGAGAAAAATGCCGTTGGAAAAGGCTTGTAGCCGTGACGTATAGGTGCTATACAGTTGGCGGGCCACAAACTCCCTGCTCCGCTCCATTCTGATGAAGACAAATAAATCCACGTACGTCTTTGTTTTCCTTGTCTGAGCTGACATCTGCCCCAAAATTCCAATATCACTCATCATTTCTGTCGCAACACAGGTTAAAATCCTAATTGAAGGACCACTGGGAATGCTTTTAAAATAGATCAGTGAATGATTGGAGTGGGACTTTAATGAACTCCACAGGTTTGTATATGAATATATAAGATATCTATATGGATTTTTGTCCTCTACTTTTATCAGTCCCTTGTTCTTCTTTTGATCATTTTTCTTATAATGGCTTTTTTTCTGGATGAATTTCATTTTGCTCTGGAATAATTGGCATCTTTGAAAGATACTGAAAGATCCTCAAAAGGAAAAGGTGATCTGCGTGTTGTAGACTTCCTGTTTGTGCTCTAACATTACATAATTAAACGTCATCAGCTTAAGGAGGGTTAGGCTGTCTTTTTGGAAAAAAAAAAAAACCCAGACCGACTACCTTTAAACTTCTAGGAAAACTACTGACACATGGTGAGGTTTCTAAATGAAATAGTGTTGATGAAACTGAGCAGGATGCTGGTCTGAACGTCAGAACAGATGATGGTAGCCCCCTCCTCCTGCCTTCCTTCCCTACCTCCATCCCCTCCTCCCTCGCCACCTGGAGCCAGCGAGCTGTGACACCAGAGGGAAGGAGGGAGCGATGATGAAGGGGTGAGGGACTGGGGAGTAGCGGAAGAGGGGACCACGCAGGAGGGAGGAAAAAAGACAGAACAGGAAGTGAGATGGACCGAAAAAAGTCATTTATTTAGGAAGTATTCCAATTTTTTGCTCTGCCGTGTGCAAAAAGAGTCACTAGTTTTTGAGTAAAACTGTGATATCTGAAGGTTGAAGATAAAATTAAGTTAGTGGAGCTCCTTAAGTGGTCGTCATGTGACTATTTTGGCTGAAGTTTGTCTCACATAGCTGGTGTCTTTACTGTAGAAAAAAACACCTGACACCCTCCTCAGCCAAAATCATTAAACACTGAAACCTGTCTGAGAAAGAAAACCTGTCATGTTTATGTAAGTAAACATAGACAATATAATATAAACATGATAATCGCTAAGGGGATTTGACAAATACACTTAAACACAGAGATGTGAAAATCTCTGCGACCAATCAGCATCAAAGTTTTCAGAAATAAAAGAGGAATTCCTTTCACCACTCGTTGAATATTTTCTGTCACATCATGTTTCTCAAATAAAATTTGGCCCATGGACAAAAAAACTTTCAAAAAAAGTAAGTTTTAATCCTTCGACTTCTTTTTATCATGCACTTTGGTGAACTTGCATTTGAAAAAAATGGAAAATAATTATTTTAAATTAAAAAAAATTCTTGAGTAACTGTTGGTGTTAAAATCCAAATAAATTAATTTAGGAAGCACCTTAAAAAAAAGCAATGTGAAAAATAAAAACTTGACGTTTGAGAACCCGAAAAGATGAAAAATAAGTGAAAAACAATACAGTTTCAATGAAAAGCTGCTCTAAAGCTTGTATCTTAACGCTTCTCCATTCATTTTTTAAATCAAATATTGTCAAACTATTTTAATTCTGTTTGGGTTTCCAAATCTTTCAGATTTTAGTCTGTAAACCCCCATCTAGATGAGTAGTTTCATGGTTTTGTCTTGTTTTCAGAGAATTCCGCTGAACGGCTGCTGGCCAGTTTCCTCTCTGATTTCCTCTGAACAAACATGCAGAATAGTTTGTTCGTCTGCTCTGCGCTGTGTTATCAACACAAATAGTCAGAAGTGTTGGCATATTTCTGCCCGTCTGTGTGTGTGTTTGTGTTTTGAAGGCTGGGAGCATGGAGGTCCCCTGGAGAGCTCATTTTGTCATCTCCTCGCTTGATTTACCTTCCTCCTCTTCTGCTGTTTATTACCAGTCATTACAAGCTGTTTGGAAACCTAATAGGACACACTGACAAACAGGCTGGGAGAGACCCGTACGGCATCACAGCGCTCAGCAACGCCGTTGAGTGAGAGCGAGTGTTCGTTACCTTCGAGGATATCTGTACATGCAACATCAGCTATCTTAACTCGTGTCTGCTTTGAGTGAGTGATGTCTTAGTTAGGTGGCTGTTTACAGAGGAGATGGCGGGCCGCGTCTGCCGCCGCCTCCTCCTTTTACGTTCCCCTCTCCTCGGCCCGTCCAGGTGTGGACGCAGCAGCTGCTGGAGAGAAAAGAGCAATTACACACAGAGGCGCTCGCTCCATCTCCGCTGGCTAATTTTTGTGAGGGAAAAAAAAAACAAGGCGCTTTGCCTTTACGCGCTTCATAAACAGGGGCCAGGCAACAATTAACTCCCTGCTTAATTCTCTAACTATTCAGAATTCATTTTCTCCTGCGACAGCCACATCTGTCACAGCTGGGAGTGAATGTGTTACAGACACAGAAACACACAGAGAGGAGGGACACCAGAGAACGTGTTTGTTCATGTCTGATTTCTGCATATGTGCGGCTCATGGCTGACCTGTGTGCTGACACAACAAAAGACATGCAAAGAAATGCGTCAGCTGCTGGAACCATGCAAAGTTCAAAGCTTTATTGTACTTTCGTGGGAGTGAAAACAGTTGTGTGGCTGCGAGCATGGCCCCGTTGTTGCGTTTGAATTCACACTTGCAGAGTCTTAGCCATCTTCTGCAGCTGGTTTCACATGAAAAAGTTTATATACAGCTTTCACTGGTCTCACGTTTTGGGGCGGGGTTGCTGCGTGTCAGTGGTACTGCCCACAACTCAGAGGTGAATTTCTAAAAAAACTTTGCAGAAACTATTTCCTGTTTATTTAATTATTTTTTTAAATTCATTTACAGATTTAGCATGGACCTCTTCTGGTTTTAGGGTTACATTGTAATTTTACCAACTATGATGTTCATCGATTACTGCTCTGTTACATGTACATTAAATTGGTTCTATTGCTCATTTATATTTATATTGTGTTTTTACCTTGTTACAATTTTGTAATCTCTTTAATGTTTGTGTTTTTTATTCTTGTTGTTAATTTTGCAGTTTTCCAGTAGACAATTTACCACCTGAGCAGGCATTACACATAAAAAATTGTAGGGGTGTGGGGCAAAATCGATTCGCCGATATATCACGATATTTCATTTGGTGATACTTGTAGGCTTGTGATTTAAATTGCTGTCAGAGCGATATTTGTTAAATCATTTATGAGCTTCCTTCAGCGCCGGACTCTTGCTTTCCACTAAAACCTCCACACCGCACCAAACAACAATAAGATCTCAGCGAGAACCAGTTTGTGTCACCCTATTTATTACATGGAAAGCCGTATTAATATTCAAGTAGTTCTTTTTTTTTTCAATGTCATACTCCAATACCAATACACACCCCTAAAAAATACCCTTTTTTCTATCTCTGGTCTACTTTCTAATAAACTAATAACGAAAACAACACAAATTTGTGTGTAGTGTACTGTACAGATTGTAAAACTTCGCTTAATTGATTTCCTTAAAGGTTTAAGGAAAAAATGTTAAAATATTTTTTTGGTGCTACTTGAATAAACCCAAACCCAAACATTCTTCCTACATTTCAGTCTGTGGCCTATTGTTGAAACAATAGTCTCGTTCTATCAGGATTCTATTCTATTCTATTCTGTTCTATCTGTTTTATTTGCTGTAAACAAATGACTGTTGAATAGAACTTTAAATCAAAGTAATAGTCTCTAAAGTGATGGTCCATAGAAACCATAAGATAATTTTCATGCCTGGATGCCATACAAATGACAAGGCTCCATATCAAAATAAACTCTGTTTTTTGTTTAGCAACCACAATATATGTGTGCCGAGCTCACAGTGATGGCATGATGGTACAGAAAACAACCAATTGGGATCTTAAGCAGTTATCATTTCAGATTTTAACTTTAATCTTCATACTTTGTCAAAAAAGGTACATGTCTTAAAAAAATCTATCATCACAGCTATTAGGATGGCGAATCCAATTGTATGCTTTTCTAGTACGTGTTTGCAAAAAATCAAGTGAAATTCTTTGACTGAAGATGGCATCTTTTATTAAAGTTAAAGGTCACGTCTACACCTTTTTTCTATATTTTTTCGTAAACATACGTAAAACTGACTATGTTCAATTTTAAATGGGCCTCAGGTTTTTGTGTCATTATGTGAGTTTCGCAGCCAAAGCAGCCTTTTACACCAGCCTGATGGATACTGTATGTTTTCTGAATGTTGTTAAATAAAGTTCAGTCAATTCAAGAAGCTTCATCTGGGCTTTTTGTAAAGCCTGAGCAATTGTGGCTTTATTTTTTGTAAATAATGTGTTTTAAAGTAAATTATAGTTTGTAAAATAAAATCTCCGTCCTTCAAGTGGAACATGAAGCACACAATAGGAAAGAGAGATGTAAGGAAGTGAATAGAAAGAGAAGGACGGGTCCAGATGTGTGAGTGTAGGGAGGGAGCAATCAGGCGGAGGAGGAGGCGGGGGATCGGGGATCAATAGTTGAAATGAAGAGAGGATGGATCGAAGAGTGATGTGTGGCAGATTTTGGCTCGGGCCTCGTCTTCTTGCTGAGCAGCTGGACTGCATTAGTGGCCAGTGTTAATTACTGGGACTGAGCGGAGCAGGAGTGCACGGCGACGCACACGCCCGTGCACGCGCCCGCACAGCCTGGGATTCAGGGTCACCTTGCTCGCCTTGTTTGAACCAGCAGCGAGAGCGGGGGAGATGTGCCAGACGAGGGAGCGTGCACGTGTCGCCCCACTGTGGGAGTTTCTGTTATTAATGGGGTTTAGTGCGAGGGGGTCAGGCGAAACTTTACCTGTCCACTTTTTACTGCTCTTTAGAGAAAACAAGGAGATTTATCAGAGTGTGCCGTAAGAAAGAAATGATTGCAGCTACTTAAACCTTAAAAAACAAATCCACTTCAAGTAAAATGACGAACAGAAAAGGTTTCAAAACTTTCCTTACAGGAGATTTTTTTAATTCTCCAAAAAGTTGCGGGAAAAAAGAGCAAGTCTGGCTGGAAGCTCATTTTTTCACTATTGTTGTAAAACAATAAAAAATAATGAGATCACTTAAATAATCATTATTTTTCTGTAGATGCTGCTGATTCGTATTGCTGCCTCACTGGTCTCCATGCGATTAAAACAGAAAACAGCTCTGTTTAATCATTTCTCATTTCATTCATTGTTTTTCTTTGACTGCCCTCCTAACCCACTTCAATTCCAGTTCTACACATTTCTTATGGATTGTAGTTTGATGATTGGCTACATTTACTGTAAAAGTAAAATATGCACTAGCCATTCTTTTCTTTTAAAATTTTAATAAACTTTACATTCCACTCAGTTGGGAATTTACAATAGTTTCAACAATATTGTACATGCTGTTCCATACTGTAGGGGGTTAGACCCCCTTTGACCTTCAGAACTGCCTTAATCCTTGGTGCTATTAATTCAACAAGGTACTGGAAACCTTCCTCAGAGAGTTTGGTCCATATCGACAGCATCGCACAGTTGATGCAGATCTGTCGGCTAGGCATCTATGATGCCGATCTCCCGTTCCATCCCAAAGATGCTTTAATGGGTTGAGATCTCATCGTCATGTTCAAGAAACCAGTCTGAGATGATTCCAGCTTCATGACATGGCGCCTTATCCTGCTGGAAGTAGCCACCAAAAGATGGGTCACTGTGGTCAGAAAGGAATGGACATGGTCTGCAAAGTTACTCTGGTAGGCTATGGGGTTGGAACCATGCTTAATCTGTGCAAAGTTTGATAAGAAAATATCCCCCACACCATGATTCCACCACCACCTGCCTCAACTGTTAATATGAGGCAGGATGGATCCATGCTTTCGTGTTGTTGAGGCCAAATTCTGACCGTACCATCTGAATGTGGCAGCAGAAATGGAGACTCATCAGACCAGACAACGTTCTTTCAATCTTCTATTGTCCAGTTTTGGTGAGTCTGTGTGAAGTGTAGCCTCAGTTTCCTGTTCTTAGCTAACAGGAGTGGTACCATGTGTGGTCTTCTGCTGCTGTAGCCCATCTGCCTTAAGGTTGGATGTGTTGTGCGTTCATAGATGATCTTCTGCAGACTTCGGTTGTAACCAGTGGTTCTTTGAGTTTCTGTTGCCTTGCTGTCAGCTAGAACCAGCCTGGTTATTCTCCTCTGACCACTGGCATCAACAAGGGATTTCCACCCACAGAACTGCTGCTCACGAGATATTTTCTCTTTATCTGACCATTGCCTCTAAACCCATGCAGATGGTTGTGGGTGAAAATCCCAGTAGATCAGCAGTTTCTGAAATCCTCAGAGCAGCCCGTCTGGTACCAACCACAATGCCACGTTCAGTCACTTCATTCACCTTTCTGCCTCATTCTGATGCTCGGTTTAAACTGCAGCAGATCGTTTTAAGATTAACTTCCCCGGTAGGGAAATTCCGTTGTAGTAGCAGCACCATAAAGTAATAGTAATAAAATGAATCCAAATTATACAGTGAAGAAGAAAATATAGGCCCAACTCTTATATACATGTACACCCGTTGGCTGGCAGATGAATTGTAGTCTGATGGCGGATGCAGGAATGACTTCCTGTTCCGTTCCTTTGCACCGCATGGTCTTGACCTTGTCAACATGCCTAAACGCATTGAGTTGCTGCCTTGTGATTGGCTTATTACAAAGCAGTTGGACAGGTGTGCCTACTAAAGTGGTTAGTGAGTGTATGCTGTAGTGTTGATCTTTTAGAAAGAAAACATCTTTTTATCTACTAAACTTAAGTAAGAATAGCATTTTTTAAAATCACATTTTACTTCTTTTTTAGGCCTGGATACGAGACGTTACACATTATTTTACTTCTACTGATACAATTTGATTGTCCTTTCTAGCGCTATGGAAAAAAAGATTTCACTTGTTAGAAGGGGAGGGGAAAAAATATGTATAGCTCTGTAGTGAGTTAGACATCCTGAATGTTTGGTTTTCGTTGAGAATTGTTTAAGGAAAGCTCCACCTGTTTCCTTCTCAAACCAAAACTCAAGTTGGTAAAGCTTTTTCTTTGTTCCGTCGATGTTTTTCACTCATTTTCATTCCAGTTCTGGTAACCGACCATCCTCACAGGAGTCCAGATCTGCTCTTTGCTGAGTTAGGTGGGTGAACCAGCAAACACAAAGAGCTGTTATCGAAGACCACGTATTTACACCATGATCTTGAGGAAGCTGATGATGGTATTTTTTGGCAACAACAGATACATTTTCTTGAGTTGGCTTCAGCTACACGTCTACTGTCGACTCCAGAACCCTGTTCCTGGAGAACGTTTAGAACGAGGCAGGAGCTCAGCAGGAGGCAGGACACTCCTCTACGCTGCACGAAGTTCAAGGGTTTTCTGTGGCTCCTAATTACACAGCAGAAGACAGGAGAAAGCAGCAGAGAGCACCAGGAAGAGAGGAAGGTCGCTTTGACGCTCTTATCTTTTGTTTCTAAACAGATGTCGACCGGGCTTTCTTCATTGCAGCACAAAGGGCCTCTGACAAAAACACACACTCTGCCATGTACACTCTTCATCCTGAATAAATCAATGCATTCTGGTTGGAGTAATTTCCCATGGTGCTTTGCTCCAGCCCCTGTGGGTGAGCGTGGTGACAAAGCCAACCACGAAGGAGCGACCTTCTTAGTTTCTACCCTCCTTTTGCAGCCTTCTTTTTTATCTCCACTTGTGCTGTTGCATTCATGCTTTGTTAACACTACTTACATTTGAACAATATGCACTTTTAGCACTAAAATGTATTCACATCAAGCGCAGGAGTTTTTTTTTAGGTACAAATGAATATAAAACATCCATCTGGCACATATTTAAAATATCCCGCACCAGTGTCTCGTCATAGCACAGATAAATGGAATCAATTCAGCCAAAGCGGAATTTTTTTAACCATTTATGACGATAAATATGAAAAATGTTTTTACCACTTTACTACAATTAGTAAATTTTTTAACCAAAGCTGTTTAATTCTGCAGAGTTTCCCATATCGCCTTCTCTCTTCAGTTTAGCCCCAAAAAACGTTTTTAATTTCGAGATTTATTTCATGTCTTGATTTGTTTCAACTGTTTTAACCATCTCAGGTCATTGAGCTGCAGCTGCTTGTTGCAAATTTGAGAATCCCTTTTCTAAAATGTCCTCAAACACTTTTCCAGGCCTTACGGAGCGAGCAGGTCATGTGACAGAACTGTAGAGATGATGGCGACTACAATTTGATGATATTTAAGGGGAATTTCTTTTAGTGTCATTGTATGCACAAGAAAATGATGATGCTCCTAAGTTGTTGATAAATTAAAGTCAGGATTAGACATAAAAATACATTTTAAATATAAAAATAAAGATAAACTTATTGGGGGAAAAAATGTGATTTTAAAAAATAGAATTCACCCCAACCCCTCCATACTTTCATTAAGCAAATGAGGGGGAAAAATGTGAACCAATAAAAATATTTAAATACGAATCAAAAACTGTCTCTAAAAGCAAATAAAATGAAGAGTTTATACATTTTTAATTCTTTCTTCAAAGGTAAAATAGAAAACTTTGCACGTTTTTTAGCTAAATGTAGTTGAGTACCTCAACGCGGTGCAAGTCTCTTGCTACTGTAAATTGTTTTTCACCTTCCATGGTCGTGCTGTTTTTAGCAGATTATTGTTGTGCAGTTTTGCATCTTTTTAAACAAAAACGTTTCAATTTTTCTTTGCAGTGCATTGTGTCATGCATCCTGATTGGCTGTAGACATTTGCCTGCAATCTGCAGAAAACTTTAAATTTGCCAAATTGACATAAATCTTCGATCACGATCAAATTTTTGTTTTCTTTCTTTAAAACTGGACTTATTTTGCTACGAAGGTTTAAACTTTGGGAGTTTAAAAAAAAGCGTGAAAACATTTGTGTGAGAAAAGTTTATAGTAAAGAGTTTTACAGCTTTAAAACATCTTTAAGCCCACTTTGTGGTTTCACTTCTAGAACGTAACTCCTGTGGAAACTCAAGCCATGAGATATGAGACGACAGAAAACCTTTGTGCATCACTGGAACATTTCGGTTCAACTGAACGCAAGTTTTAAAATAAGCGTTTAGTTAAATTGTGTTGCCAGATTCTCATTCACCAACACCTGCTGTGGCTAATTAGCCTAATTATCTGCTTTGGTGCTTTTTCCAAAATATTTTCCTAAATCCTGACTTAATGTAGATATTTGTTTTTTTAGTTTTTATAGTGTGATATTATTCATGTAGGGAGCCGGTTTAGCTCGTGCTGGTTTGCGGCGCCTTCCGTCCGTGAAACCTGGGTTCAAATCTGGGCTGCTCCCTGTTCCCTTCTCTACTTCTCTGCCGGTCCCAAGCCCGGTTGCTTTGAGAAGGTTGCGTCAGGAAGGGCATCCGGCGTAAAACATTGCCAAGTTTACCATGCGACTTGTTCGCTGTGGCGACCCCTGATGGGAAAAAGCCGAAAGAGAAAGCTAAGTGTGATATTATTCATAAATATCGCCCAAAAAGATTCCCATAGATGGCTAGAGCTTTAGCCCGCCAGAAGAATCTGCACTGCCACCTAGTGTTTGGAGGCATGAATCAATTGACACAAACATCCAGAAAGTAAAAAACGTATTTTTTAGCGTCTGTGAAGGTAGATGGGCTTCCTCCCTCCTTCTTCTGCCACTTTTCTCATCTTCCTCATCCCTCCTCATCTTTGAATCTTTGCCGGCTGAGAGACAATCGTTTGTGACTGAGCCAACCTGCTAATGGTGGATGGCAGGAAGCGGAGTGGCCCCTGCCAAACGTGCACCCGTCAAATCCACACGCGCGCTCGCATCGCTGAAAGATGCAACACAAATGCGTTCACACAGAACCGAGCGCGCTCCCTGCTGCATTGCTCCTGGTGTTGGGCCTTCTCTCTGCTCTGTGTCTTGCCTCCTCCTCCTCCTGCTCTTCCTCTCCCCCTCCACCTCCACCACCACCTCCTTCTCCCAGTACATCTGGCACGCTCAGCTGCTAAGGAGCGGCATAATTATCCCGCCGGAGACGCACATGCCTGCATACACAGTGAGGAATGCTCTCACACACTCGTCTTCGGCGATCCGCGCCGCTCCCTGCTGCTCTTCTTCGTCACTACCGGGGCTTCATTAGAGTGTGTGCAGAGTGTGTGTGTTGGTGCATTGTGCTTCTGGATGCTTTCCAGATGTTTTTTTTTTCTCGTTGTTGTTGTTTTCTTTTATAGTTGAGAAGTCGGGCGTGTCCTAGATGCAACTGGCCTGCTCCGCCATTCAACTTTGCTTTTAGCCCTTCCTGGCGTCTGATCTTTCAGCCTCCGTCTCTCGTCCGCAGCAGCTCTTGATGTTGGAGGGAACAATGTTTTGCTCTTTGTCCCACACGAAGGCCTCATTCTTTTCATCACAAACTGGTTTTGACCTTTGCTTTGAGTCTGAATGTGGATCTGATTGCGAAAAAGCTGGAAACCGCCCCCCCTCTGCAGCACGGTGTCACATTATAATTACTGCTCTGTGCAGGTGAAGGAGAGGCTGAGGTCGCGCCTGTGTGTGCGTGTGAGACAGTGTGATTGCCTGTAATTGTGTGTGTATTTATAGCGTGATTGGCAGTCGGTGCGTGTGGGTGGGACTGCAGGTTTGATTCCTGGTGCCACTTTCTGTCAGACTTACCGCCGTGCCAAAAGCGAGCGAGCTTTGTGACAAAGAATCTGGAAACGCCTCCCCGCCGATCCACTTACAGTCCGAGCTTTTAGTGCCTCAGAACGCACATGCGTCAGTCACATGGGCGGAGCAGGCAGGTGGAGAACTTTCTGTCAGTCTACACTTTTGTTTGACTCCATGGAAGTGTGTTTATAGACTTTCACAATATCTGCAGTGACGGGTTATGCTCAGGGTTCTTAATATTTTTCTTTTTTTATAATAAAACGCTGAAAAATCTACGTTTATTTTTCATAGTGTTCTGATATTATTGAAAATAAGAAAAACAAAAACAGCTGGAGCTTCAGATTACTTAAAGATGCAACATTAGGCTTTGTTTGTTGGATTACAGTTTCATTCTAAAATTAATCCAAGTGGTGCTAAAATCCGTTCTGCGTGCCTCTGCTTTGACAGATTGTTAATCTCAGTTAATTTTGTCACCAAACAATGGGATCAACGGGATCAGCCGTGTTTGCAGAGTGGCTGCTGGGTCGTCCGACACCAGCTGGAAGCCTCTAGATCCATGCATTCTGCTGCAGATTGTATCACTGGTGGGCTTTACTTACACAAAAAACTTCATTGTGAGCTAAAATAGAATCCTCAATCTGTAGAAAATGAGCAATTAAATGATGAAAAATCAAACATTTCTGATGCTTCTCTATGGTCTTATTATGATGTTCAATTTCAACCTTAAAATCAAAACCAAAGACCTGAAAATATATCAAATCTGTTTGAAATCCAGTAAAGAAGAGCTGTTCTCAGTGTGGTTTTTCCTGATCCAAACAGCGTAAAACTGATCTTACCGGCATATTTAAAGACCCGATGAAAATCATGCCTATGGTATTTTTAACATGTTCTCATGGCATTTTTCTGATGAGGACATATATTAAGAAAGTTAAAATTGCATCTCTGAGTATATCTTTATCGAAATACTTTTGAATTACAAGCAGATGAAAAAAATGCCGTTTGAAAAACATCCTATTTGTGACGTAGAAAAGTCGCTGCACGGACCACGAGAAGGGGAAGGGGGGCGGGGTTGCTCAACACCATTCGTCCTGTCCACAACTTAGAGTTGAATATCTAAAGAACTACTGCTGCTCTGTAGAATCCTAGAAAATGACACTTTTTTACTTTTATTTTGGCTAAAAGCAACATAATCATAATTAAAAGAATAATTGACCAAAACAGGATCAGAGTGGGACTTTAACACGCTTTAACAAGTGCCATCTTTGTGGTTTTGTGTTTTATAAAGAAATAAAATGTGTTAAGAAGCTTGTTTTTGTCACACTTTTATTCAAATTTGAATTGTTTCTCTTATTCTTTGAAGACTAAAATAAGCCTGTGATTGTTATACGATGAAAAATCCAGACAGAATTATTTATAGAAGTTGTTTTCGAGCTGCTGAAAACATTTTCAGTTAAACAAAGTTGAAACAAAGACAAGACAAAATTAATAGTTAGAAGTAACTAAATCAGTATTTTACAGTGACCATCAAATACTCACGAATTCTAAACGTTTCTTCAGGTCCTGCAGGCCGGACAACTGTAACAGTCTTCTTTGTTTAGACCATGAAATCACTGGAGTTCTGCAGAAAACACTTGATAACTCTTTATTTTGTTGTTGTCACACAGATAATAAAATTAAAACCAAACGGCTTTCAGCTGCTCAGCTGCACAAAGGTAGAAGTAGCTTCCTAAATCGTTGATTTATGTGTTTGTGAGATTTTGTACCAATAAAGCTTTGAATAATAAAACAAGTCTATCCTTAGAGACACAGCATGAGTCAAAAAAAACTTTGGACCATTACAACGTATTGATTCTGGACTATAAAGTATCCAGATTATATAACTGCAAGCCAAACCAAAATCATAACACTCCCACCCCCGTGCTCTAGCATTGGTATCTTCCCTTTTGTTAGCAGTTGTAAAAAGGCCTGCTATTTCTTTTTTAGGATATTTTCTGGTTACTTTTTCATACGAGTGGACGTCTGAGTAGAAAACAATCTCGATGGTGAACTCCCGCTCCCATAATGAGATGCATTGGGACTGGATGAATGGCTCTGCCCTTCATCTTTACAATTCGGATGCTGTCCTGAAATTCATCATATCCATCTCTCAGCTGTACCCACCCTCCACCTCCCATCTGTAGTTCCTTCTCTTCTTTCTGTCCACAATCCCCCCTAAGGAAACAGTGCTGCCCCTGAGACTCGCTGGACTCTCTCCCTCCTCCTGGTGCACGCTGTGCTCCAGGGCCTCAGTAGAAGTGTAATTTCCCCAGTGTTCTCCCTAACCTGGAATATCTGACACTGTGACACGGAAAAAGAAAAGGGAATCTGTGTGTGTGTGTGTGAATGTATACCCATGGGTGCATGGGGAGATGTGAAATTTTGCAAGACGAGAGAGGTCTTGTGGTTCAAAGGGGTTTTTGGTTCGTTATTTTTGTCTCTGAGCCTTTACAGAAACTGCTGGTGCTCATAATGGGAGCAAACAGAAAGCAGCCACAGCTGAAGTGTGAATCACAGATGGTGCAATGTTTTAATATGAGGTCCAACAGACCTAATTCATCTGTCATTTCAGGCCAGTTCTTTGTTCCTGCCTCCTGACATTTGAAGCAACTAAGCTGATAAAGTGCACAAAAACGGCAAAACAGACGAAGGAATGAAGGTGATGCTCCATAGCAACCATAGACTTTATTGTTAGATCTGGTGGTTTATGTTCTAAAATGGGATTTTTGTGTCTCTACAGCCAAGATTCTTGTCACGTTTCCTTAGCAACCAATATTTACACTTGTAACATACATGTGCTCAGCATGAATATCACTTTGAACGTGTGTAGATTTGTTTTAATCACATCATTTGTGTGAAAGTCATTGCAGAGTCATTGAATAACTCTTGATAACACGTCTATGGAATGATCTGTAGGAATTAAGCTGTAACATGATGGACAACAAAAGTAAATATATTATTCTAAAAGTCAAACTCTGACTAATGATGGCACCCTCTGTTAAGGTCAGAGGTCATGTTTGGAAGAGGTCTTTTTTAATGATCCCACGTGATCAACATGTGTTTTAACATTCATGACTATTGAGGCATTTTTTCCATTCCTATATCTTCCAATGTTTGGGTCGGTTGCCATAACAACAAGATCTGTCATTTCGGATGATTATTTTATTTATGTATATTTACATTTTTTGTTGTTGTTATTGTAGCAAGTTTTTAACTTCAGAGTTTTATAGATTTGATGTTTGTGCAGTTGTCGTAGTAACATTATGTAAGGGGGCGGAGTCTGTGGTAAAGGGTTTTTACATCCAACCTGATCTTTGGCTAATTTGAGTTTTCACGTAACGGATAACCTCAAAAGTATAAAGTTATAAACTATTGATCTAACTGATTACATCCATGTTCATTTTTTTTACATGTTTGTGGCTGAGATGATTATAGGAATATAAAATTATTAACAAAAAGGTAAAGGAAAAAAAATAAAAGCAAGAAAGAGTCATTTTTATGTGATCCTCATAAAGTGAAATTATTACAAATCTTATCTAAACTGAGCAGCCAACAGTCAGTTTGCAGATGGAGCAGAATCAAAAAGCCGGGCAGCAGAGCAACAATCAGCATATAGATGTTCTCAGTGAGTGAATATTTCCATCTTTAGTGTCCCTCAGTCTCTGCTCTTTGAAGCAGAACTGCTGTCTGTCCAGCTGTCCTGCCGTCACTGGAACGTCTGGATACGGCGAGCGCTCCCTGACTAGAGCCCGCCGCACAAATGGCTGCCGGATCGATAGTTTTCTACAAGCAATATTTGGTATCAATGCGTGTCCTCCTCATTACCGCAGCAGGCTGCCCTCTCCACGGACCTGAATTATTCAGACACACAAGCAGACACAAGCACACGGAGTCTGGCCTTTTGCTGTCTGTCTCTCATCATTTCCTCCTCGCGCTTCCTCTTCCACCCTCGCCATCTTTTGGCTCAGGTTATAAAAATCAGCACACCAGGTCGACCTTTGTCTTTTTTTTTTCTCCTCGTAAGCCTCACTCAGCACATCTTCTCTCCTTTTTGTGTTTTAATGATAGTTTAAAAAGGCCTAAAATCTTTTATTGTATCTTAAAAAAAGTCTTTAACTTAATTTACAGATCTGTGATCCATCACTGAACCTAATACGAAAACAGAGCGGAGCTTAAGAAAGCCTTAGATTTTAAAGGCGGCACATCTTAAATCTGTTCATCCCAGTTCATCTTTCTAAATGATCTTCTCCTCACCTTTCCTGCTGTCTTATTGTGCAGGCAATAATTGTCTGCTATAATGACAGTCGTAAAACTTTAATACCCCGGTGCTGTTGTAACCGTTAGACACTTAATGTTTGCGAGTTAATGTCTGCAAATGGTTTTCGGTGATGCTGCTTCTGTGCGTCTCTGCGGTCCAATCGGTTCTGCAAGAAAGAAATCAACGTGGCCTTAGTGTTAATTACAGAAAACACAAGAAAACAAAGTTCTTGTAAAGTAGATCTCGACATGAAAACACATGCCGGCAAACAGATTTGTTGTTGCACAGATTTTTTTGGACTGCCAAAATGAAGATTTCCGCTATTTAGACCCAAACTTTAAATTATATTTAAAAGTTTTAAAGAAATCTTTGATGTTGCTTTCTATATTTGAAATATTCTTCCACTAACATATTTTAGTTTAAAAAAAAACTGACATTTCTAATACTTTTTAAGCTTGTAAAGTTTTACATAATCAATTGTGTTTAATATAAATATTTTACAGCTAAATTCCCACAAGTTGGTCAAAAAAATCCAAAAAGTCCAGCACAAAAAAAGTTTTAGCACAAAAAAGAAAAGAAAAAGACTTTCTTATTACTGCCTGCTGTTCAAACTCCAACTACTTATAATAAGCTCACTGTCTTTCCATAAATTACCTCATCACCGCCCACCAGAAGTCATTCACAGTCTGATTACTGTGTATGTAGTTGGTAGTTATAGTGAAATGTCTATAGTTGACAAATGTAGTATTTAATAGGAAATAGCTATATTAATTATTTTTAAACAAATGAATTAATTTAGGGATTGGTATGTTGGAATGGTTCTCAAGTTTTCACCCTTTCTGTTTGTTTAAATGGATCGATGGCCTGATCCGTTATACTAAGTGACTTCTAGGTGGCTGGTTACACTGCCAAGTCAGTTTGATGTATTAGTTTGAAATAATAATACTGCACACAAGGGGTGTGGTCTTTTGATTGACAGACAGAACTAACCTTCTGCCCTTCCCTAAAGTCCAACTAGTAAGCATTGCTGCTCGCTAGATTGGTGAATATAGACCACAATGCATTGCGTTTGAACGATATTACACTTTAAATAAATGTGTTTACATTTAATTTTTATAAATCTTCTAATTTTTCATAGATAGTGGATTCATAAATAGTCTGTGTAAAATATTCATGTTTTGGTTTTTTGGCAAATGGGTGTTGGCATTAAAAAAACAAAATCAGTGTCCGAATTGCATTAAAATCCAGGGCACCACATAGTCCAGCACTATATTATCTTTTTGGGGTGAATTCAACCTGAGATGCTAGGCGTGTTTTAACTGCTGTCATTTGGTCCCGCCCACCCTGTTTTTATAGGCACTGGTTTTCTGTGACGTCAGTTCCTGCATCGAATGCAGAGCTGAAAGCTGGCTAGGAATTCGCACAGTGTGACCACATACTGTCCATCTATACGAGTAGATTTGATCCTAATGTAATGGGCGATTGGGAAGCTTTAAAATGGTCTCAAAGAGTCATTTTTGTCATATTTTTTTCATGGTTACAGCCACTCATTCATGTTCTTGTACTGAAGTTAAAGAAAAACAAGCTTCTTTGTTAAATGTAGGTCTCTAATGACACAGGATGGTGAGATCGCACAGGCTCCGGGGTTGCCATGGAGAACCGTCTATCATCAGCTGTGCTGTTGATCATTTGTTGTTGCCATGGCGAGTCGGACAGTCCTCCCTGTTCAGTATGTGAGGCAGCGCTGAGTCCTTTTCCTGCAGCTGAATTCAGATGAGATATCTGCATGTATGTATTTGTGTGTCTGTTGGTGGGTGGGGGGGCGGCGTGCCCTGAGGCGCTCATTCCTTAGCGGTGGGCTAACGGGGCGCGCAGCAGCCCTCATCCTCGCCCTGATCGATGCACCGCGTAGCCTCTGCATGTGAGAGTGTGTGTGCGTCTCGTTAGCAGGAAGCAGAGGAGAGTCCAGGGGCCCCTGCATTCCCTGTCCGGGGACGCACGCAGGTCCCAGCACCTGGACCCGGCGTGCACAAACGCTGCACACATCCACACACTGGCTCGTTTGTGCTCGTCCCTCTCCCACTCACTTTCTGCGCAGACTCACACTGCATGCATACAGATGGAGTACACACAGCAGTCCCAGCGCGCTGCAGCAGCTCTACGCTTAAAGTACAGCGGCTCGCAACACAAACACTCTGAGCTGAAGACAATGCTTCCAGGTGCTGTGAGGAAAGAAGAAGATGCTTCTAGACAACATTTAGAAGTGCACAGGTGCACACGAGCCTCCTAAGGAGTCTGAAAGAACAGCAAAAATAACATTTTTCATTCAGAAAACCTCAATTTGTTTTTAAAGATGAATGGCTCCAGTGGCTGTTCATGTTTGAGCAGTCCTGAAACTCTCTTTTCATTTTTTAGATGTGGTGTAATTAAAGTGCCACTCTGATCATATTTTGATTTCTTTTTCAAAGCGGTCCTAGTGGTCTTTAAATTATAGTTATTTTAACCAAAATGTAAAAAAACACCTTTGTCGTTTTTCTAGGACATAGTTTCTGCAGAGCGGCAGTAGAATATTAAGACCCACTTCAATGAAAATCATGTTTTGGGTGTTTTTAACATGTTCTTGGGCATTTTTTCTCATAGTGGAGGGAATATATTAAAAAGTTTAGCTTAAAACTGCATTTCTCCTGCTTGTCGTATATCAGGAGCAGAGAAAAAAATACAGTTTGAAAAAGCTTCTCAGTGACGTAGGTGCTACAATCGGCAGGCCAAAGTCTCTCTGCTCTGCTCTATTCTGATGCATCCACTTGCAGACAAATAGATCCATGTACTTCGTCACTTTCCTTCACCGAAAAAGGAATGATGGAGGCTGACTCCACGCCAACAGTCCCGCCCACAACTCAGAGGCAAGTTTCTGAAGATCTCCTGCTGCTTTGCAGAAACTATGTCCTGGAAAACGACACAGGTTTTTGGCAAAATCGATTTAAAAAGTCGATCAAACACGGGTTGGACAGCAAGTTGTGGACGGGACCAGTGGGGTAAATCAACCCCACCCCCCCTTCACCCGCTGTTGCTGAGACCTCGTCAGAGGAGCCTGCTGCCAGCCCAGCATATTTTCTGTAACAAATAAGCTCTTTTTCAAATGGCACTTCTTCTGCTCCTGATTCATGATTTGAAATAAGAAATACTCAAAAATATAATTTTGAGCTTAATTATCTTAATTTACCTCCACCATCACCAGAAAAATGCATAACATTTTCTTAAAAACACCAAAAACATGAGCTGTAACATCACATTAACGTTACAGCTCTGGAAGTGAAGTAAGGATTTCATAGAAGCAGTTGGATTAGTAGTATTTCGGTAACCGTAGTACTTTTATATCATTCAAGTTTATTTCTGATGCTTTAACATCTCTGAAACGTCCGAACTGGATCACATCTGTTGCAAAGTCACTCGGTTGTGATTCTGATTCTGAAAAATGTGAGGGTACCTGCTCATTAACTGCTTTTGTCAGATATTAGCACCTTCTGTCAGGCATCACAAGCGGTGTTAGTGTGTGTGTGTGTGTGTGTGTGTGTGTGTGTGACTGGACTCAGCAGATAGAGGATGAAGCTGCTGATGTGGAAGTGTATTGTGGGTGCTGGAAGAGTGTGCACGTGTCGTTTAAAGGGGGCGGCTGGTGCTCAAACTTCACAGAGTGTGAAAGTGTCGCTGTCAAGGACACCTTTAATTACAACAGCAGGGGTTCCTGTGTGTGTGGGTGTGGGGGTGTGCATGTGTGTGTGTAACAGGTCAGTAACTATTATGTTGTGAAGTGAGGACAGTTTAAGTTAAACTGCAGAACTCAAAGAACAGACAGCACAGACTGCTCACACATGACTCACTGATGTTTCTCTGCAAAATAAACATAAAAAATTAATATTTAAAATTTTAAATCAGTTCAAATAGGAAATCAGACACTGGACTAAGTACAGACTATTGAAATCAACTGGAAAAATGTTTCATTAGTACTTAATCTGCAGTATTTGGATTTTCTGGAGCCTTCTTTGAAGCTCTACAACCAATCCTGTTTTAACTCTGCACCTTTACAATGGATTTAGAAAAAAGTTGGTTCTGTGCCCCTTGAAGGCGTGGGTTGCTTTCATATTGTTTGCAAATGGCGGAAAATGCAATACAGCATCCCAAAGATGCTTTAATGGGTTGAGATCTCATTGTCATGTTCAAGAAACCAGTCTGAGATGATTCCAGCTTCACGACATGGCGCCTTATCCTGCTGGAAGTGGCCACCAGAAGATGGGTCACTGTGGTCAGAAAGGAATGGACATGGTCTGCAAAGTTACTCTGGTAGGCTATGGGGTTGGAACCATGCTTAATCTGTGCAAAGTGTGACAAGAAAATATCCCCCACACCATGATTCCACCACCACCTGCCTCAACTGTTAATATGAGGCAGGATGGATCCATGCTTTCGTGTTGTTGATGCTAAATTCTGACCGTACCATCTGAATGTGGCAGCAGAAATGGAGACTCATCAGACCAGACAACGTTCTTTCAATCTTCTATTGTCCAGTTTTGGTGAGTCTGTGTGAATTGTGGCCTCAGTTTCCTGTTCTTAGCTAACAGGAGTAGTACCATGTGTGGTCTTCTGCTGCCGTAGTCCATCTGCCTTAAGGTTGGATGTGTTGTGCGTTCATAGACGATCTTCTGCATATCTCGGTTTTAACCAGTGGTTCTTTGACTTCCTGTTGCCTTTCTATCAACTAGAACCAGCCTGGTTATTCTCCTCTGACCGCTGGCATCAACAAGGCATTTCCACCCACAGAACTGCTGCTCACGAGATATTTTCTCTTTCTCTGACCATTGCCTCTAAACCCATGGAGATGGTTGTGGGTGAAAATCCCAGTAGTTTCTGAAATCCTCAGAGCAGCCCGTCTGGTACCAACAACCGTGTCTTGTTCCAAGTTACTTTCTGCCTCATTCTGATGCTCGGTATGAACTGCAGCAGATTGTCTTGAGCATGTCTGCATGACTAAATGCATTGACTTGCTGCCATGTGATTTGCTGATTAGAAATTTGCATTGAAAAAAAAACAAAAATAGAAGCTTGCATTTAACGAAGCAGTTGAACAGGTGTGCCTAAGAAAGTGGCCAGTGAGTGTATGTCACACTTTGATTGACTTTCATATGGTGAGGAAATATCAGAAGAAAGGCAGTTTTTCTTTTAAATAAAAAAATGTAGCTTCTTCTGATTCTCGCTGTGGGCTGTTTTATTTTCCTACTTGAACAACAAAATGCTCAGTTTGATTCTCCTCCATTCCTTGGTCAGCAGGAGACGCCGTACCCACAGTCACTTTTTATTGAACCTCATTTGTGGGTGAACCCTCACCCTCAAGCGGATCATGGTTCACTTGTTCTAGTCGCAGACTTCAAGTTAGCTTTCTGCAAAGCAAAGCAGAATATTCAGGGAAACAAAAGTCCAGCTCTGTTGTCATGACAACAAGAGATGCTAACTCATGCAGATGCAGAAACAGAGTTTAGAGGGAGAAAATCAGCCATCCCTTTATTTTCAGAAAGTAGCTCATGAAAAATGAAAAACTGCATTTGTTCAAACATCTGGGTCCTTGCAGACAAAATGACCCCCCACCCCCCAGCCGCTGCTTGAACATTTTAATTCCCTTTTGTCTCCCCTTCTGATTTCTCTGTCCTCACTCTTCCACCACTCCTCCTCCTCCTCCTCCTCCCCCTCTCTGCTGGAGGTTGGGGGGTTTATGAGTTGGCAGTCCAACTGCTGAAAGGGTGGACACCTATGGGGACCCTCACAGCAGTGAGCTGACACACACAAACACACACATGCATGCACTCACAGAGCTGGGGGGCGGGGGTGCTGAGAGCAGCTGGAAGGCCAAAGGACTGCTACTGTAGTTCTTTGTTCAGCACTGGCCTGGCTCCACTGCCCCCTCTACTTTGATTTACCCCCCCCCCCCCTCCTTAATTCTTTTTTGAGAGTTTTTCACCTTTTTGTCCTCATGATTCATTAATTCTTCGTGGTCGGTTTGCCATTTCCTCCTCTGGATTTCTGCAGCTCCTGCAAAACCGTATGAACCCGTAAAAGAAGTCCTGACTTGACTCGGAGAAGCCAGACTGGTTCATGTCCCTGTAAAGGAGTTCTTGGAGGAGGTTTTGTTGCTCTTCGTCAGTTCACCTCCGGTTTTGGAGCAGGAAATCTCAAACAACTGAAAGACCAAACCAGATTGCTGTCCACACGGAAGTAAACAGTTTAAAGCTCAAATGTGGAAGCCTCTGGAAATTGTGGCGTTTAAAGTCCCACTCTGATCACCTTTTGATCCAGATTCAAAGCGTTCTCAGTTACCTTTTAATTATGACACCGTTTTTAAGCAAACTCAAAAAAACCTGTGTCGTTTTTTAGGACATAGTTTCTGCAGAGCGACAGTAGTTCATTAGAAATTTGCCTCTGAGTTGTTGGCGGACTGTTGGTGGGGAGTACGCTTTCCTTTGTTTACACTCCCATGCCGCCCCCACAACCCCAACCTAACGTTACCAGTGCAATGGAACTGCCGAGTGATCTTGGAGCGATCCAGCCGTACAGTTTAGATCCAGGTTCCAGCTCGGATAAGGAAAACAAAAACGTTCATGGATCTGTTTGTCTGACAGTGATGCATCAGATCGGAGCAAAGCAGGGAGCTTGTGGCCAC
Source organism: Oryzias sinensis (assembly GCA_037389245.1). Classification (NCBI taxonomy): domain Eukaryota; kingdom Metazoa; phylum Chordata; class Actinopteri; order Beloniformes; family Adrianichthyidae; genus Oryzias; species Oryzias sinensis. The sequence goes on from CM074499.1 coordinate 5,436,181, forward strand.
TGATTGTAGATTTTACGCAACAACTACAAGTTTTTCTCAAACGATATTTTTTCGTCTGCTCCTGACTCAGAGGAATATAAATTTATAAGAAATACTCAGAATCGCAGTTTTAAGCTTAATTTAATTTATATATGTCTTCCAACATCAGAAAAATCCCTAAAAATCATGTCAACAACACCAACAAATTTGCATTTTCACTGGAGTTCAATCAACGTCTACAATTTTGCTTAAGGGCTTAAACTTTTCTAAAAGACGTTAACTTTGTCTGCTTCTTTTGTTCATTTTCTTCCCACTTGTTGCACCTGACCATCGTTTTTATTCTTAGTTTTCATTGTGTGTTTTTTTTCTTTAAAGTGAACATTTTTTATTGGCTCAGTATTAAATGTGTTTATTAAGTCAGAAAAAGAAATGGGCGTGTAAATGATGGAGTGAACAGATGGAAACGCCAGAGGTCAAACAGCTGTGAGTTAGTAAACATTTCAGCATTAAGATTCTAGATTTATGTTAGGATTAAAACTAACACTCAAATCTTCTTTTTTCGTTAACTGAGAGGTTAAAACAATGTAATTGTGGCATTACTCTTCTCTTTTTTGTTATGTCATTAAAAATACACATGATTTCCAATTAAAGGAAAAGACAGAAGCTGTAGATGCATCTCTAAAATTCATCCATTTGAAAATAAAAAAACAAAAAAAACCTCTGATGGTGCATAACCACATTTAGAGCAAAAATGGGTTTGATTTGTTCCAGTGATTTACATACAAGTTCAACAGAAAGCCAAAAAAATGTGAATTACATAGCAGAGCAGATTCGGGCAGACTTGTTGCCTTGAGTGTGTGTGTGTGTTTGTTTGTGTTTGTGGGCATGCTTGCAGACAGCTCGGTCTGTGTGTGTTTGTTTTGCGCGTCACACCACTTTCTGAAGTGAGGGGATGAAAGGAGGAATCTTCAGTCGCCACGGCGATCAGGCTAATTACAGCAGCTTAAGTGCTTTACCCACGGTCATCACACACTGTCAAAACACACCACTGAGCGCGAGCGAGCGTGTGCGCTCCCGCCTTTAAAGGCCATGAAAGCGCGCTTTTAGTCGGCCCTGATCTACTCTGGTGCTGCGGGGGAGGGAGGGGGGTGGTTTTGATGCTTTTATTTTATCCATCCATCATTTTTAAAAATCTCCCGTATAGTTACTGCTTTAAGGAAGCGAGGCCGTCTCTCATCTTCATCCGCTTCAGTTTGTTAAGGCTAGTGGTCAACAGTAGCTCTGCGTTGATGTACATATTCCTTAGTGGGACAATAAATTAATTACTCTAGCAGTGAGTTAATGTGTGTGTACCTGTGTACCGGGGGTTTTTGGGTTATACAGTGCTTGTGGAGCCCTAATGGACTGTGCAGTGTGTGTTTACTCGCTCCCAGGCTGCTGTTTACCGCTTAGCGAGCTGGAACTAATTTACTAATTGAGTTTTGAGTTTGGAAGAAGTGACTGTAAAATAGTGGGAAAGAGGGATGAAGAGATGCACCAGGGGCTCTGAAAACTCTTACAGGTTCCTAGAGGAAAGTGGAAAGAGGCAGGATGGGATGTTGCGTGGCGCTGTGACATGGCGGCGGTCTCGAACACGCAGACTCCTTTCTGCGCCGCTTGGCATCCTCTGTGTCTGGGAGCGTACAGTTGGGAAGCCGAACGGCAGCTGTGATGGCCTGCTGGTAGATTATAAAGAAGCTGACATCTCCCAGAATGCACTTCAGTCGCCTGTCTCCCCCCAGAAAGATGGCAGCGGGGGGGGGGGGGGTGAAGTCAAAGGATTACAGAAAAGAGTTTCTCAGTATAAAAGCGTGAGGAACCGGTTTTCTTGTCTTGTATTCAGTTTGACAGGAACGCCTCAAATGAAAAACGTCTTTATTTCTTTTTTTTACATTTGTTTTCAAAACAGAAACTTGTTTGCAATAATTTGAATGAAGCCCAATTTGACCATTTCTGTGGTCATTTCTGTTTGATGTTTTGGTTGTGGCTACATTTTCTCACTACAGTCTGGTTAGTGCACTACAAAGAGCGTTCACCATTCTTTCTGGATATTTCATCTACAAATGCAATATCCAGTTTCCCAGACGTCTCTGTGTGAATCAGTGCTCTCTAGAGTGGCACATACAGACCACAATGCATTTCGTTTGAACGATTTTTCAATTGAAAATATATATATTCATTCTTTATAAATCACCCATGTTTAAAACACAGTGGTCAAATATTCATATTTATTACTTTTATACTTCTATAAATGGGCGACGTCCTATTTGTCTTCACACAAAAAAACTAGTGAGCGTGGTGACTATCCAGCGGTCGACCCATGATCGTAAGATTGCAGGTTCGATTCCCGCCTTGCACGCCCATGTGTCGAAGTGTCCTTGGGCAAGACACTGAACCCCACCTTGCCTCTGGTGGGAGGTTGGCGCCAGTGTTCGGCAGCAGAGCCGCCATCAGTGTGGGAATGTGTGTGTGAATGTGTGTGTGCATGGGTGAATGGGACTGTGACTGTAAAGCGCTTTGGGCTTTCGTAAGAAGGTAGAAAGCGCTATATAAGTATACGCCATTTACCATTTACTGGTCAGACCCGCTCTTATAGTCTTTTAAGGGTTAACAAGTAATGAGAGACACGTCCAAATTCCTAGCCTAATCCATAACTACTAAGAGACCAAAGTGCGGGACTTTGAGCATTTTACGACAGCTATTTATGAATCCACTGTGTTCTGATTAAAACATTGATGGTTTATTTAAATACATATATTTAAATACAAAAATTTTTGTTGCAAAAATTGTTCAGACTCAATGCATTGTGGTCTATAATCGCTGATCTAGTGAGCATCGATGCACACTGGTTTTGCGCAGAGACCTCTGGGAAATTTCTCTTGATTTTGGAATTGTAGATTTGGACGCCACTACATAATGGCGAACGCACTATATAGTCCACTATTTAGTGATTAGTGAAGGAATTTGGACATAGCTAACGCCTTTCTTGGTGGAATGGCATTAATTCGTCCAGCGATGCCAATATCGCCCCCTGCTGAAAGAAATGTGTCAAACCTGATAGGATTAAAAGCATAAACATTTTTTCTCCATGAAAACTCAGACATTTACTCGAAAATCGGCTCTTAGTGGCAGGCTTGTTATATTGTTTGAAATGATCTATTTTAGAGTAAAACTTTGCTTAAGTTAACAATCCATTCAAGAGAAAATAATAAAGGCAGCAGAATAGTTTAAAATATTACGTAATTTGAAGATGCTTACGTTTAAAACCTGAAAACACTTTAATGTTTGCTGCTCTCAAACCAGAACTATTCTTAAGTTCATTATGATTACAAAATCACTGTTAATATACAAGTATTGCAGCCCATCTGCTGCTTCACAAGTTATAATCATCTAAAATGTTGAATGTAATAAAGATTGTTTCCATTATTTACTCTATAAGGGAAACAAGAGCTGAAAAGTTTCTGGGCAAGGATTAAAAGAAATGAAATAAAAGAAGTAGCCAGAAATGTGAAAATGACATAAATAAAGATGAGAAGCAACAATGTATTTACTTCTTTTTGTTTTTGTTGCTTTGGGCCGCTTTGTCTCTCGTGTTTGACTTAAAACGTTCTTTCGAGCAAATATAAGAATAAAAAAATAAAGAAATGTGATTTTTAGATGTTGTTCACAATAACCAAGATAAAAAAGATTTCATCAGTAACAATGCAGATTTCAAGCGCAGACTTGATGATTTTCACACGGAGTACAGGTAGCATGATGCTACCACCATCATGCTTGAGCCTTTTATTATTAGAAGAACTGTGAAAATACAAAGCAGTTAACAGTCAAAGTAAATAACACACATGCCGGATGCACCATGAACAGATTGAATGTAAAACAGACATTAGGACAAACATGTTGCTTTGCTGCCCTGAACATCCTGCTGATGTTTGCTCTGCAGTGCAAACACATTTCTGAAGAGGTGCCAGATAGTGGGAGGCACAGCTGTCATGCGTCCAAATGCAGATTGGATTTTTTGCAGATTAAAAAGTAATTCTGAAAACATTTTTGCAGAAATACATGTATATGCAGATCAAACACGAACGCATCAGCAGGTAAATGCACCTCTTGACAGGTCTTTAATCGGGCAGGCTTGCATTAACAGAAACAGAAACAACATAAGTCAGAGTTGTTCATCTGTGTACCTTCCAAAAAGCCAGGACTGCATGAGTTCGCTACGTTTTCACAGAACGAAGAGCTCCTGCTCGGAAAATGCGCCTCCACTTTAAAACGCCTCCTGAGCGTCAGGCGCCGGGTGACGGATTTTTATGATAAATCTCCTTTTTTCTTCTCTTGATCTGTTCTGCCTTCATCCCCTCTCCTCCCCTCTTCCATCTCTCTCAGTGGTCTGCCTGTTCTCCTCATCTCTCCTTCCCCACCTCCCTCCATCTCTCCATCCCTCCTAGGGAGAGCAAATCCCTCTTTTCCTAGGTAGGAGTACAGGGAGGAGTGCTTCATCTTAGATCTTGCAGCCCCCTGCTTCGTCCCTTCATCAGGTCCCCCTCTGGTCCTCCCACCCTCCATCCTCTCCATCCCTCTCTCTGGTTTTCTGTTAAATGATGCTTCTCCTCCCTCACTCTCACGGCCTCCTCTCGTCTTTCTCATTCCACTCACATTTGCATTGCTGCATTCAGCAGATGCTCCAATCACGGATGAGTTGCAGCATTTTTCTTTTTTCTCAGCTCACATTTTCAAAAATTAATTTCCCTCCTCTTTGTTTATTATTATTTACATCATTACTTTTTTTGTCTGTTTCATTTCCTTTTCCTGCATTTGTTCCTTCCGGCTTCATCTTCTACACACCACCCTTTGCTTTGTTTTTCTTTTGCTTTTTCTGAGCTGTGGCTCTTAGGTTGATGTCTTCTTGATGAAGATCTGATCTAACATGAAGAGTTGAAACAGAGAAATGACACGCGTGTATCCATATACATGGAAGACAGTAATTTACAACAAAACGAAGTTTTAAATTAGCAGAAAAAACATCCTTTGTAGTTTCTTACCTTATTGACAAGCCTTCATTTAAAACACAATCACGTAACTTGTTCCTGCATTTAAAACCTGATCAGATAGACTGTGGTGACACTAACCCGGTTTGATGATCCACCTCTCCACATTTAAAAACGACACTGAGGTCAGCTGACCACCAGGATTCACTATAGGTCCGCTTAAATCTATCATATTTTCAAAAATTGAAATTTTATGTTGCAGCTTTTAAAACTTGGTAAATCTATCGACTCAAATCTGTGTACAAAAAGGGGATGCGATGGTCTTGCCCCATGACTCAAAACCTCTATTTTTGGGTCCCGGTTTTGTTTCGGTTTCATTCACGAAACAACAACAACAACAAAAAACACAAATTCAGGAAAAGAAACCTATATTGAGCTTGCTAATAAGCAAAAACAAAAGAAAAAGCGTTCTGTTGGCTCATACTAAGCCTGGTGTAACAGTAAAACAATAGATAACAAATCCTTATTAAATTTAGCACAATACATGTTTTACACTTTCAGTACAAACATCAAAGTCAGCTTTATTGTCAAGTATGCTGCATCCATAAGACATACAGCACAGATGAAATTGCTTTCCTCTCACCCCACAATGCAAGCAGCATATAAAATAATAAATAAATGACTTAAAAATAGATAAAAAGACAGTAATAGTAGGAGGAATAACAGTAGTCTAAACAGTGCTAAAGAACAGCGGCATGGTTAAAGTGGCAGTATAAAGTGACATCAGTGCTGAGAACAGTAGTGTATGAGTCAGTGATGGCAGTCTTTGGTGATGATGGTGTACTGAAATGGTGTGAAGTTTTCAATGTGAGCTTGTAGGATGGAGTACTACTGGTACTCAGTAGTGATGCAACAATTGGCTTTTCCCCCTGTCCGGTTCAATGGTGTGACATAGAGTTTGGTTTTGAGCAGAGAATTTTGGAATCCCTAGTAAGGAGTGAAAAATGGTGTTTAACCCAAAAGCAGCATTTAGATGAATTGTTTGGAGGTCTGGATAAAATGGAATTGGTTCAGTCTGAATATAAAGATGTTTTCACAGGTTACTACCATTACTTTATATTTCATCTTTGATCTATCAGAGAAACCTTCTTCCAGAGAAGAAAATGCCACCTGGAATAAAAAAAAAAAAAGTTTGAATAAACTTCAAGTGTGGTTTTATAGCAGAACAATCCTCTGTTTTTTTATTTGTGACAATCATCTGACTTTGATGGGCGGGCCACAAGCTCCCCGCTCCATTCCGATGCATCATTGCAGACGACTAGATCCATGTCCGTCTTTGTTTTCCTTCTCTGTGCTGGAATCTGTGTTCAAAAATGGCGCCACCGTTGCTCGCCATTTTTGAAGGAGATGTTAGTTGTAAGTTAGCCGAAGAGCATGTGAAATAGATGGGTGACGGGAAGTGGGGGTGTGCTTACTCCCGACAACAGTCCCGCCCATAACTCAGAGGGGAATTTCTAATGAACTACTGCTGTGCTGCAGAAACTATGACTTTTAATTTTTGTTAAAAATGACATTATCACAATTAAAAGATAATGGGAAGGCTTTGAAAATAGATTAAAAAAGATAATCTGAGTGGGACTTTATCTTAACTGTCCGAGATCTTATTTCAAATAAATCATTGCAACTTAATGCTTTGAGGATAATAAAGTAGATTTCCCAAACAAACTGAGGGCGAAATTTTCCTTTCTTTTGCCTAAACTGTGCATAACTGGAGTTTCAGTAAAAGCAGAGGAGTGAGGAGCAATAAAAAGCACTAAAAGACTGAGAGGACGGCAGGAAAATGATCTTTCTTTGTTTCTCTGCAGCAGCTCCAAGCAGTGCTCCCTCTCCCCAAACATTTATCCATCTTTCCTGCTATATCCCTCTCTCTGTGAGGTGCTGGATGGATTACTCTTGTGTGGTGTCGAGGCAGCTCCCCAAGCTGCGGCACCAACACACAAGTGCGCGGTGTGTTCGTCTCACGGTTGTGTTAGCATGCTGTGCCGGTGTGTCCGGGGCTGCTGTGGATTAAACAGACTTTTGTGTCTCCTGCCTCTGAAACACACCCACACAGTTGCACTGTACATACAAAAGGGCAAGGGCTTGGTGGAAAACACTTAGAAGGAAAAATCCGGCTCACACTGGGCGGCGCGCACACAAACACGCAGCAGACGGCAGCTCACCTGCCGCCTGAAAAACGACCCACTCCTCCATGCATCTCCTGTCTTACTGCTCTGCATCTCCTCGTGGGCAAGAGTGTGACCAAGGAGTTGGAGGGAAATACCAAAGGGTGGAAGAATGCACACTCAATGGAACAGCCTAGACCACTGGCCCCTGGGGGCCCCTTTCCCTCTGACTCTGTCTCTCTGGTTTTGCTGCTTCCCTCCGTCTCCCTGTTCTCTCGCAGACGGACTCCTCTGTGCTTCTGGATGGATGTCAGTCATGTGTCACTTCTGCTCCTCTGTTTTTGTCAAATGTTGGGACAGCTGTGGACGGTGCCGACCGGGTTTCGCTTCCTCCCAGCGTGGTTGTGTCTCGCAGCGGGAGGAGGAACTCCAGGGTTCCTGCTGTGTGTGAGCGCCCGTGTCTTACCGCCGCATCGGCCGTGAGGGGTTCGGGGGCTGGGACCAGGACCCTGCTTGGTTGGCAGAGAAACCCTGTTTGATCAGTCAGGACAAAGACTAAAGTAGATGTCTTGTGAAAAAGCTGGAGAACGTTAAGAAGCTTTCATGGAGACACTATGATTAATGATCATACCAACATTTACATTTGAACACAACTGTGTCCACATGGTGCAAGCAGAAATGCAGTGTATGAACACCATTCGTTAATAAGTGTTAGACAGTTTCATCCACACCAGTCAGTCAAACCAGTTTTCAGAACATTTTTGTGCATTAACTCCAAGGGCTAAAACTGAACATTTCCCAAACCGTTTTCATCCATCAATTCCAGAAAACTTTCCAATTCTCCTAAAGTCAATGTAAAAACAAATGCATGGGTAGTTCTGCTCTATTAACGTATTTACTAAATGAGACAGGGTGCAAAAACTGTGGATACTCATCAAAGCAGCCAGAGGAAATGTCCTGCACATTAACTGGATATGACGGAGGTGTCTCCAAAAGGGCTAGTTTTGGGGAGGTGAAAATGTTTGAGGAGCAACCATTGGGCCTGACATTCTTTAAACCATTCTCACTTTATTCTACTTTAAACCTAGTGATGCTAATATCCATAAAAACCACTTTTGGCCCAAACTAACCTTAATTTTGCTTCTACTTGAAAGCAAAAGCATGAATAATTTTTTTTTAAAAGCTGGAAAGAAATTCAGGGGTCAGGAGGTCAATAACATTGAATACAAACATGTTAATAAACGTTTTATTGGAATGGCGTGACTTTTATCACTTTATATAGAAAAAAGTTACATCTAAATAGCTGTATATTTTTACCTAAATTACTGGATTTTTGTCAATTTTTTGCTCTGTTCTTTCGCAGTTAGCTTGTGGTAATTAGCATGTCCTGTCTGGTACTCCCACCCGATATTGAACTCCTTGAAAACAATGAAAGTATCTTGGTATTTTTGGCAGACACAGCTGTTTCATATTTTTTATCTTTTTTTTAAAAGTGCCAAAAGTGCCAGAATTGTACTTATCCTGGAAGTGGTGACCCTCGCTGTCAACATTTTTTTAAATTTACAGCTGACATTTTAGAAATTAACTTGAAGGCCTTACAGAACACACGTTTAAAAAATCTTTAAATGTAATTCAGCCAATCTCAAGCAAGAAATCATAAATGCAGTTTTGAGAAAATGCTGGGGGCTGCATATTTTTGATTTTGTGAAAGGAGCCTGTGAGTCATTGGAAGTTTGAGCCGCATTTGGGACCTGGACTTTGGACATGCCTAGTATATGAGAACTGAACTGAGTGGTTCTCCTGGTTCCTTCCCCCTCGTGCTTCAAACAGGAAGTACGTGTTGGCTCCAAGAAGCCGAAATCCCATAAAGTTCTATTGGGAAAGTTCATGTCTGACACCAGACAAGTTCTTGGTGAGACCCCACACATACTTGAGGGATTTGTCTTTCAGGTTTGCTGCGACTTCACCTGTTGCCTCAATGACTTAAACCATAGAAAAGTGGTGGAGAAGACGCGGATAAAATATTCCTCTGTCCTCATCATTAGGACTGAGGATCCCAATAAAATCATTAGGATTATTGAGGTTTGACTTCATAAAACCCAATACTTTTTAAAAAAAGGTTTTCAAGTATTGACAGGGAAAAACTATCTGGGAATTGCTGATTTGAGTGCAGTTTTCAGTTTTAGCCATCGGTGGCACTACACCTACACCTACCAACCCAGAACTTGTGCACCTGTTTGAAAAAAAGATGCTGGCTCCTCAGAGGAGTTTTTCTGCTGTCTGTTGGAGATCAGACGGATTCTAAATCAGTGTTTGGTCAGAGGTGTGTTGGTTATCACTCAGCTCCTGTCGGACTCTTGAGGGGGTTAGATTTATTGTTGCCTGTCTGCCTGCCGGTGGGTTCGTTGCTTAATGACTCGTTATTAAGACAGTTGTGTGTCTAGAAGCAGCGGCAGAAGCGGAGGTGATTAAAGCTCGTCTCAGTCTTTCAAACGCTCTGGACCTCACGTTCATCTCCAAGGCCTTTGCCTTCCTTGCCCCCCTCCACCCCCTGCCCCAGCTGTACAACATTAGGTGATGAATAAATGAATAAATCGTGCACACTTTCATGCACTGGAGTAGGTGTTTCCTACAAATCCTTTACATCCACAGTACTGTCAAGGAAAAAGTATGTTGATCAGGGAGGAGGGATGGATGTGTTCATGTGTGCGATCGGCAGCGGTTGCACGCACGCTATACGCGTGCGTGTTAGCGTTCGGGGCCGTGCGGGAGCGTTTGGTGTTTGACAGCTGATTAAGGAGCGGAGCTTGGACAGAAAGTCTCCAAGGGCATCATAGGAGGTAAGGCCAGCAAAGGGGGGAGGAAGACGAGGGTGGTGGCTGGAGGCGGATGAGAGGGGGAAAGGAGGAGAGCAACAGAGAAGAGGAAATGGAAAACAAGGTGGAGGAGTAAGGAGGAAGGTGGCTGGGCACCCCGCCGCATATCCTTGAACGCTCAGAGGAGGTCTCTTTCTCCGCCTCTGCTCCCTTTTCACTTCACGCGCACACACACAGGGCCCGAGCGGCACACAGGGGTGCTGTTGCAATTAAACCGGCACAGCGTGGAGCCCAGATTGAGAGGGAGAGAGGACTCCTCTCTGCATGAACCATACCCCTGGAAGCCAGGGATGAGGAGGGAGAAGGGGAGGACAGAGGAGGAAACTGACGCCAGAGAGAAAGATTGCAGGAAAACACAGAGCTTCTAGAGTGAATGATACAAAAACACTCGGTTTTACAGAATCAAAGACAGAAAAAGAAGGAAGAATGTCCATCAAATTTACATTTTAAAATTACTTATTGGTAATAAATAATCTAAGAATTATCTTGATGTGTTCAAATCACAAACCTGTACTTCACTGAAGCTCAAACACGGCGTTAAAACTCCCACTCCAATCAAATTTATTCTATTTTCTATGTCAGTTGTCTTTTAATTATGATTGCCAAAATAAAAAATAAAAGACCTGTGTTGTTTTCTAGAACATAGTGTCTGCAGAGCGGCAGTAGTTCATCAGAAATTCCCCTCTTGCGTTGTGGGCAGGGCACTGTTGGCGTAGAGTAAGCCTGCCACCACTGACATCTCCAAAAATGGTGAGCAGTATTGGAGCTATCCAGCCGTACAGTTTTGAGCCAGATGGCAGCTCAGACAAGGAAAAATGAGACCTTTATGGATCTATTTGGCTACAAGTGGATGTATCAGAATGGAGCGGAGCAGAGAGCTTGTGGCTCGCCGTTTGTAGAGCCTACGTCACAACTACAGGCCTTTTTTTACACTGCATTTTTTTCATCTACTGCTAATTTACTACAATTTGAAAAGAAAGAAACACACAGAAATGCAATGTATTCTTTTTTTTGTATATACATGCCCTCCATTATGAGAAAAATGCAACTAGAACATGTTAAAACCTCAAAAAATACAATTTCCTATGGAGTGGGTCTGTAAGTTCAGCATATTTGGTGCCAGTGGACGAAAATATGCAAATCTACAAGCATGTTGAGTTTAACTTTGGTGCTTTCCTCAACACAATGACATAAAAATCACCCAAAGTGCTGCAAAGAACTGTTGTTTTCCATCTTTGAGCTATTTCATGGCGACACAGCACCACCGCGTTCACCTGCTGCGATTGGTTCTTTAATTAGCTCCTAACAAGAGCCTTCAGGAAGCCTGTGTGCTGATTGGATGTCTTATCATGGCTAATTAGCTCAATAAAGTCATTAGGAGGGTCCTCAGCTTGGCTTCCCGGGGCCACACAGGTAGTGCCTCCTCCATTTGCATAAAAAAAACAACCAAGAAGAAGAAAATTAACTTATTTCCTCAACTTGGGAGAAGGTTGGCACAATTTTGTTAGCATTTGTCAAATAAACTCAAAAAAAAAATCCTGCAAAACTTGCAGATTTGGGTTGTTTATTGACATGGATCATTTGTTTTTGTGTGTCTGCGGTGTCCAGGTGCGGTGTCGCCTGCAGTGGTTCAAAACACACATCTGGAGCGGAGGGATCACACCACACCCAGATGTGCTCTTGTGAGACACAAACAAAGTAAAAAATCCTCGTTTTTTTCAGCTACAGTGGTGGACTTTTAAACCTGTGTGTGTGCGTGTGTGTGTGTGGGAGTCCTGACATCAGCTGCGTCCGTCAGGTGTATTTGTACCAAAGTTGACAGATGTTATTTTGATGTGGAGAGTGACAGAGGACAAAGAGAGGAGTTGACGCACAAAGACACGCACAGCCTCTGCTATGAAGTCAGCCATGAGGTGATGTTTGGTCAAGCATGGTTGGGTGGAGAGGCAATTAGTAAAATCGACACGGGCGGAGGCGACGTGGCTCCAACTCCAGCTGTTGCGTACCAACAAATTAGTCAATTATTTGCGTGTGTAAGTGTGTGCGCTCCAGTTAATGCAAGCAAGTGTGCATGCATGATTCAACCCATAATTGTTGGCGTTCATGCACCGTTGAATGAGCAGAGTCCTGAGCGATGTCGTCGCCCCTTCAGAAGTGTCGGACACCACCGCGACAGTCTGACACAACAAAGTGAACCTGCCTGTTTGACAGCTTGACCAGTTTGTGGTGGAAACGTTTGAACCACAGTGAGGCATTTCGGTAAACATGCCTACAACCTGCGGAAGGGCCATTCGGGAGGAGGACTTGGTGAACTAACTAGAGGTCTGATGTTCAAACTTTGGTCACTCAAACTGATTTTTGGCTTTGAATGTCAGTTCTGTCAAGACAAGAGCAGCTTGATGTTCTGTGCGGTTCTGGAGTTCGTCTCAATTAACCCTGAACCTCAGGCCTAGACACACCAGGCCATACCCGTAAGGGGGATCTCTTTCCTTTCTCTGATGATCAGGTCCTATTATCCTCATGAAGTCATCCTCTTCTTCTGTGCTGCTGAGTACGAAGCTCTAAAGAAAAATATCTGCATCTTTGGGCTTAAGTCAAGGTATTTAGGACAAGGTTCATAGATGGGTTGGTGTTGCATCTAGTGAACAGGTGTCAAACTCCAGGCCTCGAGGGCCGGTGTCCTACAGGTTTTCCAACTAACCTGAACTACTAACTAGCCTGCCGTTGTAGCTTTTCATTGATCCAGGTAATCAGCAGCAAGTAGCACCAGATTTCGGAAAGACCAGCAGGATGTCGGCCCTCGAGGCCTGGAGTCACCTGGAGTCTGACACCTCTCGGCTCTTCACCATTCTAGTGTCAAAAAGCTAAAAGTGTAATTCACAGAAACTCCAACAGGCTTTCTTCTCAGACAGGATGGCTCTGATCAAAACCTCATGTTAATAAATCTCCCCAGATAATTATGAAATGTTTGAAGCATAAATCTTTTTATGAATTGCCATTACTAAAGACAATTGCCTGTAGTGCTATAGATTTAGGCCTGAGCCCTTCTTCATATATTCAATTCAATTCAATTCAATTCAATTCAATTCAATTTTATTTGTATAGCCCAAAATCACAACAACAATCGTCTCGATGGGCTTCGAAGTAAAACATGAACTCAAAAGGATCATGAATACAAAGATATCAATAGGAAAATACTAAAATGAACTAACACACTGACTAAACTATACCGGCATCCCTGCCCTTAGACCCCACTTCGCGGTAAGGAAAAACTCCTAAAAAAAACGGATTCCGGAAAAAACGAAGAAACCTCAGGGGTGCCCACATGAAGGAGGGATCCTCCCCCAGGACGGACAGGCGATTAACCAGAACTCTTAGAGAAGAATTAACTTATCTAACTCTACAACTACATATATAAAGTCCAGCAGACGAGCTTTATCCAGCCGTGGTTGGGGAGACAGTCAGGGGCGCGAGTCGAGCCGGAGACAGGAACCACAGCCAGGTGTAGGAGCAGGAGCAAAGACGAGGTACTCGGTCAGGTACAGAGCAGAGACGAGCCAGAGATGAGCCAGAGACAGGATCCACAGCCAGGTGTATAGACTCATGTCACTTGACTATCTTGATATTTTAACAGTTTTGCCTATAAAACACAAAACAATACAATAAGCTCTGCAAGTTACAGAAGTCCAAAGTCGACGAATGGCATCTGAACTGGGAAAGGTAAATTGTTTCATCCCTACAGCATACCAGTATGTTGGTATGCTCAAACATGGGGCTTAAAATAATCTCAATGAAAAGTTTTTCTTCATCGTTACTCGCTTACTAGCACATTTAAAAAAACAGATTTTTCTGAATTTGTAGTGTAGTTTTTTTCTGAATGCTGGTGTTTGCATTCTATGAGGCGTTTGTACCTCTGTATATTAGTACATCCTCTGTCGGCTCCAGCTACAACAAGCATTTATTATGATAGAAAAAAGGGGAAAGTAAAAAAATAAATAAAAAAAAGGTGAAGTCTTTGTTCATGATAGCTCTGCATTATTTAAAACAAAATGGCTCCGGGGGGTAAATAACAAGCTCAGAGAATCATCATCTGCTTTGGGGAAACTGAAAAGCCATAATTGCCACAAGAGAACCACCAGCTTCATCAAGGATCCATCTCACTCTGACATCTGTCTTTTTGAACCATTACAGTCAGGAAGACGACACAGAACAGCCACATCAAGTCAAATCATCACATTACAGAACTGGGAGGGATGAGTTTCTTTGGGGTAACCATGGTTTCCGGCATACATTTGAGAAAAGGAATGTGTGCAATTTAAAGAAAGACTTTAAGACCTTTATCTGCTTTTATTTGATCTTTTTCGTAAATCATGCTGGAAAATGACTTAATTCTATCCTACATAATGATTCTAACAAATGGAAATAAAGACTCTTACATTGAAACAGGCTCAGAACAGAACCAGGGACTGAACTAAGCGAACAGGCGAAGGTCCATCCTGAAGCTTCAGATCTCCAACTGCGCGCTTGCAGCAGCAAAGTATGAAGAAATAACAGACTAGCTTAAGGAACAACAGCAGGAGGTGAATAATGAGAGAACAAGCACAGTTAAATGTACAGCAGTGTCAGAGGACTGTGCATCCAGAAGATGAAGAGTTATGGCTAAAATCCAGGGAGGAAGAGTGCGGAGGCGAGGGAGAGAACGATGAAGCTGTGGAAGTTTGGAGAGTGGGAAGGAAAGGAAGGAGAGGAGCGAAACAATGCCCTCCAACCACTGCATCCCTTTGTTGGATCTGTGTGTGCGCCTGTGTGAGCGCGCACGTGTGTATGCATGAATTAATATTGATTTAGCATTGCAGCAGGGGGTCTTTGAACCCCACTTTTCCTACTCGAGCCTGCAGGGACGCGTTGCAGACTCACACAGGAGTCAGATGTAATTAATGGTATAACATGATGCCTTTACAGAGATGGAGACGCCGCATTTAACCTGAGTGCTTGGAAATATCTACACTGCATTACAATCACTTTTAATGGCTCAGACGTCTCAAACGTAAACTATTTGGGGTCAAACATGCTCAAGTATTGAAGTTATTGTTCCGTTTACCTTCACACTACACAGGTAGGGTCGATGATGGGTATATTTGGAGATTTTTGTCTTGAAGACCCACTCCAATGAAAATTGTGTTTTTAAAATGCTCTTATGCCACTTTTCTGATGATGGAGGACATAGAATGTGAAAGTTAAGCTTAAAATCCAAATTCTGAGTATTTCTTTATGCAAATTATTGTGAAACAGGAGCAGATGAAAAAATGCAGTTGGAAAAAGGACTTATAGGTGACGTAGAAAATATGCTGGGCGGTCCACAAGCTCCCTGCTCCCAGCTCTCAGTAACAGGGAGAAACTATGTAAAGGATAATGCTCGACAAGGTGTCCATGATCAGAAATTAGCAGATGATGTGGAAGGCTTAACCATCCAACGCAATGCTTCCGGTAGTTCTGAAAATTCCTGATAATGAACACCTCAAAGGGCATTATCCCCCTTATACCATGGTCACTTACGAAAGAAATATGTATCCAATTAATTTTTAGTACTTTAATCCTGTAATTATTTAGGTTTAAATAACTTTTCACAAAAAGCGGACTATGTGACACGTGGTGTGATGCGTTGTCACGGTAACGACTTCAACTGCAGCGGCAAAGGAGAGTAATATATATGCAGATGATGAAGCAAAGGTTTGTCTCAACAAAACAAAGTCTAAAGTTCATTTCCTCCTCGTGTCTTATTTCCTCCGTCTAAAATCTTTTCTTTCTCTTCTGCTGCATCCCAGTCTTTAAACTGATCAAATTAACCAAACAGGTTAAACTGTGGAATAAGGAATGACGATGTTAATAATTAGTAACCAACTGACGCTCAGGTCCCTAATTGGTCAAAGTTTAACTGGTTTAACTTCCGACATGCGTTCAAGTGCCGCACATTTTGTATGTATGGCCAGAAAACAGATTAAAGAACTTTTTTAGTGACGTGTGAATGCGGGTTTTGAGCACAGAAGCCCAAAACGCGCATATGATGCGTGCATTTGGATAGACTTATTATTGGAAGCGGTTGCTCATGCATGTGTTTCTTAGCCCAGTGTGAACGTAGCATCAGACAGTCAGGGTTCTTCTCAGATTAAAGGACTGGAGATGCTGGGAGATACAAAAATTAAGAATTTTTCCCGCTAAACCTGCAAATTGTTTGACCTCTGCACGAGCAATTTCTCCTCTTTAGTAAAAAAACTCAATTTTGCAATTTCAGCTCTTTGTTTTTGCTCAAACATTGGAGCTTTGTCACTTTCTGCCTCTTTGTCTTTTCTTTTGGGACGCTGCAGAGTCTTCATGCACTCCACAGCACAAACCTCTAAACACATGTATTTTTGATTACTCCCTCAGAATAATTAATAACTTTGTGCTTATTTATTTATTTGTTTGTATTTGAGGCTGGCACAAGTAAAAATCTGTTTGTGCGGAGCCACAAAGTAACTGCGATGTTAATATTTTGTGCTGGAAGCGGGTTTTCTTCTGCTATCGGTGGTTTTAGAGCAAAATGATGCCTCTGCTTGATCATCTGCACGACTCCTCAGGGAGATGGGATTAATTAGGATTAATCTCACAATTTTGACGATTTTACTTTTGCAATAAGGATCTTTTTTTTCTTCTTCTTTTTCTTAGTGTGAAGGGCAGCGATTTTATTTATTTATTTAGTTTAAAGTCGGAAGTGTTTTACTGGCTAATCGGTTCAACTGCTTCTGTATTTGAGGAGTTTCTGTGTTGGTGTCTCCCATAATCCTTTAACTCACACCTGTAATTAGCGAAGCCCCAGAGACAAAATCATTCCTCTGTAATTGGACGTAATCAGATTATACTGCTGCTCAATCTCACAAGGTCACGCGGCTCGCCAGGCTTGGATCGGGTGATGTGCGCCGCTCTTCGCGCTGCAGCCGGCCTTTCAGGCTTGATTGTACTATTGCCGGCTTTGTCGTTACCTTTTCCACTCAGCTGGACGTACCTTTTTTCTCTCAAATGTTGCCTTGATTAGCTGTTCTTAAGTTTTGGCGCACCTTCAGTTCAGCACGTTTCAACAGAAAGAAACCTTTGGGTTGATTTCTGCCGAACAATGAGGGAACCTGCGGGCTGCGAAACCACAGGAGCGATGCTGCTGCAGAAGTCAGAAATACAAAAGTCTGACTTAAAAACAAAAAAAGCTGTATTTTTTTTTTAGTTTAGTTTCATTTTGTGATGAAAAAAAAACAGTTTTTAAGGCTTTTTGTTTACAGCCAACAGGCATGCCCAGTCTAACTACACCACCCACCCACACACACACACATACACACACAGGCACACACATTTGCGTGCTGTGTGGGTGATAGAGGTCTCCAGCCATGGTTGCAGGTATCTGGCAGGCTTTCCCACTCATGACCTGGTAGTGATTTAGTGTCTTCATTAGCATGGTGTTGTGTTTGTGTGTGTGCACTCCAGGGCAGGCTGTGTGTTAAAGTGTGTTCTGATTGTGTAAGGTTTTTTGGAATCGATAAAAAAGATCCGTTCTTCCTCTTGCTTTCCTTTCTGCGCTCTGGTTTTCTTCTGGGTGTGTTGCGGCGCTTTCATGGCCACAGCGTGGCTCGGTTTGGCACGGATTGGTGCGCCACTGCGAAGCGTGTCTGTGTGTAAGAGGGAGAGACAGGAAGGGTGACTCGGTGGGAGATGTAGCTGGCCAGGGCAGGGGGCAAAGACAGAGGGGCTGGACCAAGGTCACACTCGCTGTATGGTTGTGTGTGGTTGTGTGTCCGTCCATGCTTTGTGAAAATGAGGGATTTTCTAGTTGGTTTTCCATCTTCTGGCTGAAGAAACGGGAGCAGTTTCGGATGTTTGACGGAAGAAGCCTTCAGTCCTTCATCGTCTTTTCTCCTCTCCGGGTCCAGATGGGCAGTTTGCAGGTTAACTGGAACAGCTGGAGCTGCATTATTAGCATCCTGCTGTGAGCTCTTATTGGCTCTGCTCCTCCTTCCTCCCTCTTCCTCCTCTATCAGATCTCCAGTCCACAGAGTGTGTAAAATTCAGTATTTCCATTCTTTCTTAATTGTTTTTTGGATCTTTTCAGATTCTTAAATTTCCAAAATTCGGGATTGGAAGCTGGAAAATGATTTGGGTTTTGTTTTAATCAGATCCTTTACAGCTGTATTAGATATGATTGCAAACGGTGAAGGCTGCGTGTGCAGGACAGGTGCATTTAGGTTTTGGTGAATAGAAAATTAAGCGTGTCCCCCAGGTCCCTCTCCTCTGTGTGAGCCTGTGTGTGTTTGAACATGTGTGCATTGATGTTGTTGTTGTGGAATGGAGATTGGCTTTTTAGTGGTATTTGGATGCAGAGATGCAGGGAGGATAAGCCTGCGAGCTCCCTCTGACTCCCCCTGGGAGAACAGATTAAAGAAACACACACACACACACATAAGTAGAGATAGACTTGGGACAAACACACACTTCCAGACACACAGACCAGTAAACAGCAGGGTCGGATTAGTCAGAGGTACATAAACATACATACAAATTTCTTCTATGTTTTAGTCCATAAAGAAACCTTCATCTGGTGATGTACCTGTTTATGTCAACGGCTTTCGTCCACACAGAACGAGCTGTGAAAGCTTCAACATCGACCTCTCTGCGGTTCCGCTGACCACAGAAAGACGGTTCTGCTGGCTTTTTGCAAAAACTCAGTCTTCTTTTAATGAACTCTGAAGAATCTGTGCTTTTTTTTGTTTTGCATTCTTGGTTTTGATCAATCCTCATCAAATGTCAGAGTTTCCTGCGTTTGGGTCCACCTACCAGGACTGACAAATCTAAACCACCTACTTTTATGAGTTCCTGATAGATAAAGCCATTTGAAGGTTCCTTCAGCAAATACTACCAAGCCTCCAAGATGGGAGTTCTGTACCTTTAAGTCAGATGTCTAGATAAGGGGAATGTTTAAAAACAGTGTAAGCCTCCATCTAAAAAATAAATGGCGTATACTTATATAGCGCTTCACTACCTTCCTTGAAGATCCAAAGCGCTTTACATTCACCCAAGCACACACACATTTACGCACGGATGAGGGCTCCACCGTTGAACACTGGCGCCACCCTAGAACCACCAGAAGCATCGTGGGGTTCAGTGTCTTGCCCAAGGACACATTGGTGGGCAAGGCGGGAACTGATTCTGCGATCTTCCAATCAGACAATGACCACATAAAAGTAAAAATAAGTAAAAAATCTGTTAGTTTAAGTTGGTTGAATGGTCCTTAGCAATCATACAATTTTTTTCATGTAAACTGCTGAAAGTTTGTGTAGTGATTCTTGTATGTGTGCGTTTAAGGAAATATAAACTTTTCCTTAGCAACCATTATATAAATGAAAGGGCAGAACTCTTAAAAACCTGTTTGTCGACACTGATCTCCTTATTGCCACCGTCTTTACTCTGGTAAGTCCTCACTGCTGTTATGTTGCTTTTGTCTGTGAAAGAGGTTGGTGACAAAATTGTGAAGATTTCAACACAAAGACTGGTTCAGATCAGAACATGGCCAAAGGTTACAGTTCTTTAGCTTTTGAGAGGGACTTGGCTGACATCATCAGAAGCGGGTATTATACAACTTACCTAATAGTGTTTAGAATTGTAAATACAAAAAATCTTAAACAATCGTTACTGTAAGGGTCGCCAGTTAAAGTAATGTTATTTTTAATGATCTGGTGGGGGGGCTTCTGGCTCCTCTGATACAGTTTCCTCCCTCCCTCACAGTCAAAAGTATAACATTAAGAAATCTAAATAAAAACACACACACACCTTTAGAATAGTCTTTAAAATGAAGATTTGATTTAAAACTTCCAAAATGTCATTTAAAAATATGTATTGAACGGTCTAAGTCTGAAAGAAAGTTACTCCAGCCTCACTACTTATGTTGAAAGCAGGTGAAGCAGAAACTAATTATTGTGAATTTGAAACTCCCAGTGTGATTTGATCACATTAACATACTAATGACAGCTCAAATGCAGCATGACGAGTTAAAATTAACATGATTTACTTTATTTTTACTAACACTTACTGTAAGTACAAAATAAATTTAAATCCCTTCCACATTAGATTATAATGACAGATATTCTACAGATTCCAGGGATGTCTGGATATTTTGGTTGTCTTAATTTACAGCAAATTTTATTAATTGTATCTGTGTAAAGATGCTCCACATGTTCCTGAACTTTAGTCTTTTTTACGTAACATTCTTAGCCTGTCCAGCTTTGGAGCAATCATGAACTGAGAGGCTTCAAAGTGATTTTTAAATCTTAAATTAATCTTGCTTGGACCAAACATGTTGTGTGTTTCCTTCACGTCAATTGTTTTTATTTTATTTTATTCAAGCTCAAATTAATTAATAAATGGCAAATCAGTGGATTAAAAAAAAAATATCACTTTACTTTGTTCCGGCTATTTTGAGCACGTGGTTGGGGTGGGCAGAGCAAATTCCGGTCAGTATCCTCGTCTCACCTTCATTTCCTGCGTTTCGGAATCCTAAGGATGATGTTAGAGCTTGTTTGTTTATTTCTTTGGTTTTTACATGATGTATGTCCACAATGATTAAAGTTAGTCGTTTTTGTGTCCAGCTGGCAGAACGGTATACTCTATTTAATGTCACATTTTTTCTTGAGATGGACATCAGGGATCATATGAAGTTTCTTTAGATCTCATTGTTTTGAGCCCACGTGTTAAATTTAGCTCTGATTTGTATTTTTCCCTTACAGGCAACAGACTTGCTCCCGCTCATACATTCACCCAAATGCAAAAATGATAACACTGTGAGTCCTAACTCAGGGTCATCAAAGGTCAGCTGGTTGAACATCGCAGGTTTTCTTTTTCCAACAAAGCGAATCGTTTTGGATTTGGAGATGTCAGAGATCCTGATGAAAACCCATAAAGACGAGAAGGATCCAGTCACTCTAAGGAAAAGTGAAGCAGCCAGGGGTGACCTGCTCTTCATCACCTTGACGACTGGATCAGAGCCTTGATTGCTGTTGCCGTGGTGAATAGTGGTGAACTCATGCTTCTGAGGTGCAGAAATGTAAATATCTTTAACGTTTTTAATTTAGACACCCTGTAGGCCTAACAAAGAAGTTGTCTGTGCTTGGAGGCAAGCCTGAATTTTGTTTCATAGAGCAGCCAAAGCTAAAAAAAAAGGCGTGTGATTGGCTTGATGGACAGGTACGTCACCTTTCCCGGAGTTGATGGAATCCAGTGTGTAGCTGTGTGCTTGTGCATTGCTGTGTTTTTCACACACACTGATTAGGCTTATTCCCTTCTGACCACTTGTGAGCTTTCAATTAAGATTCAAAACACAAATATTCTCTGCATTCATTATTCTCATCCCTGCTAAGGAGCTGTGTTTGTGTATCTGCATCCCTGTGTGTTTGTGTGTGTTACGCGTTCTCTGTGAGTTTATCTAAGAAAAGTCCAAACACGTCTGCTCTGTGAAAATCAAAGTCTCATTAAAAGTGTTAACGCAGCTTCTTCTAATAGCCAAGAACTCTCCGTATTTACCTAAATGCTTTTTATTTTGTTGACCTGGAGCATTTAAATGTGTAATGTTTATTTTTCAAGCAGGAGGAAACATCCATACTTTTTTGTTCTTTGGTCAAGGTCAGATTGATAAACAGGAGGAAAACTAAAAATGAATCAACATGTTTATTTTTTTTAGATGAGCCATGGAACAGATTACAGGAAAGTGATTAACGCAACTAAGGATCACTAAAAACCTTTAATAAAATGTCAGATATCTACAAATCAGCCGCTCGTTCCTAAAATCTCTTGGAAAACTGTTGCAAACACAAAGTTATAAGTATCTGGAGATGGAAACATGCTGTGTTTGAAGTTAATGAGGTTGTGTTGTGTAATACGCACCAAAGTGAAAGTGTGAGACGATGATGAGAAACCAGTGTGTGCGCATGTGCGCGTGTGTGTGTTAGTCGGAAGGCTTTTGGCCTGGAAACGGCTGAGCGCTCCAGCTTCCTACTGTTATGTAATCTGATAGGGAAAATCCAAGCTGCTGCACGCACACACTCACTCAAACACACACGGTCTCCTTCCAAGACTCACATGCTCTCATGCACTACACAAATATGCTCAATTTGTGCACAAACTGGTCATCGCCATATGCTGCTCGTGGCTGCCAATAAAAAATGTGCCTGTGTGTTTGTTTGTGTATTTGTGTGTGTGCAGGAGTTTTCACAGTTGCTACAGGCTGCAATCTTTCTTTATCAGTCACACTTGAAGGGAAATTATTGTCAAAAAAAAGGTTCGAACTTGCATTTTTGTCCGTCCAGCTATAGGGATTCAGCAGTTTGGGTTTGTGTGGAGCCACACGTTTAGTGTTGAAGTCAACGGCGTGGCCACAGGATCAGACATATTTCTGTAAAAGTCATAACCACCTTTTGGGTGGGATTGGCCTTTTTTAACCGTCTGAATCTCAGTCAGAAAGAAGGATTATTCAAAAGTGTCCAAAAAAAAATACTTTGACTACCTGGAACCGTTGACTGTATAATAACTGGACGTAGAAAATGCCTTGCTTCCAGTTTCAGCTGATTGAAGTCAATTCAGTCTGCATTTTTCCGCAATATGTCCGTCGCCATGTTGGAACCAGGCAGTTGTGATTGGTCCGTCTACATTTCTATGGCAACCGCTCTCTCCAATCAGGCAAGCGCATGTTAGAATGCCACACCCCTACCTCTGAAAACGGGCTAGGGAAAATATGTCAATCAAACGCTTCGAACATTCGACGCGAGACCACCCACTTCTAGGGTGTATTGAGACAGGATACATTTGGTTTGCTTAAGGTGAACCAGAGTTCGTTTTGGTGGTGGTCTCGGTTCGTTTTAAGTCGGACTGAGCTTCGGATCACTCTGAGATTCCTTAGTTTGTATACAATCTGTCCTCGAAGCGTAACAACCGGACCAAAACGGCCACTGCAGCCAGTGGTCACATGATCTAAACACAATAGGAATGTAGCAACAGATGTAAAGCAACGATTGTCGTGTTATCAAAGAGGAAAAAAGGCTCCAACTGTTTACTTGTTTCAAAGTGTACTGCTGAAAACGCGTTTCACATGCTTTTCTGTGTCTCGTTACGCAGCACGCGCTGCTGTGTCGTCATCCTTAAAGCTTGTAGTTCCTTCACAGATTTCTCTTAAAACAATTCCATAACCACAACAATGAGAGACATTACCTCATTGAAATGTAATCGGATGAATTCAGGCTGATTAAGACCATTTTTAACGTGATACACATTGCTTTCCACTTTTTTCCCGACAATCTACATGTCATAAACACTTACCAGTGTACCTTACTTAGACGTCTTCTTGCCAGTAACCGCCCTGCAGCGTGCCTCAGTAGTTTTGATCAGTAAAAGTAACCAAAGAAGCCTCGCATTTCCCTCCCTAAATATAGTAATTCAAGTTTAGCTGACGAAATCTACTGATGTGTGAACAATTATTCTGTTGTTTAAAGCGAAAAAGCTTTAAAGTAATAACGGCAGTTGATTCAAAACTCCTTCCATAAATGTAACTTTTTAAATATTTTTGTAAATATCTTATTAGCTAAAGCAGCTGATTGTCAAAGACAAAAAGCAAAAAAAAAAAAATCCTTGTAGCTGAAGAATTTGGGGACTTGTCGATTGTATAAAGGTTGCTAGTTTTTGAACAGTGCTGCTATGTGGATAATGAACGTCAATCAGAGCTCCTTTGGTGCTTTGTGACTAAAGTGTTTCACTTTTTTTCCCCGAGCTGAACGTTTTTTGTGTGGACTTTGCCTGGATGAGACGGGTCCATCAGAACCAGCGGGAATCTGCATGGCGGAGCGAGGCGAGCGCAAATAATGACAAATCTAACAATCACCTCGGAGAGAGTGATAGAAATAGAGAGGGAAAATGGAGACGGGGGAGGGCGGGAGAGTGTGTGTGGGTGTTGGATCCTCACGGGACCTCGGTACTGCAGCATTCTTCCTGTGTGTTTTTGTGTGTGTGTGTGAGGGCGAGTAAAGGTGGGGGCACTCTTGGGACCCTTCCAGCACTGCAGCAGGTTGTGTTTGTGTGTGTGTGTGTGTTTTTTCAGCCCCCGCACTACCAACGGGTCAAGCTCACCCTCCTACCCTGTATCACCCCCCCCCCACACACACACACCCACCCCAGTCCAACACCAGCGGTGCACTCGCCCCTGGTTGCCATGGTAACACACCTTGAGCTAGCCCCCCCTAGAGAGGTGCACACTCCTCCTTCTCCCTCCGTCCGCCGCTCTCTCCTTTCTTTCTCCCGGCGCCTGTGCCGCTCCCTCCATCCCGCCGCTCCTCTCCTCCCTTCGTCCGCCTCTCTCCTCATCAATCGCCCCGCTTGTTGTTCGGCCTCCATGCCACCGGGGACTGAGCGCACATGCCGCTGCGCTCACACTCGCTCCCCGTGTAGTTTTACGGATGGATGTGGGGGGGCACTGACAGGAGCATGGAAGGGCAGTAATGGAAGGGGGGGGGGACCCAGGGGACCCCCTACAGAGACAGAGGGAAGCTCATCAAGGTGGGGTGGGAAGGCGGGGGTACCCAAGCTTCGAGAGGGTTCAGGGATGTGTGTCCATGCAGTGGGGTGGGGGGGTGTCAATTAGCAGAGAGACAGAGGCGGGTAATGAGAGGGAATGAGGTGGAGGGACAGCATGAACAATGAGGAGGAGTGTGCTGCACTGGAATCGTAATGATGAGTCGGGCCGCAGTGCCCCCCCATCTCCACATCCAGTCTAATAAAGTCGATTAGGACCTCAAGAATCAGGAATCGTGAGGTTTTCCGGCCTGCTCGGCATGTTCCGTCACTTCAAAGGACTGTTTCCTGCTTTCATCCCTCTGTCATCCGTCTTTCTTCACACGTCGGTTTCAGTCCGTGGTCGAGTCCAAGGATGCTGCAGCTGAGAACCAACTAGGGTTGTGCCGATGGACAATACCATCGTCCATCGTGATGGGTGACTGACATCCCGATGGAGAGCCACGCCCCCGCCACGCTGCGAGTCGGCACCATAAGCCGCGGTTACGTGTGCAAAATATCTTGATAAGGATTATTGGTCGGATTAGAATCCAACCGTGGACATGGGCCCAGAAAACCTTTTTCAGATTATGAAAACGTTCACATGGGTCACACTTTCGGTCGGAATAAATCATTCGCACATGCGTAGTAGTGTTTTTAAAGACCGGAAGCGAAACTTAGTTCCGCCGAGCGGCTACATACGTCAGCTCGGTAATATACGAGATGATCTCCTAAACGTGCTTTTATTAATGTTACGGTTATTATTAAGCGCCTCTTCGCTCATCATTTTAATTTTAATCCATGTGGTCAGTGCTTTTTCTGTTGAAAAACGGAGCCGGAAAAAGCCCGTGTTAACTTATTAGCAGTATGCTAACACGGGCTAACAACATTAGCATGAACATAAATTTTATGCGGGAAAGGCTGCACTCTGCATCTTGGCTGCACGTAAATATGTGGGACTGACATCAGCCTTTATTTTGTCGGGACACGACTGGAAACACAAATCCACGTGATTATTTGAACGGTTTCTAAGGACTGAGCGGCCTTTCGGCTTCGAAGCTTACACACTGCATTAGCTAGCGCTCCGAGCTCTGCCCCGACACACTTTTACCGGGAGACCCGTCTCCTAAATTCCGGTTGCTCGTTCACGTAGAGCTGCGGGACGGATCACAGTCCTAAGTCTCCCAGACGTAACAAAGCATCCTTACTTCCCCTAAAACACAAAACTGTGAGTCCGTCTGCTCTGTTAGAGACACGGTCGTGCGCTCCACCGGTCTAATCAAACGCAGGACCGGACCACTTCTTTTCTATTTTATTTTTTAAGTCACTTCCCTCAGTTTAGACTGAATCATCGCAGATGAGTCATTTTTTGGGAAATAAAAAATAAATAAAGTAATAAAGGAAAATAAAGAATAATATTTATACAATAACCCCCCCCGACGATATCATCGTCCATCCCGATGGTCGACTGCAACCATCGTCAACTGCCAATTTAGGGGACATCGCCCAACCCAAGAACCAACACTTCCCTGCTTCTACCTCAGCACTCAGGGTTGAATGGGGCGGGTTAGATCTGCCAAAATGTTCTGCGGTCAGAACAAATGTTGGTTTGTGACCGCTAAAGAAAGTTTTGAACTTAACAATGAGGTCGCTGACCTTAGACACAAACACCTGAAAGCAACCAACTAATGGTAGACCCCTAACCACCACGCCTTAGGTTGTTTCCAAATCTACAATTGTGCCCTAGATATCTCCCAGAAGTCTCTGTGAAAAACCAGTGTGCATCAATGCTCACTAGGTAGGTGAATATAAACCATCATGCATTTTGGTGGTTTTTTTTTTTTTTTAATAAACCATCTAAGTTTTTATTGTAGATGACAGTGTTCATAAAAAGTCCTTGTAAAATGTTTGTATTGATTCGATTTTACTTGGGGAAATCTGTGCCGGCATATTTGCCTTTAAACAAAAAAAACGAGTGAGCACAATGTTGGAATTGCTCTATAAATAGTTTTTTAGTATTTAGGGAGTAGTGAGGGAATCTGGACACATCCTTAGGGTTTAGGTCAGGGGTCTGCACCCTGAGGCTCTTTGGTTGAAGGAAAATTAAAACGTTCTGAATTTTTAGAGTAACGTAAAGTGCAGTCAGATAGGTCAAACTTTATTCAACTAGTTCAAAAAAATTGAAGCAAAGTAGGTATCACTACACCAGGATCCTGACTACAGTACCCATAATGCTCCAACAATCCACTCACTCAGTCATCAAGTGACTAAGTGAGAAAATGGAAAATGACTTACCTTAAGTTTCAATGAAGTGGAGTCGATTCAGTTGACATTTATTCTTACGGTACGCACACCGCCATGTTGGAACCAGAAAGCTGTCTGAGTCAAAGTTTTTATGGCAACCACTCTGGTCAATCAGGAATGAGCTTGTTGGAAGGCCACACCCCTACCACTTGAAAGCGGCCTCGGAAGGATCTGTCAATCAAACGTTTAGAATGTCCAACATGAGACCACCTGGGTTAATGGGACACCTGGGACTTTGGCCCTCAATTTTACCTCTTGAAAATTATTAATTGTACCACAAAAATAACTATAAAAAAAAAATAAACAAAAGTTACTTTATCATCACAGAGATAACAACACACCTCTTTAATAATTTTGTTTAGCTAGTTAATTTGTAAAAAGGAGTTTTTTTCCCCCCCAGCTGCTTTTATTGAGTTTGGTAGAATTGATGTTGATTTTAGGCTTGAAATTGCCATTCAGATCTGGCAACTCTGCGTCCACGTGAAAGCGTTTCTCTGTTTTTGCAGCAGAAGTTTAGCCGCCTGGCGGAAAGCGGCGTTACCTTTAGCGCCGTTCTCCTTCAGGACTTTTAACGAGGCGGTGGACGCAGCTTTGTGCCACAGCCAGGTGATGATCTCTGATGGCTGAATCTGAACGCTGCAGGCGGCTTCCCTGCAGATCCTGGCTGCTGCAGACATGCACATTAAACACCTTCTTTGTGCTTGTTTGCTTTGTGATCTTTTCTGTGGAGGAGGCGTGCACAGGTGAAGAGCGGTTAGACCTGACGTGTGTCACAGTCACGTCCTGATCATTAGAACAGGACTGTTTCTGTTGTTTCTCATGGAAGAAATTTGGAAAGAAAGTGACTAAAATAACGGAAAAACATGCATTTTGTGCATAAAGGAGCAGAATCTGTCACTCTGCTGTCGAGCTAACCTTCACCTCCGTTCATTGTGCCTCGTCCCCGTCTCTGCTGGGTCCCCCGTCCCAGCGTGGCCTCCCAGGGCTGTGTGTGTGTCTGCAGAAGGATCAAATGCGCTCGGCGAGACAAAGCGTGACGGCGGGACGCTCGGCGACTCTGTCATCTCACCATGGGCCGCGTGCACACGCTCGTGCGCGAGCCGGGTCTCACAGGGGGACGGCCGTCCCCACACACACTGATCAAAACCAGGCGTTTGTCAGAAAAGAGAGCTCTTTCATGGGACACACACGCAGAGGCGTTGGAGGCCTCTCCCCACGCCCTTGTTCCGGATGGCCCAATTATCCCTCAGCACCTCGCTGCCCCCCACACTTCTCTCTGTGTCTTTCACTCATTTCATTTTTTTTTCTGCAGTCACGTAAACTGCTCTGCTGAGCTTCAGTCAGCTGTCATCGTTCAGATCACCTAAAAACAAAAGAACGGCTGCACACGAGCAAATGACAGACAATTATGGACCCTGATGGACGCCTGACAAACAAACACGAGTCTGACGGTTTTGGGGGATTCTGCTCCGGCAGGAAACCCGGCTGTGCAGCTCTACCACAGACTGCAGCTCTGTGTGGAAGTGGCAGATCGACCCAGACCGTTTAAAATCTCTAAAAGTCCTTTTTTTTTTTTTTTTTAATTTAAACCAGGGATCCACAGCCTGAGGCTCAGGAGCCCATGTGGCTCTTTCAGCCCTCCATTGTGGCCTTTAGGACTATAAGATGTATGAAGCAAAACTGATAAGTAAAACTTTATTTATATATTATTGATCCATGACACTCCTAACTTTGAAAGTCATAATGCTTCAACAAACACAAACATTGTGGCTTCATAGTTTACCAGAGATGTTCATGACTGAATGGCTTAGATGCACCAACAATAGTCAAATGAACTGCTTGTCGTTGTTTTTGTTTTTTTTTTATCACTGCTGACATCACACTACCTGCTATAACTTTTGCTGCATTGAGATGATTCTTTGTGGCACAAGTTGTCTTTTAAACTGAGTTCTTAAATGATTTTTTTATCAGACAATTTTGTTTTTGTCAAACGTACCTTACCCCCTGATGACGACTCTGACGAAAGGGGAAGGTATTCCGCCGAAACGTGTAAGGTACGTTTGACAAAAACAAACTGTGTCTGATAAAAAAAATCATTTAAGAACTCAGTTTAAACTTGTAGACAATTAACTTTTTGAACTATTAAGTTGTCTTTTATTTTGAAAGGACGACTTAAAAACTATGTAATGTTCAGGAAACAATGGTATTTTCTCGTTATGTTTTATTTATGCAGAAAAAAACAACAGTTTATTCATAGTTATTATAGTAGTAACAATAACAAAAAGACAAAGGAGTGTCTTATTTTTCTAAAGATTGAGATCAGACTTTTTGTCTCCTATTGTTACGGTAAGTGAGAAATTCACCCGAATGGCTTTTTAAGTGTTAAGGATTGCAGACCTCGATTTAGACATAAATTATTTGCAGTTTTATGCCTAAAAACTTAAAATTAAAAGTCTAAAACATAATGGTGGCAGCCCCAAAAGAGTTCTGACATTTTTTTGGTGCACCAAACAGAGGTTTCTCCTTTTTTCACTTGACTTTTGGGCATAAACATTCACTAAAGTCTCCCTCCAATCATCTTTTTGATCTATTTGAAAAGCGTTCTCAGTGGTCTTTTAATTATGAATATGCCGTTTTTAGCCAAAATCAAATTCTAGACCATGGTTTATGCAGAAACTGACCTAATGAACTGCAGTAGTTCATTAGTAATTCACCTCTGAGTTGTGGGCAGTACCGGTGGCACAGAGCAACCCCACCTCCCTTCCCGTCACCTATAACTAAGCTCTCTGTTTACAAGCCCTTTTTGCTAGCTTACAGCCCCTCACAGCCCTAACCAAACGTTACCAGTACAAAAAAATGGCGAGCTATACTAGAGCTATCCAGCGGTACAGTTTAGATCCAGATTCCTGCTCAGACGAGGCAAACAAAGACGTAAATGGATCTATTTGACTGGAAGTGGATGCATCAGAATAGAGCAGAGCGGAGAGCTTCTTGGCCCACACAGAGTATTTTCTACATAACAAATGAAACCTTTTTCCCAACTGGTCCTGATTCACAACATTTTGAAAAAAGAAGTACTCAGAAATGCAATTTTAGGCTAAATTATTTTTGGCTCTTTTGAAATGTTGAAATATCCGTTATTTTCCAGCAGTTTTTGCGCACGTCTGTGTGTTAACGTGACGGTGGACGCCTCCTCTGATCCTGGGGCCGTGGGACGGGAAGGCGGCTTCTGATGGAGAGCTGCACCTAAACTGAAGACGTTGCAGGTTTCTGCTGTTGAGCAGAAACGTCTGAGGAATGAAAGGATGAAACAATCGAACGAGCTGCTGCCCCCCCCTGCATGTCTCTCCATGCGTCTCTGTCCTGCTGCTTCAATCTCCTGCTAAATGATAATGAAGCTCTATCTGCCTCAGTGTGCCTCGGACAGACTGGCGCCCCGCACAACCTCGCAGCCTTTGAGCTCAGTGTGTGCTGAAAGGGTTTGTTTGGGATCGGGCCCACGGGGCGCACTGTCCCGACCACATAAACCCATGTGGCAAACGTGCGCGCGCCCACATGCAGCCATTGAGACGGGATTAGTGCACCCTTGTGCCGGCCTTTCAGGCATAAAGAGATGGGAATCTGTGCGCGTCTGTCTGTCTGTGTGTGTGTGTAAGTGTGTGTGTGTGCGTGTCAGGATGGGTGTCATGGATGCATGACTGAAGACATTATTAACCCCGTGATCCCCCGCAGCTCCACAGCTGAAGTAGGACCGAGCGCGTGCACGCTCAGGACATGAGATAAGTGTCAGAGAGAGAAGAAGACACAGATTGTGTTCCACTCTGTGTGTGTTTGTGTGACTCAGAGTGTGCATGTGTGTCCCGCTCCACAGGGGGGTGCAGATTGGCCCGGCAAAGACACCATCTGATGTCTCCAGGCAGGACGGTCCTGCAGCGTGTGCGTGTGTGCTTGGGGGGGGGGGGGGGACTGGGGTGTTGGTCCTGTATGTTACACTGGTGATAAGGACAACAGTCGGGGGGGGGGGGGGGGTGCACATGTGTGATGTGCGACGCTCAGCTTCATCTGGCCTTTCACCGAGGGGGCTGTGAAGTCACCGATGTCGTCCTAAAATAGATTCAAACATGGAGGCCGAGCGCGCTCAGAGACGCCCGAGCAGCGCTGATGCATTTATGCCACAAAGAGAAAAAGCTCATTCAGCAAAGTCTGGAAGCAGTTTAAGAAGAAATTAGCCGGATTAAACACAAATAAACAAGCATCTGATGTTTGTCTAAAGGAGGGCTCAGATTATTCCTGTGATCTTGTCACCAGCATAATCTCATTTCATAAAATCTGAATATCACATTGACGATTTACTTTTCTTAATCGTACTTTTCTTGCAGCTTTTGTGATGCATTTTGTTCTGTTCCTCCAAAAGCCAACCACTGTTTTTTCTTTTTCTTTCTGGAGTTTAAATAAAGGCGATCAGAAGCATGTGGGCTCCCAGGCAGACCTAAAGCCTGTAGGACAGCTTAGTGACTGTAGACGTGGTTTATATCAGCACCTGGCAGAGGGAGCGTTTGAGACCAACAAACTGTAGCAGCAGAGGAGATTAAATGGTTAAGGGAAAAAAACAACACAGCAGAAAGTTGGAATTCTTGCCGTAATCTTCAATAGAAATGGGATTAGGAGCTAAACATCAGATTTCTCCCATGCAGATGTAAGATATTGGGTCCATCCGAACCTTTTAAAAAAGTATCTTAGGCCGTACTCACAACTGCCCTTATGGGGGGGTTTGGACTGTCTGCGGACAAAAACGTGGATAAACCCGTGCGGGTCGCGCAGGAAATATCAAGATCGTAGACTTCTTGGTGAGCCTGTAAAGCAAAAGTATTCATGCACATTTTTGTCAACAGCCATGCTGCGGGAAGCGTGTCGTAGCGAACACTTAAACAACACGTAAGGCTGAAGTAAAGTAGGTGAGACGCAGGCGCGTCGTACGCCCCTGAACCCGGCACACTGCCTAAGGAGCCTGTTAGTGCTGTTCACGTCATACGCTTGTGCGCCTTGCTTTCAGCCTGACTGTTAAAATGTAGGAAATTAGGCAGAGTGTAGTTTGTGTCGGCATCCTGCAGGCGTCCTACGGGCACTTACGTTTAATGTGCACACCGTGTGCGTGCAACACTTACACGTGGTCAGTGAGGAGCCAGTACACCCACCTTACTAACGACTCAAGTGTGGCATAAGGCGGTTTGACAGAATGTCTCGTACATCCATTATCCTTACAAATACTTTAGGATGCACCTACCACACGGACAACAACGGTACGTTCATGACGTCCCTTAATGTTGCCGCACGAGCCTCAAAGAACTGCAAGACACACCTGCGCTCGCCTCAAGGTGCAATGACCCTCCATGGGCCAAAAACCTGCAGAGCCCATACGGGTCAACCCTCCCACACAGCTGCATGTAAATAATGCCTGGGCAAAACCGCCTGAGTTTATGAAATTACAAAAGGAAGACGATCTGATTCATCGTTTATTTTCCTTTTTTACTGAAAGTTATGCTAAATTGTTCTTATAGACTAAAAAGGAGATGATTTCATTCCATTATATCAACAATAAATCTCATAATCTGTATGAAAAATTGAGAAAAAAACAGGAATAAATAAATTACTGTCATGTTTGATGCCATTAGAATGCTTTACATTGATGATAAAAAGTTGTACAAACCTTCTATATACATTTGCGAGCTGCAAATGTTTTGTTACCATGTAGAATAATCTGGAATTTTGTGCTTTTTGCGGCCTAATCCAGCTCTAACGTGCATGTGTCTGTTTCCCGTTTGCAGAAGAGGGCATCAATCACGAGTGCAAGCTGTGCAACCAGATGTTTGACTCACCTGCCAAGCTGCTCTGCCACCTGATCGAGCACAGCTTCGAGGGGATGGGGGGTACCTTTAAGTGTCCCGTCTGCTTCACAGGTGAGCTTGACGCTCGTCCGCCGTCACCCGCCCGGCCCTTAAAAACCCGCAAACGCAGAGTGTGACTCTGCACTTTCTGCAGCTGACGCTCAGAAGCCGTGTGAGCTCAGCAAATATAAGCAGCTCAAACTTCCACAATCCACCAGAGGACCGAAACACAACACGGCAAAGTCAACACCTTCACTTCTCCCACCCCCCCTTCATCCTTCACTCTCCTCCCCGCGTTGTGGAGTTTGTCTTGTGTTGTGTGCATACCCCCAGGTGCGCAGCAGCACTTTAAACTTTAACTCTATTCCTTTGTGAGTTATGAATTAGTAAGGTGGGCACGGCTCCTGTGGGGAAGGCTTAATAATTCAGCACTTACATACTCAGAGGAAAGCAAAAGTTTACTAAAACAGAACGGAGAGAACGAGGGACAGAGAGGCAGAAAGAAAGGAGAGGAGCGGCTGAAACAACACTGAAAATATTTAATTGATAAATATCACATGTTCTGCTGAGGATTGCTTTTTCTCTTCTCTTTTCTTCTCTCTAATTCATCCCGCATGCTGCACTGATCCACAGAACGTTTAGGCTGTAGATAGAAGCGAGGAGATGCTAATTGTTTCTAAAATGCAAACTCCTTTCCGTCTGATGTTTTTGTTGACCGCTCACATTGCTGTGCATTACTGTAAAGTGACACTTCTCTTTTCTTTCTGCAGTGTTTGTTCAAGCCAACAAACTGCAGCAGCACATTTTTGCTGTTCACGGTCAGGAGGACAAGATCTACGACTGCTCCCAGTGTCCGCAGAAGTTCTTCTTTCAGACAGAGCTACAGGTGGGACTCCTGGTTTCTTTCTTTGTGCTTGGGGTGTAATGATTATTCCACTCGATCGATGAATTGATTTATATTCCTTCAATCCAAACAGATAGATCTGTCTGAGGAAAGTTCATCCAATCGACCTATACCATTAAAATGTGATAAATTAATAACTGAAATTGTAAAATGGCATCTGGATTGAAGTCCAGTAGATGTATTTTACTATAACATAAAAAAGTGCATCAAAGTGGACTTCACGCATGTGATGATCCGTCCATCATTCCAGTCCAATGTGTGGAAACACTTTGAATTTAGCAAAGACATGTGACCAGACAGCGTGCTAGAATGTTTCCTTTGGATTCTTTTAGGACACCAAAATGTGAATGGATCTGTCAAATTGTCAACAATTTAGACTTGATTATCTTGCAATGAATACATGGAATCTGGAAAACTTGACCTGCAATGTTCAGTACCAGGCATTTATCTCTGAGTCGCACTGGTTGAAGTTTTGGCTAAAGATGTCCTGGATCCATTTTAGGTCAATGAATCGGATCGTTCAAAACAAAAAATCGGATCATACTGATACAAGTTACCTGTCTTTGCTCTAAAACAGTTTTTTTCAACTGGTGTGGCGCGGCACACTAGTGTGCCGTGGGAGATGGTCAAGTGTGCCGGAAATTGCCTTCATTAACTGATCTAAAAACATTTCCCATCTCCAGGACATCAGCTCTTTGTTCATCCAAACAGGTCCTGATAAAACACTGAGAAGTTAGAAATATGAAAGATCGTAAAATACTTTTTTCTTTGTGTCTGTTTGATTAAATTAAAGACGTTTTGATAAGAATGACGGTACCGCAATTTAGCCGCAGCTATAACTGTTTTAGGAAAAGTCCCGCCCCTTTCACCGTCTCCACCAATCATCATCATCAATCATCAGTCTGACCAATCAGAAGTGGGTAAATCTTCAATTCAATTCAATTCAATTTTATTTGTATAGCCCAAAATCACAGCAACAGTCGTCTCGATGGGCTTCGAAGTAAAACATGAACTCAAAAGGATCATGAATACAAAGAGTTCAATAGGAAAATACAAAAATGGACTAACAAACTGACTAAGCTATACTGGCATCCCTGCCCTTAGACCCCCCATCTTCACTTCCTTGTTCTGATTCTGCTCATAAAGTTGCTCAGTTCCAACAAAAATATCATCTAAAGCTCATCTTTAGTGGTGTAGCTTTCCACAGAATCCAGTGTCAGACCGTGGAACAAGAGAACAAAACCATGGAGCTCAGAGACGCTAGTCTGTCTGCGGTCTGCGGCTGTTTGCACTGCATCTCCCATGATACATTGGGTTAAAGTGACAGCGTCTCAGCGCACAATAAGTCGCCCTTGTTAAACGTCTTGAAACCTCAACGAACACACACCAAACAGTAAATCTTTTAACTTAACTTTTATTACATCTGTTAGAAAAAACAGCTGCAGCTTCCAGCTTTTTCTGCAACAATTATCACAAAAATGCATGTGAGATTGCAGAGGGGCTGTAGATCAATACAGACTATGAGTTCCTCCTTTTTTTTAAATTTTGGATGCTGGTGTGCCGCGGGATTTTTGTCAAGGTTAAAGTGTGCCGTGGCTAAAAAAAGGTTGAAAAACACTGCTCTAAAAGATGTGGGCAAACCCTTGGCTGTCACTGAATATCCTCATCAATGACAGTTAAGCCTCACAGCAGGTAGATTAAAACACTTAAAGAATTCAAGTTCAGGACGAAGAGTTGGCCCAAAATGCACCCCTGTGGGATCCCATACTTTAAAAACCACAAAAGCAGGACAATTTAATGTTTTACACACATTTTATTCATGCAAAAATGTTGTGTAATAACAATCGCTCACCTGAGGCTTTGCTTTTATTTTCCCTTTCCTCGTGTCTTCTTTCTTCCTCTCATCTTTCAGCGTGATGTTCATCAGAACCTCCCCTCACAGCTTCTGTTTCGCTCAGTTTTACTTTTATCCTTAGCTCAGGTAACCCCTCCTACCGTCTCGCCCTGCGAGGTCTTTGCAGGGTTCTGGCATGTTTCCTGTCATTAGGATGCAGACTCATTTGAAATGTGTGACCATGAGGAGTAGATAAAAGCACATAGGTCACCCAAAGTGGGTCCAGCTGTGGTCACGCGTGTCCTCTGTCTCCTCTGGATCTCAGGTAGCAGCAGAACAGTCTTCAGACTCAGACATCAGTGCCCTGTGGTTCACGCTAACAGAAAAAAAACACACAAACTAAAGCACATAAAGTGGCAGTGATGTAGTGCCAGAGGTGCCGGGCATATGGCCGGCCAGTCCATTTAGCAGCAGGGTGACTGCTGGACCCTGTCGGTTAATGTCCACATTCAGGCGCCGCTCACACCTCACACAGCCTCCATCACTCCTCTCCTGCCTGTTGACCGGGTCACAGCAGCATCCTGCAGAATGATGAGCTGGAGGACTTACGGCTGCACCGCCCTGTTTCACTATTCAGACATTGAAATTTGGTCAAAATATGCTCTCCAACTCTTTGATTTTTTTTCTCTTTTTGCTAAAACGTCTTATGGTACACAACCTGTAGAGAACTTTGCTAAGAAACATAGCATTTGAACGTTTGCGTAGCATTATTTTGTTTTGCTAAAGTGCATTTTTGTTAGATTTTTAAAGCATTAGTGTGCATAGCAGCAATTTGAGCTTCATTAATCAGTTTCATTTCAAGAATTGTAAAAAGTCTCTCATGCAAATTACCAAGTATGTTGTTATAGAGTTTCCAACAGTGTTTTACATTTTCATACGCTTTTTTTTTTCCTTTGTCATTCTTGCTGCCTTACTCATTCATCAGTTACCTTTTCATCTTTCACAAATTGTTGTTTTATTTCACATCATTCAACATTATCATTTATCTCTACCACATAGTCCTTTGCTAGTTTAGCATTTGGCTTAAAGGTTTGCACTTTTGGTGTATAATTTGGCACTTATCCATTACCTGCTGTTGCTAGAGTTTCTGGTTCCTCTCCCAGCAATTCTTAATATTCCAAAAATATTAATTAGTTCTGCTTATTTGTACATTTACCAGCCTGTAAACAAGCATTTAGAGCATCAATCAGCATTCACCTGGTAGTTTGAGCCACACTTCACTTTCTTCAAGCTGTCTACAGTGTATACAATTTTAACTTTATTTACAGAGCACTTTTCCTGTTGCTAAACACCTGGAAGTGCATTTTATAAAATGAATAAATGTACAAATAATAGTAAAAATAGTTATTGTAAAATCCCTCCTAAAACCTATTCACATTTTGCAAACCACAAAAAGTCCATACAATCAAATTCAAACAAGAGGAAATGTAAAACTTACCTAAACGCCTGAAAAGATGAGATTTAAGTTTATTTCTTGAAAAAGTTTTGATAAAACCTGTTTGTTTGACAAAGTTTTTTTCTGTTTTGTGTTGCTTTATTACCAGTATTTGGTTAATAGCATAATTCTTTAAGGTCTTTTAAAACTGTACACAGTTCTACTGTAAACTTACCGGTATTTTAAAAATTGAAACATTTTATTGTTGTTTTTAACATTACTTTTAGAATACTAGCTCTGACTAGGTACACTAGTTTTTTAACATAACTATTGCTGCTGTGGCAGGTTTTTAACTGGCTTAGTGTTTAGTACATCAGTTGGTACTTTTGGATGATTTTTAAGCTTTTCTTTTTTAGCTTTGCTTGCCTGTTTTGTTATTTGGGGTGATACTTTAAGAATTCCTCAGAGGTTAGAGGAAAAAAATAATTCAATTTTTTTATTGTTTAATTCTATGATCAGTAATACTAATAGAATTAGCTGCCATTATTCCAGATTTATGCCTCTGCTTTTCCTTTGAATGCTAAAACAGCTTCCACCTTGTTTTGAGCTGATTGCACATACGTGTGCACGTGTGTGAGTGCGCATGCGTGTAAGTTGGCAGCATGACCTGCCACAGCTCCACCGTCCCGTGGGAGCGCTCTCTAAGTGGGCTACAGACACAGCCTTACTGTGAGAGATGGAGAGCTATGAGCATGGAGGTTAATGTGGCTGCGAGCGTGCACGTGCATGCGCGCGTTCCAGAGGATTGAGTGATCTGTGTGTGTGGGACTTAAAGAGCTGGGATGGATGAAGTGAGCTGGTTGGCCATCTAGAAAAAGGCTTTGGCCTCTTTCAAGCTCTCAGAGGGACGCTGTGATGTCCAGCTCCGTGACCCGGCGGGCCTCTGCAGCGCCGACACGCCGCCGCATCACCCACTCTCCCCCCTGATTTCACTATGTTCAGCCCCACTTTCCATCTGTGCCTCCTCCTTCGCATGCAAAGCTCTCCTGCTCCTTCCATCACTCGCTTTGCATCCGTCTGTAACTCACACATGAGACAGTTTTCACTTTCTCTTCCTGTCTCTCTGACTCCCCCCGTCTGTCCCCGAAGAACCAGCCCCTATGCATATTTTACCCCCTCTCCTCTCTTCCTCTCTTCTGTGCCTCTCCCCAGCGTCCCATAAATAGTGCAGACATAAGCTGGTAAATAAGAGATGTTTTGGTGTGTGTGTGTAAATAAGAAATGCTGTGGCCCTGATCAGTGAGGTCCTTCCGGATCCCTCGCTGCCTTTAACTCCCAAACTTCACAGGCGACTCTCGTTTTTTTTTTTTTTTTTTTCTTTCTCATTCTTTCTCTCCAGCATTCGGTGTAGTGATTCTGGCAGAAACAATGCGGCTGCAGGAGCGGGTTACCCAGCTTTGTTTGCCTTCAGATTATTTTGTCATTTAAAGATGCACACCACGTAAAGTAGCTTTGATTTTAAAAGAGTTTTCCTTCCTGTGAAGGAATTTCTTCTCATCTCCATCCTCTTGATTTTTCTCCGTCAGCCTCCAGGGGGTGCTGTGATGCAGCTGTCCCTCACTTGTCCCGCATTCTTCTCTAATGTGTCCTCTAAACACTGCGTTGGGGTTTTTCATGCGCGGTCGATACAGATCGATGGCGGTCAGACTTGAAATGGAAAAATCAAACTGGTGTTTAGAAGATTTTCCACCAGAGATGAGAAATCCTGCGTCATGTCAGCAGCAAACGCACAGACGCTTCTCATCCCAGCCGCTAAGTGAGCTGAGTTTCAACAGAATTACAGAAATGTGTGATTTCCAGGAGAACAGCTGCTCTTCTGCGACTGTGCATGCTGTGGAGCGCCGCTTTCACCTGTAACTGAATTATGGAGAGGTGTGGATGAACTGGCAGCCGGGTTTGTGCATCTCCTGGTGTCTTGGTGTCGCCCGTGTGCCAGAGTGCGTACCCTCTGATCTGTGTGTGCTTGAATGAATTTGATCTGAAGGTCCCTGTGGCGTTGCAGGGGAGCGTACTCAGCTGCCCCGCTGCACTCTGGGAGACTCTGCGTTATTGGAATGGGGAGCTGGGACTGATGCACACACGCATGTTTATAAAAAATATGGTCTTACCTCCACAAATCCCCAGACTTGAGGGGCTCAGTTCAGCAGAGAGAGGCAACAAAAGAGATTCAGTAGAGAAACAAAAAAGCCACAGTTGTTTGAAAAAGCAAACAATAAATATCATTTTTTTCCCGATGAATTTAAGCACATTTTGTGACAAAATGTGCAGAAAATCAGGCGTGAGTCGCTCTTTCTGACCACCTGAGGAAAAGATTGCATTGCTATTGTGTCTGCGGCTGTTAACGTTGCTGCAGTCTGTCCCGCTGGGAATGCAAATGCATTCTGTTCATGTTGCATTTAAGCAGAAGAAAACCTCAATGTGGGAGCAGTGAGTCATCTGCAGGTCTGTCTGTGTGGACACACCTGTGCGTTTGTGCTTTGAGGAGCTGAAAAAGTGGCTCAGTAAGAGAAGGAACAGACAGTTTGGATGGAAGATGAGCGACAAAAGACGAGCACTGATGAAGAGATGGAGGGAGGAGGAGAAGGTGGTGGTTGTGCTTGTGTTGCTGGTGATGTATCACAGAGCAGGAGGGCTTCGTCTCACCTTCATTACACTCTGACACAAGCGTCTTCATCAGTTTTCTGGCTGTGTTTGGTGTGATGTGAGCCTGCGTTCAGCCCCACCGCTCTGACCCGTCACCTCACAGCTGTTTGCATGATTGCAAAGCTGCTGCTCGGCCTCCAGTAACTGCCTCAAACTCACCTGGTGACCAGACCAGACGGATTCTCCAAAAATCTGCTCAGCTTTCCAGCTTCATTCACCTGACTTCAAAGTTTCAGGTCATCAGACACATTTTATTACATCATAAATGCAGGTTCTAGAGTGGAAAGCCATCATGAAGTTCCAGAAGTTCGTAACAAAAGCAGAAATTATTTTAAAATTGATTGTAAGGGACAAGAAACGACTCGTTGTATTTGTGTCTTCTGTTTGACTGAGCTTCGTCCATCTGCTCATCTTCCTCCAAAACATGTTTCCTGTTTCCTGCTGATGTCACTTCCTGTGTTGTGTCCAAGTCTGTCTTTTCTCTTCCTGCTGCGTGTGTATTTCGGGTCGTGTTTACCGGTCCAGACCTGGCTGGACGGCAGGTAGCACCGGGCGAGGGGAAGTCCAAGAGGAGGCCGTCCAAACAGGACGTGTTGGGGGTGGGGGGGTGGGGGGTCAGCTTGACCCAGCTGGAGGAAGTCTAATGTTGTTTACAATCGAAGGGAAAAGATGCACGGCGGCGAAGCAGGGAATCCGTGTCAGCGGGATGCTGGGAGCGGGGGGCGCGTTTATTTTTGAAAAGCTCCCGAGGCAGCATCCGGTCCTGGGCGGGTGGGGCTGAAGACGATCCAGGGAGCAGGGAGGAGGACTAAGACAGCCCATCTGCTCGACCCAGACACACACATGCACACACACACACACACACACACACACACACACACACACACACACACACACACACGTGCTGTTGGAGGACTGTCAACCGCGCGCTAAAAATACAAAGAGGACCACGGGGCGACTGAGGTGATTTTTCATTTGGTGTTAAAAACAGAAACAGACCGGGAACACACACACACACACACACACACACACACAC
Organism: Oryzias sinensis; assembly: GCA_037389245.1. Classification (NCBI taxonomy): domain Eukaryota; kingdom Metazoa; phylum Chordata; class Actinopteri; order Beloniformes; family Adrianichthyidae; genus Oryzias; species Oryzias sinensis. The sequence goes on from CM074499.1 coordinate 5,476,933, forward strand.
ACACACACACACACAACACACATACACACACACACACAGAGGCATGTTTGACACAGATTCATGCCCCAGTCTCTGGGCCTGCAACATTACAGGACGAGAGCGCGTCTTCATTACAGCTGCGCTGAGACGTCTGCAAAAGGCTCTGGTCGGAACTCGGACTCGTCTCAAGTCATCAGTGACTCAGTCAAAGTGAGAACCTCTGCTGACCGGAGGCTGAGCTGTTGTGTGGTGTTGTTGTTCAGATCTCTGTCAGCTTCTTCACTCTCTGAGCTGCAGATGCCAGAAAAAACTTCTCTCTGCAGCTCAGGCTTGTATAAAAGCGAGGCTTCGTCTCACCCTAAGAACCGTCTGTCCTCAGGAAGAACCTTCTGCTGTTTAAAAAGCCACTATTCTGCATTCCTCCAACTGTCTACATGTCAAACTATTTGTTCTTTGCAAAGATTTAAAAACTTATTTTTAGACCTTAATGATATTTTAGCAGATTTGAAGTTGTTTCAATGTCTCTTAGTTCCACACCTTTGCAATCTTTTCTCAAAATCAGCACAGTGGAGAATTTGTGTCTCATTAAGAGGTGGGATCTAGAAATAAGAAAACTATGTCAAAATTCTTTTGCTCCTAACTCTTGACAATAGAAAAACTTGATTCAAGACTGAAAAAAACAAATTGCACTGTAAATTTTGATTAAATTTAAGGATGTTCTATAAATCTGATAAGTTAGATTCACCGACTGTTTTTCCATCGAATGAAATTTCCCAAATTGGATTTGCGATGCTAAATTTGCCTAATAGAAACCCGACAAATAGAAAAAACGGACAAAAAACTGCATTGGAAACACTTCTCTGGAATTTAATGAGTCACGTGACCAACAAGTGGATGGCGATGCGCTTCTTGGTAGGAAGGGGCTGCCTTGGGTACAGCATAGCGGGAGCCACCAGAGGTCCCACAGCATCACACAGCTCATCAAAAGTTGAGCGTGTCATGCAGAATTGACGGACCCACAGCTCCCATGTAAAATCAATATCCGCCATTTCCCAAAATGGCTTCATCGTGGCCGCTCCCAGGTGTAAGGAGCTCGCCGCTCCACGGCATGAAGAAGACGCCGACGTCTCCTTTGATAGATGATGGTGAGCTCTAGTGCCGTAGCAGAAATATGAATGTATCTGCTGGAAATCAAAGGATCGTTCACATCCGTCACCTTGTTTCTGAATGACTTATCGCGTGACTCTGTGTGTGTTTATTCAGATAATTGAATGGAAACAGTGTCATTCTGAAAATTTTGTTTTGCACATTTGTGTGATGGAAATGCAGCTAGTGTTATTAATTTGTAAAGAAATATTCAGATTAGAATAATTTGAGTTTTTGATTTCTGAGGATTTCTTAGGATGGATCAATTGTACTAAGATTCTCATTTTGTTTACATTTAGTTCTATAATCTGTCATTTCCAACAAGTTTTTTGTCACTGTATTCTGAATAAATTTAAAAAGCTCAAGAAATACAAAACAATTAGCTAATGGTAAGCTAACAAAAACTGCTTATATATTGGGCTACATTCAGTTTAAAGTCATTTTATTTAACAGGCAGCTTCTATTTTCCCTTGTGTGGAACTCATTCTAGATTTTGATGCGTATTAAGATTTCTTATTAACTTAAAATGACCTACTTAATAGACAGATCATTTTGCTACTTTGTCATGGTTTCCGTTTTAGGATTATTATTTTTTCCTGTTGTTAAGCTGCATCTTTTAACAGTTTAACAGTTGAGCCTAACCGTTCACACCTAGCTATGGCCCCGGCTTTTCAAAGAGCTTCTGAAATGTCTGGAACCGTTTTCAGGAGGCTTCACGAACATCCTAAACCGTTCTCAACGCTTCACAAAACCACTTTGTGATTGGAGACTAGAATATAATATAGAAATAGAACTTCAGACGTTTCCTGTGTGAGACTCCATTCTGGGTTTATGATCAGATATTTCAGGATTTCACTGAAAAAACAAGCCCCCTAGAAATAGATCAGAAATTGTAAAATAAAACATCCTTTTAAATTAGCAAAAATGTCTGCCATTGGGGGAACAAAAAACTGTCCTTGCCCAGATTCTTAATTTAATACTTTTGTAAATTAAAGTTATTTAAGAAATACCAACAAAGCAAGTGGAACACACATGTCCAGACATGTTTTCGGCTTCGATTGTTCAACTAACTGTTGAAAGAGCGTTCCTGCGACAAGTGTATTTTTTCTTGCCAAGGCCGGAAATAAAGATACATTTTCTTGAAACAAAAATCTTTTCCTTTTCTGAAGATTCGTTTTTTTCAGTTTTAGTGCAACATTGATCCAAAACCACGTCAGTCTGATTCCATTTAATCCAAGTATTTAGACGGTAGAAGAACTTCAAAAATGTAAAATATTTCTCCTCCCAATGTTCAAAATGGAAAGATTTTTTCCTTCACCGATGCCTCCAAACTTCATCTGCTGTGTGTCACTCACTGTTTCTGAGATGGTCAAGGTGTGCAGGAAGTCTATCGACCCCAGACGGTCTTCCACAGCATGGGAAGCTGGACCTTTCATTCCTCCTCAAACATCCACAATTCTCCTTTAATAAAAAAAAAAAAAAATCTTTAACATGTCAAAACATGCGTCTCAATCCCAGAAAACCAAAATTGAATGTTCTTTTTATTGGAATGACGTGTAGAAAATGTCTACTTTGATAAAGAGAAGCGATTCCTTTTCATGTTTGTGTAGGTTTGTGTCCTCCCACAAACCTCAGTGATGCTCTTCGGCTGCTCCGGCGCTGCCAGCAGCATCATCACAACTCAAACGCACGCTTCCTTGCAGTCAGGAAGCAGGACGGGGCAAATTGGATTTTCTCTTATCTCCATCTTTTGCTTTCTTCCATCATCACCGTCTCCCCTCCCCCCCGAGGGCGTGTGTGTCTCTGTCGAGCATTGTGCGTTCTTGTCGTCTGTTTTATCGTCGTTTTTCTATGCGTCCTTACAGGCATGTGCTCTAAGCTGCCAGTGTAAGTCTGAGAATCCGTCCCTGTGTGACAAAGTTGGGCATTGCGGCGGGGCCATATTTCCCTGGGGGCCCGGGCTCTGCAGGCTTTAGCTCCGCTCTCTCTAAGCAGTTTAGGAAAAACAAAGACGGGCCTCTGTATTGACTGGCCCGGCCTGGCTGTTCCCATCCCAGCACACTCCCTCTGCTGTGAAATCCAAACGAGACTTGAAACGATACTTTATGCGGTAAAATGTGTGTAAAAAAACACAGTTCAATACCTACACTGTTGACACGTTAAAAGTCGTCTATATTCAGAAAAAAACACAAAATAAACCAATTATTTATTACTCTTCTTGCACAAATACTTTAAAAACAGTTGCCACTTTAAGTTTATTTTTATTTTAAATCTGACATTCAATCATTTTTAAGATCATTGCAGACTCAGTCTTTATGTCCATTTTGTTCAAACTCAACCCAACAGCAAAGGTCTGTTGCTGCTGCTGGAAATCTGTTACATGTGTGCAAGTTTTCAGTTATTTTAGAAAGTCATATTGAAAGTTTATATTTTAATCTTTCAAACCATGAATTCCCTTGTATTTTGTATGATCCTACATTTGAATCTCTGTGAATATTCTCTTTATCGTGTTGTAAATGTTCTTATATCGTCAAATCCGTTTACATCTGATTTCAACCTATTTGATTTGATTTCTTGTTTTATGCTAAACACTGGTTTAGTATTGGTGGTCCAATCCTTTATTGCGGTTCACCTTTCACAGTCTTGCTTTCTGCTGATTTTTTTTCAATGCTTTTCTTCTTTTTTAGTGGATTGTTTTCTGCGTCCTGATTGGCTGTAGATCTTGTCAATCAATCTCCTCCAGGCAATATATCTTTAATCATAGGCAGATCTTTGTTTTCATTCTATAAAACTATACTCATTTTTCTACAAGGGTTTGCACTTTGAGAGTTTAAACAAGAGAGAAAAGTGTGAAAATGTTTATTTCTGTCTGAGACTAGTGTTTAAAGTGTGTTATGAGAAGTTTGTCAGCCTTGAAACACCTGTAATCCTACTTTGCAGATTTTAACTATTGCAGGTTGTTTTTAGAAGATAAATTAGGGAACACTGTAGCGTATTTTCATGTTATGAGCCATTGTGTTGTGTCTGGAATTTCAGCTAATTAAAGCATTTAGAATTCAAAAACTTAAAGTCCTAGAGTAGAGCCTTGTGGAACTCCGCATTAGCCTGCTTCAGTTGCTACCATTGTTTCTATCCAGTTTGCCCAAAGTGGTGTTTTGTGACTATTTTCTTTGATTACATCCTAAAAATTATAAAGTAGCTAAGAGAAAGTGAAGGAAAGCAAAGAAAAACCTCAGAGACGTTGAGTCAGTTAAGTCAGTTTTTTGTCCCATAAGCCCTCGTCTCACTGACCTTTGAGTACTGGTAACATAATGTGCATAATTTATCAAAAAAGTTTGAAAAGTTCAGTTTCCCTGGATGATATGAAAAATACAAGCTAGCTAACTGAACTAACTAACCTACCTGAATGTTAGGATCTTTTGTAATCGATTCTTACATTTTAAATATGTTAGTTTTTTATCCTCCTCTCCAGTCAGTTTTTTTTAACCCTCTCACTGATTCCTGAATAATCAATACCCCCCAACCCTCCACACAACCACACACACAGACACACAACTTCATAAATGATGGGGAGTCCCCAGGAGGTGTGGGAGTGAGTTAGTGTGTCATCACCGCCACTGCTGCTCCGCTTCCTGATGAAGAATAAGCCTGACCTCTGCTGGCAGGAGGCGGAACTGCAGGCGGCCGGGTCTCCAGCGGAGCGGGGGCTCAGAGGTTTGATGGGAGCGATGGTGAGAGGCAGCCGACAGAAAGAGACGGAGAGAGGAGGCTTTTCTGTCGTAATGGGGTCAGCGGCTCCCAGTGAGGCCTCCGCACAAACACACACGCAAACCCACACTCGTGTTTCCCCTGTCCCGCGCTCTGAATGGCTGCATGCAGGCCTCTGCGGCGAGCAGCATTAACCTTCCTCCAGACAGACACAGCACCAGAACATGCACGGAGAGATAAGGCCCACAGAACCACAAATAAGTGTTTATCAACCCCAAACCACGAATAATCCTGCAGATTCATGTCCCCCTCTCCCATCCTCTTTTTTTCCTTTTCCTCTGTAGAGAGAAAGAGAGATTAATCTGAGAAAGCTGCTTTTAGTGGCGGTGAGGGGTGGGGGGGGTGTTGATTGGAAAGATCTCACTGGGAATTGTGAGTCTGTGTGTGTTTGTGAGGAAACAGCGATGATAGGGAGGAAGATTTTCTTAGGGAATTTGTCCTTTGTGTGTGTGTGGTGAGTGTTGTGTATGTGTGTGTGTGGGGGGGGGGGTTCCCAGGAAGAAGCTGCTCCATCTTGGGAGGCTTACGGGAGAGGAGGTGGTGGTGGTGGGGGGGCTGCATCCGAGTGGAAATTTCTCCAAAACACATTCCCAAAGAAATCACTCCAATCATCTCTCCATCCTCTAAAGACAAACACACACGTGCACACACGCACGTGCGCACACGCAGCCTTTCAGCAGCTTTCGTTGTAATGCTAGCTATATTCCAAACCAGCAAATCCAGATTACGATGAGTTCAGGTCTGCGGCTGATACGGAGCGTCCTCAGAGGACACGCTGTGCCCATGCGAGTGTGCAGCTCGGGTTTTGTGCCTTTTTTGTGCATCAGTTGTTGCTGTGTTAAATTCCACTTAACACGGCTTTTCTAAGCATTTGATCGACTCATTTTTATGCGCTAATCTGCTGTGCAGCGTTGTGCAGAGGGTTTCTGTTAAACGTTATCAGATTGTTTGTTCCCGGATCTGAATGAAGATGTGGAGTGTTTTTTCAAAAAAAAAAATATCTGAGCAAGCAGAGAAATCTGAACAAAACCTGAATTTAACTCTCAGTAAGTAAGTAATCTTTATTTATACAGCACTTTTCACAGAGAACGACTCACAAAGTGCTTCACAAAGTAAAAACAATATAAAATCAGTAGCGATACCCAATAAAACGCACACAGGCATAGAAATAAACAAACAGGCAAAAGTGAACACAAGTAAAAGTCAGCTAAAAGCTTTCCTAAATAAAAAAGTCTTAACTTGAGCTTTAAAACACTCGACTGAGTCAATCTGGCGCAGAGACAGGGGGAGGTCGTTCCAAAGTCGGGGAGCGACTGCCTGAAAGGCGAGGTCTCCTCTTGTTTTAAATGAGTTTTTGGAACATATAAAAGATTTTTATCAGTGGACCTCAAAGAACGTGCAGGAGTGTCGGAAGTTAAAAGGTCAGAAATATAGATTGGGGTTTGTCCGTGCAGGGCTCTAAAAACTAAAATCAAATTCTTAAAATCTATTCTAAATTTAACAGGAAGCCAATGTAGAGATAAAAGCAGAGGGGCGGTAGGAGTGCGCTTGTTGGTTCCAGTTAAAAGCCTTGCAGCAGAGTTCTGGACCAGTTGGAGACGTTTAAGAGACTTTTTGTTAAAACAAGTAAAAAGAGAATTACAATAGTCTAAACGAGAGGAGATAATAGCATGGATGATCAGCTCAAGGTCAGACCTAGTCAACAGTAAACAACTTAACCAGTTTTAGGATAAATTAATAAACAAAATGTCCAACGGAATCCCAATATCTGTAAACAATTACTTGTTTATTCTACTATATTAGTTATTTTTATCTGCTAAGATTTAACTAAACGTATTTAAAATATATTTGTTTTGTCATTTTTTTTATCCTTAATGAGCTTTTTGATATCACAAACCTTTTATTTTAAGTTTCCATCAGTAGATACTTAGTCAAAACGTGTCCATGAAATAGACATGGGTGATAAAAAGCTTTTATATAAACATTTAAGAGGATTATAAATTAAACACCTAAATAAGGAAAAGTGGTTTAAAAAAAAAACGTCCCAAAAAGAGAACATTTTAGGAGTAAGAATGTATTCTACCCTTAGCAAAAAGTACACTTGAAGTTTATTTTACTACGTATGCTTTAGGATAAGAAGAGCAAATAAACCATGGACCAGGGGGTGGGCAAACTTTTTGACTCGTTGGCCACAAAGGGTTTTAAAATACTATAGAAGCAGATGAATGGAGTGATTTGGTAATCCTCCCTGTAATAGAAAGAAATAACACGAATCTGGAGGAAAACATTTGGATTGAAAATGAATGTATATTTTTAACATGGATCATGGATGCACAACAACCCTCTGCACCTAAACAAAGGTCAGTGTATTTGTAGTGCACCACCTATGGGGAGACTTCAGTATTACAGGGAATAGAAAACATCAACCAAATCTTGTGGGGGCCACATAACTTTTTTCTTTTCAGTCAGGAAAATAATATGAATACATTTCAAGAATAAGACTAAATAGTCTGTCTTCTCCTGTCATAGTCCGTTTAAGACTTTGGGGGGCTGCCGCTCCTCACACATCTCACAGTTTATTGCTAAACTTACTGCCGGATACTGCCGGGTCTGTGCGCTTTGTCCTGCACTTCTGTGAAGTCCAATTCTTTTGTCTTCTGCTGCAGTTGGGCATATATATGCCCTATTTCTTCAGTACAGCAGTCTCTCTGTCTAAAAATAACCCGTAAAGATGAACCGTGAACTCTTCACTACACATTTTCTATTCTTTTCTCAGACAGACATGAACATTTTCAGACTTTTCGCTCTTGTTTAAACTCTCAAACGTTCGTTCTTAGAAATGAAGTCCAGGATTATAGAATGAAAACAAAGGTCTGACCGCGACAAGAGCTTCATGCATCTGTACAGGGGACACGGCACGGAGGAGATGGATTGACAAGCTCTCCAGCTAAACACTGTCTTCTGTTCTATTTGGATTTTTAGAGGGGTTCAGATGGGGGCACAGGCTGTAGAAGGGTGTTATAAAGTGTCACGTTCTTTGCGGGTCTCGATCACGTGGCCAGATTAAAAAATAAAGTAAAAAAATCATGCGTCTCTGATATATTTGTGTGTTTGGGGTGGATGGGGCGGTCCAAAGACCATGATGATGACAAAAACAGAAAACCGCTGAAGAGCTTCGTCCCAGCCTGATAAAACAATTAGAAGACGTATCGGGTAAAGTTTGGGGGGGGAAATAAAGTTGCATTGATCTGTGACTGTAAATTAAACATATCACACATACAGATACGTATCGAGAAATCGATTAAGCGCTGAGAGTAACGGTACCTGAAGGTGTATTTAAAGTTCCACTCTGATCATCTTTTCATCCGTTTTCCAAGTGTTCCCGGTCGTCTTTTCATGGTGATTTTACCGTTCTTAGACCAAATCTAAAAACCTGTGTGGTTCTCTATGACATAGTTTCTGCAGAGCGGCAGTAGTTCATTATAAGTTCACCGCCGAGTTGGGGATAGGACCGCTGGTGCAGAGCAATCCTGCCCCCCCTTCCCATCACCCATAACTGAGCTCTATATATATAGCATATATATGTAACTAAATGTATTGAAAAATAAAGGTAACTACTCCTTAATGTTAAATAACTAACTATTGATTTATTATAACTTTTTAAAGTGACAATTACAGTTGCATAGAAAACATATGTTTGCTTGTTACTCTAGCATAAATCCTTTTAAATTCGATACTGTCAGGTTAGGTTATATGGACAGTGTTTAAGTCCTAATGTATATTTCAAGTCAGATTGCTCCTAGATATAAATAAATACACATCAAATTTTATTTTAAGAAGTTAAAAACTTATGCCACAGAAAATGACATGTCGGGCCACATTTGACCCGCGGGCCTTGAGTTTGACACATGTGCTGTAGGTGAAACAAAAATGGCGAGCAGTACTGGAACTATCCAGTATAAAGCCAGATTGCAGCTCAGACGAGGAAAACAAAGACGTACACGAATCTATTTGTCTGTAACGATGCATCAGAATGGGGCGGAGCAGGGAGCTTGGGGCCCACCCAACATATTTTCTATGTCACTAATAAGCTCTTTTTCAAACGGCATTTTTGTCATCTGCTCCTGATTCACACTGTTTTAGATAAGGAAGTACTCAGACAGGCGATTTTGAGCTTACTTTTTTAGAATGTTGTCCTTTATCCTCAGAAATCCCACAAGAACCTGTTAAAAACCCTTTTTTTCAATCAGAGTGGGTCTATTTTGCTAAATGTTTGTTCCTGAAAACTTAAAAAAAAAAGATTTGAAGCCACCTCCCTACACTCAGCTCTGCATGCTTGTCTTCTGCCGGAGCGTGGAGGTCTGGCCGTCTTTGCCACGGGAGGCAGCTGTTTCTCTTCTTCTCTGCTGTAGGGTGGTTTGGGAGGGGGGGGCATGTGGAAAGCAGTACGTTCTCGCAGCCCATTATTTCTCTCATCATGTGTTCTCACTCCTTCTGCCTCCTTCTCTCCCTGCAGAACCACACACTGAGTCAGCACGCGCAGTGAGACCGAGGCCCGGCAGGATCTCTCAGCTCAGCCGCGCCCCCGACCCGGAGCCGGCAGGGGACCCCCATCCCCACATCACAGCCAATCAAAGTGTCATTTGCTACTCACATGTAAAAGTGTAACGATCGCGCCGCTGGGCGCGGCTATTAGGAGCAGCGGGGGAAACGAATATTAATGGGAAATGCTATTAAATAAAGAAAGAGGGTGAGGAAAGCTGCAGATGAAGCAAACACAGGAAGGAATTGTACGTGCAGTATTTTTTATTGTCCCTGCCAAACCGCCCCCCCTCCCAGCAGTTACTCCCCAGGTCATGTATTTTATTTTTTATCAAATAGGGATTTTCTTTTTCCTTTTTTTGAAATCGTTGTTCTGAAGTTTGGCGTCCTCTCAGTTGCTTCTTGTATTCATAGCTGCCATTTTTTCTTTCTCTTTGTTCCACATGCGCTTATTTTCTTTCATTTTTTTTCCTTTCTTGCAGTAAGTAGGTACTCGTGCTGTGTTGTGATTGTTTGCCAGTCGTAATAATTCTGAAAGCCCCCACCAACTCACCAACCACCCACCCAAACTACCCTTTTTATGATTGTTATATGTATTTTTCCTTTTTTGTAATTACTAAGAAAGAAAAAAAAAATAAAGTGCAGAAAACCCATACAGATGTTTCCTTTTTTTTTCTCATGAAGCCTTTAACGGTTATTGTAAAAATGAATATCATGGATTTGGCTGCGTCTGGTCAATGACTGCTTTTTCAATGTGAATTAACCAGATTGCAATAATCTAGTACAGACAAAAAAGAGAGAAGAAATAAAGAAAATGCAGAGAACATCTCCTGTGTGGCGTGTTTTTTGTTTGTACGTTTTTCCAGAGGAAGCGTGCAGGTGGTGGCGCTCGTAGAGACGCCAGTCGGGTGACTTTTTATCTGGAACAGAAGCAGAGATTCTCTGCAGAACCAGGAGGAGAACAGATGCTTAGAACCTTTAGTACACTGTATTTATCCCACGAAAGGAAATTCTTCTCCGCATTTTGAGCCATCCCCTTGGGGAGCGGTGAGCTGCAGCCGAACTGCGCTTGGGAGGCGGTAGCGTTAAGGGTCTTGCCTAAGGACCCTCACTGGGTGATGTTAATTGCTCGCCATTGATATGGTAATCGCCCCCAGTACCATTGCTCATTTCCCTCCGGGAATCGAACCCTGGTTTCCTGCATGGTAGCTTCCCACCTTACCAACCGAGCTACCCAGCCGCAAGAACCTGCTTCAGGAGGAGAACTTCCACAAAATCGTATAGCGGAACAGACTGGATATGGAAAAAAAAGTCAAACGTGTTCCTTCTGAAGGAGAAAAAATGCTGGTGGAGACGTCTGGTTGCTTTTTCACCCTTTTTCTTTCACACCTCACCTGAAAGAGGCTGACGTTTGTCAAACTTTCTGACAGCCTGACCGGCACTATTCTTTTACACCTTCATGTCAGAATGATCTCAAATGTTTTGTTTGTCAAGTTTTAATGCAACTTCATGCCACAGAGGAGACAATGTGGCACAGATGGAGGGAAGAGCTGCAGTGTAACTGAGGCCTCTGTGAAGTTTGCAGAGAAACAGGTTCACCAGCTCGCAGAATTTGTCTGTTGTCTTCTGCTTCTGTCTTTAAAGACGAACAGACGTCAAATCAAAGTTTGTGCATGATTGTTATCTGACTCACTCGAATCATGTTTACTCTGAAGGACTTCTATTAACTTCACATCAACTCTTAGATTGAACCCCAGACTTCATTTTTGAAGAGTTCTGAAACTGTGATGGCTCGATTTACGTGAAAATAACAAATATTTGTGATTATTTTGCCCTGAACCATGATTTTCTGTGACCATGGAAACTGATCTACACATGAAAAGAATTTCTGGACATTTCCACATGACCAAAATTGTTGAAAACCTCGAGTTACTGAAAAAAACACTGACGCAAAAATAGCTTTGAATAGTTAACACTACAAATACTTAAAGACAAAATAACAGAATAATTTTTAAATCAGTATCTCCAACTGCATGTTTCATCTTTACCCACGTATTTGATCACAGCCGAAGGGCTCTGCTAAGTGCTGCACAGGCTAACACCTTTTGGAAGGAGGGAGTATGATGGTGTGGGATGGCAGCTCTTTGAGTGGCTGTTGAGAAGCAGCATGAATATCACATTTATCAACACTGGAGCTAAACTCAGAATAGAAATATCAGGATAGGAAATTTCCCACTACAGAGCTGATTCACGACAGCGAGGCTTCAGAAACCGGGGCTCCAGCCCCCCCCACAATTTATTTTATTTTGTATAACTAGGAGTTTAGATTTATTTTATTTTTTTGTAAAAAAGCAAAATAAATTAATTTAAGGATATTATTTGGTTTTATTATATTAAGTGATTTTTTAATGTAATTGTTATACAGAGAGTAAGAAAACTTGAAATTATGTTTTAAATTCATGCTGTTTTTTGTTTACTTAGTAGTTTTACAATTTTATTTGATGTGAGTAAAAATAAAGGGTGGATTCATCATTCTTCCAGGTTCTCCTAAGCCTTGACCCCCCAGCACTGAATAAATCCTAAATCCGCCCCTACACAGCTTCTCAATCAGCTCTATTCAAGTCATAAATAATCGGAACCATCATTTATTATTGTTATTATTAACAATTCATCAATTTGACTGATTTCAATTGAGTTTAAACTTTGGGCGGAAGATCCGGACGGTCCCTGAAGTGAACGCGCCTCACCTGAAAACGAACATTATTAGGGACCGGGGCGGGACGCTGGACCCCCCCCCCCCCCCTTTAAGACGGCGGCAGGTGGCGGTTCGTGTATTTCCGGGTGGAACGAAGCTCCTCCGGTCCAACCCACCGATCACCAGCTGCTGCAGCCCCCACCCCCCCGCGAGCAGCCACACCGGGGCACAACGAACAGCACCGACCGACCGCCAACGCAGCGCCGCGGTTCACGTCCTGCAGCTGAGGGGAGACGCGGCGGCGGCAGACATGGCAGCGTCGCTTCTCTCCGAGACCGACATCAGGCACCGGTCCATGGCGGAGGAGGATCCGAACGGAAACGAGCACGGGGCGGCAGCGCGCTGCGCGCTACCCCGCTGGGGGCCGCAGCACGCCGGGGCTCGGCAGCTGGCCCGGCTTTACTCGCCAGGTGAGACCGCTGCGTGTCCCGTGAGGCCCAGGGGAGTGGAGGGGGCAGCGTAGCAGGATGAGGATGAGGACGTGAAGCTGTCACGACCCCCTCCCCACACCCGAACTTTCGCCCTAAAGCAGGCCAGGAGTCTCCCGTTAGGACTCGGTCCCCTTTCGTGGTGGAAACGTGTCCTGATCTAACCTGCATTAAAGCAGACCCTTCTCAGTCTTTTCCACGAGGTTTGCATGTTTGCAGATGATTCTGTGATCTTCAGCCCCACCAGAGCTGGTTTGTTTCACGTAAAGCAATTCCTTTTTTTTTTAGCCATGAATTTGTTATGACCTGTAATTAATTCATCTATTTTTAATGTTGTGGGAAGCCTCAGTTTCAGGTATCTTCATTTAAATTCCTGACATTGTGGCACAGTAAAAGATCCAAATACAATATAAAAAATGGCTTTATAATTTTTTTTTGTGTGTGATTATTATTATAACAGACTTCCGACTTTTACTTTCACACCACCAAGGGGTGTTTTTATGGAAGAATCAAGAAAGAAGCCCAACAGCTAAATATCAGGTCCAGTTTGATTTAACACATCGTAAAACTGTAGTGAGCAATCCCCAAAACACTGATTGACTCAACACCATAACTGAATTGGTTGCTGATACAGTTTATCGTCTGATGCGTTCAAGTCTCCGCGTAGCCCATAGATTTATGATAGAACCTTGTTGTCAGGCTTTGACGCATAATGGATAACATTTGTTGTGCTATGGCATGAGTTTGAGTTAATTCTGTTAAGAACTACAAAGTCGCACATTGATGACATCAGGGACAGGTGCGCATTGAGTACAGGGACACTCGTGTGGCGCGTTTTCAGCTGACCACAAATAAAACGTTCATGCAAGTCAACGGTTGGACCCATGTTTTATTTGAGAACACGACAGCGGGTATAGAATAAAAATCAGAACAATGCCAATTAAAAAACAAACGGAAAACGGACTCACTAATTAGTTAATCGTGATCAACGTGATAATTTAACAACCCCTAAAATGTGTTGTTTTTTCTCTCCCTAACTTTCTCTCTTTTTTTGCCGGCATTATACCAAAAATTCTTTAGATGTAACCTTTTGCTTAATGGCTAGTAACAAAATGCGGTTCACACAATTTGGTTTTACTGTAAATAATCTAAAACAAATGTCTTCAGTTCTTTGTGATTATTTGGATTGAATCACTGTGTTTTTCAGAATAGAAGTTGTGTTTTTGTGTGTGTGTTTGCATAGTTTGGCCGGGGTTGTGACTTGTGTGATGTGTTAAAAATAAATAGCAACAACTGCAAGAGGGTAGTTGTGTGTATCGGTATTTGCTACTGACAACTATGCAGGAGAAAGCTTGCATCAGGCTTGGTGGAGGATCAAAAATGTAGTGATTTGAAGTGATCTGAAGATTTTAGTAGACTTGCTGGCATGTTCTTTCCGCTATTGTTATATGAATACATGTTGCACTACTAAACCAGATTCCTCCCATGTTTCATGAAGCAAAATAAGTTTGCCTTTCAAGATGAAATGTCTGTTCTTGTTCCCTTATTTTGTGAAACAAATGTTTCTTCCACTCCATTGACACTTTTTTTCCCTTCTTTATCGTGCTATTGGCTGCTGCGACTAATACTACGAAGTATACGGTTATCAAGAAATATTGCTGTTTGGATGTTTTAGCATACTGCAGTAACACATCTAAACCCCAGATGGCGATGCGTGCTGTTTTGATTTTGCTGGAGTTGTTGAAGCAGTTTATTCTGAAATCAGACGCTTTATATATTTTTATTTTACTTGTCTCTTGTGTTGGGCGGGGGAAGGGTTGAATCTTCTGACACACAAGGTGTATATTTGAATAAACCCCCTTTTGTAATTCAAACTTTATTATTTATGTTTATATTGATTTTATTTGTAACAATTTTTGTTGGATCGGACGGAGAAGATGACAATGGAAAAAGAGAGAGGAATGCTTTTTCTTATTCAATTATGTTTGTAAGCTAATTTGAGCTATTATTGCTAATCTAATTAGCTTTTACCTGCTACGTCCATCTGCAGCACATGCCCAGACTCCTTCCTTTGATCTCATTTGTTAGGAATGTTTCAGAAAGTTAATCTTGTTTGAATAAATTCTAATACTTTTTGTTTTAAATTTTTCTTTCTGTAAGTATTAAAAAAAAGTTGTTTACGTTGTTTGCATTAGCAACAATGTCTTTTTTTAAACTGACATAAACATGTGTTAGGCAATAATAGTAAATCAAGTGAACTGTATACATTTAGTCAGTAACCAAGTCTAGTTTTAGTACTTCAAAATTGAGTTACTTAATGTAAAAACATTTTATTTTTCTGATCAGTTTTCCAAGAACATTAAAACAAACAAACTTTATGTTTAACCTTCAATATTTATTATACATCAACAGACAGCTAAAGGTTTATTCTGCACTTTAAGTATTTTTGTGACAAATGTAAACAGTCATAAAGTTTAACTACACTCTAAAAAATAAAAACTCTTTAAGCCTCAGAAACCTGTTGGAGTAAACAATCTACACATCCAAGTATTTTGTTCTCGAAAGTAAACATTTAAATAAAAATGAGGATGAGCTCTGTAGTCCATAGTAAATCAAATTTACAATCACAGACTGTTCATTGGGTAAACACTTGTATGTATTTACTTCAAAAACAGTTATGAGGTGAGAAATGTTCTTGCAGTAACTGTAAATAATTCAATACATCATCTTTATATCAACAATTCTGCTCAGAACTCTGTTTTAACTGCTACTTCCACCTGTTTGGTGTTTGTCTTGTTTCTGCTGGTAACACTGTTAGTCCTCTAAATAACTTTGGTTTTGCATAAACATTCTGTTTATTACATTTAAATCATTCCCCCCCCCCCTTTTTTTAACCCCATTTGTATATTTTTTTCTTGATGAATCCTATTTGTTTTTTCTTTCTTTACTTTGAGGTTTTATAGATTTGTCTATGATTTTTTTCTTTTCATGTAGTTTCTCATGGAGCCGTTTCCTTCTTTCTTTCCAAATTGAACGGTTCCTAGCAGCTGATGCTGCAGGGGAGGACCGGTGACGTCTGCTCATCAACAGATGATAATGTACTGACAGCTGCAGGAGCTTGTTCAAGTCTGCAGGCTTCTTTCTGCAACTGCTAAAGTCTTGTTTTATTGTTATCAGGTACCAAAAAGAAAAACCAACTCCTGTACATTTCTTTCATTTTCTAGAATGAGTGGAAACTTCCTGGCTACTCTCATGAAGTCGTGAGGGTTTGGTGCAGTTTTCTGGATCTCTGCGGTTTCCCCTGAACTCAGCTGACTGAATGGAAACCTGTTCGTCTAGCTTCAGTAAATGGAGTCATTTTTGCGCTGAAAGGTTTGATGCCGGCTTGATGGACGGCACGCTGAGCCTCAGATCTTTATGGGGGAAACCTGTGTGGCCAGTTGTACGTCAAGCTGTCTCATGGTGCGCTTCTGCCCGACCATCTGCCCCGAGTCTCAATCCACTGAGCGCTCTAATTGCCTCTTCTTATGACGGACGGCTACCTGTTGACTCTCAGCCTTTTACTTAAGAGTTCCAGACATTATTTTCATCTCTCTTCCGTCAGAGAGCAGCTGTTTGCTTCACTGAGGCCTATATTTAGATTGTGTGAGGAAAGCGCTCCATCTCCATTAACGGAATTGAACTTTCATTATTATTCGGGGCAATTACATTAGAGAGGCTGCTTGCTGCCTGCGCCCCTCATCGTCCTCTGTTAGCTGCAGCTTCACTTTGGTCTAGAATCCACTCTGGGGATGAATGGCGGTAAAGCTGAGCGCCATCAGCATAACAACAAAAATCCTAGTATCTGGAAAACAAAGGTTTGTCAAAGAGGCCAATCCAGAACCCTGTGGAACACCTTAAAGACCCACTCCAGTCCAAAAAAGTTCCCAGTGGTCTTTAAATGACGATTAAGCCATTTATTGCTAAAATAAATAAAACGGTGTCGTTTTCTAGGACATAGGTTCTTCACCTCTGAGATGTGGGTGGGACAGTGCTGCTAGGACTCTGTTTGCACGCTCTCCTGCTAGCTTACAGCCACTCACACCCCCAACCGGTCATCACCAGGGCCACAAAAATGGCGAACAGTATTGGAGCCATCCAACCCTATAGTTTAGATTCAGATTTCAGCTCAGACGAAGAAATGAAAGACGTACATGGATCTGTTTGTCTACAAGTGGAACTATAGGCTTTTTCAAAAGTTTGTCTGCTCCTCATTTGCAACAAAATGAATAAAGAAAAACTCAGAAATGCTATTTTAAGCGGAATTTTCTCTCTATTTGTCCTCCATCAGAAAAAAGCCACAAGAACATGTTAAAAACACAACACCCTTTTCATTGGAGTGAGTCTTTAAGATACCTGAATCATCTAAATGAAGGTTTTATTGGATTTATTTGACACACATAGTGTTTAAATCTGTTAAAAAGTAACCAACTTGATCACTAACTGGACAGAATTGCTTTTCTTCATTCAGACCAATCAAAGAAAGTGCAGCTTTGGACTCTGGACTAACTTTCTCTGAGCTTTTATGGTGGTTTTCTTCTTTGTTGAGTTCCCCTCTGAAGCTTAAGAAAAGTGTCCAGGTCATATATGACTCTAAATGTAAAGGATGAGTTCTGGCAGCAGCCAGAAAGTGGCGGTGATCCTCACCCTGATCAAACAGATGCAGAGTCTCCGTTTTAAAGGACTAGAAGAAGGATTTTGTTGTGACGCGTTTCATAAATGATGGGGCAAAGCCCTCAGTGGAGATCCGAAAAGATAGAGAAGTGGAGTTTGGCTGTTTGTTCCAGCTCTGACTGATGGATAAGAGGATCACAGATGCATTTGGGGTCCTGGTTCTTGATCCGCTCTCACTGAGTGGACAGGGAGCTTAGAGCGCAGCGACTTGGGCAGGAAGGGGCCTGTGGTTTACATTCGGATGCAGATCCGCTTCAGGTCCTTGGTTAAATGTTGATACTCAGCAATATAGTTTATGAACTTCAAGTTGTGAGATGTTTTACTCTTGTGCTATCTTAGATGACATTGACGTGTTCTCCCTACCATGACAAAGGTGGATAAAGGTGGAGAGGATTTCATGTAATCCATGGACACCAGTGAAGATCACAAATCATTGAAGAAAAAAGGTTCAGAGCACTGTCTAGTGGGTTTAGATCAGTGTTTTTCAACCTTTTTTGAGCCACGGCACACTTTAGCCTTGACAAACATCCCGCGGCACACCAGCATCCCCAAAAAAAAAAGCAGAAATTCATGGTCTGTATTGATCGACAGCCCCCCTCCCCGCAATCTCACGTGGATTTGGGTGATAATTGTGGCAGAAAAAGCAGGAGGTTGCGGCTGTTTTTTTCTTAGAGATGAAATTAAAGTTAAATTGGAAAAATTTAGAAACTGTTTGTTTGTTGTGGTTTCAAGACGTTTCACAAGGACGACTCATTGTGCTCTGTCCCTTTAAGCCAATGCATCATGGGAGATGTAGTGTGAAAACTGCCGAAAAAGGGCAGAAAGACTCGCGTCTCTGTTCCACGGTCTGACACCGGATTCTGTGGAAAGCTACACCGCTAAAGACGAGCTTTAGCTGGTGTTCTTGTTGGAACTGAGCGACTTTATCAGCAGAATTAAGAACAAGGAAGTGAAGACTTTAAGCACTTCTGATTGGTCAGACTGATAACATGTGTTTAAGCCTTCAAGAATGATTGGCGGAGACAGTTAAAGGGGCGGGACTTTTCCTTACACAGTTATAGCTGCAGCTAACTCGCGGTACCGTCATTCTTATCTTAATGTCTTTAATAGAATTAAATAAACACAAAGAAAAAGTAATTTTAAAATCTTTTATATTCCTAACTACTCAGGGTTTTATCAGGGCCTGTTTGGATGAACAAAGAGCTGATTTCCTGGAGATGGGAAATGTTTTTAGATCAGTTAATGAGGGCAATTTCCCACGGCACACTTGACCATCTCCCAGGGCACACTAGTGTGCCCATGTGTTTTACCATTTACCAAAGATCAATTGATTGTTCTTTATTTTGCACAAAGCTGCACAAAATCAATAAAACTTGTGATCTGTGGTATTTGTTTAAAGAATTGTGAAGTTTATTAACTGTCTTTTACGGTTTGTCAATATAACTACAATTTGCTACCTTTTTTTTTGGAATTACACCAGTTGTAGTCCTAAAGTGAGAAGATATGGACACGTCTACAATTTGCATTACTGGAACATCCTGGTTTGCTTTAGAATAAAGTACTGAAAATAAGGTTTGCTGTGGAGTTTGTTTGAACAAGGATGAATACTGGTGATGTTTTTGAGATTATTTATGGTGAGTTTCTAAGAAACTGCTATTGTTTCCCTAACCGTCAATAAAGGACACCCCTAACTGGGACGTACTTTATTGACGGTCCCTCCCTGCCTCTGCAGCTTCACATGAAGGCTGGAACTCGTTTTGTGCACCGGTCACCACAGACAAAAAGAAATGGTCCATACTGCTCAATAGAACTCCATCTGTAATGTTTGTGGGTAAAGTCAGTAAGAAGAACAAGATGAATTATGTCTATGGCTGCATTCCCATCCCATATGAGTCAAACTTTATCCAAATTCTAGAATTGTCCCCCCCAAAAAAAATACAATTTGGCAATTACACTGTTTCCATTAAATCATAATTATGCAAATAAACTCAAACCAACTTCCGGGATAAGTCATTCAAAGACTTGTTGACGGATGTGAACAATACTTTGATGCTGTTGGACCTCTTGTGGCGCCCGAAGAAGCTCATCGCCATCCGGTTGTTGGTCACGTGACTCATTTTATTCCAAAGAAGTGTTACCATTGCAGTATTGCGAAATATGGCAATTTTGAAACGCCTCTAAGCGCTTAAAACTTGAATTTGGTAAATGTGTCTTTTTTTTTAAATTGTCATGTTTCCAATAGGCAAATGTATTATCGCAAATCCGATTTGCACAATTTTGGAGTCAATGGAAACACGTCTTATGACACATTGTGGCTTTTCAACCTTTAATTGCTGGTCATCTTATAGTTTTCATAAGGACATGATGTTAGTTTGTAGTTCTTTTAAAAAAGTGAAACAAAAATCCCAGATTTAATTAGAAAGGAAGATAACCTTTTTGTTTGTTTGCTTGTTTGTTTTTAAATTGAATGCAATACGCTCCCATAATAAAGAAGGGGTGAAGAACAGAAGCAGAAACATGGGTGATGTTTTTTCTTTTTTTTTGGGGGGGGGGGGGTATTGAAGGACTGTTGCAGAGCAGAACACAGTTCTCTGAAGACCTTTCATTAAGGCCAAACAAACTCTCGTCTCAATGTGGGTCACCATTGTCGTACGTTTTCCTGGTCTCGGGAGACTCTGAAGGTCCTGATTAATTGCTGTCTGAGCGCTCTAATGAGCTTTATTGAACCTGCACTTGAATTTCCATAACTGCACGTTATTGGTAATTTATTTTTCTAATTTGTTGCATAAGGTGTGGATTCCGGGGTTCACCCCACCCCTTAGCTGTGGGCGGAGCTGAGATGTGATGGCACAGGCGACTTCTGTTATTGATGTTTCAAGAACTTGATTTTAGTCAAGGAGTCTTAGTCGTGCTATTCTTACGCCTTTTTATAGTAAACTATATCTATGGCTATAATAATATAATATTTTACCTTTGGTACACGAAAGAACAATTTTTTTAGCTAAATATTTGTTTTTTTCCTGAGTCCCTTTCCAATCTGGAATTAAGACGACTCCATCTCTGAGGCACCGCCTCTTGCTCCGTGTGGGTACCGCCCATTTAATGATGTCATCCTAAAGTTGACCTCACCAGCGTGTCTGCGTTTCACCCATGAAAACAAACTACATCCAAACTTTTGCAAAGATGCATGTGCATATAGTGCATATAAAACGAAAGCGTTTAGCCGATCACCGCTAGCTCCGTGAAGAAAGTGGGTGTGTGCGTTAGCCTGGGGGTGGAGCTGGCAGCGCAGACTCTTCCTTCTACGTTTTAGCTACATTTTGGTGGGTTGAGAGGAGCTGGTGCTCAGAGCGCAGTTTTTTTTTTTTAGAGGAACACTCAGAAATGTATGTATGGTTTAAAATAACCCTTTTGGGTTGTTTTTATGTGAGGAATGAACATTATAATACATTTAAAAGCTTAATGATTTAAGCATTTTAAAAGAAAGTTCTTGATGAGTTTTACCTGTTAATGTCTGTAATTTATTAGAGTTTCACTTATCCATTGTGCTATTTTGTGGGGTCATCTGGACCCCCACAAGGTAAATGTAATAAAACGACCGGTCCCCCTGAAGGTTTAAAGGCAGCTGTCAGAGTTGACTCTCCGAATGGAAAAAGCACAGTGACGTCCCTTTTCCTCGGCTTTCACAGATGCAGACACTCGTATTTTGCGAAGATTCGCGTTTCCAGGTGAAAGTGACCCTGAAGCTTTCCCTTTGGCTGGAGCCGGAGGGCTCATCAGGCTGCGAGTGGAAGATCTGCTCGGTGACGCTAACAATGCTGTCGGGCCATTTTATGAAAACCTAGAAGCAGAAATGGGCGCCACATGCTGACAAGTGTCTGTTTTAAAGCAAAATAAACAGCAGAAATTCAAAATGTCAGAGTGTCCATTTAAGGGAGCCCCACGCTGGTCTGTGCTTAGTTGTCTGGGCTCAGTTCGTGGCTGGCAGGAGGTAAATCTAAATAGCTGTTTGGCTTGTTAGAGTTTGGAGAAGTTAGATGAGGCGTTGGCAACGCTCCGTAGAGCCAAACACGGGCTCATTACAGCAAAACGAGGACGGACGAACAGCTGGATGCTTCTGTCTCTCCCTCTGTTTCTGCGCTTTCCCATTTCTTCCTCCAACTCTCTGTTTCTCCCTTCATGTCTCCTCTGTCCCCCATCTGACTTAAGTGTCACAGTCCAATGCCTTCCTCTCTTTTTTTTTTTTGGTCAGTATTTAGTTTGCTGTTACCCTGAGCACCACGTGCATCTTTCTCCATTTCTGAAACCTACATTTTTCTTTTACGTCCCCAGATTTTGAAAAACAGGTACTCAGAAATCTGTCCGATTTTTTTTTTTTTTTTTTTTTGGAATTCATTCCTCTTTTATTTCTAATTAGCATTTATTTTCCTAAAGCCTTTCCCGGTCTGTTCAATCCCCCAATTCCAACACTTTTCCAACACTTGCTAGAGAGCAGTGCTTGGAGTTAGCGGCATTAAGATTTTTAATTTCTAAAGAAAACGACAACAAAAAATCAAAAAAAGAGGACTTTCAAATAACATTAAAGAAAAAACTCCTTCTGGGTATAGAACAAGTACAGTAGTCCCTCCGTGTGTCACAGTTCATCTTTTCTGTTCTTACTGTTTTTCTTTTTACAGTTAATTGTGTTTTTCATCATAATTGGCTGTAGATGATTGTTGATTATTCTCATTGAGAACGCATTGAGAACAGATCAAAAGATGAGGATTCTGTAACATCGTTTTACTCCTTCACTTAAAAGATAAAATAAAATGCGGTTTTCCGATGCCTTTATATTAAAATGTGTCATTACAAATACTGCAGACATTTGACGCATCGACGCACGGACGCTACTAACCCCAGAGGTCAGAGGTCAAACACATCTGGAGTGAGAACCTGGCGTCTCAGGAGTCGTTCAGCTTTGACCTAAACGACCCGTCATGTGTCCACGTTCGTGGCTCCTTTCTGAGGGCGACCATGAGTTGCCGCCGAGTGACGCTCTTTAATCCTGCAGCAAAGTCCCAAACTTCTTTTTAAAATCAAAGCAAAACACAAATGACCTTTTCTTAAATCATAGCTTCTTAAGTCCAGAGTGGCTGACATGTTTGTCTAAGACGGCTCTTTATATTTGTGAATCATAGAAAGAATGTCCTCTTTTATAACAGCAATGTATTATTAAGAAATTAAAATGTCATTTGTTTTAGTGTCTACTGTCGGGTAAACTGGTAAACGGTGTCCTTTCTGCCTGCAGTAGCAACATTACAGTTTTTCTGCCTTCTCTGAATTTTATTTCTCCATTGTTTTGTACATTAATCACATCTTTAGTCTCTTTACTGTCAGATATTCTTCTTCTAGGTTTTTGTCCACTCATGCTGGAGTGAAAAGGCCTTTGCTGCTGCAAAGGTCGACATCACTCCTCCATTTTTTAAAATGTCAGTTTTATTCTGAATTCATTTTTTAAATTTGGTTTTTCCTTAAAGTAACAATAAAAAAAAAAATACTGTAGCTTTTAGATTTGATCAGCTCTGCTCAAAGTTTACTATGCTTCAGTCCCAGCAGGTCGGAACAAACTAGACGCACAAAATTGCTGGAAAAAACCCACAGATCTAATCTTACAAGTTCTGTCTTTGTTTAAAGGTCATTTAAAACATTTCCTCACCAATCAAAACAGATTTTAGAAACTTAAAACGTGAACAAAGTTGAACTAAATCTTTTGAAAAGTTGTTTTAACAGACAGAAATTCGGATGAAGGAATCCGTCTTCGCCTTTCGCTATCAGACTTGTGTTCGCAGTTTACGGCGAAGAAGACGTGAAGTGGGTGGAGTCAGACGTCGTGCACATACATGGGCGTGCATCCGTGAATGCAGGCGAGCCTGAAGGCAGGATTTTACTGTTGACCTTGAGCAACAGCAGGAAAACCTGTGTGTGTGTCTGTGCGTGCCTGTAGGCGTGTGTGTGTGTGTGTGCGCGTGCCTGTAGGCGCGTTTGTGTGTGTGTGTGATTATTCTTATGAGGGCAGCACATGAATATGGCGGTGCTGGAAAACCCTGGAGATGCAGTCAACACTATGATGTGATCTGTCCATCGTTTTACTGTGTGTGTGTTTTAGTGTGCGTTTGTGTATCTCTGCTGAATCTCATTTGCTGCTTTCCTCTTTGCTGCTGAGGGTCTTCTGGGTAATGGAGTTATTAAGTTTGTCTTCAGGATTGTGTGTGTGTGTTGGTCTGTGCTGTGTACTGTTGTCGTGAGAGTGTGTGTCCCAGGTTCTGAAGTCCGCAGAGATCAGATGAAAGGAAGGAGGCCTGCGACTGATCCTCTCCTCTCCAGAGCGAGGGAATTCTCCCCCCCATCCTCACCCCCAGCCTCTCTTCCTCTCCCACCCATCTTTGGTGTTGCTGTCGCTCCTCCTCTTCGTCTCCCCCGTCCTCTTCCTCTCTGGGGGAGACGCTCGTTCTCTCTGTCTCTGAGCACGTGACCCACTTTCACCACCCACGTCTCCCCCCGTTTGTTCTCCCCCAGCCCCACCAGAAGAAGGATGGACAGTCAGACAGACGGGGAGCTGAAGCTTCTCGTCCGTTCTCTGTTCCCGCCGTTCAGACTAAACCTGAGACAGAATGACAGATGGGCGGAGCTCTCCTGACGCCGACTTTCTCTCTGCGCTTACGTCTCTCGTTTACACAAAACCACATTTTTTTCTTCTCCTAACATCGAAGCAGAATGCCCGTCCCGACCACCGACTGTATAAGAGACCTGGACTGAGTGAGTGTAACATCATCCATAGGAAATGGTTTACTTAAATTAGTTAATTCAGTCGCCTTTTTTTTTTTTTTTTTTCACTTTCACCGTGTTGAAGCCAGATGACGTCTGTGAACAGTGATTGGTCCAAGTTGGCTGAGTCAACGTTTCTATGGTAACCACTCTTGCCAGTCAGGAGTGAGCTTGTTAGACCTGGTGGGCCCACCTAAAAGCGGTCTGTCAATCGAATGTAATGAACGTTCAACGTGAGACCGCCTACTTTTTTATGAGGCATCTGATTGGTCGGTTTATAACGATGGTCCAGTTGACTGCTTGGCTGCTGGGTGTGGATAAAGAAGTGGTAATCCGCAGTGATAATGCACGCCTAAAAAAGAAGTTCCGGTCACGTAGCTTAAATGTTCTACATCAGGGGTCCCCAACCTTTCTAACGCCGGAGACCGGTATGACATCATACAAAGTTATCACGGACCGGTCTTTGAGATGTGGCAGACGATTATTGTAGCAACGCTACGATGAAGGAGGAACAGAGACATGACGAGACGATCTCTAAGCTTTTATTTTGAAAGTCATTGTACATCGCACAGGTGTCATCATCCTCTCTCCTTCCCACACTCATGGTGCAAAAAAGAAGTATTGTCTATTAAATGTAGCTTTCTTTTTTTGGAAGTCGAAGGCTCCTCTTCTGTCTCCTGGCTGGGCCTTTTCCCGTTGGCAAAGAAACTTTCCAAAGACGTTTGTTTTTCACTCATTTGGCTAGTTCCTGGGTTTTATTTTAATGGTAACCGATCACGTGACAAAGAAGAGCGCCTTGTTCTGCGACTAGAGTGACGTAGACTGATGGAACAGAGAATTGGGCAGTTTTTCAAAATCAAACATCTTTCAGATTCTGGAATAAATGAAACGGAAGAAATGTAAGTTATTTATTCTTTCTGTGCGGCCCGGTACCAAATGACCCACGGACAGGTACCGGTCCACGGCCCGGGCGTTGGGGTCCGCTGTTCTATATCACTGCTCTGGCTTTTAAGTTTGAAGTTGGCATCACCCAAAAGAGACGTGAACACTTTTGTTCTGTTGTTGTGGAGCAAAAACAATGAAGTTTTTTTTTTTTTTTTTTTTACAAAAAACTGTTTCAGATGGCTATTTATGTAAATGCAGAAACATATTATCATGCAAAAAAGAAAAATAGAGAAAAAAACCTTAGAAAATAAAAAATTTCCTCAAATGTCCCAGCAAAGTTAGAATTTTAGTGAATACAGCATGTTGCATGTTAGCAGATTAAAGGTGTCTTTACACATCGGGGGGGAGAGTTCCCAGAGAGCAATTCAGCTCACACAGCATCATTAATAAATGATCTCCTCTCACTGAAACGCAGAACACGACCAGAACAATCAGCTCCTCGCCGAGCGCCGGCCAGAATCCGTAATGTCCTTCAAACCCGGTGCTGTCAGTCCAGAGCAGCCGGCTGCCATGTGATCTCCCCTCACCTGCTGAATAAATCAGTCTGTACACGACTTTTCAGAGATCGCTGACAGGTGATCTCATTACAGGCGTCTTCTCCTCAGCGCGGAGGTGAGGAGCGTCACGCAGAGCAACGCCGTTCGCAGAAGCACCTGTAACACGGCGGAGAAGACCCGCCGCCTTCCACATTTACAAAGAACCTTTCCTGAGTGGGCAGAAATCCTCTTCATGGGTTTTATGAGCTCAGCTGATGAGGGGAAAATGACCTTTGATGTAGAAAGCTTGACTGTTTTGGAAAAGATTCTTTTCAAGTAAACACACAGGTGATGGAAAATCAGGTTTTTAAATTTGATTATAGAGTAGAAAAATATTTGAAATTATGATGGTTTATTTAAAACCATTTATTAAGTATAGTTTTAAAAGCCAAAACTGGAATAATTTGTATGAAAACAATAGAAGAGGGTTCGACTCAGAGAAAACTGCAGCAAAAATGAATCTAGAAAACAATTATTAATTATTTCCAGAGAACACTGGATTGCTGCAAGTGACTCGTCTTCATCCCCGTTTTGTCAAAATAAAAGCATCACATGCAAACCAAAAAGGGCAGCTTTACTGTTCTTTAAAAAATAAAATATCAGAGCAAAATAATCAAAAATGAAAACAAAAAAGGACTAATGTTTTTGTTTTTTAATTTTTGATTTTATTTTGAAAAATGAACGAATGATACACGGATTCAAAAGGATTTTTTATTTAGACTTAATAGTTTACACTTTGCTTTATGTGCTGAGAGCTCTAAATGAAAGTCCACAAGACGTTTGTGAAGCTCCTGCCTGAAAAGTCGAGCTGCAACGTCTGAGTTGAGTCTCAAATACTCTATAACCTAGAGAACGGTTTAGAAATAAAAGCATGCATGTAAAAAGCACTAAAGGCCAGAAAAGTCAGTTTAACATATGGGAACTGTTTTAAAAAACAAACCTGAACTTAGAATTTTATTGGTTTTGGTTGCAGAAAAATTACTTTGTTGGCAAAAACGCCAGAGATTTATAATAATAATAAATAAACATTTTTAATAAAAGTGAAACAATTTATGGAAAAACTTGAGATTTTTTTCTTTTTTTGCATTTCAAATCACATCATTCTAGTCTTTTCAGTGCCTTGACCGCCTCCGTCTGGGTCGTTGCTTCTCAGTTTAACATCAAGTTTATAATTTATATAGTAATAGAAAATCTGCCCTAATATTCTGCTTTATTGGCTTCACTTTAAATGTCTGTTTTACTTGTAACTGTGGAGTTATTTCAGCAGAAAAATGAATGATTATCAAAGAGTTCTGTACATTTCATTTATACTTTGGGTTTTTCAGTCCTCTAATCTTTCTAGTAGAAACAGAATAACTGATGAAATACTCTGAATCTCTTGATTGCAGATCAGAAACCTGATCCACAGGGTGGTTTGGAAAAACTGATTTTTTTTCTTTGATTTTCTGAAGCAAATTCAGACGAGTGAACGTGACGAGATGTTTCATCCAATCGCCCTCTTTCTTCGTCTTGACCTGTTTTTTGTTACAGGAGCTGAAACCACTGAAAGTTCACAGAATGCTAGACTTTGTTCAGAATTCTAATCATTTCTGTGTTTTATCCTCTTACAGTTATTAGGATGATGACTTAGTTGCTTCTATTTAGCTGCAAATCAGCACAGTATTTTTTATATTGTTTATTCGATTAAAGACGCTCTTTAACCCGATCAGATAATTCTGCTGTCCTCCCATCTTCCTGCTGCCATCTCCATGCAGAACATCCGAGCTGCTGCTGTTCTTCTGCTCAGACTGTCAGGAGCATCTTCAGTCCTAAAGGGAGGTGATTTCTTCAGAACGACCAGGAAAAAACCCAATAAATGTTCTAATCCATACCAAACTTCCAGCTTTATTTATGTGGCATTTAGAAAAACCAAAGCAACCAAAGTCCTGTCCAAGTAAAACAACTAAAGATAAAAACATTAAAGAATGAAACAAACAGAATAAAATCTAACAGACTGGGCTGGTTTGAGTAAAAGAACAAATGTAAAAAAAAAAAAAAACTTTCATTAATTTCAGTGTTTTAAAGAAACTTTCCTCCAAAATATTCACTAAATAGGAAGCCACTAAGAAGGAGAAACATTTGGAGCAATAAGTCCTGAAAATGTTCTTTTCCCAAAAAAATAGGTTTTTAACCGGTTCATGCCTAAAATTTTTGTATTAAAAAAAGATTCTCAGAGCTGCTCAATGAAGTGTCTTGGATTTAATGATGTGTTGGGAATTAGGAACATGAATCTGTTAAAATATCATAAGCCTCAGTTGTCTTTTCTTTTTTTTATAAACTTAACAATAAAAATTTTAAAAAGTGAAAAGTTTTGAAAGTTTTCCTTTGATATTTTCAACACCTTATTTGTCCAAATG
This sequence comes from Oryzias sinensis, assembly GCA_037389245.1. Taxonomy (NCBI): domain Eukaryota; kingdom Metazoa; phylum Chordata; class Actinopteri; order Beloniformes; family Adrianichthyidae; genus Oryzias; species Oryzias sinensis. Next base: position 5,504,945 of record CM074499.1, read on the forward strand.
TAAAAAAAAGCACCTTAAATGTTAAAAAAAAATGCAACTAGAATATGACCAACAGCACCGCCCATCACAGGTTGTCTCCATGGCAACGCGAAAACCTTTTAGCCATTTTGTTTTATCTACAATCACACAGTTTTTAAGTATGAGGGTAAAAAAGGGAAGCTATAATCCTAAATCAGAAAAAATCTACTTGAGTGTCATCAAACTTATATATTTTCCACACAACGCTCCAAATGTCCTCTTTTGACAGTTTTATTTTGAAAATTTCCAAGTTGTGGAAAATGTAATTAACCACATTATGGTCTGGAGGGTCCGTGACAGATGTGACGTCTGCTCACCTCAATCACGTCTATGAAAACAAACCGGATTAAGCCTACAGGAAATCCCCAGAAGGAAAAAGGAAAGTCCCTTGCTAGTTTTTCAGAATAAAATCTTGTTGGCTCTGCACGACACCTTCCTGTTGACTCATACTCTGCTGGGTCCCGCTGAATTCAATGTGCTTTGTTCCATTCCTCATGGAATTTGCAAGCCAAACACAGTACCACAGAGCGTGTCACCTCACAAACGTTAGTGCAACCGTCAAAATGGAGGGAGACTCTTACATTTCCACCTTACTGTTGGGAGTGACAGAAAGTAGGAGATGTGATCTAAAGCAGTGGCTTCAAAATTAAAGCCCGTCTTGGGAAGACGGTTTGGTTGCCGTGGACCACCACCTTCTGGCTGACCGCCTTTGATGGCAAAAGGCGGCTTTCCAGCCATTCTTGTAATGAGCACAACCAAAGCATTAACCGTGCATTGTGCAGGCTTCATCAGAGGCTGGAGCATTGGACTGGTGGCAGGAGGTCGGGGTGATTACGGACAGAATGGAGGCCGAGGGCTGCCCGCTGCGGCTTGTTTAGCAGGTCTGCGAGTTTTTTTGTTTTTATGTTTGCAGTCTTCATCCCTTAAAGCACACTCAGATTCAGGCCAGCTGCAGTTATATTTATCTCACTGCAGGGTCCCCAGGCCAGAGCCCCTCAGGCCGCTTGACATCACCGCTACCCATGTTGCTTTGCAGCATAACAGTGATGAGGGGAGGGGCTGTCCTCTGCGCATCTATGAAGCGCATGTTTGTGTCATAAATCATACAGGAAGTGTCACATTAGCTGACGTGCCTGTAAACGGCTCATGATTTCACCCCATGATGCCTTTGGTTTTGTGTTGTGACTCCAGCCCCCCCCCCCCCCCCCCCCCCCCCCCCCCTGCTTCTCCCCCTCTCCACCGGGACATTAGTATTCCGGATGAGTCTGCCCGCCACTCATTCCCCAGACGGCAAATCAGCCGGCGTTGATTAATTTCAGCCTATTAGCTTCCCCCGTTTCCCTCCCCCAGCTCCGCCCAGGTTAAATCCCCCTGCACACCCACGTGTGTGCTGACAGGCAGGGGGTGCTGCTGGGTGAGCGATGGCAGAGAGGTTGCCAGGCAGCCAGTTGTTGTCAGAGTGATATTAATGAGCACTTTGCCCAGGCCCCAGTGTGTGTGTGTGCGTGTGTGTGCGTGGGTTGCGTATGTTCGCTTGTTTAAGAGCCTTTTTGGGTTTTTCGTGTTCCAGATTAAAGAGTTGAGTCAGTTTTGCCATACATCCTCACACATATACATGCTCTCTGGGGCGGTTTTTGTGTGTCTGTTTTGGAGCTGGGTGTGATATCTAGCAATGCCTTGGCCAGAGGGACCCGGGCTTATTCGTGTGTGTTTGTTAGTGTGTGCGCTCTGCGGAGGCCTGTCCTAGTTTCCTTCCCCCTCACCGGGGAGCTGGAGGATCCAAGGCCTGACGCGCATCACCTGACAGCCGCCCCGCTGCTCCACAGCCCGCCACTGTGTGTGTTTTTATGGGGAGGGTTGTAGAGTCAATGTCGGCGAGGGTTGAGGCATCGTGGGCGATGTTTGGCGTTCAGCTGAGAACATCCGTGTTTGTTGGAGGACACACTGAGCCGTAGTTTGACAATCTATGGGGTTCTCGGCGCTCTGTTGTTTGGGCGTTGCAGCTGGGAAATGGTTTATTCTCCCTGAACGTGTCATTAATAGTCTGTTCTTGAACTTCCTGAAAAAGAAACTTCCTGATTTTTTTAAAGCCGCTTAATTAAAAAACGTAACTAGAACCAGGCCACTTACACTGGCTTTACCAGGGCCTTATTACTCAATTAAAGTTGTAAAGTAACGTTTTATGGACGGAAATAAACAATACTAAACAATGTTTCGCTCTTATGACCATACAGTGAATAGTAACGGAGAGTGTGATGGAGGCCAATGATTGGCTGGTACGACCCCTACAGCACCAACATCTCACACAAACTTAGCCTCGATCTTTTGAGCGTCAATTCCGTAGCTGTCCAGCACCATGACTCGGCGTTCTCCAACAACCGTCAGCCGTGTTTGTCTGGTCTGTTTGCTATATTTTAGAAAACTCGAGTTCAGCGGCGCCCAAAGCCAGAGGACCACTGAGCTGACAGAATGGCTGGAATTCTCTAAAGGCTAGACTCGTCCAAATAAACAGCCGTTAACATCTGGCCTACCCGCACGACGAAGGACCCGGCCAACGTCGCCCGGGAAGGCCGCCGTCCTTAAAAGGATGCAGCCGTGGAATTTGGACACAGCCAATGTCGTCAAGCTAGATTGTTGTGGTCATTGGATTATTTGGTTGAAGCAGTTTTAGTCTGAGGGGAGACGTGTTTACAGACGATTTTAGTCAAATTCAGTTAATAGTATATTACATTAAAAAATGGGGAGAGAGGAGAAAACAATGAAATTGAACAAAGCAGCCTTTGTTTTTAGAGGAAAAGAGAAAACAAAAAGAGCTGTAAATGTTGCTTTAAAAAATTACTCGGCAAAAAAAAAGGATTTAGTAACTGAAGTACTTTTCCATAAAAGTAATCAGTTACCAGGAAAAGTAACGGTTTTTCCGTTAAAAAAGGTTGTTTTATGTCAACATTTTTCTTTTTCTGATCAGAATCAAAATGAAAAACATGTATTTGACCTTCAATTTTTATGTCACATTAACAGACAGCTACAGGTTTGAAGTACTTTTGTAGTAAACAGTTAAAGATGATAACATCAAAATAGAAACAAACTAATAACCTGTGAAAGCTGGAATAGTAGACAACCTTTGTTGCCAAGTATTTTGTTTACAAAAGTAAACCTTTAAATCGCATAAAAAGCGTTTGACTCTGTATTTCACATTAAATAAACCAAAGGTACAAATAGTACCGTTGGTCCTGATTGGCTCCAGTGAAACAAGACACTGCTCTTAGCCAATTCAAATCACATTTGACTAGTATCTAACGGTAGTTTGGGGGTAAATCTTTAACTTTCAAGAAACATTTTGGTCCTTCTTGGAGCAAAAATAAAGCTCTTAAACCCAAACTGTGGACTTTAATAAAAAAAAAAAACTGTCTCCTCCTAACTTTTGATGCTGTTTTTTTTTTTTTTAAAGGTGAAGGGTCACATCTGAGGGTTCTGGTAATATCCATAATCAAACAGTTGAAATCTCCTGTGGTGGAGGCATTAGAAGGAGCTGATGGCATATTCATTCTCATAAAGGTCTATAGGTGCAGATTTGCTGGCCTGAGTGATTTATTAGAAAAAACTGTCATGAATATCTCATAGGCTGCGAATGCCGAGCGATACATTTGGATCTGAACGCATTAAAGTTTTAAAGACGCTTGGCTGAGACAGAAGGATTGTGGAGACTTAAATAAAAAAGACCAAGGATGTCAAAAACAGAGCGTTTCATTTGTTTGCATGTTTTAAAGTTGTTTGTCTTTGTGTCCTTTTTCTTTTTTTGAGCTGAGATCCAGAGAAGCAGGAAGACGGGAAAATGGGGGAGATCCCAGTTTTAAATTCAAGTCGTTTTGGGGAAAAAGCCTGCAGGAAAGGCATGGTGCTTGGCTAAATTAGAGGAGCTGTACATCGGCCCTTCGGGAACTTTTCAATAATTCAAGCCCCCTGATCTTCAGTGCTGCGAAGCTGCAGGGGCTTCAGCTTGACCCTCCCGTCCTATAATATTGCTGAATTGTGAGTTTAGATCGAAAGTACTTCGAGTGCGTCCCGAGTCGCCGTCGCTGCTGACCTTTGAGTTTGTCTCCGCAGAGCCCCACCCTCACTGAAGGAGTGTCGGTGTGTCTTTGAGCATGTGCAGCCATCATTGTTTCACTTATGAGGTGTCACGACCCCACAGCCCTGAGTACACTTGTCTTCATGTGAGTGATTACATATTAACACTGTGGACACACACTGGGTCTTTGTGGGTGACTTGTCCTTTGACCTTCACTCGCTTCTTTAGCAGCAGTTTTTGGTTTTCTCCTTCTTACCTTGTGGTTTGCTGTCACCAAGGTCAGATTCTGATCCTTAAAACTCCATTTCAGCATTTCTTCTTCATAACTTCTTCTCAAAGTAATAGCCTCTTGCCTGAGACCTCTTTCTTCAAACGTTCCATCCAGCTGACTCCACCAGCCGAGTGGTTGAGTGGTGAAATGTTTCAAGAAGGAAAACTTTAAATTACCTTATTGTTGTCAATACCAGGCATGAGATCATCAGAGGAGAGATGGGGTAGTCAGGATCCAGGCGCGAGTTGCGGCAGCCAAACAGAGTCAGACACAGAAGATCAGGTCCAAATATAACGCTCGGTAAGGAAGGCAGAGTGGCACAAACAATACTTCACACTGAGTGAGGCTCAGTGCAGTGTTTGCTGTGGTTGATGAATGAATGAGAGTCAGGTGTGCGGCATCCAGTGAGTGTGTGTTGGGGGTTGCTGGGAGATGTAGTGAGGTTAGAACTCAGGGGATAGTTCCTGCCGCTGACCAGAGGAGGAGACAAAGTTCTGACTTCTGACAATTATGAATCCACTTCGCCATCACCTGGATGATTAAGAACCTTTGACGTGTTTCAATAATTATTGTTTTCTTTCACTAGTCAGCCACAAAAACCATCTGAAAACCAGCGCACGCCTCAGTGCTAGCATTGAAGCGGCTGGGTGGCTCGGTTGGTAAGGTGAGCGGCTACCACGCAGGAATCCAGGGTTCGATTCCCAGAGGGGAACAAACAATGGTACTGAGTCAATTACCATATCAAGTAAGCAATCACCCAGTGAGGGTCCTTAGGTAAGGCCCTTAGCGCTACTGCCTCCCGAGAGCAGTTAGGCTGCAGCTCACCGCTCCCCCAGGGGATGGGTCAAATGCGGAGAAGAATTTCCCCATTGTGGGATCAATAAAGTACCTATTAAAATTCAAATCTCCGCCCGTCACATGGTGAAACCATGGCAACCAGGAGGAAGACGGGTCAATAAATCTCCCAAACTTAAAAAATGTAAAGCCTTCAGTAAATAGGCAACTTTTGAAGGTGCATCATGATTGAGTGTGATGTAAAGACAATTTTTTTCGGCTTAAAGCTACTTGGACGAGTGGCGTAACATTTCAGGAAGAGAAGACGTTCGATCTGGATGCCATGACTCTGATTCCTTGTGGCGAAATTTAAATGAAATCTCAGAAAAAGGGACTCTATTTTTTTTTTTTTTTTTGGAATCTGCTTCTTAGTGGATCCAGAAATGTCACTGAACTTTTTCTGTGAAATTCGTCCTATAAAATGAACTATTTTGAGTTGGTTTTTGGGAAGTTTGAAGACATGTTCCATTTCAAGTTCTTTTCCTAATATAAATTTAAAAACAGCCTTCAATAGTCATTGGAGGAACTGCAACATTTGGTACTTCTTGTTTATGGTAGTAGAAGAAAAGCACTTATTACTAAAGTCAAACAGACTTTTCAAAGATTTGCATGAAAGGGTTATTCCATTATTCTCCCCCTTGCTGATGTCATTGTGTGCACGTTGAAGCGTTTTAACTCCTGTTGTTGCAGTCGCTCCTGCAGGCCCCCTTGCTTCGCTCCTCCGTCTACTGAAGTGTTGTCGTTTTGTGTCTTTGTCCAGGGAAACGTCTCCAGGAGTGGGTGTGCGTCATTCTGTGCCTCTTGCTTTTTGTCGTCAACTTCTCCTTCCTTCTAATGCACTTCTCCACCGTCCACATCTATAAGATCGTCCTCGGCATCGGTCAGTCTGAAACCACACGTCCTCTCCACAAAGAAAAATTGATCTGAAACGTCACGTATGTGAAAACTAAAGATGATTGTTGTTAAACACAATTTTATTGTTCTTTAGAAGATTACCTATTTTTATTGTTTAAGCAGCCGGAGAGCACCGGAAATTTCGTTGTCACAAGTTTCTTGTGTAACAATGACAATAAAGGCTTTCTGATTCTGATTCTGATTGAAGCCGGCAGAACAACGTGTTGTTCTCTCTGGTTCGTCTTTGCAGTCCTTGGAATCGTGACAGCAGACTTTGCATCGGGGGTGGTCCACTGGGGTGCAGATACTTGGGGATCGGTGGACATTCCTGTAATAGGCAGGGTAAGCAAAATCAAAGTTTCCAATTAAAACACTCCTGAAATCTCTTTCAATGTGTCTAGGTTTTCAAACTGGGGGGTCATTAATCGTTTAGCATTTGTAGTTTTTTTTTAATATAAAAAATGTCAGGAAGTCCTCACAGTCAAAGGTTTTATTTTGTTAAATACAAATGAAAACTTACATACTTTTTTTTACAACCTCTCAAATTAACACACACACAAAGAAAACGGGTAAATAAAAAATAAAAAAATTATTTCGTAATAGAAATGTCACAAATGTCCAGCACAATATTTAATCACAAATGTATTGTATACCTTTTTTCTTTTGTTTTTGTTTTTATTCAAGCAGTTTTGATTTCATTACAGCTCAAACTTAAACCCAGTTTAGCTGAATTGATTGGCAGGTGGGTCAACCAACGGGTGATCCCAGCAGAGTTTTCCCCCCCCCTACACCGGAAACGTCGTCAGTGGCGCCTAAATACCACACTCTCTGGCATACCGTGACTCTTTGGCTGTTTACCCGATCAACGTGAATCAGCTGATTCGGACGCGGAGAAAAGCGGCTTTGCATATCAGCTTTGCACTAATACTCAAAACAATAATAATAATAGTATAAAGCGTTTCACAATGACGGTTTATGTTGACTGCATAAACTTTTTAACTGCTGTAAAGTGTTGCATATCACTGCAAAGCTGCTTTCCTGACGTTAATTGGGTAAACGGTGGAAGACTTGCGCTGTGGTGTTAGAGGGTTAAACGGTAGTTTGTCCCGCCCGCTTGTTGTTTTCAGAACGTTTTTGAGTTGGGTGGAGTAAATGCCAGACAGGATGGCCATTTTTACCTTGCAGACTCAAACAGGTGACATCCAAGGTTTTTGGTCCGGTTACATGTTTTCTCTCTTGGGCAAGGCACTGAACCTCACAGTGCTCTTGGTGGTTATATATTACCTTTTCCTTCAAGGAAGGAAGAAAAGTGCTAAATAAATACTGTTTTTTTTGGGGGGGGCTATGAGTTGCTCCGCTAAGCCAAGTTCCATGACCAGAGTTTGGACCCGTCTTCACCTGTCACTTTGACACTTTGAGAAGCATGAGTTGAAAAAATGCTATACAAGTAAAAATTGATTTGATTTGAAATATAAGGGCCTAAATTTATTTTTTCAAGATCGTGTATAAGTCGCTCCTTAATATAAGTTGCATACCTGGCCAAACTATGCAAAAAAATATGAATTATACTTATAAAATACGGTATACACCATTTTTACCATTAAGCTTACCTTCCAAAACACTCGCACACAAAAGCCATACCAATAAACGGTTAATCCTAAGAATAATTGACTCATAAAAGTTTTTACAAGTTCAATTTTCTGATAAACTCTTCCATTGCGAAAGCAGACGTATCAGTTATCTATCTAAATAATTAGCTTACTTCTTTACAAGGAGAAGAACTATTACTACTGACTAATATGTTGAGTCTTGCAGGGGAAACATCCATGTTTTTCCACAGAAAACACATATTTTAATAACCTTGTGTCTTAATTCCTCTGAACTATCACAGCTAGCATGTTTACTCGGTTAGCTGTTTAAGGTGCATGCACAATAAAACATCACATTAATGCATTCACATTTCCCCCTGCCAATTACACCAAAGGTTATCCTCATTTCATCCAATTAAAATCAGCATGATCAGGTGCAGCGTGCAGATTCATCGGAGCTTTGTTTTGATTAATGAGAGAAAAAAATGTAGCATGAACGTGTCTGTGGATTTCATCTGCTAATTCTTGCATTTATGCATTATTCATCAATAAATAATTTGTTCAAATGTTCGATTTAATGTGCATTCTTCGAGCTGAGGCACTCGGCAAATATTATTCATTCTGCTCACATTTATTATCAATGCATGATTAATAATGATCCTGTGGCATTCACAGTATGAATTTGTGGAGTTTTCTGGGCTGCAGCTCAAGGACCGTTGTGGCGAAAGTCAACGAAGAGCTGGTGGAAACTGTCGTGCACTCATGGATGAACTGATAATGGCCTTTTATAGCGGCTCTTTTGGCTGCTCCACGGCTGATTTGAATGATTATTCAAACAGTTTAAGTGTCATCCCACACGGATGTCGAATAATAATAACCAGCAATTCCACTCAGACGAGAGCGACTCGATGTTTTGTCATCTCCACGTCGTCAGTGCGCTTTATTGTGTTGACACTCGTAACCGTTCAGTCAGGCCACTTCAATAAAAGAAGGTTACAAGCTGACTGGTCAACTGAAAAAAGAACTTCTCCCACAAACAATGTGACTAAGAACAGCCAGGCAACCTGAAAAGAACATTTCAGAGGAACTTTCAAACTTTCCCTGAATTCTTTACATCGAGAAGCACAAACAGTGTTTTGTAGAAATTACTACAGTGTTGAATGGAGAAGGTCTCTTTAGGAATTACTTTACCCAATATAATAAATTGTATCATATTTTGATCCATTTTGATCCATTCTCCTTAGCACAATCCAAACCTCTCTGCAGGGCCGGATCACAAACCAGTGACACCTACTAAGAAGAAATCAGGGTTTTAATAAAAACACTGAATTCACTGAATTAAAGTTTTGACCGGAGTCAAAGTCATTTTAGGACATTTGGTAAATTCCATTTTTGTTTTTGTTTTGTTATGTTTCCTCTGCAAATCAGAAGTCACTAACTAGTGGACCGCGGCCCGGATCTGGACCCAGACCTGGACCCAGATCCGAACTTGATATGATGGGCGCCTCTATTTAAATGCTGCAGCTGTTGTTGTCGTTGAGACCAACATATTCTCACTCCTAACTTGTCAAATATGGACATATTTTTGGGGCCCCCTCTGAGTCATTTTTTGATGTTTTGGGTGTCCCAGACTCATTGTTTTTCGACGTGCTGCCCGTTCCCATTAAATCAGGGGTCCCAACCACCGGGCCGTGAGCCAGTACCGGTCCGAGGGCCGCTTGGTACTGGCCGTAACCAGGAACAAAATGAAAACGCTCACTTTTTCAAGGAGGTTTTATTTTGAAAAACTACCGGATTCTGTTCACCACATTTGCCTGTTTCGTCGCGTCGCATGCATTGATTTTTAACGTCTATGGTTGTGTTACATAAAGCACAAATTTTCTGTGGTTTCAGATTCATTTGAACAAATCTCATAACAACAATGTCTGCACCCTGGCTGAAAAATGGAGTTTAGCAGTACACTTTTGGAGATGCAGAAACAGAAGTGAGCCACCAAAGTTTCTTTCGGTTAAACTTGGAATCATTTGAGTCTTCTCACTGGAGACCAGTGGTTTCTCCTACGGTGCCGCGGCCTGTTCTGACACTAATAAGCTTGGAACGCCAGGGCATCATGGCTTCAGTTGTCATCCGGTCAGGCTCTGAGTTGGCTTTTTTTCTGGTCAGAGTTCTGAAGTTGCTGCGTTTCTGCGGCTCTGCAGTGATTTCTGTCGCCGTGCTGTTCTCTGTGTTTGCTGAAGGTGCTACGAGGCTTTATGTTTATGTATGATGCTGTCTTTATTGAGGCTCGGGGTAGTTACAGGCTGCAGAGACCCAGCAGCATTCACAGATTTGCATGGGGCGTTGGACACGGTGGGAGACCTCTAATAAAGACTTCTACTGCAAGATGAGAATGGACTTGTGCTGCATGACAATAGGCTGGTGGAAAGAATGCGTTAGTGTGCGAGAACAAAAAAGGGAAAAGCGACATCTCTGTGGTTTTTTTTTTTTGCATCTTTGTGTGTTTGTAAGCTCAGAATAAAGCCAGCCTGCGCTGTCGTTAAAGTTTAGTTTGAATATCAAAGAGGGCAGTAATGGCTGCTGTTATTTTGTGAGGGGAAGCGTTTAAAGCTGCTGCCGTTCCTTATTTGTCGCGTCTGTGCTGTTTTCTGCTGCCTCTTGTTTACTTTTAGTTACTTTTCTTTTCTATACTCTGGTTTAGAGGCTGACCTGGAGTTGAAGTTGAAACTCATTTTTCTTTTACTCCATCAGGTTTACTGACAACAAGCTGCTGGTTCTCAGACATTCTCCAACTGTGGCGCAGAAACTGAAGTTCAGGTCTTTAATGCACCAATTCTGAAAGTAAAGTTGAAAATGTTTAGAGAGAGGACACATAAGACGGCAAAAGTTACCAAGTCTTGTTTTCATCTATGAATAGGAGGTTAAAGGCCCACTCTGGTCCTCTTTTGATTTATTTTCAAAGAGTTCCCGGTGGTCTTTTGATTATTGTTTTGCAGTTTTTAGCCACACAAAAGAAAAAACTTTGTCGTTTTCTTGTACATAGTTTCTGCAGAGAGTCAGTTAGATTCTCATCTGTGAGTTGTGAGTGGGACCCCCTTCACCTCCCCGTTGCTGAGAGCTGTCTGTTTACACTCTCTCCCGCCAACTAACAGCCTCTCACACCCCCAACCCAACTTTACCGTGCAACAAAAATGGTGACCAATATCAGAGCTATCCAGCCGTACGGTTTTGATCCGGATTCCAGCTCAGATGAGGAAAAAAGACGTACACAGATCCATCTGTCAACGAGTGGATCAGAATGAAGCAGAGAAGGAGGTTTGTGGGACGACCAGCATGTTCTCTGAACCACAAGCACGATCATTTCAGAACTGCATTTTTTCAACTGACCCAAAATCACGATGATTTGAATATAGAAATACTCAGAATTACCTAATTTCCTTGGTAAATGTCCGCCATCGTCAGAAAAATGCCACAAGAAAATGTTAAAAACATCATTTTCATAGCAGTGGGTCTTTAAAGCTAAAGGATACATCTACAAGAGTAAAAGCTGTTTCATTTCCTGCTTTTGCTGTCATCACATCTGTCTTGTTTTCAGTAAAAGATAGTTTAAAAATTCATAGACATGTTAGAGCAGTTTTTTTTTTATGTGGTTTGCTTTGATTTAAGCCCATAAGTGTTTCTCCCGACAGTTCTGAAATTGCAGCAGAGCCTTAAAAACCAGCGCTGCCATTTCCCCTTTGGTGTTTACGGCAGCTCCTTCATGAGGATTTGGGCCGTCTGTATTTGTTATTAGTTCTCGTCGTGTTGTTGAGCTTTAATTGACTCAACAAGGATTTAGCAGTCCTCTGATGGCACCACTTTAAGGACAAAGTTGGCTCGTTGGTTCCCAACGAAGCTGGATTTTCCTTCGGGGATCTGTGGAAGATCCTTCCAGTCCTTCTGCTTTATTTCATGAATCACCTCTAAAAGCGTCACTAACATTTCTGTTGGCGTCTCTCTGGTGATGACGATCCCAGCTTTAGGGGAGAGTTAATTGAACGTCGTTGGCTGTTATAATGGAAGAGATGAAGATGTAGTTTGGTAACAAGAAGAAGCAGACAAATGTTTGGCACCGAAGAGAGAAACTAACAGAAAGAAGGATTTAGTAAAAAATAAAAAAGGACAAAAACAGAGAAGGGGGTGGACGGGCGTGTCCCTGCGAGCTGTGGGGCAGCTCTGCTTGCTGGGGCGATGGGCGATGTGAGCCGCTGATTAATGGACGTCGTGCAAGGCAGGCCGTTAAACGGTGTGGGATTAGAGGACATGCAGCCACCGGCGGCCCGCCGTTAACTGGGAGCGCCAGAGCCGCCCCGCTCTGCATGACCTCCACGGCTTAGCCGGCCTTTCATGTCGCTGAGGGCTGCAGTGGCAGAAGGGGAGTGGGGGGGGGGGGGGGGTTGCGGTAGGACTGGAGGGTGGCGGAGAAGGGTACATAATTGCAAAGATATCAACAGATAGTTTGAGCGTTCGCAGCCCATCAGCGATGTTGGCGAATCAGCAGTTGGGATCGTTTCAACGGTTCGCGCCACAATAATGAGTTTTCATGCTGATGCTTCCATGTCGGCGCACGGGCACAGAAACGTGCACGCGGGGGGACGGCTCATGCTTTATACTGTGTGTGCTTGTGCATGAGCGGCTCTTTGTTCTCTATCAAACCTCTGAGATGACCCCCCACCTCATTTCTTCACAGACAGGTGTCCATCTCTGCACAGGACAGCCGGGGGCTTGAACGGGTATTCAAAAAATCTTCTGGGGTGTGTGTCGGCCATTTGTGTGGAAGGATTTGTGCGTCGGCTGGTGTGGATTGGTGCAGGATGCTTGGCCAGGAGTGTTTGTGTGTCTGTTGGAGAAGCACGTTGTGTTGCATTGCTTTTTAAAGTCAAATGAAAAGAGAAAAGCGCCGGTTCCACCAGGAAACTGCTGTGTAATGATGCAGTAAAGTTCTCCTGAAATATAAAAAACAATTAAAGCCGCAGGCAGCGCTGAATGGCCCTCGCCTCCGCTGCAGCCTGTACTCGCCCCCGGCTGTGCGCCCCCCCACCCAGCCCATGACCAGCGTGATCCATTGTCTAAACAACTCTGGCATCAAAAACAGAAAGATTTAAAGAACCTTTTAGTTGTTCACAAAACTAAATGATCGACAGAAATTAACTTTACGCCTGGAGTTTAGAACTCAACTTAGCTTTTGTTTTGTTTGGTGCCAATTTGGTTTTCGGCCATTCAAATGTTGAGTTTTTGACTTGTTTCAGGAAATGAAAACAATGGTTTTGTAGACCCCCATTGTGGTTGAAAATGTCCCTGTATCATGCAAAGGTCCCCCACCTCATAGCTCGGCAGACGCAGGTGGAGCAGGTCCAGACATTGAAATACCCGGGGACAGTGACTGACACTTTGGTGTCCTTTGGGGCAACAAGCAGACTCTGTTTTTAAAGCTATAGCTGTGTTTTCATCACACATACGCGCAAACCTTCACCCAAGTTCTAGAAATGTTGAAAAAACGCGACATGGCAATTACACTGTTTCCATTAAATCGTAATTATGCGAATAACTTGCGCGATAAGTCATTATGGTGACAGATGTGAACAATGCTTTGATTGACAGCAGACTCACATTTCTTCCACGGCGCTAGCGCTAAGCATCATCTGGTAGCGCCGCTGTGCGGTACCCAAGGCAGCCACTTTTTACCGAGAAGCACATCGCCCTGCGGTTGTTAGTCACGTGACTCATTTATTTCCCAAAAAGTGTTACTATGGCAGTTTAGTGAAATAGGTCAATTTCAATATGCCTCAAAAACCACCTCCTCCAAGCGCAGAAAGTTTTTTTTTTCGATAAATGCAAGTTTTTCCAAAATTGTGGTGATTCCGTTGGGCAAATTTATTATCGCAAACCCAATTTGTGCAATTTTATAGTCAATAGTAAAACCACAGCTAGGGTCTTCTTCTGCTGAAGAAACTGAGATGTTTTAACATCAAAAAACATTTGAACTATGTAAAGGCAAAGAAGTGTAGACACGTTGGAACATGGATGGAGAGCGAGGGTCTGCCCCATGGAAGGGTTTGTGCTAAAGCCAGGTTGTCCTGTGCTGAGAGCTGGGTATTAATGGGAGGAGCCTAAGCCAGTTGGTTAACACACCATTGAGCTTTCTCTGTTTTCAGGGCCTAACTGTTGGGAGGATGTCCACCTGATGACCCCAGTGACCTGCTTGCACTTTAACACACATGACAGTTGTTCATCTCTCTTTTAAAGTCACCCAATGATTCAGAAACATCATTCCAAGAGACTTTCCAGGCTTCTAATAAATAGGCTGGCCTTTCTTTTTTGGTTGGCACACTAACTTGTGTATATTTTGCAACGCGTGACCTCTGCTGTCCTCTCTGCAGGCGTTCATTCGACCCTTCAGAGAGCACCACATCGATCCAACAGCCATCACTCGCCACGACTTTATTGAAACCAACGGGGACAACTGCATGATCCCCATCCTCCCTCTGGCTCACATGGCGTACAAGTTCCTCACATGCACACCAGGTAGTTCTCCTACACAATTGAATGTGCATCAGTTTTTATTTTCCATCAGCTTTTCCATGGGGTTTTTGTAGAGGAACCTCCATCAGCTTTAACAGTTTTGTCCAGAAGTTCATGTTTTATCTGAAAGCAGCTGGAGGGTCAAATCCTAACTTCAGATATTGTTTTATTGGACTTGCATTTCAAACAGATACATTCAGGAACTTTTAATTCTTAAATTCCTTACTAAAGCAAACGTGAATCTCATAGTTACCTTATTACTTTGTCATGGAAATATGTACATTAAATGGTTAAAGTATCTAGGTGTGCATTGCAAGCCAATAGAGTGAATTTTACATGTAAATGTCAGTATTCTTTTATTATTTTAAATTTTCTAATCAGTTCAAGACTATGTTTGTTTGCAGTTGATTTATTTATGATAGGTAGTGAAATGATGGTGACACTTAAGGACTCACTGCAAATAAAATTAGATATATATATATAAAATCATTTTTTGTTTTCTTTTGTTTGTTTTGTTTGAGTTGAAATAAACTAATTCCAAAGAAGAATTATAGCGGAGTAAAGCATGTTGTATATATGTGAACACATTGATGGATGTCACATATTTTACATCTTTAAAAAAAATGTGTTAGAACTTTGAAGTAAGCACAAGGACTTCCAAAGGTCAGCAGTGTCCCATAATTGCACCAAGTCCAAGAACAGGAAATTCTGGGAAAACGTGGAGCCATTTTTTCTCTGGTAATGATGCTCGCTGACCCGACGAGTGGCGGACGGGGAGGGAGGGAGATCAGCAGGAGGAAGGAGAAAAGCTATTATTGAGGAGGTGACATCTCCACCTTTCATGTCTGTGATTCAACTTGAGCTTAAAGGTCACTAATGGGAGGAGGGCAGGGGAGGTGACACCCGTTAGTCAGGTGAAAGGTGAGGTCACGTTCGGCACCGAGGGGTTAAGCTGCTCTCAAACCCCACTTCTTTGAAAGAAATCGAGTAATCTGGATACTTTAAAAACAAAGTTAGATGACGGACACGATGAAATAAAACTGCAGCTGGTATTGATTGGAACAGAAATTCACTGATTTATATGAAAAAGCTAAAAATAAAGGCTCCTGATACCGTTTCCTTACATTTACTGAAACTTTAATGAACCCTGTCAGTGTAGAATTCCAGTATTAGTTTGCTGTTGTCAGTAAGTAGTAAGTAATGCAGCAGTTGGTAGTATGATAGTGACACTTTCAGATGGAAATAATGTTCTTGTGGCATATTTCTGATGATGGAGGACGTATACAAAGAACATTTGGCTCAAACGTATATTTATGAGTGCTGTATTTTCCAGACTTTTAGAAGCTCCACAATATAAGTCGCAGACTTCAAATGCTGATTAAAAAAAATCATATATAAGTTGCACTTTTGGGATAAACAAGTATGATTAGGAAATAATTAACAATAATGGACTGAAAATCTACACGCTTCACTACTGTAACATGTCGATGCTTATTTAGTCATGAAACATAGGAGGAGTCTGGTTTATTAGTGCAACATATAAACAGTTACTCAAATAACCATAAAGAACACGCTAACAAGTCAACTAAACCATTTATATCACTATTTTTTGGAATTTTTCTTCTGCGTCACTTTGGAACATTTCCGTCAAGCTTGTTGTAAGACTGAGCCGGAGTTCTTCTTCTGCGTTGCTGTCGGTAGCAAATATTGATACACACACCTACAGCTCCCTCTAGTGGTGATTAGTGGGAAAATAACAAACACATGACCCTGTTTATTTAAGAAAAATGTCACATATATGTTTCATAATTCTGGCCCCCAGCCAAACTCACCAAAAGAACTGGACTTGTACTTAAATTTTTTTTTTTATTTTTTTATTCAAATTGTTGTGAATCAGGAGCAGGCAAGTAGAAAATATGCCGGGTGGGCCACAAGCTCCCTTCTCTAAACTCTCGGCAATGTGGAGGGGAATGGGGGGCGGGGTTGCTTCATGCCAGCAGTCCCGCTGACAACTCCTAATGAATTCCTGCTGTTCATTTGCTTTTTAAATTTAAAAATAGAATAATGATAATTTAAAAACCAATGGGAACGCTTTTATCATATATCAAAACTTGATTGGAGGGGTCTTTACGCTGTCATGGATACACTGCACTGTAGAAATAGCCTCCAAGGAAATAAGTAAAAAATTGTTGAATGTTAAAAAACTTTCCCTGAATTAACCAATCAATCTGCTAAAAGGGTAAAAGGGCATTAAGGCAATTATTATTTATTAAAATAGTCTTACTAAGAATTCTGATTCGTTCACTTAGACATGTATTCTAAACTTAAGGTTTTTTTCCGTGATAAAACTTTCTTGATAAGATTTTTTTACCTAAAGAACAAAAAATGACTTTCTTTTTAACTTTATCTTTAAAATCCAGACTTTGCAGCGTTTTCTAACCTGAAGTGGATTGAGCTGGGATTGAACATGCTGCCCCCAGTGGCCGATTAATAAACAGCATTTTGCTGGAACTCGTTTTAATGCTCTTGTGATCTTTCTATTTAAAACAAAATCTCTTTTTGAGAGTAATTTTGTAATTTAACCTCTGAAAAAAGACATTTACAAACAAACAAAAGAAGGTGAAGACGAGGGCATCAGCGGGCTTTTACAGGGAGGATGATGAGCGAGGAAGGCCATATCTGCCTTTGTCGTGTTATCCACTGCAGGGATTCGTGTGTTGGTAAGACGCAGACAGTGACATCCACACCTGTCATGTCTGCACCTGAAGAGGTCACCGCCGAGACTTACAGACAGAAACTAAGTGGTCAGAGGTGAGAAGGTGGGGGGGAAAGCTTGCGGCGTTGGGGTAGCAGAGGGTCATGTAGCGGTAGGATGACATCCAAACCTGTCATGTCGGGTTCTTCTTAGTGTCAAATGGTCACCAGACAAAGACGGAGACCGAGGCGGAGGGGGGGGGTCGGCAAACCGTGAGCTTACATCTCCAGCTGTCATGTCAGCGTTTGAACCGGGGTCAGGGGATTGCAGTTTTCCCCGTAAAGACATGGATGGAGAGGACAGCTGTAAGTCATGAAATCACAGAGACGAGTGTGAAAACATGAGTCACTGCAGAGCGACAGATGGGCTGCTCGTCGGAAACCAAACTTCTCCTGCGATTCTTTCATTTTGCAGCTGTACGGTGTGTCATGAGCGTCAGTATAAAAAAAGAGTTTGTCAATGAAAAGGGATTTAAAAATAAAAAAACTTTTAAATAACATATATCTAACTATTCAGCTACCTAAAGTGTTCTTTTTGGTATCAATAACATTTTGCCAGTTAGCATACTTTAGCTTCACTTAGCAGGAATAAGGATTGGCTTAAAAACAGCCTCTGTGGTCGACCTAAAACTAGAATCATTTTTATTCAACTGTGGAATTTTTTTTTACTCATCTAAGGAAGTCTCCCATAGTATTAATTTTTAAAAAAATATGTATTATCATATTAAGGAAATTCCTGCATTTCTGTTTTTTTTTTTATCTGTTTTAAGTTAACTAGTCAAAACTGGCTCCAGACGAGTTTAGGTTGGGGGGGGGGGGGCGTTGCTCATTTAGGGGGAGTTTTTAAACATTTTCTTTTGATGTTTTTAAACAGATTTTTTTAACAGAAACTCAAACCGTAACTGTAAATAAAGAAATAAAAGGGCGTCACAAAACATCACTGACATCTAATGAAGTGATGGTGAAGTGTCTGCATGGGAAACTGTCTGCAGCATCACTTTTGAAGTGAAGTGGAGAATTTCTGTTTCTTTCCAGAGAAATATTGCACTTAAGTTCAAACTCTATGGAGCGATTTCAGTCTCATAATAAGGAAAAGCACACAAACTCTTTCGTAAATGCACGCGCTTCATTATTTATGCAAACAGGTAATGTAAATTCACAAATGCAGGCAATCTGGTTCACACAACCCCAAAGTCATCTGGACCTGATGAGTGAATCTGAGTCCTGCTGCTGTGCGGCAGAGGACTGGGGAGGCGGAGCTAATAGACTCGTTGCTGCAAAGTGCGCTTGCCTCGCTGATGCTGCAGTAGTTTCATTATTTTTCTTACTGCTTCTGCATTCTGTTGTCACTGTTTTTAGCCATGTTTTAGCATCATTTTTAGCTATTTTATCTGCCCGACTATAGTCTAAAATGTTTTTTCTTTCTGAAATTTGAGGTTCTTGGGGGGAATTTAATCTAGCATGTTTGGAGTTATCTTTAATACTTAGCTTCTTAAATTTAATCTCCATTTATGGATATGTATTTACATAACCTATATTTATTGTCAATGTTATATAATATTTCTGTTTTTTTAGCTTTAGAGGTTTTTTTTTTATTGAACATTTATATTTAATAATTGACTCATTTGTTTTGTAATTGCTATTTTCATGCTTTGCCTAATTTCACATCTTTGAGTTAACTTCAAGTTAAAAACTGGAAGAAATTTAGCTCTCTTCGGCTACAATGAACTTTTATGAAAATAAATTCTGCGCTACAAATGAATCTGTTAGTTTTTACACAGAAAACATGAATTTGTCTGACATAAAGCAGCTTGTTCAATTGCAAACTGAAGCAGATTTATCATTGATATCAAAGCCAAGAATGGATTCGTCTCACACGTGTGAGGCTGCCCCCTGGTGGCACCAGCGTAGAATAACATATAGAAACGAGAGCAAAAATGGTTTGAGAAAACACAGGACGAAGATGCTCACCATTACAGCCAAAACGGTTGCCACAAATTTTTATCATCTTGATTGTGAAAAATAGAAAAAAGCTTACATTCTTGTTTTACATTAAACTTTGTGAAACTGCTGCAGTTTTTCTAAGATGAGAACATCTCAGGTGGCTCCAGCTGAGCTCCAGCTTCAGCTCTGTATGTGACGCATAAACGCCCGGATGGCGTGACGGGAATGCTGTTTCCCTGAGAGTGGGATGAGAGGGGGATCACAGAAGGTGTTTAAATATTTAACACTGAGTCATGATGATTCATGGTTTATATTTAAACACCAGCTGGACTTCTGCTTGTTCAGCAAAGAACAATGTTAGTTTTGGGCTTTTGATGTTAGAAAGCTTATAGAAATGCCTTAGATATTATTACCTTTAGCGTTTGTCATAAAAAATGTTTTTTTTGTTGAGGTAGTGAAATGATTTGTGTTCTTTCTGCTTCTCTGTTCGCGTTCTTCTTTGTGGGCGGACAGGCCTTCATTTCCCATAAACTCTTAGATCAGGCATTTATTCATGTGAACCCCGTCTCCTTCTGACTGTGGGCCGCTCTCCCGTCTCCTTCCAGAGACCTTGGCGGTGTCCTTCCCTTGGAACTGCTACGTCTTCGCCTTGGCGGTTTTCGTGACGCTGACCAACCAGATCCATAAATGGAGCCACTCCTACTTCGGCCTCCCGCGCTGGGTCACGCTGCTGCAGGACTGGCATCTGGTGTTGCCACGGAAACACCACCGCATCCACCACGTGTCTCCACATGAAACGTACTACTGCATCACTACAGGTGTTGAATACCCAAGAGGCTTGTTTGAACTCACACACGGCCCCCCCACACCAGCTACTATAACCCTCCATTGCAGTGCAAAAGTAATGAACCCTTTCATCACAATCATTAAGAGGCCAAATTAGGAGCATGTCGTCTTGATTGACAGCAGGCTAGCCATCTTGAACTGGCGTGCTCTCATTCCTTCTTCCTGTTCATCCATTTTTAAAATGATTGGGGTTCAGTGACTTTAGATCTGAACAAAAACAAAACCACTCTGTAACTGCTGCTTAAAATGAAATGTTTTTTATTTTTGTTGTTCATGGGTTGTGAAATCGGTACATTTCTCCCAGTGCTGAACTAATCAATCTCATGATTTGATAACGATTAGAGGTTTTAAAGGTACTTAAAGCGATGGGAGGTAGTCTTTGGTCAAAAATGATGACGATCCACAGCAACCATCATTTTTTTTGATAAATATCAGTTTCTGCGTCTTTATTCTAAAATACAAAAGGTTCTTAACAACCAAAACTTCAAATTGACATGTCTACAGTTTTAGCTTTATCACAAAAAGTGATTCGTGCGTGCGTGCGTGCGTGTGTGTGTGTGTGTGGGGGAGGTGCATGCAAGACACTTTTACCGTGGACCGGGGGTGGTATTTTCTCTTTAGTAATATTATTAACAATAAAGAAGTTTGTGTTTTTCTCATTTTGGTTGTTTGGGTTTAATTTTAGCGGGATGTATCACGTGACGTTTGGTGTTGCGACTTTGACGTGCTTTAGTGTGACGGATGTAACAGAGAATCCGGCCACTTTTCAAAATAAAACGTTTTTTTCTAAAAAAAATAATAAAATGGGAATTATTTTTTCTTTCTATGCGTCACGGTGCCAAGTGGTTGGGGACCACTGCTCTAATCAACCACGTGACTGTAGGTCCAGTTCCTGTTGGGTCAGAGAAGTTCAGGAACATTGGTCAAAAGCATTGATGGTCAGTAATTCAGATGATGATCTGTGATGCTCCAAGTTTTTCGGTTCTTTGTGACCGTTTTTTACCCATTTTCCCGCCTTCATAACCTTTCACTTCGTTGATGTCTTAGACCTTATAGCGGTGCAGAATAATTGCCTTAATGCCCTTAAAGCGTCCAGATGTTTCCTGACGACTCTGGAAGATTCATTAAGTTGGGTTATTTGGACATTCTGGGGGTCTCAGTGTGACGATCGGACAGCTCCTGAATAAAAAGTGGGCTTGTAGCTGGCGGCCATTTTAGATCATTAGAGTGAGAATGAGTCTCTGCGGCGTCTGAGAAAATGGAGCCTCATAAATAAAGGCAGGAACGGTCCTGCTGGTGGCGCTCTCCAGAGAGATCCGTTCAGTATTCTGCCTGTATCTGGGTGAAAGGGAGCATACTCTGGGGGGTTCAGCGTGTACGCCATTGAGCGCCTCGGCGGACAACAGATGTGTTTGTGGGTGGGGGGGGGGCTCATACATCTGCATACTGGAGCATCTGTGTGTGTGCTGGTCCCTCTGACCTCCTCTTCTGTTTTTAACCTGTGTGTGGGAGGTGGGGTGGTGGCGGCCGGCGGGGACCCCAGGGGACCCCAGCAGTACACCCCCCCCCTCCCACCAGCCTGGCTGCCTGGGCCTGGATTCCTCAGGGGCTCGCCTCGCAGGCTTTGTGTTCGCCAGCGGCTGACATCCCCATGTATATTTAATGCTAACCTGCTGTCTGTTTTAACAAATAGGACTTCACAGGCAGGGAGGGGGGGCAGTTCTGGGATTAGGAGGGATGAAGTTGGAGGCAAGAGAAATAATCCAAATCAAACAAAACCTCTGGCTGCTCCCGTCCAACCTGGAAGGGTCCGCAAAGCACTTGGCCGCCTGTGTCAAGCTTTCAATCCAGAGCGAGCAGTTGGCATCAGTGAACCACGACTCATGTCAAGGTCTTCTGTTGGCTTCCCGCCTTTCCGTGTGTTGTCGTTTCACAACTTGTTTGTTTTTCATTCATCCATTTATTTCAGTAAACCAGCGTTTTTTGTAAAAACCCCAGAAGTAGAGAGGCGAAAACAATCCTTTGTGTAGAAACGTACTGTCTCTTTTGCAGACCATCAGGTAGTGGTATCCTGATGCATGTGCATATTTCTGGCTCTTCTCTGACCTGGAACCGATTTTCTGTGGCACGGCAGCTCAAAAATCTCAAATGTATGTACGACTTTGGTAAACTACAAAGCTGCACCCATGGACTGTTGGAGCATTATGGGTACTGTAGTCAGGAGTCATGGCGGGTGATACATACTGTACTTCAACATAATGAAGTGAAAAAGTGAGAGATTATTGTTGAAGTTTTTATGTCACAACTGAACAATGTTAGAGTTTTGTCAGTAAATGGGGTTTTTCTGTGGTGTTGCTCGTTTTGCAACAGGAAATGCTTGAACAAACACATTCCAGCCAGTATGTCCATCAATCGCTCTGACCAGTTTGCCTGCCTCTTGGCCCCTCTAGGCTTTCTGGGAAGTGTAGTCATAACACATTACATGACTGTTTCATTTCGCTCAATGCACCACAGCCTGTAACCCAGAGTACCATTAGGTAAACAGCTACAGCTAAAAAAGTCTTAATGGCCTCCTCAACAGTCCTGGTTTTATACAATGCTCTTGCTAACTGGTAGTATCTGCAGCTTTGCACAGTTTATCCTTCTGAAGTAACTGTGCTACTGAGTTTGAAAACACACGAACGCTCAGAAGCAAAACCAGCTTAGCAAACATTTCCTTCAATCCCATCAACCAGTCAGATATCTGACTGGTTGATGGATTGAGAAATGTTTTTAGCAATTCTGAGAGTTCAGGAATGAATATTCCTCCAGGAATACATGATTGCTATAGATACTCCATGGAAGAAAAGTAAAACAGAAGAGTGAAACTTCAGGCTTAGTGAGATTACAATCTATTTTCCAGGAAAAAGAAAAGGTTGTTTTTGGATATGAGAATGTTGTGAGTTTGCGTAGTTTGAATGTGATCTGTGCTCAGCAGAGATCAGCATGCGTGTCGGTCTGTTGTTCAGTCACTCATGCATACTTGTGTACATGTAAATGTATTTTTGGCCTGCAACCATGCATACATGAATGTACTCATCACTCAAGCTATGATGATTGCTGCTGAGTTCCTCACACCGTGTGTCCGTGTGCGTTTCTGCATGGGTTAAGTACGTCTCTGGGGAAGCTTCTCGCATTCCTCCTCCCCTCAGCACCAAATGATGAGAGAGAGACGGGAGGCGGGAAGGACAGATGGTGCAGATGGGAATAAAGATGGAAAATTAAGACAATATATGATGCAAGGGACTGGATCAGAGTTACAGAATGTTCAAAGGAAAAATGGTTAAAGGAATGGTTAAGTTTCCCATTTCTCCTGAGAAAGTTAGAAAAGTGGCGGGCAACAGATGATATCCTGTCAGTTTGACTAAAAGAAGCTAAGTGTCACGGCCAAAACACTTACGACAGGAAACATCCTAATTATTTTCAAGAACATTTTTAAAATGAGGTCTAAAGACATCAAAAAGCTGGCAAGTCATTTCTTTTACACTTTTGCACTTTTATTTCGACCAAAAGTTAAAGGAGTTTTTGTTTGTGTTTGACCTGGACACAATATTCCACCTGTCGAAAAACAATAGATTAGGTCTGTCATAAAAGTTCAAATAAAAATCACAGACAAACCCCAATTTCTTTAACTAGGAGTTTTATTTGGACCACATAAAGACTGAACATAAACAATCAGGTTTAGTAAAAACCTGCGGAGCCCCTAAAGGGCCATTGATAGAAAAAAATGGAGGAAAAAAATTTTTTTGAAGTAAAAGAAAAATTTTTGAAGTAAAAAAAAAAAAAAAAACTGGTGCACCAGTTAGTTTCAGGTGCGCACCAGTTGCACTACTTCGAAAAAAATCGTTTTTACTTCGAAAAAAAAAATTTTTCCTCCATTTTTTTTTTTATCAATAACCCTTTAAATCATGCACTCCCTGATCCAAAAACACTGACTGAAGACAACGAGTACAAACAACATGAAAATCTCTTGAAGGCGTTCATCTATTCATTGTTTATAGCTTACTGGGTTTGTCAGTGCAGTGGTAGATGACAAAAAAAAGGTTTTAGAAAAATCACAGTGGAACCTCGAACTATAAACATTTTCTATAGGATAGAAACAGGAAAATTACAGCTCCTCTTCTTTATCCGTAGACGCAAAAAACACTAAATGGTTGCTTTGTATCGTCATGTTTCATGGTGTGTTAATATTGATTCAAAGTTTGACGGCCTTTTACATAATGTATGAGTGGAATTACTTCGTTGTAATGTATTCCTGTAATTGTTCCACAGCTTTTCACACTTTGGGGTAACAAAAATGGCGTCTAATTAGAAATCAAAAGCTCCTTTCCTCTCAGAGGAACTGCTAACGCCGATGCTTTGAGGCATTCTCTGAATCTACTGTTTCCGTGTTGCAACATTCTGGTGCTTGAGGTTCAGGTGTCAGACTCTTCCCTGTTTTTCCTCCTGGCTGTCTCCCATACGCGAGTTGGTGCAGCTATCCTCTGGATCAACTGGGCTTCTGGAGGCGGATGGAGCGGCTGATAGAACGTGTGACGGGTCAGAAGCCGCGCTCAGACGACATGGCGTGGGCAAAGAAGACTGACTGAAGACCTCGGAGCGGGAGGAAGGGATGGGCGTGCGGACTCAACACGCACACAGAAATGCCAAGAAGCGGACATTTGACTCTTGTACTTCATTTGCCCCTAGCAGGCAAGCGTAGACAGAAAACTGGCGGGGCGGGCTTCCATGGCTCCTGGGTGTCTCTGGCCGGTCAACCAGGGTGCAGAGTATTTGGGTGATGTAAGATCTGGTGTGTGTGTGTGTGTGTGTGTGGGGGGGGTTCTGGAGGTTGGGCTCTCCGGAAGTGACAACACCCACTCAAACACAAAACCTAACAGATTTTCAATCTCGGTCTTCCTGTTGTGTGTTATTTTAAATCTTTTATTTATTTTGTTTAAATTTCGGCACTTGGGTTTATCATTATTATAAAGTCCCACCCCGAACCCCCCCTGCTGTTTGTATTAGGACATGCCAGCACACTTTAAAAGACACACAAATGTAACTGAATGTTAATTCTTTTTGCTTTACAAGGTTTTAGTCTAAAAAAAAAACAGGAGTTTGCTTTAAAATTCACCGGTTTGGTCTCATTCCTTTCAGGATCTGTTTTCCCTCTTAAATTTAATAGAAGTATATTCGGAGGAGGTTCTTCCTGGGAGGTTTTAATCATTGAGGACTGGATGGTTGTTGGGCTGTATCGTCTAAGGTGTTGGAGTGGGAAATGTAAATGCCTTGGAGCCGATTCCTGCAGAAAAATGTTGGGTTTGGGTCTCGGATTTAATAATAAATAGAGCAGCAGAGCTTTAGTGCCGAAAAGCATCAAAGTAACACGAAAAAGGAAGAACAGGGCGCCTGGTTCAGCGATATTCCAGAAGAGGTCAGGGGTTTGTTTAGTTCATGTGGAAGTGGTTCTGATGTCTCTGTCTTAAGGGAGTCTGTCTTTACAGCTGGAAGATTTTGTTTCTGGATGAGATGTTGAGTTTAGAGCTTTGTTGTAATTATGTCCGTTTCAGAAAACCCAGACTGAATGAGGTATTAGTGAGCTTCACACGAACTCCAGGATTCGACTCTGAAGATTTTAAATTCCTTTGACAGAAAGCGATCAGAGAGGTGAAAATGCTGTTTTCAGATTGTGATTCATGAAAAGAACAATGACATTTCATCAAAGCCTGTTCTATAGTGACAGTTAACTTACAGAAACATTTTCATTTGGGTTCAACTTGATTTTGTTCATGATCCCTTCCATCGCGAACGAAACCAAGAAACAAATCCCATCTTAGTTTATTAATTGGAAATAAAATAATGACTCACTTTTGTTGAAAAGATCAATGATTGAATGATGAACACCATTTTCACTTGATTTTAAAACGGATGATGAAAGTTCAGGAAGCTATTTTTAACGTAGAAACTGAGTTTGAACGTTTTTGTAGTGTCACGGAATCTTTCTGAAAGAGAGGAATCTGTTCAATATTCCCTGAAATCAGGTCAAACATTTTCTCCCCAGTCTGAGCAGATACTGGTTTACTGGTTTTAAAGGTTTTACTGCTTGAACTGCCTCAGATGATCAGAACACGGCACCTGCACTTTATTCTTTTCTGTTTCTCTTTACGCGACTGGACCGTGTTCCGGCTGTGTGTGCGCTCACCACACTTGTGTGTTTCAGTCTCTTTTCTGGCTTTATAATTTTCTATTTTTTTCCCCTAACGGGATGGAGCTTTGGAGAGGTTTCAGCGCTGGCGGCTCCATCTGCAGCTACCGCTCATCTGCCTTAATGTTTTACCTGCCATTTGGTTTGAATAAGGTTTGAAGTAAGTCAGGTGGGCGTCTCTGTTTTCGTTTGTGTTCTCCAGGTTTGAGAATGATTTTGCTGAAACACTTTAGGTTTAAACTTGATTGAAAGTTTCATGGTGAAAATGCCATAAATTCCTATTTGTGTTGCTGTTAGGAATGCGGTCAGACATGTGGGGCTTTGGACTTGACCCGCCGATCTGAGGGCTTTCCCTCTGGGGGGCTCTCCATGCTGTAGCGCTCTCTGTCTCCGGCGACGGCCTGCGGTTGTAGTCTCTCCAGTCCATCTGTGTGGTATGGGGTCGTGTGCAGGGCCTCTGACTGCCAGGTCTGCTCTGTTTGAAAGTGGCGTCAGGTTCTCACCTTCACTTCTACGTTGTGCATCAGGGCTGCGCTCACCTAGTTTCCCCACCTGCCCACACTCACCGCTACACAAATATGAATGTTGCATGTGTGCAGACATGCAGGATGTGTGTCATCTGTAAGCTTTTGTTTGTTGGTACACAGACTAAAGTCAGTGTGGTTTGTTGATGTGTATCTCCATAAATGTGTGCAGAGGGTGGCGGTCAGTCAAAGTATTGATCTGATCTCTGATTCTGAGTTCCTCTTTCACCAAAGATGAATTTCAAAACGTTGCGAATATCTTTTAATTTATGTGAATTATGCCGTTTTTCCTAGAGTTATTACAAAATAAAGCAACGTGTTCATCAGAAATTCTTTGCTTTAAGTTGTGGGCGGGGCCGGGTTATGCGTACAACCCAGCCTCTTCCCATTTTTAGGCGAAGCGTATTTCTCATACAAGCTATTCTCTGATCCGTCTGCTCCTGACTCATCAAGATTTGACTAAAGAGAAACTCTCAGAAATGCAATCTTAAACTTAATTGTTTTATACATGTCCTCCATCACAATATTGCCACAAGAACATGTTAGAAACACAAAAGCCCATAATTTCATCTGAGTGGAGTCGTTAAAAGATGAGTGGTCAAAGAGGATCTTTCGTCCTGCTTGAGAGATGTAAAAAATCACTTCAGATTTTTAAAAGAATTGACCCCTTTTTGCACCTGTATAAGCTTTACATTGTGTGAATTTTTGTACCAGAATACCCATATTTCCATTTCATGTTTTCTTTTTCTTTTCCCTGACTGGTCCGCTCCTCAAAAAAATAAACAAAGAAAATGTTAAAAAAAAGCTTAAATACAAATTTTATAACAGGACCCCAAATTAAAAACTAAAATCAGACAAGAGAGTCTATTCCTTCTTTTGCTCAGCTCTGGACAGATGAATAGAGACGAAAAATGATCTGACTACATTTATGAAGCTGCGCCCTCTAGTGTCATGAGTTCTTACGTGCAGGTTCTTTGTAATCCTTCAACATATGTCCTAATCTGAAATTACATACAAATTTACATTGCAACTGAAATTTTGATCAGAATATTAAACTTTGTTTCCAGTCACGCCCTTTTTGTCTTTCTCTTTTCAGGCTCAGAATAAAATTCCTGCAATTTTCTTCATCACATAGAATTTATGATTTGTTTGTTGGCTCATAGGATCATGGAAACTACCACCGCAAACTGCAATGTGATAAAGGACTTCAGCATTAAATTATGTTCCCTGAAGTAAGATTCTTGGGTGTACACTTCTCAGCGTACCTTCATACCTGACGTCAACATCACGGTTGCTAGCGTCCTCTGAGTTAAAGCACGTCTCCTTGCCAGTAACACGCCCGTTACGGGTACGCCTCTGCTGTACGAATTACAAGTCAAAAGTTTTGTTCCTGACTTTTAAAACTGGTGATCGACATATTTAGTTTTAATAAGTTAACTGTCTGGATAAGATCTATAAAGAGTCTGTTTCCAAACCTCCTATTGTGAATAACGAAAATAATCTTGAGACACTTTTAAAACGAATTTCGTGCTTTCGCGTTGGTGATAGACTGGGTGATGAGGCGCACGACTGAAGCAGGACCAGCTGGCATCAGATTGACACTCTTCTCCACCCTCGAGGATCTCGACTTTGCTGACGATCTGGCACACAGTCTCTCATATTCACCACACGACATATACCAAGACAAGACTGCCGGTTAAGCGATTTGGATCCCAGGTTGGTCTCAAAATCAACCAAAAAAATGCAAGTCACCTTAAATACTACGTCACAGCCCCATAAGGTCAATGATCCCAGAATTTACTATTTACTGAAAGCACTTTACTAATGGGTAGCATCATGCATCAGAGAATTGGAAGTAATAAGGACATACAGAACAAGTTAATCAAAGCAAGGTTGCATTCATAGCCATGAACAATATTTGGAAAGACATCACAGTACAGCACTAAGACAAACTGAAACTCTACAGCAGCTGTTATCTTTCTGTGTTACTGTATGGAGCAGAGTGCTGGAGAGATAACCACGGCAGGACTTGACCAAACTTTCGACCTTCCCTGCAAAAATTTAAAGGGAGGATATTAAGAATTTTCTGGCCCCAAGATCTCCAATAAAGATCTATTCCTCCGCAGACAATCAAAAGACATGTCATCAATTATCCTCAAAAAGGCGCTGGACATGGATGAGACATGTACTCAGGGTAGAAGACCACCACAATAATGAGGCCAGCACTACGACTGGACACCAGATGGAAAAAGAAAAGGAGGACGGTAGAAGATCACCTGGCGCCGAACAATTGGCTCAGGCTGAAGGAATTTGGACACACCTGGGGAACCATCATCACCCTGGCCCGCGACCGTCAGAAGTGGAAAGATTTCGTTGCTGCCCTAAGCGTCTCAAGGCGTAAAAGGCAGTAGAGAAATGTTTATACCAAATTCAGAATCTTTTGTGTCAAGAGATCTCCTGACCAGAAGCGGCTCAGAGATTTGGAAAAAGAAAAGATTAAGTAATATTTATTTGCACAAAAAATGTGCTATGAACTGCTTAGTTTATGCAGAAAAACTTGATTTTTTTTTAGTTATGTTTTCATCTGCTTTTAGTCATTTTAGTAACCAATGCAAGTGAAATCAAACAAGATTTTCAATGATATTATCAAAAGTTGAATTTTAATCAGCTTTTAATGTGCATATATTAACATGGAAGTGATGGACATAAACAAACTCTTTACCTTATTTTATTTGATTTTCAACTAGAAAACACAAATTATTTAATTTTTAATCTTTGGCATTTGAGCAGAAACAGAAGTATGTCTTAACTGAAAAATAATTAGAATTAAAGCTGGGAGCAGCACTAAATGGCCCTCGCCGTTCCTCGTCTCACGCGGCGCCCTCCCCAGCTCCATCGAACCCACCCACCCCAGCCACCATGCCTTCCCTAATGCCTCCGGGCTTTTGCTTGGTCACTTGAGTACCACACTTTTTCGCGATGTCTTACTGCGGCGCCACTTTTACGAGTCAGAAGTCAAGCCAACCAATTTTGTTTTACGTAAATACTCTTACAGAAGTCTGCGTATGGTTTTGTGACTCTCAACATTCAAACTTTAACATTTTTTTGTTTCTTTTTGGTTGTTTCTCATTTTACTGGCAAATGGTGGCCAACCTGTGGGTCAAGGTCAACTCAATAAGGATCTTTTTATTTTTGTTTGGATGTGACTGACATGATTACAGATGTTTGACGTGTCAAATCAAAATAAACTTTTTTTTTTTTTTTTTACATTCTGACGCTTGTTTGGCGCCAGCTAACAGCGTCATCACGTCTCTGGAAACTGGGTTTTATTCGCAGTCAGAGGGTCAAATCTAAAGGTTCAAGCTCTGAAAGGATGAAAGAAGAAGAATCCCCTGCAAAGAAGCTGAATTAATGTAGTTTTGTGTTTTGGTCCTAAAATCAGTTTATGTTTCTTACTGAATCTTTTCCTTTGCTTCTGATTTTGTCCCTTTTGAGTTTTTCTAATGTTATTAAGATGACAGCTTTGATTTTGGATTTATTTATTCTATTCTCCAGATTATTACTAGCTTGCATGAAGGAAAAAAAATGTTTACTTTAAAGAAAAGGAAAATATGTAGTTTAAGAGGTTTAAACATGATAGAGACAAAACTAAATCTGTTTGTCTTGACTGGAAGCTTTGTCAAAACTATCATCGTCTTTGAAGGAAGAAAACAAAGGTTCTGAAACAAACAGCATTTTAACAAATGATGAAGAACAAATCATTTAGTGTTAAAAGGCTGCACAAAAATGTCATCTGTTGCTGTTTGGAGACACAATATTTGCATGTAACACGCTGAAGAACTCCTCTCACATCTTCATTTGGCTCACAGTGGGAAGCTCTGCTGCTATTCCCACATTGCACCATCACTTCCACCGTCTCAGCCTGCGCTAACAAGGCACACATGCACCCACACACACACACACACACACACACACACACACACACACACACACGCTCTGCATGGTGGCAGCATATTGGATCTTACCATGCTGATGTGCATGGCTGATCAGTGCATCCTGCTGTTAGCTATTAACATTCCTATCAGACGCTCAGCGGCGCAGGGCTTGATGGTGAAACAGTCGGATGGAGAGGCGTGAACACGCAGCTTTGACACTTCATTATGCATGAATGCGGCTGTCGTCATCGCACGGCAGAGCAGCTAATTGGATGGCTGTCCGTCAAAGGGGCATCTTTCAGCACATCAGAGGTTACATCAATGCAGGAAGTGCATCAAATGTCAAACTAAAACCGTTAACTTCAAAAACATTCTGAAAATGTTTTTCTGCCGACAGAGGTGAAACTTTGCTCATTGAGAAGGTGTAGTTCCACTCACTGATGATGAAAGGTGACCATGACAAGTAAAGTACCATTACTATGAGACCCCGTCGGATGAAAATGGTGTTTTAAACATGTTTTTCTTATGACGGTAGACAAATATCAGGAACATTAAGCTAAAAATGGCATTTCTGAGTATCTCTCTATTCATGTCGTTCTGAATCAAAAGCAGTAAACAGAGAGCTCTCAGCAACGGGGGGGGGGGGTGGATTAAAATACCACTTTTGCAATATATTGAAGGATGATCAGAGTGAGACTTTAACATTTATGCTTTATTAAATGATTCCCTTTTATTAATCAGCGTCAGATCAAGAGGAAGATGAGCAGCAAAACAACATGAAACGTCATTTTTGGAGCGGCCCGGTTCTGCTGCGTTCTTCTGTGATCCGGTGTGTTTGGTCTGCCCATCCGTCACCTGCAACACGCCCAGCAGTTTGCTTCAACGTCAAATCAGAGATTTGCAGCTGAATTAGCTGCATGACGTGTAGACAAGTCAAAAAGGCTGCATTAGTGAAGAAATCTAAAATTTCTGTGCT
Source organism: Oryzias sinensis (assembly GCA_037389245.1). Taxonomy (NCBI): domain Eukaryota; kingdom Metazoa; phylum Chordata; class Actinopteri; order Beloniformes; family Adrianichthyidae; genus Oryzias; species Oryzias sinensis. Next base: position 5,536,383 of record CM074499.1, read on the forward strand.
GTTGCTCATTAAATATTTTTGAATTAACTGAAGAGAGTGAAGAAAAGAAAGACGGCATTTAAGCCCAGAGGCAAATGAAAGTTTTACTTGGATCTAAAACAATGTCACCAACCACACTAATAAGTATTCTAAATTAGCAGCAGCAGCAATACTTTCACCCTTCTTTTTGTTTTTTTTTTAAACCAATTTACAAAGTGCTCTAATAATTTGTCCAGTTTTTTGTGCCACAACTTTTTTCTTAAAACAGCTGTTTGTTCTTTATGTAACACATTAATTTCACTATAAACCCGAAACTTTATCCGAATTCCGAATTTTTTCTTTTTTTTTTTTTTTTTACTGCAGTAATGACAAAGAAATTTGGATCAAACAAAGGTCAAAAGCATAGGGCCAGTTGTTCAAAGGTAAGCTGATCGGATTTTGGTGATCGGATTGGATCAAATCTTGAAAATGGGTTGTTCAAAAGGGAAAGAAGGAATCTGAAATCAGATTAGATCACAGAATCCAATCCTGGTTCTAGTCTGGATCAAACCTTCAGTTTGTGTTGTTCAAAACTTGTCAGTAGGATTTGAATAACTTTGATCCTATCCTGATCCCAACAGGGGGTAGGATTTAAAGGTGGATTCCAGGAGGGAAATGTAGAAAAACTTTAAAATTGGTCAAATAATACATTTGTTTCATTTAGTGTTTATACTTTTATTTATATTTTGCACTTGACTTGTGTAACCGTTGTAACAGTGATGAAGTAGATACAGTAGACATAGGCTACCAGTTAAGCTATTCAGTAAAGTAAAAACAACCAAAGCAGAACTGCAGATCCGCCTCCTAAAAGCAGAGCTTGGAAATGCTGGTCTCTCCTCCTCAGATTGAAAAACTCCCTGAACATTCTTTATTTTTTTATCTATTGGACATTTAGCCATTTTATCTAAGACGTTTTCAAAATACCCACAATGTATTTGTCAATGTATATTTGTTTTTTTATTTTTTGTGACTCAGATGAGGGGTCATAAAAGAAATTATGAATGGAAGTGGATGTTTGTTATTTTTGTGTTTTGTCTCAGAGTAACAAACTCTTACAGTGACCCCATGTTGGCTCTTCTACCTGTTCTTTACATAGCTGGTAGCCCGTGTTGTGATGTGTTGCCCCATTTAGAGCACAGGTAATCTGGATTTGGTAATCTTGAAAACTGTGTATCTGGATCAGGGTGATCCAGTCCAATGTTGCTTTGAAAAACCGGCATAAAAGTAAGACGGATTACCCGATCCTGCATAGGAAAAAATGTGATTTCCAAATCCGGATCATTCTGATCCAGATTAAACTTTTTAAACAACTGGCCCCTGAAGATCAAAGACTGCAAACTGGCCTGACGACAGCACAGCTTCTAAAAGTCTTTACCAGAATAAAAGAGCCTTGCCGTCTCTGTGTTTGATTCATATTCATTGTTTCTATCAACTTGAACTTGTTTCCAAACACAGTGATTTATTTTGTGTCATTTTGCAGACAGTTTAGTTGATCTAAGCAGCGGCAATTTTGATGGAGAACTGGTGACACAGATGGGTCACAAAATTATTAAACATATTTTGAACAAAGGTATATATTAGCTAAGTTTAGGTTTAAAATTAAAAGCTTTTATTTTGAAATCTGCCAAACTTTTAGTCAATTATTCAGAGAAAGCGTGAAAGCTATCTGCACAATGTCTATGCTTTCAAAATGCTATCAGACATTATTCAAAGAATGCTTAGTTAAAAGAAACATCAAAAACAATAGAAATTCAATAAAATATTTCAAAATTTGAATGTTTTGACATTTTTAAAAATTCATAAAACAACAGTAAACCTCAAGAGCGTTCATTTATTTAACATAAGTATGAGAAATAAGTCGAATTTTATTGAAAACTTTTGTTCAAATGTTTCACTGAAGTCAGCAGGTGGAAATGAAAGTGGGGCCGGCTCTCTAATAACATCCAAGTGTGGCTGCAAGTGTCTCATCAGTGGAGGTGTGAGCTGTGTCTTATCAAACAGGGAGGCGTGCTCTCAGTCCCTGCTGTGGGGGTCCACACCTGTTCAGGTAGCTGAGTCTTTGTCTCACTCTCTTCACAAATGTGCGTGCTGTTTGTCTGCAGGTGAGAGGACTAATTATAGTCTCGACAGAACAAAGAAATACTTTCAGCAAACATGGGTTTGAATCCATCGTCGTTGATGTTCTTAGAAAGCGGGCGATTTAACATCCTTGGTGTTCAAAACGATACACTTTTTACGTTTATAAATGTAAAAAGAAGGCTCTTTCATGAGTCCTTCACCTGCAGCCTTTTCCAAATGCTTTTATTGTGAAGCCTAAATGAAGGTTTTAATTAGCCAAGAGACATGGCTAATTAGGCACCCCACCGTCTGATAAAAGTTGCCAGAAAATAAGTTGCTGTATTAGGAAAAGGCAACAGTAGCTGGAGGGTTGCTGAATTGCCACATTAGCTTACATGAAAAGCAACAGTTAAATAAGTTGTTCAGCTCATAAAATGTGACAGCGGCTGATGAAAGTTTCTAATTTGTTACATTAGTAGCTACAAATCATTTGCAACTAGGTAATAGAAATTGCTAAATAGCTGTTTTAGCGCATGTAAAATGCAATAAAGACAAACATTTTGTTAGTTTCAGTGGCTAATAGTGCGCTAGCAGTTAGTGAAAGTTGGTAAAATGCTACAGCATGTCCTTTGTGTTCTTTAAAGCCCCACTCCCATCATCTTTTGTGTTCCCAGTAGTTCTTTTAATTATGACTTTCGGTTTGGGGCAAAATCTTAAAGGACAGGACTTCACATGTATTTTCTAGAAGATGTGCAGAACTTTTTACTTATTCTCAGTGCTGAAATTCCGAGGCTTAATAACCACACTTAAAATATTTGCTGTGCCACTTGGTAATTATTCCTGTTTTTACAAATATCCCTTAAAATACCCCTTAAAACCACAACAAAATCCAGCCTTAGAGACACTTAAAATATGTGCGAGCAATGCAATAATGTGCCGCACGTATAGTGTGGCCGACAATAATTTCCGTCAATTTTTGTGTTTGGTCGCACTTTGAATATGTGCGAAAAACATTAGCGAATCAAAAAGAATCAACAGTTGTTTTCTGTATAGTGTCTGCAGAGCGGCGGGAGTTCATTAGAATGGTGGATGGGACTGTTGGGGCAGAGTAAGCCCGCCCCCTTTCCCATCATTTGTCTGTTTGTGCTCTCCCACTAGCTTACAGCCCCTCAAACACCCAAACTAACAATACTGGGGCAACATAAATGGCGAGCAACATTGGAGCTGTCTAGACATCTCACTTATAGGATTTTTCCAACTGCATTTTTTTCAGTGATTCATAATCATTTCAATAGGAAAATGTGATTTAGAGCTTAATTTTCTTAATATCGGTCCTCCATCATGAGAAAAATCCCACAAGAACGTGTTAAAACACGATTTTCAGTCTTTAAAAAAGAATCTAAATGTTACAAATTTTTAAAAGTTGCATTGTTGAGTTCCCCTCCTTTGAAAATACTAGTGGTAGTAGTAGTACTAATAGTAGTGGTAGGTGTAGATACCGGTAACTTATAGACTTAACAAGAATTATAAAACAATGGATGAATTGCACTGAAATTCAAATCATTTGTTTTTTTTTTAAATCTATAATTCTGTAATGGTTTCCATACCTGTAGCTCACTATTTTAGAACTGTGTTCATAACATAGTGACTATAATGAAATAATCAATTTTATTCAATAAACACAAGTAAACTACAGGTAAGCCAGGGAGAGCTAATCAGAAGTTTGGTTGTTTTTTCGCATTGTTTGCTGGAACTAAACTTTATTATTCGGATACAAACACAGAAGACGATTCTCCACATACATTGTTTTGTAAAAAGAAAAAAAAATAGAAATCAAAATATGCCTGATGTTTGGACACAAAAATAATGACCTTAATTTTAAATCCTCTAGTTCTGCTGGTGGAAAACGCAACCGTTCCGTCAAATGACCAGCAGATGGCAGCATTGCACCAAACCTCTCCATCCAGTCGCTGCATGAGAAAAGGTGGTGAGTGTCATTTTCTTTTATTAAAATAATAAAAAATATGTTTGGGTCATCCCTCCAACTTGCATCTGTGGCCGCTGCTGTTCATCCTCCACTTTCTCCTTCATTCACCCATCTGCTCTGTCCCCACTTCATCCATCCATCATTCGTCAGACTTCCCGTCCTCCATCTGTTCCCTCAGCCCCATGCTCCTTTTTTTCTGGAGCACTTCGGTATAAATGATACATGACTTTCTATAGGCACTTCAAAAATTCATAAAAAAGAATACATAAAACAAATTTTAAAAATGGAGTTTGTCTCCCTAAAGATGCAGTAAGTGACACTCTGTGAATCTGTGCTGCTGTAGAAAAACGTATTAAAATATACAGGGCTTCTGTTATTAAAGAGAAAACGCAGAAATCTTTAACAAATAACTTTTTTTTCCACTCCTGCTTTTTATAATAAATATGTGGGATTTCAGATGATTTATGTGCTTCATAAAGAGCTGAAAAGATGGACAGAATCAACGAGAAGGAGCAGAAACTGAGAAGAAAATGAAAGCAAAGAGGGAGAAAAGAAAAATGCATAAAGAGAACAAACGGAGGAGGAAGGCAGAGCCGTCTGTTGGTCGGAAAGACGTGGGCTGTTATTTTATTTCCTCTGTGGCTTCACAAACACGCCGCTGTCTGTCTTAGGTGCTGACGCGGCACAAGTGCAGAGACACACCAACCGACACATGGATCAACGCACAGCCGGCGCGTGCGCTCTGCTCAAACCTGCCTTTACGCCGACGACTTCAGACAGCAGTCTGCTCGCAGCTGCTTAACGTTCAGGTTCCTGAGAGGCAGAACTTCATACCTGAGATCCAGTTCTGATGAAGCTGCTACTGTGTGTTAAGAATTCAACAGACTCCAAATCTGTAATCCTTTAGATCAAATTTGCCCAAAGTTGGTGCTGAAATTTTAAAATGATTTGATTTAAAGCTCATGCTCCTTGCCGAGATGCTTCCTGTAAATGTCTTCAATCTCTTCAGCACATGAAAATAATTCTATTGAGATGACCTCCGACCTTCACTTAAAAATGACACCCTCAGGCAAACTTTCACATTAACACAAAAGCTTTTTTTTTTTTTGTGACCAACTGCAGATACATCCACCAATATGAGAATATTTAAGGGTTTTTAGTGTTGTTAATTTATTGCAGCTCACAATCTATCCATGTTTTAGGGACAATTCGCCAAAAACTACGATTTTTGGGTAAAAAAGAGAAAATATCAAATGTTTACGATCAATAATCCTTCTAACAAAGAACATAATATGCCGATTGTAGTTCTTAGCAGCAGTAAACCAAATGGAATCATTACAAATCTGCTCCATCTATGAGAAATCTTTAAATGTTTATATTTCAAATGATAATCTTTGAGAAGGACTTTCAAACACTCAGTTTATCTGTGATGTATAACTTGAGCCACTACAGGTCGCTGTGCTTTTCAGCGTTTTCCTGTGATTAACAAAGACGATTTTAAAGACTTTCTTTCACGAAAGACACTCATGCAGCTGTCTTTGCTGTAGCAGGTTCGTTGTCTAAAAATCTCTTGAAAGTCTCGACCTTTTTACAGAAACGTGTGTGTGTGTGTGTGTGTGTGTGCCTTTGCATCTTTGTGTGTTTGTCCCTGTAGCCTTGCAGTGATCTGGGTTTAATTTGACCAGTCAGGCAGTAGAAGCCAGGGCTTCAGCAGATGTGTGTGCGTTTGTGTGTGTATGCCCTCAGTGTTGGGGTGAGGCAGAGATCAATGCTGAGTCAAACACAAAGGTTGAAGCATAGCTTACCATCCTCTCCTTTCTCTATGTCATCCTTCTTCAGTTTTCTCCTCGTCTTCCTCTCCAAGCATTAATAAGCATTTCTTAGTTCAAATGTGCAAAAGAGATCAGTAAAAACTGAATATTTATTGATTATTCCATGTTGAGTCTAACTGCTGGTCACTCTCCAGAAAAAGTGTCATAAGCTGTGTTTCCACTCACTATGAAGTTGCGCAAATTGGATTTGCGATAGTAAATTTCCCTAATGGTAACTCAATTTTGGGAAAAACTCGCAATACTGCAATGAAAACACTTTTTTGGAATTAAATGAGTCATGTGACCAACAATCAGACAATGCACTTCTTGGTAGGAGCTGGCTGCCTTGGGTACCGCAGAGCAGGCGCCGTAAGAAGGGCCACAGCATCATACACCTTGCCAAAGTTTAGTGTGTCATGTGGAATTGCTGTAAAAATCACCAACCACCATTTCCCAACATGGCTTCATCCATATAGCGGCTCCTATGTTTAAGGAGCACGCCGCTCCATGGCCTGAATATGACGATAGGTGATGAAGAGTGCTAGTGCCATGGCAAAAATGTAAATATATATCTGCTGTCAAAGTATTGTTCATCCATCACCTTGTTTTTGAATGACTTATGGCGTGAGCTGGTTTTGTGTAATTGCAAAATCTTTTCTCTCTCTCGACATTTCTAGTTTCTTAGTCAAGAAAAAATCAAACTGCAGATGGCTCTGAATATCCTTAATGTTCTCTGTTTTCAGTAGAGTTCAAATTGTCTCCCGGTCTGGATTGACGGCTAATTTTAATGCTATACCTTGGACATACCAGTGTTACGTTTCAATAAAGTTTTATTCATACTAAAAATTCATAGTAACCATTTAATTGTTTTTATGTCTGTGGCTCATAAAGATGTGTGGTGGTGTTAGGGACTACACCAAAATGTATTTTTTTTAAATTTACCCAGTTTGCCCTAGCAACCATTGTTTATGCAAACCACACCCACTTTGTCATCTAATTGCTGCTAAGATTGAGGCAGGCTTTAGTCCTGGGTAGTTTTGTGTTAATTAGAGGCAGGGCGGAAAGTGGGGAGCCGGTTTAGCTCGTGCTGGTTTGCGGTGCCTTCCGTCCGTGAAACCAGGGTTCGAATCCGGGCTGCTCCCTGCTCCCTTCTCTACTTCTCTGCCGGTCCCAAGCCCGGTTGCTTTGAGAAGGTTGCGTCAGGAAGGGCATCCGGCGTAAAACATTGCCAAGTTTTCCATGCGACTTGTTCGCTGTGGCGACCCCTGATGGGAGAAGCCGAAAGAGGAAGAAGAGGCAGGGCGGAAAGTAAGGCGGTACAGTCCACTTCTGCTTACCGCTACAAGATCTGGCAGAGGTACCGGCTGGAAGATTGCTGGAAGCTTTACTGCTTTAACACTCATTCAAAGATAAAGTGCAGACTGATGCTGCTAAACCTGTGAACCAGGCAGTACTTTATCTCATCATTTTAGCGTTTTTAGTGTCTCATCATCGCTACTAAACATGATCTATGTCCCTCTCTCCTCTCTATGTCCCTCGTGTTATTTGCTAATCCTGTCACTTCCTTAAACAATAGCTGTGTGTTGTCGTGAATGAAACGGCTCTTTTAGGCCGCCTTTACACTGCAGGTCTTGATGCCCATATCCGATTTTCTGACTATATCCGATTTTTTTGACGACCCGCTTACATCATCTTATAAAAGTGACCCGTATCCGATTTATGCATTTACACTATACAATGCTGAAACTATCAAATATGGAAGTTTTGAGGACTGCGTAGCAGTATTTCCGCATTCCGCGGACCTCTTTCTTAGTTTTGTGATTGTGGTTGTCATGGAGGCAAGGCAGCGACGGAAGGAGGCGTTGCCCTGGGCGCTCCTGAGGGGATGCACGGGGGAGGAAAAGAAGGAGGGCTGCTCGGCTCTCTCTGAGTTTTGAATGAGGAAGTGTTTGCAGATGTGCTGTACTAACAGTTTGATCCAAGTGGGTTAAGAAAGACTCCAAAACTTTTGGGGGAGACACCTTATTTTTAATTTACGGTTCTCCAACACTCCCCCGCTCAGCACTCACACCCCCTCTCTCTTCTAACACTCACACACACATGGTCCCCATCATACACGCCTCCCAAAGAAATAAACGGCTTCTAGCCTGATCCATAGCAACGGTGTCCCGCTTCATTAGTTACCGCTTGCGTCCGGACCGGACATAACAGCGGTTTCTAACTACGGGCTGAAAGGTAACATCCTGACAGCAAATTCAGTGCACAAAAAGCACCTTAATAAGTCATGTGATCTCAGTTGGTGTTGTCCTGAATTGAGGTCACTGAGGTACGACTCGCATTAACTGGGGAATATCCGATTTGTCTCCTTACATGGCACACGCAAATGCACGTATCCGATTCGTTTCCGATTTATTTCCACATATGAGAGAGGCCTGTATCCGATCTGAGAAAAACGGAATCCATGCGCTTTTGTCCTGCTTACATGTTCACCGATCATATCCGATCTGTGCAACGTGAGACGAAAAAAATCGGAATTGGGTCACTTGAACCATGCAGTGTAAAGGCGGCCTTAGAGACTCTGTTTGGAGTGAAAGACGAGAGCCGGCTCCTTTATGGGAGCCTTGTTCAAGGATCAACTTATTGAGCACCCCTGGTGTAGAGACTGCAGCAGCTAAAAAGCTCAAGTTGGGCAAAACCTTTTAACCCTTTAACACCGGAGCTGGCGCCGGCGACATTACATAACACATGCTCTTTGAACTATCGTAACTCTTTGTTTCTATGAGCAATTAACATAAATCCCATGGATTCTGATGAGGCACAGAATCAGCTGATTCATGTGGAATGTGTAAACTCACTTCAGTAGTGTTGCTTCTCAGCACAAAGCTGCTTACCTCAGCGTCCGAATCCATTGGAATTAAGTTTATTGCATAAACGGTTGAAGATTTTCAGTATCTCAAAGAACTGAAAAGGGGGAAAACAAATGTTTTTGTTTAACGCTGACCAACAGACATCAGTCAATGAAATCCCCTACAATAAGATACGACAAGTCTTTACATTTACATGGTTCCCGTCGTCAAGAGGTGTTGTTCCTTCTGCGGTTGTGATAATTATGTGTACATATTTTTTGTTAAGAAAAATACAGTTTGAACCCAATGGAACCTTTTATCATAGTTACCATTTTCTGATGGGTGGGTCATTACTTTTTATTATTTTTGTGTCTTCGACAGAAAGTTTACAAACGTCTCCTAAGTAACATAGGATTATCTGTTCCTAAACTGTTTAAATTAGCATTAATGTGTGTGGTGGAGCCAAACAGACAACAGAACAGGGATTTAATTGGCTCAATGCCCATTACTAATAATATGATAATTGATCCCCCTGTTGTGTATTTGTGCAGGCGAGATTTTGCTCCCCTGCTGTGTTTGTGTTTGTACAGTTAATGTTTGTTCGCGTGCAGAGAATGTGTGTCTTACAAGGTCACGCCTCAGGCTGTCTGTGCTGACACACACACCTGTAGTTCGGTCTCTGATCATGTGACTAGCTGTCATGGCAACTGTCACTAGGCACAACGATTGATCAAAGCCTTGCATGACAGGAACAGATGAGAACAAACAGAGCCAATGTGTCAAGTACACGAGTGGGCTGACAGTGCAACACAACAAAAGCTCACAGACGTACCCGTGCCGCCTTTTTCCTCCCGGATCTGATAGGCTGTTGACTTCTCTGTTGGGGTGCCGGTGTGGGGGTCCTCTGGCTAACTGCATGTATGTGGGAATTTGAAGTGACGGCTAACTCAATAACTCACGTTGATTGGGACCACCTGCAGCTGAAAGTAGAGAAGACAAACCGTCAAAGCAGGGCGGCTTTTCTGAACGTCTCCTATCCCAACGGTATTAAACCCATAGCAAATTGTCACACATTAGACCATCAATTTAAACCTTAAAACCAGAGTCAACAAATGTAAGTTTTTGACGGCCTGTCACACGTCGCACAAAAAGTTTAGCCTTGGTCACAGTTGTTTTTATGGGTGAATACGAGCTGCAGGCAAAAAAAAATGGCACGGAATATCACTCAGTGAGCCCATAGAGCCAAAATGTTCATGCACATTTTTCTTTTTAAAACAAAGACTCATTTTCAGACAAATTGTAGCAAACACTTCAACAACACACAAGTGTAAGTAAGGGGGAAGTAGGTGAGACACAGCCATGTCACATAGGTTTTTCTGTCGTGCACAAGGAGCCAGACTGTTAAAAACGAGGAAATGATTCAATCAAAGCATAGCACTTGTGTATCACCTGAACACCTCATGCTTTCTGCCTTTAGAAAGGCGCTAGCACTCACACCTCACTTACAGTACGGTGTAAGGGCACCGTCTGACTGTATCACCCATACATAATAAGAATGAGCAACTTACATTATTCTTACAAATACTTGACAGTACATTTACCACACACCCGGGAATTGTACGTTCCAGTTGCGCTCTCCTCAAGATGTGGCCACACCTGTCTATGACCCTTCCAGGACCCGGACAACCCAAAACACCAAAGCACCCATGGTGTGAGGCAGCCATGCTATAGGTTGGCGCCACTGTTCGGCAGTGAAGTTGCCATCAGTGTGTGAATATGTTGGTGAACAGGACTGTGACTGCAAAGCACTTCTGGCCTTCTAAGAAGGTAGTAAAGCACCATATATCCATACGCCGTTTACTATTTCACCTGGGTGTTAATGTTTATATACGCTTTTTAAATCAAGCTCCATGTGTTTGACAGCATGTTAATGAAAATTGCTGGTGGTTGGTTGGTTAGTTTGACTGATTGACTAGCTATAAAAGCAGATGGATTACTTCCATTAACTTCTCTAAACTCACATCTGCTCATCCATTGCAGTTCTTGTTGTTCATCAGCAGGTTTGTTGTAATCCACTCTGGTTCTCGTTACAAAAACATCAACACATGTCCCTTTCAGATTAAAATTGTAATTTTTAGTAAGCCTAACGTTTTAGATGAACCTTCCAAACCTGGTTAAACAAAACCTAGAGTAAAACATGTCTTTTCTGAAAATTGCTTGATATGTTGCTGCTTGTCAATCACTGAATGATAAGGGGAGCAAAACTGAACCATCCAGTGACTTTTTGTCGTTTACCCTCCAAGTGTCTGATCAGCTTCTAGTTTGTTCAGAGTAAACACACCAAAATGACTTTTGCTGTTGGCATCAAATATCGCTGCATCTTGTGCTTAACTCAGACACCCCAGGGCCCTTAAAGAAATTACCGCACTCGCTTCCCTGGGAATTAGAGCGGGCTCCAAAAATAGCAACGAAACTGATGAAGAACAGTCTTGGAGATGACAAGAAAATGTACATTATGGAGGTTCATTCACCCTAAGTGGCTTTGAAGAATTCTTCATAACCTGCAGGTTTAATGTCTTATGTTCATCAAAATTGTTCCGTTCCAATCCCACTCTTCTTTTAGAGATAGAGATGTGGGGGTGTCATTTAGCACTAGTGGTGGGTAAAACCACAGATTTCAGGATTGATATGATACCAAGTTATTGCCACCCTAATGTTACAGATATAGATTTGACCTTTTATACTTTTTTAACACCAGAGAAAACAATCCTTCCCTCAGGGAACTCATCTCCCAGCAACACCTCTCTAACTCATGGTCCACTTTGCTCAGTAAACCTACGGTAAGGCCACCCCCACCCCCCACCCCCCATTGTCTGTGTTTTTACTTTAGCACGATTTTCAACATGCCTAAATGAAGTTTGTTTTCCGATTGATCATTTGCTGAGTAGTTTTCCTTTCATTAGAGGATTCTCCGGTCTCACAGATCATATTGTCTCTGTCCGTCATGGAGTCCGTCAATTTTCTTACCCAACAAAACCACACATTATATCAGTATGATTGGTTATTAGCACATTTTGTTTACATGTTTTTACTGTTTAATGGTACCATTTTGTTTGTTTGTACCATGTCATCGGACAGTATAAACATTTCAGGCCACCTGAAAACTTTGTACCTAAACTGTTTTTTAATAGAAATACATGTACATTGTTATGGGTGTTGTACAGAATTGTTTTAATAGGGTTAAATAAGTTTGGTGTTGCTGCTGTATTGTACAGCCTTTGTATTTAACAACTGTTGTCTCATTTTTAGTTTTTTAACTGTTACGACATGCTACTCCGTGCAGCTGTTCCTGCTGAGTCGCGCCAGGTACAACCTCAAAACCGAAGAAATGGTTGCAGTTCATACATGAGTAATAGTCCAACCCAAGTGTAGATATTTTTGTTTGGCCATAAATCAATAGCAATAGTAGATTTGGTAACAATATTATCAACCATTGGATTGATCCTCCAACCGTTGTTTGGTGCCTCATGGTCTTTATTGACCTGCATCAGGTTTATTATTCCACGTCAAAAGAAAAGAGTCAATCTACCACATTTAGTACAATTAAAAGGAAATGAAGAGGAAATAAATGACTCACCAGAACCTTTCAAACATAATTTATGTTTTTCAATAAAAGACAAATTTTAGACTCCAAGTTGGATTTCACAGCAAGTCAGTACATTTTAAAGGTCAGCTTTACTTCTCAGGAAGTTTAACACTTTGTGGTTTTTAAATTGGCAGAAAACATTAAAAGGTGGTAACGATTAAACTGACATTTGTACAGTAAACAACTTTATTGTGTATCTAAGTAAAAATGTATAGTATTATCAGACAATCCGACAGACTCTAAATGGAAATATAAAAACCGAAGGTTCTGATGCTAAAAGTTTGGCTTTTCGTCTATCAGTTAGTGTTTGTCACTGAACTATTGGAGAGTTCCTTTCAAACCTCTTTTGAGATTGTGAATAAAGTTTTAGCCAAAATCATAGTTTTTGTGTCTTATGTGGCTTTCATGAGCTGGTCCGAAAGTTATACATGCCTTAAGTTCAAAAGTACAGAGCCCGTTACATTAAAAAACTAAAATTTATTTCATTCCCACAGATTAATATCTTGTTCACACAAATGAAAATCTCGTTCCCACAAGATAATATTCCGTTCCCTCGAAATACTATTTCGTTCCCTCGAAATAATTAATTTGTGCGAACGAAATAATGAAGTCGTGCGAACAAAATAATTATTCAGGTCATAAGTCATTCATAAACACGGATTTGCTCTCCTTTTGGCCGCAAAAGCCGCTTTCAGCGGTAACTTCTGTGTTTCTGTGACCCACATTCGTTCAAGAAAGGAAAAAGAAAAGCAAGAATGATCAATTTATTATCGTCTTAATGAATATAAGAAAAATAACATAAGATTTATGATACCTAGGCTTGCTGCTTTGCCATACAATTCAACGGACATAGCTCCTTAGCTCCGCCGCGGAGCTCTTTTTCTTGTCATGCTGGCATTCGGGCTGACAGCCATCTGGGCAGACAGCCATCTGATATTGTAGTTTAGGGTCGAATATATAGGAATAATCATATTCAGGACTTGTCTTTTATTAACATACTCTTTAGCAGTCGCTTTACATTTGAAAGCTAGCAGGCTACATGCTAACTAGCCGATCATTTATCCTGTTATTCACGTCATAGATTAACAGCAGATACCTTCACATTTCTGTCTGTGTGTGTCTCACATTGCATTGAAGACATGGAGGATGTTTAGAGATCAGATTTACTTATTTTGAAAAGCACAAAGCATCGGTAATCACGATCATGATCATGGTGCACTCTCCGTCCATCTTGCCGCAAAAGGCGCTTTCTGCCGCTACTTCCGTGTCTCTGTGAACATTCAATAAGGGTAAAAATAAAAGCAAGAATGATTGATCCATTAATGTCTCTATGAAAATCAGAAAAATATCATAAGATTGGGCTGGCTGCTTCGCCTACCCAACTTAGCTCCTAGCATTACAAACATGGCTGTGAGCAATATCCCTTCATGCATCACGCATGCCCAAGATGCATTTCGACCAGCCAATCATTGGTCTTGTTGTTACACCTCAGTTACAGGGACACAGTGATTGGTCGAAATGACAAGTCCTGAATATTATTATTCCTAAACTACAATATCAGCTGGCTGTCTGTCTACCCGCCAGCCAGCTGGCCGAATGCCGGCATGACAAGCAAAAGAGCTCCACGGCGGAGCAATGGGATGTCCAGTGAATCGTATTGCAAAGCAGCCAGCCTAGGTATCATAAATCTTGTGATTTTTTTTCTTATATTCATTAAAACAATAATGAAGTGATCATTCTTGTTTTTCTTATTCCTTTCTTGAATGAATGTGGGTCACAGAGACACGGAAGTTACCGCTGAAAGCGGCTTTCGCGGCCGGAAGGAGAGCATATCCGTGTTTATGAATGACTTATGATGTGAATAATTATTTCGTTCGCACGAATTAATCATTTTGAGGGAACGAAATAGTATTTCGAGGGAACAGAATATTATCTTGTGGGAACAGAATATTATTTTGTGCGAACAAGATATTAATCTGTGGGAACGAGATATTAAAATTGTGGGAACGAAATATATTTTAATTTTTTAACGTCAGGACACGGGCTCCGTACAAGAGCTAATGTCCTTCAAACTCGGATCCCACATTTCAGCGAGGACTTTTGGAATCACTTGATCAAAAATGATTTCCAAAATGGATTAAACCCACTAATGAGACTGTGTGCATGCATAGGATGCTTCTCCAATTAGTAGAATGGCCAAAAATGTTATTTTGTCTCCAAAAAGGCAACTCTTTATTCATGGTGTATAAAAAGGCCTTTTAGGTTCTGTTGCTAACAGAATTTCATCATCAGCTTACTTTCCTTGATTGTTGTCTTCATAACACCAGGTTGTACCCCCAGAAGAGGTGATGGCAGTTGGTTCTTCATTTTTATAAACAAATGCCATCTTTTAAAGTATAACTACAAATACTAGTGATGTTTATATCAGGGCGGCACAATGGCATAGTGTGGCCAGCACTCTTGCCTCACAGCAAGAAAACCACGGTTCAAATTCCTGCTGGAACCTTTCTGTGTGGGGTTTGCTAGGTCTCCTCATGCATGCGTGGGCTTTCTCCGGGCACTCAATGCTCCTCCCACAGCCCGAAAACATGCTTCATGGGATAATTTTTTACTTCAAGTGTCTCCAGGTGTGAGTGTGTGTGATTGTGTGCCCTGTGACAGATTGGTGACCTTTCCAGGGTGTACCTCAACTTCTCCCAAAAGTTGCAAGGACAGGCTCCAGCAACCCTGTGACCCAGAAAGGGATATATGCCGGTTTAAGTATATATCCTTTTAGTGTCATG
Source organism: Oryzias sinensis (assembly GCA_037389245.1). Classification (NCBI taxonomy): domain Eukaryota; kingdom Metazoa; phylum Chordata; class Actinopteri; order Beloniformes; family Adrianichthyidae; genus Oryzias; species Oryzias sinensis. Next base: position 5,551,532 of record CM074499.1, read on the forward strand.
CTGACTTAGGAAGTGTAGTAAAGATGAATGCCGGAGAATAGTTCCTAAAAACAGTTGAACAAAGGCCAAAGTGACACTACTTTAGAGCTACAGCTTTTCTTTATCTAATATTCATGTTAAAATAACAAACAAAAACTGAACATAGGGTTCTTATGATCAATCATTCTCATGTTTTCCTGCTCAGTCACACCTCACTTTAATGACAGTCGTTGTTGGGTCTCTGCACAGCCCGATGATGAGGTGAATCATGGATCGTGGTCTTTAGAACTGAGAGTGAGAAATTCTGGTAGAGTTTACCTGTGTCTTTGAACTAGAATCCAAAGCTCCAGATAACTGACCAGCAGCAGAGAATGAAACTTTATGAAATGCTGTATGCAAGCAGATCATCTCTTACTTTTGTAAAACATCAAGGTCTGATGAACAGTATGATTGTGTGCCTGTTGCCATGGCAATGCTTGTTATGCCTCTAAGCAAATCAGTGCGAAGAAAAAATGTTTAAACATCTGCCTCACTTGTTTCACTTTGGCCCAAGAATAATTTTTTTAAGAGCCTCACGTGAAGCTTTTTCAACATTATTTCTTAGAATTGTAGTTACAGCCATCAAAACACTGATCACTCGAACGTCTGCTTATTACTGAGGTCCCACTGATGCTTTGTATTAAAAGATGCTTCTAATGGTTTGACCTCCCTTTTTCTTTTGTGTGTGAATAAAGAACGACCTCCACCTTTTCTCTGGTAAACCTCCAAAAAGGTTTTCATCTGCTTTGCTGAAACTTTGAACTGAACAAGAAAAATACCCAAACTAGAACAAATTATTTCAATGACTGAGGCCATTAAAAAAAAAGCACATAATGAATGTATTCAGTTAATTTCTTTATTGAAATATGCATCACGTCTCCTGAATCCACACGTAACCATCAGGCTGAGGACTGAAAAGCAAAAACCCACATGCCGTCAAAAAGAAACCTTTCAGAGTCTGAAAAAAGGAATTGGTGATCACTAGATGACGGGTATTGATTAAATGTGGTGGGATGTGTGTTTGTCTGCAATCGCACTCAACGGAAAGGTCAACACAAAAAAGGCCAAACATTATGAAATCCAAAACATTTTTGAGATGAGACTTTCATGAACACAGGCTGCCTTCCTGCTTTTGTATTTTGGCCTCCTAATGTGAAGGTTGGCGCTCTTTCATCCCTTTAATCTGAGCGCAACCAGTCCTTAAGAATCTGCTAACTCTTACTGTGATGCATAACGTTTTGTGGTAAAGGTTTCATGTGGTAGCACCGCAGTTCCAGCTGAGTGGGTTAAGGCCGTCTCACACAGCCACTACGTACATTTTGAGCTACAAACACGTATGAAATTTTGGTCTTTCATGTTTTGCGATCGTCATTCATCGATGTGCGCAGATGTCTTTCGGGGGTTTCTGTGACAGGTCTTCATGTGAATCCTGTTTTGAGCTGTTCAAAAACGTTTGATCAGTTGAGAATTACGCAGTTTATGCGTATTTTACGTCATTTCTACGTAATTACTTCATAAATCTTGTGCAGTTGTGCGTGATTTTTGCTAGATGTGTACACAAACTTGTGGCTTTCCACGACCGTTCTACATGTATCTAGCAAACTTTTCACGCCTGTACCACAGATGTATGACTTTATTAGTCTGTCTACAGCGCACATGACGTTAAAATTACGTAATTGACGCACAAATCTTGGGCCAGATTTGGCTTTTACGATGGTTTACATCTTGTTTGTGTGGTTTATTCTCCCTTCCTCCGTGGGTTTTAACGTGATGCATCTGAGAAAATTTCACGTGAAAGTCCACACTTTTTCTCCCGTTTTTCCACGTATGTTCACAAATGACCAATTTTCTTCTGTGCAGTCTGAGCAGAATGTACGTAGTGGAAAAAGACATTTATAAGTGCAGGACAGTTTGTCTGGTCATGGGTTCACATTCAGCTTTGATCATTATGTTCTTGGCCATAACATCTACTATGACTTCCTGTTGACTTCAGTTGTGAGAAACCTAGATGTTGCTCAGATAAAACACAGAAGATAAGATCTATGTTTACTCTCAATGGGATTTGGTCTCTAGGTTACAAATTCAAGTGGATATCCAATAATATTTTTTCAGACAAACCGTTGAGTAGTTTTGCTCCCCTGACCTAGACCAAAGATAGATGAATAGAAAAAATAAATCAAGAAACCAATAAAAAAAAAATTCTTTGTTTCTCTGTTGCTCCCTTTAGGAATCCTCGACGTCCATCTAACCTTCTCTGCATCCTCTTCATCTCCTCCTTCACTACATCCATGAAGCTCATTTTTGATCTTCTTCTAGTCTTCTTTCCTGATAGCTCAGCATCTTTAAACCAACGTAATCACTCTCCCTCCTCTTTATGTGTCCAAATCATCTCCATTTATCTCCAAAATATCTAAGCTGAGTCTGCTGCCAGACTCCAGAGAAAACATGCAGATCTGAGAGTAAGGCTGACTGCATTTCCCCTCTGGAGCAAAGCGCTGGTTTGATGCTGTGGAACCGAGTGTCTCAGCCTGATGCTGTTCATGTCACTTGTTTCTGTCTTTATTATTCCCAGAGGTCTCCGGCGTTCCCTCTGGGTTTGTTCTTCCCATCAACCTCCTTTTGTTTTTGTTCTTCCTGCAGCAGTTGCGTGTTTGTGTGTGGGTTTTTTTTGTATGCGCCAGGTGCCTCTTGAGTCTTACAGATGACGAGAGGAAGGATACAGTGTCACTTCAGTCATGGCCTCTCATCTGTCTCCCCCCCTCTCTTACTTAACCAGAGTCTACAAAGACACACAAAACGATGCCATGGTTTTCTCCTCCTCCTCTCTCTCTCTTTTTTTTCTTATATATCTCCCAAGCTCATTGGCATTTTCTCCTGCAGTTTCACTCGCTGTCATGTCCTCTACCTTCAACCTTTTCTTACTTTCTGCTTCACTCCTCTTCTCATCCTTCCTGCTTCTGGATTTGCCATCTCGTCCTCATTGCAATCCTCTGAGGAGCCATTTGTGGGATGAGGCTTTCGTCTCTGCTGCAGCATCAGAGATATCAAAACAAATGAAATTAAATGGAGGCAAAGGAGGAGGGGAAGGGGGGGGGTCTCCTTGCAGCAGCCTCCAAATATGCAACACTGCAGCTTTTAAGATTATGGGCCATTATTGTCTGCATTCTTAAACACAGCATCATTTTGAGGCAAATGAACAGGAAAATTCTGAGACTAGAGAAGCTGCAATCAAGTCTTGTAATTACTGGGTCCTGGAGAGATGAGGTAGTAGAAACCCTTTCTTTGTTGTCTTTGGCTATTAACTGAAAAACATTTATTCATTTAAATCTACTTTTGAAGGTTGGAAGATCAGATTACCTGCATGACTTGCTGATACTGTTGAGAAGAAGGATCAATGAGAGAAGAAACTTCTTTCCACCCCGGTGTGAAAAAAGGGGAGAAAGAATGTAGAAATGCATCAGTTGTCCTCGTCTATTCTTCATGACATTTACACAATAATGTCTCATATAAACAACTTAAACCTCTTTATCGATCCAGAATTATGTCGTGAAAAGATTACCTCAAATCTACATCTGAGAAATAAACTCAGTCCGGCACTCAGGCCGGCAGTTTTCTATATTCAGGTGAATTATTCTAAAATCCTCTTACTGCTTCAAGAAATTGCATTCAGTTCTTTGCATTTGATCCATCCATTCATCCGTCTGCTCTTTGTCATCATCTGCCATCCATCCTGTCATTATCCATCAACTCTGCATCTCTTCCTCAACACACAAACCGTCCATCTCCATCATTACGTGTTCTCTTTGTCCTTTTTTTGATCTTCATCCGTTCTTTGTCTGTCTATGTGCTTTCCTCCGTGAGCCCTTGGCAGCATCACTAAAAGGCTGTCAGCGCTAACCTTTACCTCCACCGGTCCGCTCTCACAAACCCTTCCCAACCCGGAGAACAGATCTGAGCGGAGTCACACCTCCTCTGCGACACCGTCAGGTACAGAAGGACGAGGCAGCAGACGAACGCAGACATGGAGACAACAGCAGGAGATGTGCAAGAAAAAAAAAAACACAAGAAAGATTAGCTTTGACAAACACGTATTGATTTTTGTGACCGTTTAAGATCAGAAAACCAATTTGTGACCTTTACTGTTATTTTCTAAAGAGGATGCAGCTGCACTTTTGTATTCTTCTGTGATAGTTTGATGCTGTATTAACAATGATATCATGTAGAAAAGGTAAAAAAAAAAAGACCCATTAAAGTTGTTCTCATTATAAAAGCAGAGTGAGGAGCGTTCCAAAGCTGCAGGTTTTTCAGCTTTGCGTTAAAAACGCGCAGAGGTCAGAAGAGAGTGACGGTGTGAGCCTCGGACGCCCGGAAGGACTGGGTTCCCGATCCCCAGTGCTTTTCCAGCGAGCGCTGCTGTTGATTCTTAGGGAATAATCTGGTTTGTAATGTGTCTGGACAGGTGTGAGCGTGTGCTGCTTCACACAGCTGTCAGCCTTCCTGCCGGATCACGCCGGTGATTTTTCACAGGAAACGGCGAGGCGAGGCTGTGACCGGGACGCAGCAGTGACTCACCGCTAATGGAGTGCTACTCAACCTTTCGGTCGAACACAACAACTCTAATGGCTACGCAACGTGTCGATTCAAACCGGTCGCAACATGGCGTGTGAAATTTGTTTTTACTAATTGAAAGTTATTAGTCTGCAGCCGGTGACTCGCTTCACACCGAAGGACTGGTTTTCTTTGTCTACTTTACAAAGACGCTAGCCTCTCCTCATTTCACACCAACGTTGTCCTTTATCGTGACTGAAAGAACCAAAACAGGCTCTGAAATCACACTGAAGCCTACATTTCATTTTCTCAAACAAAAAAGTGAGACTTTATTATCAGGCAATCTGTGCATTAACGTCATGTTAACTCTTAATGAGCAGCTTTTTCTTGACAATGTAAAGTTTAACTAAGGTGTGGGAATGAAATTGCTAAAAATTCCAAAAAAATAACACAAGCACCACAATAAGAAGCCCTAAGTTTAGGGTTTACCCATGAAAGCTTCTGTTGGTTCTGAAAAAGGGCTTTGATTTTGAAATGAAACAGAAGAACTAGTATTAAAACTTAAAGAGGTTGAAAGTGGGAAATGAATTTAAATTGAAAAATAAAATATGTTCATATAAAGTGTAAATAATTATTTTTGCTCAGTGTTTTTCCTTGTCATATCTTTTTTACCCTTGGAACTTTTTAACTTCTTTTTGGCTTGTTATTGCACAGAGGGGGCGGGTCTAACGGGGCAGAATTTTCCTGTTTGCAATCAATTAGCCTGCTAGTTTGAGTATTGATTGCAAGTGAAATTGAACCTTTATTGTCATGGCAACAAGTACAAGTTCAACCAATCATTGTAGAAAAGTTGGCCCGGTGGGTAAAAGGGAGGATAGTATGGAGGATAGTATACAGTCCCCCCCCCAGACTACATAATCACCCACTGGAGCAGTGGGGTTTGAGGAAACACACCCTGAGCTAGAGAGGGTCAGATTTGATCATTCTTGGCAGTCTAACCTGACTCTGACATTCTCTAAAGTAGAATTACACCAAAAATGTTCTCCCTATTTGTTAAAATAATAATAAAGCCTGAATGTTAAATGAAGCCACATTTAATGAAGTTCCTCCAAATATTTGCTAACAGCTGTTTAAAATGAATTCTTTTCATTTCAACACATTTCTAAAACTTTCTTTTGTTTTTGTTTCATTTGATGATCCATAGGTGGTTCATCACATTTCCTAAACTTTAGGGATAGGTTCTTGATTCTTCTTCCCCTGTTTTAGTCACTTTATAAAATATGTTCATTCTTTGCCATGTTTGGCTCCAGTATCATTCATTTAGACCCACTAAGCATTTTTTTCCCATCTTGATGCGTGTTCACTGAGTCACTGAAGGTATATTTTGGTTGCAGCAGATCAGATTGTTTTTGTCACCCGCGTGTTGCATGTAGGTGGAGGGAGAACACTGCTGGTTGTAACGGCAGTGTGAAAGGTGGTCCTGTGGAGGGAAAGTGAAAAGATGTACTTGGCAAAATGGAGTGCAGAGCGTGCATAAGCATTATCATCACATGTCTTATTTCTGCAACAATCCTGAACTTTACGCTTCCTGCAAAGCAGTTTTACATGTTCAACAGGATCTACCTGTTACTTCTGAGATAGTTAGATCAACTCTAACAATATGCAATAAATCTACTATTTGACTCTAAACATGCACTTCAAATGGAAACAAACACAAGATGTAAAGTTTGAAAAATGTAATGTCCCACTCCAATCATCTTTTGATCCTTTTTGATCTTTTGATCCTCTTTTGATCTATTGTTAGAGCGTTCCCAGTGCTCTTTTAATTATGATTATGTCAAATATGATCTTTTTCAAATAGCGTTTTACTCCTGATTCATGGAAAAAAAAAACACAGGAATGCAATTTTAAGCTTAATTATCAGAAAAATGCTACAAAACATGTTAAGAAAAATGTTTTATATTTTTCTGCTTTTGAATTCAGAAATATATGCTTCAAAAACGAATTATTTTACACAAAGCAGAAAAATGTTTTCCATTTTTCTGCTTTGTGTAAAATAACTCGTTTTTGAATCATATATATCTGAATTGGCTCGTCACCTTCAAACCTTCATGCACCAGTGATTTTTCACCAAAAAACTGTTGTGTTTTTCCTTTATTATTTCAAGGCCTCACAGTTTCCAAGTTTCTAGATGGTTTGAAGACCCTTTAACATCTGCAACGCTGATTTGGAGTCTTGAGTTTTTGAAATTTGAAATCCCATAAATTAGATTTTTTTTTTTTTTTTAACAAAGATGGTTTTTTTTGTGTGTCTGTGTTAAGAAGTCAAAATCCCAAAACTTAATACCAATCATTTTGCATCTGACTGTAAAAATTGGCTATATGGTTCATTTTTGATGAACAATTTAGTGTTTGTTAATTAACAGTTAAATGATAAAGCATAATGGCGACTTTTACCTGCTCGATGTTTATCTGCCTGAATTCACCCATAATTACCCCAGCTAATATAATCCAAATGGAAGATACTTCATTTTTTAAGGATGAGTCACATTTGAGCTGCCAGTTTCATTCAGAATAATTAAAACTCTGAGTGGATGTCACCGTGCCCGTTTAGATGTTTTTTGGGTCCTCTCCATGTTGTTATCTTTGTTTCAATCTAGCCATCTCTGTATTTTTCCATTAGGGGGGTGACCTGAAGGTAAGTGCCCGTGGAATGGGTTGTCTTCTGTGTTTTAAATAGCTCTGCTTTTAACTGCCTTCGGAGCTCTTAACTCTCCACTCCGTGTTTTCTGTCTCCTCTTTTGTCCTCTTTGTTGCCTCTCTTCTTCTGTCTTTTCTGCCCATGCCGCGGTTTCAGGCTTCTCTGAATGAACCGTGCATTTCTCCTTTCATTGCTCTGTCGTTCTGGACGGAAACTGCTCACAGATCGCGCCTTAGTTTGAGTTTATTGCTTGTTGAGGCTGAGATTATTTTAGCTGTTGTTGGAAATGTTCTTAGTGTGCCTGTCAAAAAAAAGTATCAACTCCTACATTTTTTTCAGTATTGGTTTTCATTTTTGGGGCATTTAACTCAGGAATTTTACACAATTTTACCTTTTTTTCACACGATTATATTCAATAAACAATTCCAAATGAATTTCAGTTTTTTGTGGGTAAATTGGGTTTTTTTTTGTCTGCTTTATGTTATTTCAGTTAAATGGCCTGCCTATATGTGGTTTTTCCTGGCCTTTAAGAGTAAACTATAGCCATGTATATGATAATATAGTACCTTTGGCACACTAAAGAGGGATTTTTTTAGGATTAAATATGTTATGTTTGCAGTTTATTTTGCTACCCGGAAGGAAGACGACTCGAGTGCCGCCCATTTCATGACATCATCCTAGAGCCGGCCTCCGCAGAGTGTCTGTTTTTTGCCCTTGCGCTTGGTTTTTTTCTTAGATTCTTGCTGATAGATTTGGTTTTTGATGATGTCATGAGAAAAGATAAGTTTGTTTCTCCTGTATTTTGCTCTTCCACAAACATCAACCCAAACAGCTGGACCTGGTTCTTGATCCTCTGGTCCATTCCAGATTCTTGTATGAAATGTTATTTAGATCAAGCTCTGGTCCTCAGTCTGAACTGGGGGGCAACTCCACGATCTCCTCAGAGCTGCCTTGACTCAGACCCATCAGAGGCTCTCTGTCTGTTCATTAATGTTTGAATGAAGCCAATGGAGCAGTCAGACTATCCTCTGTGCATATATTTAAAATAATTGCATGCGTGAGAACCAAACCCTGGTTTTCATCTTCACAAACCAATCATAATGTATGGACACACACACACACACACACGCACGCACACACACACACTGCTGCAGTCAGTATTAATGTGCAGAGACACTCCTCAGCTGGAAGAGAAACAGCTGCACTGCAATGTTGAGAAAGTTTCACTGTTTTACCTGATTTATGCAAAACGAAAAAAGCCTTTACTTGATTTTGTTTTATTTCAAAAGAAAGAACTAAATTTAATCTGGAAGTTTTTTTTGTTTTTTATTTAATTTCTTTACATTAACAAAGTGTTTTTGAGACTTTTTCACCATAAGTGGATCTTTCCTCACGCCAGAGACAATGCCGCATGGTGACGTAGTGGTTAGTGCTCCCTCTCCTCACAGGCCCTGGTTCAAATCCCGGCTGGGACATTTCTGTGTCATGTTGTGTGTTCTCCTTGTGCATGTGTGGTTTTTTCTCCAGGCATTTCATTTTCCTCCCCCAGTTGCAGGTTATTTGGGGTTTCTAAATTTCCCCTTAGTGTGCATGTAAATGTGAGCGTGTATTTCCTTCATCAGACTGGCGACCGGTTCAGGATGTACTCCGCCTTCGCCCAACAGTGGCTGGGCTGGCTCCAGCAGCCCTATGACCCCAGAAGGGATTCAGTGGGCTGAGAAGATGGATGGATGGATCCACGGATCTGCTTATCTTGATGTACTGCAATCATTTTATTTTCATTTTAAGGACCCATATCATGCTATATGAGAACCTGCTCGTTTTTGTGGATCGGGAGGGGCTGGTGGTCAGTCAGCAGGCTTTTGGAGGAATGCTCAGAAATGCATGAATTAGGGCTGTGTTAATGAAATGGATTGAATCAAATTTCTCAATCTGAATCGATCCAAGCTTAATAAAACAATAATCGGTCCATAAAAGTAGGCATCGATCATTTGTGCATTCCCATTTCTGTTCTGAAGCTTGAGCATGAATAAGTCCTGTATGGCAGAGAACACAGTACAAGTGTGGATGCTTTTTTTAACCAGCAGACCAGAGGAACTAATGATCCTTACCCCCCACCATGATTTGATGGACGTGCTGCAGGTCATTTCCCTCTCATGCTGTGTTCCTGTCAGTTTCTGATCTTCTGTGGGAAGTTTGGCTCCTCTGACACTTCAGCAGCAGCAGCACCGTCAGCAAAATGTTGACCCGAGCGTCGCTTTTCCATCACAGTTTGAGCCGTTGAATGCTCCCCCAGATGACCATGGTAGTCTTTCTAAATTAGGAGCACATACTGGTGGGTCGTTGAGGTTTTGTTCAGGTGGGACCGATGTGAGCCTATCTGTTAAAGCACAGGTGTGCTGCATCCATGACTCTTGCTTCAGAACGAATCTGAGTGTTTACATGTTTAGTGTGAAAGCTGCTTCTCTCTCCTCCTCACAGGAGGCCAGTCGTTTTCTTCCCTGAGATGAACCACTGATGCTCAGTCAACAGAACACATGAAGCGTACCTGATATTGGCAAAAGACTGTAAATAAACATTAAAACGGGGCTCTGGAATAAACGAGCCAGAGGAATCTCCCGGTCACGCTGACCTCATGGCGTTTCCCGTGGATAAACAGAGACCAGAAACCATCTTGTGTTCTCCTCATCTTGTAAGAAGTGAAGACCCTGCCTGATCTCTCTGAAAAACCCAGTTCTCCCTCACCACCATGGCAGACAGCGACACGTTTTTTTTTCTCGACGCACCAAATGTTCTCCAACATGTCTGGCTTCCTCTTGAGAACAAACAGCCATTTCACTGTCTGCCCACTTCACACCTCCCATTCACATCTATTTAAGTCACTCTTAACAGAAGCTCATGGCATCGGATCAGATCTAATTCTGTTCTGGCCGTCAACAGTTTGCCTTAAAAACTCACAAAACTAACTGAAAATCCTTTCTCTGCTCATAATTGACCTGAAATTGTTTATACTTTTTAAAAGTCTTAGATATTTACAGTACACCGTTTCCCATGTCAGCTGTGGTCTTTTCCTATGACGGTAATGAGTCTGGAGTTTTGAGGCTCTGTTAGGATTCCTCACAACTGTTGAGCTGCGTTCTTTCAGGTTCTTTTTTTTGTTTTTGTCAAAGTTGTCATCAACCCTCTCAGTTGTTCATTTGGTTTGATGTAAACATTTTTCAAGAACACACACGGACTCTTTAAGTCACCTTTGGCTCTTGCAAAGATAACATAGAAAGTTTGCTTCTTACAGAGAACTAGTTAACCTGTAAATACTGGGGATGTCACCAGTAACACAAAATAAGACATGCATGTACTGTAATTCTTCAAATGCTTACATAATCTTAACCCTTGTGCTATCTTGTGGGGTCCAGATGACCCCACCCTTACATTGACGTGTTCTCCCTACCATGACAAAAGTGAATAAAGGTGGAGAGGATTTCATGTAATCCATGGACACCACTGAAGAACAAGAATCATTGAGAAAAGGGTACAGCGCACTGTCAAGTGGGGTCCAGATGACCCGACAAGACAGCACAAGGGTTAAGAGATTCAGAAGCAGAGAAAACCAACGCTTCTCTGTTCTGTGTGAAAATCAGCTTACATTAAGCGCATGAGCACTTCTGTATTGTAAAGTGTTGCATATCGATGCAAAACTACTTTTCTCTGCTTCAGAATCTGTTGGATTTATAAATACTTGTGTAAACAATAGAAGAGTTACAGTATAGATGAAAGAATGTCAGCTGCACAGCTAAAGCTCTGGTGTTAAAGCTTTAAATTGCTCTTCTATTGACACTCCCAAAAACTTTCTGTGACAGATAACAGATAAAGGACAGGAGTCTTCAGCTCTTCCTTCACCTTCAGTCTTCCATTTATGTCCCGGAAACTCCTTTCTCTCTGATTTTACACATTGCAGCAGCTGAACTGCCCTCCTTCTGTCTTAGCTTCATTACAGCTGAGCTCTTGAGCCATGTCTCGCATCCTAATGTCATCCAGACAAAAAGCTTTTTATCTACACCTCAAAGATGAGTGAGAACAACTCGTCCTGCCGCATGAATTCAACTGATAAGTTTGGAAAAAGGAGAGTTGCTTCATTCAAGGTGCCTAAATGGAAATCGTACATGTTTAGAACATAAATTAAGATGAGACTACTCCGAAAAAGTCTTTGTTGGAGCAGCAAGGGAGGAGGAACAAAGAGGATGTTCATAGAGGAGGACATGAGGATGGTCGTTGGTGAGGAGGATGTGGAGGAAAGGGTTAGATTGATTTGCATTGACCCTCAAATTCCCACTGTTTATCTATTTTTTTTAAAGCGTTCCTAGTAGTCTTTTTTATATGTTTTTAGCCAAAATCATAAAAGTGGTGTTGTTTTCTAGGACAGAGTTTCTGCAGAGCAGCAGTAATTTATTAGAAAATTCACCTCTGAGTTGTGGGCACAGAGTAAGCCTGCCCCACTTCCCGTCATCCATCCGTTTACACTTTCCCACTAGCTCACACTCTCAACCTCACATCATCGGTGCAACAAAAATGGAAGAGCAACATTGGAGCTATCCAGCCTCACAGTTTTGAGCCAGATTCCAGCTCAGACGGGAAAAACAAAGGTGTACATGGAATCTAGTCGTCTACGAGCGAATCTATCAGAACACAGCAGAGCAGGAAGCTTGTTGCCTGCTGGGTTTAGATTCTACGCCATGAATACAATCTTTTTCCAACAGCATTTTTTCATCTGCTTCTGATTCATGATGATTTGAATAAAGACATACTCAGAAATGCAATACTGGACTTAATGTTCTTTATATGTAAACTCTATCATGAGTGACGGTACAAGAACATGTTAAAAACGCCAAAAACTACATTTTCATTAGAGTGGATCTTTAGAATCATCCACCATCTTCACCTTTTCTACCTCTTCACCTATCCCGCTCATTTAAAAACAGATACTCTAGCTAAATCTGAATTGCTCCCCTACCCCCACGGCTTCTCCCTATCCCTACATTTATCCGTCCAAGCGGAGCGATGGAAAAATACCTTCAAATTCGGATGTAACCCTGCTTGATGACGTCATCAATAGCTGCTGATCATCTATAGCGTGCAGCTGCCAGAGCTCGGAAAATACATAACATCGGTTTTATAACGTGAAAAAGTAAGGAAAATGTAAACTTCTGAGCTTCTGAGAGATAGCCAGCCCTAAGTCACTACGGCTCCTCCTTAAAAACAAACAAACACCTTTGGACACCACTACAGCTATAAATGCCCCTACATTTGGAGCAATATGAAGCAGCAGCATGTGTGAAGCAATACGTATTTAGCCTCCATCTTGTTTATGATGACCTTCTCCTTTCCAGAGAAAACCTGTGCCTCTCCAGATGTTCCTCCACATGCTCCCTCCTCTTTAACGCACTTCTCTAAAATTCAGTCTGGATCTTTTTCAGATCTACAAGAACACCATGCAGGTACCTTTTGTCTCTTTCGGTGCCGGCTTGTATATTTCTATATTTGTTGAGATAAATATCATTCCTAAACTGGGGTGTGGCCAACTGAATGAAAGGTTAACGGTTAAGTGATCAGTGATGTCACATCTGAGTCAAATCCAGCACAAAGTTTGAAATCAGCCTGAACCAAACCAAAGAGGTCGTGTGAGGTCAGCATCTGAAGAGACGGTCTGTAGTCGTCATTTCCTTTTCTCTGGGATTAGCAGATACATTTGGACTCCTCCCTCCTTTTGTTCCAAATACAACTCATCCGTTTCCCTCACAGACTTCAGGCCTCCATCATGTTCTCTCCGCTCTGATCAGAGCTGCACCTGCTGCACGGCTAAATATATCTTCCGGCTTTCTAACCTCTCCCACGTTTTTCTTCCAGGTTCCCACCTTCGTTCACCCCCCCGTCATTATAACACTCGCTCAATGTTTCCACATGAGAGGCCTCTCACCTTTAGTCATTATCTTCTCTTACTCGTGGTGTTCCTTAAATGATTCTCCCTCCCAAAGGACCCTCCATGAGACTAGAGTTTCAGGTTTTTCATGTCAGTAAAACGATTCAAAGGGTGGGAATATAATCTGGGATTATAGATTGGTGACATAAACGGGAAAGAAAACGACAATTAAAAATGGAGGAGCTTAAATGTTAGATTTTAAAACTGCAGTTTTGTAGAACAAACAGATGAGAAAAGCGCCTTTTTTCTTCCAGACACTTAACCCTTAAAGACCGGAGACGTCACTCGCAACACCTAAATGACTCACACTTTGACCAACTGTAACTCTTAGACCATTTATGTGATAACTGAGTTGATTCTGACATTGAGAAAAGCAGCTACTGATATCGACTTTGCACCTAAATGCAACGCAAAGCCGTTTTTCTTCCCCACAGAATCAGCTGATCCATGTTGATTGCGTAAACACTTTGTGTTGGATATCAGCGTAAGGCTGTTTTATTTTTGTGCTTTTGAACGCACCGGAGTTACGTTAATACCATTAACCGTTTAAGAGTTACAGCAGATTGTCAAACCTAGAACAAAAGCTCTGTTGTTAAAGGATGAACAAACAGGTTAAAAACTCAAAAAAACAAACCACTGAAGTGCAGAATCTTCAACTACTAGACAGTTTCTTGTTCATTCAGAAATGGCCAATGTTGTAGTTGTGTGTAAAGTTAATGTGTTGTGTTGTGACCCTTCTGGGCCACCGTATGTTTGTGCATTTATTCAATTCATTTATTTATATAGCCCCATATTTACAACAATAGTCATCTCAATGTGCTTCATTTATGCTTTTATCACACAACATTTGTGTGTCAAAGTAAAGCAACAAAGCCAAAGGTGGGAGGAAAACCATTGAAAAACTTTGGACAAATGACAAAAGAGTAGCAAAGGTAGCAGAACGTTTTAGAGAATTTCTGCACTGTCGCTTTTTAACTCTTTAACCCTGGAGCTGTCAATCCTTCTTACTGCCGCTTATGACCATTTCTGCAATTAAAGTAATTCCAATGGATTCTGGTGTGGAAAAATGCGGCTTTTCTGCACATCAGATTCAGCTGATTTACGTTGGTTGTGTAATCACTTCACTTCAGTAAAGTCTTGCATGTCGGTGAAAAGCTGCTTTTTTTTCATTTTGGGTTCAGTCTTTATTTGGGTTTATCAAAAGAGACGAAGCTGCAAGAAAACAAGCCTGCTTTTAGGTGAAATCAAACTAAACTAGTTTGTTGCAAAAGTTTCACATACTCCATGAGATCTTTTAGCTAAAATTTTCTTAACAAGCTGCATGAAACGGTCAGATTAACGTCATCTTTTTCTTCCAGTCAAAGATGAAGTGTCCTTGGGCAAGACGCTGAACTCCACATTGCTCCCACTGGTTAGTGTTCGACAGCAGAACTATCAGTGAGTAAATGTGTGTATGCATGGATAAATGGGACCGTGACTGTGCTTTGCGTCTTCTAAGAAGGTAGAAAAGCGTATTTTATATTCCATTTACCCCACAGGTTTACCACCTGTTTGCAAAACTCCAACATTTCTCTCACCGTCTGACCTAAAAACTTATAGACGCTGTTTATTTTGAAAGACACTTTATCATCATTTTTTAATTTCCTTTTACCTACTGTTCAAACAGTTTAACATTCGGGACAGTGAATGTATGAAACATGTAAATGCATGAAGTGAGAGGTTCAGTCAGAAGAACTAATCTGGATGACCAACCCAACCCAAAGCCGTCTATACCGTGCAAAACTTTCTTGAAAGTACCACATTAGCATTATAACAGTGTGAAATGATCTCCCTAAAAATCCTGGAGGGAAAAAAGGCAGCGGTGATCCGGTGAGTCTGACATATTCCAGCTTGAGACAGAAAAAAAAAAAACTGCAGAGGTGAGAAGGACAGCAAGAAAGAGGAGAATGAGAAAGACAGTAAAGTGATGACAGGTTATTTTTCACCTCCTCTCTCCTGACGCATCGTGTTATTTCCCATTCTCCTCTGACACGCGGCAGATCTAATCTAAGACTTCTCCGGACGGCCCTTCGGAAGCCCCGTAACCAAATGAAAACCTTTTTTTTTCTGTACACCTCACACTGAGCACACACACACACACAGTTCATACATTTGATATGCGTACAGCCAAATGAAAGCAGAGGCTGCACAGTCACGTTTGACATGCACTCGCAGTAACTGAATAGAAGCAGACACGCCGACGCTCCTTATTCCGGGATCCTGCAGCGACATAACAGGCGCTCCACGCTGCAGACGTTTGCTTTTGTTCAGCTGATGTTTAACCATTCACGCTTTTAAGTTCTCCTGATAATCGTTCCACTTCTTTTTGGTCTTTTATTCTGTCCGTGATGTAATCTGCACTGAAGCTTCAGGGAGTTTCCAGAGATAAAGGGACAAAGTCAAAGAAAAGGAGGTAAAGATGGAGAAAGAAGAGGGCGATGACAGTTAATCAGAAACGTGTCAGACTGGGTTACATTCCTTTGAACACACCTCCCCGTTCTCAGGTTATTACCGTCCATTAGCGCAGCAGAAGAGGGGTCATACCCTCTGAACTGTGGGAAATTGAGTTCCTGCATGCACAGGGGGGCCTAAGTGGGAATGAAGATCTATTTTAGCAAATCAGGTCAAAATCTCAGGTTTCTCTGCACCTGTAGTGTGAGCTGATCTTACTTTTTTCAGTATTCAGTGGAAGGAGACCGTTTCAACCCGTTTCTGTAACTGAACAGAAAATGTAAAGTTTTATATTCAAACGTATTGTTTTTTTGTGCCTTCATTTTGGAATCAGAATCACCTTTGTTGACAAGGTATGAGTGCCCATACAAGGAATTTGACTCCAAGACTAACTCTCTCATGCACAGTGACAAAACCTGCAAAGACAACGCAGAGATATGTGTAAACAATAAAAATAGGAAAAAAGATAAACAACATTTAAATCTTTGTGGTGGGTGGTTTTGTTGTACAGAGCTCAGCCAGGAGGGGAGGAGTCTAAAAAGATCGAGTCCAGAGTGTGAGGGGGTTGGTTGAGATTTTACCAGCCCGCTTCCTAACCCTGAACCAGATCCTGGATGGAGGGCAGGTTGGAACCTATGATCCTCTCTGCAGACCTGATGGTTCTCTGCAGTCGTTCTCTGACGTGTTTGGTTGTGGATCCAAACCGGACCGTGACGGATGAGGTCAGGACAGACTGGATTATGGCAGAGTAGAAGTTAGTCAGCCGCTCCTGGATAGAGTTGATGTGGGACGTCAACTTCAGGTCTCGTGAGGTGGTGGACCCTGTGTGAGTCTTTTGGGGGGATTGCTCTGTTGAGGATTTTAAGTAGAGGGGCTGGAGGGGGATTTTTCCACTCTCATCTTCGCAGTTTTGAATGGTAAAGTCTTTGAAGGAAAATAGTTGGAGTTATTTTGTAGCTAACTTGACTTAAATCCAGGCCGGATTTTTCCAACTATCCCTGGTATCAGGTGTCTTTTGGTTCAACCAGAACCTTGAGGCACCTGATGGGGATAAAATCAGCATAAGCTGAGGAACTATGAAAAACAAAGAAGATTGGGCAGCTCTGCCAATCAAAACCACTGATTTGTTAGTGTTTTTGTCTGCAAAACTCAAGGAACCATTTAAGAAGTTTGTGGAAGAACAAGTGGCAGAACATGTTGGGAGACAAAGAATGCGTGTAATGTTTATTTGGGTTAAGAGAAACTTAGAAAAGCATCAAAGTTTGTTTTGGGCGTTTGAAAAGGATGTGCTCTATTGAGTAGAAAAATGGCATTTCTGAAGTTTTTTTTTTTTGTTTCTTTGACCTTGTAGGAAGAGGAGGAGAAATGTTTTTTTTTCTAACAAATCATTCAAGTGTTTGTGTGCCCTTAGATAAAAAATTGAACAAGTGGGCGAATTTACATTTGAAAACTTTCACATTGATGATAGAAAACATTGACTTGAGTTCTGCATGAATTTATTTTTCACTTTGAACTTGTGGGGCTCTGGTTTAAGAAGAGTTAGGGTTAAACCTCAGTTACATGCACCCATATGGCGAATTGACCCGTACGGGTGCTGCAGGGGTTTGGGTTGTCCAGGCCCGTGGAGGGTCGTAAAGAGGAGCGGTCGCATGTTACAGGGAGCACAGGTGGATCTTGCAGCTCCCTTTAGACTCATTTGTAGACCTGAAAAATGGAACGTACCATTGTCTTGTGTGTGGTAAATGTATAGAAAATCCATACGACATTGTTACTTCACCCTACTTCCCCCTTTAGTGTTGTTTAAGTGCTACAGCCCAATAGAAAAAACATCTTATGGACAGTTTTGCTCGGGCTCACCAATGGTTCAAAAACCAGGTTTGTCCACGTTTCAGAGCAGACAGCTCTTAAGGGCTGACTTTACTGAGCATGCTCCAACAACTGCCAGGCCTTTTTGTTCCTGTTTTGCCCTCTTTTAGCTTCTGTGATGTCTTAAAAGGTCTCCATTGGACAGTGGCCTGACAGACAGATGACTGAAGGTGTTCTACTGTCTCTTTTTTTCTTGGTTTGAAGAAACTCATCTCTGCTGCTCTCTTCTCTTGTTTTCTTTGGTTCTCCAAAGTTCATGGGTTAGTTTTTTAACTAAATAGTAATTCTGCAGCTTTCTAACTCATTTTCAAGCAGCTCATACCCTCAATATTTAAATATATATTATTAAATATATATATTCCTTTTTGCGACTGTGTTCTGGACTCAGTGGCAGAAATTTGTCAAATGCTACGTTTACACGGGACTCGGAAAGGTGCGTTCAAGACCATTTCCAATGAGAAGTCAGGCTTTCACATTCAAAACTTTTGCGTCGCTATATACTAAATTTTAGGTCTTTTTTCGGGCTCTGCGTATAAAACGTACCCAAATTAACTGTTAAAGCAGTTGAACTTTAACCAATCAGGGACTTGAATTTGTTAGCGACGTATGGGTTAGGTCCTATAAAAAGTGTTTGGAAATTGATCATGGAGGGGAAATTATAATGCGGTTTGCGCCTGGCCAGAATTCTAACACAAAGTCTTTCATATATAGAATAGAGCTGTGAAAGAAAACGCCTGGAGCAAGATTTGCACAACATTTAGCAACAAGATTGTTCCAGCTATTAGTACGTCCGCTACGGGTCGCGGACACTGCATGCTAAAATAACGTGGCTACTTGAACATGCATCACATGCCCGTTGGGACTTACAGTGGTGGACAAAATTGTTGGTACCCCTCAGTTAAAGAAAGAAAGTCCACAATGCTCACTGAAATGACTTGAAACCTTCAAAAGTAACAATAAAAATGTATTGAAAATTATATAATCAAAATCAGCTGTTACTTTTTAGTTGTTTAACAAAATTATTTTAGAAAAACAAACTAATGAAATAGGGCTGGACAAAAATGATGGTACCTCCATAAAAGACTGAGAACTAATTGGGGTCATGACGAACTCGGGTATTTCCTTTCATTGACATCACAGCTGTTTTCAAACCCATAATCAGTAAGTCTGCCTATTTAAAGGGAGACAAATAGTCACATTGCTTTTTGGTGAAAAGGTATGAACCACACTGAACATGGACAACAGAAAGCGAAGGAGAGAATTGTCCCAGGACATTAGAAACAAAATTATAAACAAACATCATAAAGGTAAAGGCTATAAACCATCTCTAAGCAGCTTGAAGTTCCTGTGACAACAGTGGCACATATTATTCAGAAGTTAAAGACCCACTGGACAGTAGCCACCCTTCGTGGACGTGGCAGGAAGAGGAAATTGATGACAAATTGAGGAGACAGATAGTTGGAACTGTATTCAAAGAGCCCAGAACAACCTACATGTTATGATCATCAGACGGGGCGGACCCAGGCGCTGGAACCCAGAGTAATGACAGGTAAGTTGTAGGTGAGTAAAGGTTTTTTTTGTTTCTCCGTGGATGGTTATGGCTTGGCTTTGACGAGGTCCAGACTTGAAGGTGGCTGGTGGAGTGGCTGGAGGTGCTAACGCGGTTAGCGACAGAGGCAGAGGCTGCAGGTTTCCTGAGACTGCTTAGCAGGAGGTCCACGCTGGCGTCACTCCTGAAGTGGTTTCCTGAGGCACGAGAACAATGATTA
Source organism: Oryzias sinensis (assembly GCA_037389245.1). NCBI lineage: Eukaryota > Metazoa > Chordata > Actinopteri > Beloniformes > Adrianichthyidae > Oryzias > Oryzias sinensis. The sequence goes on from CM074499.1 coordinate 5,570,897, forward strand.
GTTTTAGCTAGAGAGCAAGAAAGAGCATGACTGAGACCAGGCGAGTCACCGTTGAAGGGCAACGAACTGGCGTCGGCTTGAAGGCTTGCAGCTCCTTAAGAGGAGGTGAGGTGACGAAGATGAGTGACTGCAGCTGGTGGTAATCAGGAGTGGAGTGGAGCAGAGTTGAAGAGGGAGGAGTCTGACAGAGGCACCATGACACTCCAAAGACACAGATTGGACTTCATGGGAGACGACCAAGGAGGACACCACTGTTGAAAGGAAATCATAAAAAAGCCAGACTGGAATTTGCAAAAATGCATGTTGACAAGCCACAAAACTTCTGAGAAAATGTCCTTTGGACAGATGAGACAAAACTGGATCTTTTTGGTAAGGCACATCAGCTCTATGTTTGTAGACTCAAAAATGAAGCATACAACAAAAGAACACTGTCCCTACTGTGAAACATGGAAGAGGCTCAGTTCTGTATTGGGGCTGCTTTGCTGCATCTGACACAGGGTGTCTTGAGGTTGTGCAAGGTAAAATAAAATCTCAAGATTATCAAGGGATTGTGGATAGAAATGTGCTGTCTAGTGTCAGAAAGCTTGGTCTCAGTCGCAGGTCATGGGTCTTCCAACAGGACAACAAATCCAAAAAACCCCAAGAATGGCTCAGAGAAAAGCCTTGGACTATTCTGAAGTGGCCTTCTATGAGCCCAGATCTGAATCCCATTGAACATCTGAGGAAGGAGCTGAAACATTTACATTAGGAGTACATATTGATAGTATCTTATCCGAAGACATTTTTATTTCTGATCATCACTGTATTTTTTTTAACTTGTCTTTTACTCTGTCGCTGCAGCCTGCGCGCAGAGAAATTAGTTCTCGCTTCTTAAACTCCTCCTCAGCCGATGTGTTTTCTGAAGCTTTTTACTTGGTTTTATCTCCAGGCACAGATGTTAATCTTTTAATAGATCATTTTAACAGATACTGTGTGTCCATCCTAGACGACATCTGTCCTATTAAAACTAAACTAGCCCCTGTTATAAAGGCATCCCCTTGGCTAAATGACAGTATTCGTCACCTTAAGCGGTTGTGCAGAAAAGCCGAACATCTTTGGAAAAAAACCCACCTAGCTGTACATTTGCTTCATCTGAAGGACCTTCTAGTCTCTTTTAACAGTGCTGTCAGGGATGCAAGGTCAGTTTACTTCGCTAATCTTATCTCTAAAAGTAGAGGTAATACCAAGGTGTTATTTGACACCATTAGTAGCATTGTCACGCCCATTCTACCTGCCGCCCCCATCCGTTCGAACAACGATTGTGATAGGTTTTTATCTTTTTTTATCGGAAAAGTCAGATCAGTCAAAGGCTCTCTGCGTTCTGCAGCTGGGGCTGCTTCGGTCCCTAGCCCAGCACGGTCTGTAATTTTGGATAAGTTTCTATCTATCTCTTTATCTGAGCTAGTCAGCTTAGTTAGTAAAATGAAGATATCTTCCTGCTCTCTTGACGTGTTGCCCACATCTCTCTTTAAGGAGGTTTTTCAGTCCATTGGCCCCTGCGTCCTGACAATAATAAACTCATCTCTGCTGTCTGGACAAGTCCCTGACTACTTCAAGAGAGCTGTCATTCGTCCTCTTCTTAAAAAACCTGAGCTTGATCCGTCCTCTCTCAGCAGCTACAGACCCATCTCCAACCTTCCATTTATTTCTAAAATTTTAGAAAAAGTTGTTGCCACACAGCTCACGGCTGCTTTGGAGAGTCACGGGATCCCCGATCAGTTTCAGTCAGGTTTTCGTAAAGCTCACTCTACGGAAACACAGCCCTTCTTAGAGTCACGAACGACATCCTGATGGAAAGTGATACAGGACACTGCTCTGTGCTATTGATGCTGGACTTAACAGCAGCCTTCGACACCATTGACCATCACGTGCTGCTAGATAGACCGAAGCACTGGGTCGGGATATCAGGATCCGCCTTAAATTGGTTCGCCTCATACCTGTCTGGAAGGTCATTTTTTGTAGGTTTTTCCGAATTCAAATCCTCCTCAGCATTACTTAGCTGTGGTGTACCACAAGGGTCTGTCTTGGGACCATTATTGTTCAACTTATATCTGCTGCCTTTACAGCATATTTTAAGTTCTTTTAAGGATCTTTCTTATCACTTTTATGCCGATGATATTCAATTATATGTGTCCTTTAAACCACAAGATGTTGTTAAAATACAGACTCTACTCAAGTGTCTGGACTCCGTCAGGAGCTGGATGAGTGACAACTTTCTTCAACTAAATGAATCTAAAACCGAAGTCCTCATCTGCGCTCCGGACAAATGCCTGCCTCCGATAGTCGAGAGCCTTGGTTCACTCGCATCTTTTATTAAACCCTCTGTGAGGAACCTCGGTGTTATTTTAGATCCTGTATTATCCCTCGACTCTCATATTAATTCACTTGTTCGTTCCTGTTTTTATCATTTGAAGAATATTGCTAAACTGAGTCCTATTCTCTCACGCTCAGAAATGGAGATGCTCATCCATGCTTTTATTTCAACACGCCTCGACTATTGCAACTCCATTTTCACATGTTTGAATGAAAAATCTCTGGAACGGCTTCAAGTTGTCCAGAACGCTGCTGCTAGGCTCTTAACAAAATCCTCTAAGTATTCACACGTCTCCCCTTTGCTGAACCAGCTTCATTGGCTCCCCATCCGTTACCGAGTGCATTTTAAAATCATGGTGCTAACATACAGAGCTTTGAAGAGCCAAGCACCGGTTTACCTAACAAACCTCCTACAGCCTTACACTCCAACCAGGTCCCTGAGATCTTGTGACCAGGGTCTGCTGGTCATTCCAAGAACTCGGCTGAAAACAAAAGGTGATAGAGCCTTCGCAGCAGTCGCTCCATCTCTCTGGAATTCCCTCCCCCTTAGCCTTAGATCTGTGGACTCAGTTTTTTCTTTTAAAAAGCAGCTTAAAACATATCTTTTTAAAATGGCGTTCTCTTAACCTTGTCTTATTTCTATATGTGTTTTGCATTGTGTGTTTCTTGCTTTTATGTTTACTGTAAAGCACTTTGTGATTCTATATCTTGAAAGGTGCTATACAAATAAAGCTTATTATTATTATTATTATTAAACATGCCATTTGGAGAAGACACCTGTCAAACCTGAGACAACTAGAGCAGGTTGCTCATGAGGAGTGGGCCAAAATACCTGTGGACAGGTGCAGAAAGCTCATTGACAAATACAGAAACCTTTTCATTGCAGTGATTGCCGCGAAAGGTTGTGCAACAAAAGATTAAGTTATGGGTACCATCATTTTTTTCCAGCCCTATTAGTTTGATTAAAAAACAAAAACAGTCCGTTCACAAGCGACACTCACGTCGAGTACCAGACTTGAAAGACAAAAGTTAATTACGAATATGCGGGTACCTCTAAAAGAAAAATGAAAAAATTAACTTTTTTTCATCTAAATTCGTTTTTTTTTTTTTAATAATTCTGTTAATCAACAACTCAAAAGGAATGGCTGATTTTGATTCTTTAATTTTCAATATATTTTAATTTATTGTTACTTTTGAACGTTTCAAGTCATTTCAGTGAGCATTGAGGACTTTCTTTCTTTAACTGAGGGGTACCAACAATTTTGTCCACCACTGTAGCCTAAAATCCAGCATCATCACGCACCAACCAAAAAACACTCAATGAACTGTTGGCTTCTTTTTGAGAAAATTGTTTTTATTTCCCTGTACATCTTTTTTTTAGGACCAGTTTTTAATGCAAGTTTTTTTTAAATTTGTTTGAGCACAAATAAAAAAAAAAAACATATTTGATACGTGTTTAAAATCTGATCCATGTTCTATAAATCAACCTGATCTGCTGTGTCTTTCAGCACCAGACGCTGAACAAATCCAATTAACTACATATTTAATAGACACGGATGGGTTTGGGCCACGCGCTCATGTAATGGACTGAGCAGACAGGGCATGAACCCCTGGCTCATGGGTTAAGAACCACAGTTTGAGCTGCACCTCTATATCTAACACTCATTACACACTTAGCTGCCTGATTGGGATTTTTAAAGAGAATTCATAGTTTTAGCATCTCTCAGATCTGAACCGGGAGGCTGAAGAAGTTTCCCAGCTAAATGCCAGACGATGGAGAAACGCCGCCAACTTTCTTCACTTTAAGCCCACCGTCTGTTTTAGGACATAAATTTAGATATGCAATAAAAATAACTCTACCCAGACACGCACATATGTCTGTTCAACCTTTTTTCTCCAGATGGTAGAATTTGGTTGTTCAAGACTGGACAGGAGCATTGAAAATAAGTTGTTTTTTTTGTTTTTTACCATTCCCACAAATTCAATTCACAGAACTCCAAAAGTGGAAACAAAAAAATGTGGAGCCACAGAAGTGTAGAAACCAATGTTGAATTGTTTCTTTCAGGAATCCGTTTGAGTAAAAAAAAGAAAACAGCACCTTTAAATGTGGTATTTAATAATGCAGTTATTTGTTAAACATTTGAATATATATTTGCATCTATTAAATGCAAAAAAATAAGGGTGTGGAGACGTTGGCGAGGATGACAGCTGGTGGCCGCAGGTGAGAAGCTGAGCGAGAGATAGGATTGCAGGTTCGAGGTCGTGGCGTGGCTGGAGGATAGGCATGAAGAGGATCGTGGCCTAGCGAGGAGGTCCAAACGGTTCAAGGAGCGTTCCCAGGTTTCCACTCGTGGATGGTCTGTTTTCCTGGAAGCAAGGCGTAAGCAGAGATTAACTTGGAATAAAGGTTCGAGAGCAAAAACATAGATGACCAGACTAGGCACCATGGAGGAGCAACGAACTGGTGATGAATGCTAGATTTGGATCTCATTATGAAGGCTGCAGGTAGATGAGTTGAGTGGAAACAGCTGGGAGTCCTCAGGAGCAGAGCAGAGAGGGGAGGGGGAGGAGCGCTGCCAGAGGCACCATGACAGAAATGCCCCTCACTAGAAGAAACTCTCTGAATTCAAACACTGATTGTGTTTAAATCCAGTTTTCAAACTGTGGAATTTTTGTTGCTGAATTGTGTTCATGACTCTGTAAATTAAAACTCAATATTTCACAAAAATGAATGACTGCTTAAAAGATAAAATACGTTTTCTTATTACAATCATTGGTGAGGCCGAGCAAAACTGTCCAGGGTTTGCCCAACAGTAGCTGTCTCCAGCATCCCAGTGACCCTGATAGGAATATAACGGGTAAAGAAGATGGATGGATCTATAGATGGATATGAACCTTTTTTTAAATTGACTATCAGGCAGTTTTTTCTACCCATAATGCTGGTGTTTATTTTATTACTCTTTTCCCCGTCATGATGTATCTGAATTCACACTGCAGTGAACCACACCAGAGTTCACCTGCAAGTGAACCCATTATTAGGGGTCACATCCACACTGCCAGGTCTGCTTTGCCTCAGTGTTTGCTGGTTGGGAGTGTCCTCTGTTTTTGACGAGTGTGAAAGTTCACCTGAACCCTGAGCTGCTGGAGAACGAGGTTCTTGGTTCTCTTGAGGGTGAACCAAAGTGCAGAAGAGAAGCAAAGGTAATAAATGATGTAGGACCTGTCTATTAGGAGCAAGACAAATAAAAAAATAAAAACAAGACTCAAAAAAAGTTTTAAAAATAGCTTAAACAGGGAGGAGGTACAGGCACTTTGTACTACATGACAATAAATGATTAGCATTAGTAGCTGTTTTTTATTTGAGCTTTATTTCCTGCTTTGTCCAGCAATTCAGCACCCTAGTGAGCAGCATTTGGTACTGACTAATGTTTCCTATAAGCAGTCTGAACTGTATTAGCCTTCTCTACCCACAGGAACGAGTCCCCAAGAGAATCCTAAGAGAACCCAAAAACTTCCTTGATTGGTGAACATTAAAGTTCAGGTGAGCCTTTACACCTGTGAAGCAAAGCAGGCTGTCCCAGGACACATGGTGGCCTCAGTGTTCACACTGGACAAGCAAGGAGGTGCCTCTTCTTCTTTTTCTTTTTCTAGTTTACTAGTGCCACCTACAGTTGGAAGACGCTTGGTGCTAAACGTTGAAGCAGTGTCAATCTCATGAATCTTGCTCCAGGCTTTTTCCTTCACAGCTCTATTACATAAATTAAAGACTTGGTGTCATAGAATTCCGTCCGGACAAAAATCAGAATTATAAATTTCCCCTCCAGTTGGCTCTTCTGTGAATTATTACTATAACTATTTGTCACTACCAAATCCGAGTCCCTGATTGGTCAGAGTTGGACATGGTTTAAATTTCAACGTGCGTTTAATGGCCGAACATTTTGTATGTAGAGTCCAAAAACGCTCACAGAAACTCACGTGGCGACATGTAACACAAGAGTTTTATTTGTGGAAGCCCAAAATGCGCAATTAAATCATCATTTTCATCGGAAGTGGTTGCTTGAACACACGTTGCTGAGGGTGGTGCAAATGTAGCTTCAAGTGCTTTTTTCTTTACGTCTCAATAGAATCAACAAATTTGCGAATGAAGTGAAAAACTGTTGAAGAGGATTTTGAGAAGTCTTTGTTCTGTTTTTGAAACCCTGTGCTGCCTGACTTCTTAATGTGTCTTGTGTGCAGAATCTCAGCTTGTTTCTGTATAAATGAGGTACTAGGAGTAGTGATAAACATATAACTCTCAAATACAGCCTGAAAGATGTTCTATTTGCAATCCATCTTTCTGCCAATTAATCTCATTAACTGTGAAAATCTCAAAAAACACTTTTCATCATTTACAAATCAGTTTAATTTAAAGTTTGTAAAAGCGTTGTGCACGTTTTTCTCTGCACACTTCCCCATCAAATTCCATATATAAAAGAGTGAGACTGGCGTGTTTGTGGAAGATAGTGAGACTGATTCATTGCAGTGACGAGGTCTGCCTCTTCTTTTCTGTGCGTGTCACTGATGTAATAAACAGCGTGTTCTGCGCTGTGTTTTATTGCACAGAGGAGCACCTGAAGCTGATGTCCTGAGCAAAGAAACACAAATCCTCTCAGCTAATAACAGCAACACAAAAAAAGAGGACGAAAGAACTTCAAACGCATCAGAAAGGGGCCATTTTGATTCCCAGAATCAAACAGAAACGTCTGCTGATTTCTCAATAAGGACACACAGTAAAGCTTTGTCGACTCTTCTATTCATGGCAACAACAAAAATGTCAGTATATTTCCCAGAAATGGAAACAATGTGGGTCAGATGTTGCGTTTAAATCAAAGCTGAAAACATAGGTATGCACTCAAGGTGCAGTTTCAGACATTACATATTCCTGTTCGTGAGTGGGTTTACTTTGTCTCTGATAGTGGATGGATTTCATGCAATATTCATGACAAACTTCCCTGAGTTTTTTGCTTGTTGTTTTTTTTGTGAGTGCTTTCAGAAAAGCGGGAGCATCCCTATATCAGGCCAAGAGTATTTTCTAACGTCATCTGCAGCAACAGTCCTCCCTGTTGGTCTAAGCATGTGCAGAAGAAGCCCCGGGTGCAGTTTCTCACATCAGAGGCTGAAAAAGACGACCAATGAGGGTCTTATTCAGTGGCCTTGAAGTGCAAATCACTCAATGCAAAAACACAAAGATTACAATGATTAAAAAAGCAAAACAAATACATTATCTTTTAAAAATCAAAATAAAATCCCAGAAACAAAAACACAATTCCAAAAAAAAGTCAGGAACAGAAGAACATTTCACAAATACAAAAGTAAATTCCAGAAATCAAAATGAAATATTAAAAAAAGGAAACAAAATAAGGAAGGTATTATGAGAGTTTGCTGATTGGGTGATGATGTTTATTCATTATTTTAACTAAAAGTTATTAGGCATGAAGCGATAATAGACATGCTTCGTACTAATTATATGCAGACACTAAAAATGCCTTTAAGAACTTAAACGTCCTCATTCAGTCATCAATAGAGTACCTACTTTTTCTAGTTTCATTTGTCAACATTTCATTTTGATCACTTTGGTGTTTGTGAAATGTATATTTATTTTTTTGTTCCATTTTTTTTTGGTTTCTGGGATTTTTTTGATTTCTACAATGTCACGTTTCTTATTGTTTCTTTTACGGGTTGGATTTATCTGAGCTTTTCCAGATGCTCAAAGCGCTTACAGTGTGTCCATCCTTCATTCACACTTGGTGATGGTAAGCCACTGTTGTAGCCACAGCTGCCCAGGGGCAGACTGACAGAGGCGTGGCTGCCAGTTTGCGCCTACGGCCCCTCTGACCATCACCGGGATCGTTCATGCAGATTCACACACCAGTGGAGCTGCCTGGGAGGCAGGGAGGGTGAAGTGTCTTACCCAAGGACACAACGACAGTTGGCTGGAACCGCCGACCCTTTGACCTGTCCAGGATGACCCCATGCCTTCGCCCTCAATAGATAGGGATAGGCTCCGGCAGGCCTGTGACCCTGAAAGGGACAAAACTGGTTTAGAAGATGGATGAATGAATCCAGTTGAAGATCCAACAGAACCTTTTAACGACATCCTGTCAAAATGTACACATATTGCAAGAGTGAAAGATCCCTTCGTCACTTCAGGCACACGTTCACACGCTCATCCTGGTGTTCTTGCTGATTCTGTGCGCACTCAGCACAAAGACGAGGCGTCAACCTTGGCCGTCCCATGCCAGCGATCCATCACGCCCACCAATATGTTGTCAACATGATGTAATCTGATTTGGAGAATTGGATTACAGACTGTGCTTTACATATCTAATCTGATTATTTTATAAGAGTTCTGGATCCGATGACAGGCAATAACTAAATTAATGGCAGCCCCCCCCCCCAACGAAAATATGCCTATGATAGCAGAGCGTATGCTAATTCATCCCATGCCAGGAAAATGTGTTTTATGTGGCCCATTAGATTTGTGTTTGACCGCACCAGGATGCATCAGTATAAGGAATCAGGTTGACAAATAAGAAACAGAAAGGTCAGGAGCAGGTGATCCACGACGGTTTGATTCTGTGAGAGACGGAACCCCGTTAAAGACCAAACAGAAGCCGCTCAAACTCCCAGAAGCTGGGCAAAAGGCCACTTTGTAATTGCTCTGCTTATTATTAAATTTCTCCCCACCACTCGGACACCTTTCTGATGCTTCTCATGCATTAAGACTCAAAACAAATAACCATACACCTGGCTGCCAGGTTTATGTTGCCATGGCAACTGTGTGAATACAAGGCCAACAGAACTGAGTGAGTGTTCGCCTTAATTTGTACAGCTATCAAAATTGGTACAAGGGTTTGTCACATCAGGAAAAAACTTTTTTGTGGCCATGACCTCCGACCCTCACTAAGAGTGCCATCTTAAGTCTGGGATTATGGAGGGAATTCATTTTTATTGCTCACAGTGAGACAATTGATCTGATAAACACAAACCTGGACATAGTTTCAGCCAGTGTTTTTCAGACAGTGTTCCTCTGTGCACTGCTGTTAGTGATGGTCAGGTGTGCTGTATGAAATTGCTCGATTAAGACCAGTTGATCTAAACACTTTTACCATTGCAAGGATATCAGTTGTGTGTTCATTCAAACAGGCCCAGGTTTAATAATTGTGGGTAGAAATAGGAAAGATCATGAAATACTTTTTTCTATTGTTTATTTGATTCGTATTCAGACACAATGATAAGAATGACTGCATTTTGTTATTACAGAGTACAGAATTTCATTTTGTTCCTTACACTTTCTCTTCCTTTGAAAACTAACTGGAGCCAGATCACTTCACCAAGTGACCTCTTGGTGGCTCGATCCCCATTATCGCCAGTGTTATGACCACTTACACTGTCTCTAAAACACCTTTTGTTGTACATTGCTAATTTGTTTATAGCAGGAGTTATATTTTATGTTTCAAAAATAACCCACATTAGGTACAATTTGAAAATTAGTCCTCTTTAGTTTTTTGCTGGTATAATAGATGTCTTGAGAGTGATGGGAAATGGGGTGGGCTTACTCAGCACCAAACGTTCCGCCCACAGCTTAGATGTGAACTTCTATTGAACTCCTGCACAAACTATATCCTAGAAAACGACACAGGTTCTTTACATTTTGGCCAAAAATGACACGATCATAATTAACAGACCACTGGGAAAATAGATCAAAAGACTTTTGATTGACAGGTTGTTGTCAAATCCTTAGCTTTAGAACAGTCATAGGATTGTGTTCAATCATAAATCAATCAACTAACCAACATTTATGGAGCACTTTTTATACAGAATGTAATGCACAGTGCTGTCCACAAAAAATACACATCACAAAAGAAGTACAATATTTCCTTTTTTTTTTTTTGTGAAAGGTAGCGGCTTGTTGATGTCATAGGTAGCTCATATGGCAAGCCCCTATGGACCATAGTTCAAGTGGCACTAACACAAAACCCGCTCATCCCACGCTGAGCCCATACACGTGACATTTAAAGTGATTATGCAATGTGGCAAGAAAGACTATTGGTTCATAGGACAATTTAAGAAAAAATGCACTTTTAGGTATAGACATGACAAACAAGGACAGGCATGGTTGCCATGGTTTTATCCTCTTCATGGAGGTCAACAGTTTAAATTGAAGTGTGCCTTCACCGTACAGTCTGCATAACTTTTCATGTCTTTCCTTCTCTGTTTTGCTTCTGACAAAGCTGTCTTTTGTGTTAAAACCATCTGCTAGATGAAACTCACTCCGTTTTTTTTTTATTTTAACCTGAGTTGATCCATACTGGAGTTAAGGCATGAATAATCAGGCTGCTTCATGCAACATTAAAAATGTAATGCAGTGTGTTTGGGCTTCCATCTGCATTCATTCCCTCGGATTAGGCAGTGTGCGGGCTGACAGAGTGGTGTCTGCAAACAGGAAAGCTGGAATCATCGTGTGGAATAGTTAAAATCACACACATTTAGCTTCGGATGAGTTTGATGCCCTTTCAGGGTCACTCCGTGGTGAAATACTGTCCAGCTTATTAGTCAAGTAGAAAGTAGGGATAAGAGCACTGGAAGTTTTCTTCCTGTCCTCATTCGTCAGAAATAGGAGGTTCTGTAGGTTTGGTGTGGTGCATGCATGCTGGCAGGAGCACACCCACACAAACCCACACACACATGCAGGTCTCAGGATGGAAGCCACCGATCATCAGACGGCACAACCCACTGATGCCTGGGTGAACCTGCTCCCTCGATGTCTACTTGGTTGGGTTTTTGTGTGTGTTTTTCATTCTGGAAGACTGGCTCTGTCTTAGAGCACCCTTCGTGTGTGCTTGTGTGTAGGTGTGTTGTTTTGTAAGAAACTGTAGGACCTGAGATTTCTACTTTTCTCTAAATCAGAAGATGTTAGTGTGTGTGTGGGCTGGTAAATGTAGCTCATTTTCAGGTTAATGAACCAGAACTGAAAGACCAATTTGGAGTGAACCACGGTTTCTAAATCATAATTCTAAATCAAGCAAAATCTCTCTTTCTTATTAGGTAAATCCCTTGCTCCATCAGGGGTCAGTGGAAATCAAGGAGGAGAAACATTAGTTTTGACCAACTTCATTAATTACTGAATTTGAACAGGTGTGTAACAGAGAGGGAGGCTGAATGGATGGTGCTTGTCTTCTGCGTCTGCATCAGGGATGAGTCTTTTAGGCCCGTCGGTCACCATCAGCTTCTGTCGGGCGCCAAGGGAAACCCCTGAGAGAGTGAAAAAGTATAAATGAAAAGAAAAAAAAACACCTCAGGAATTACGGGGGGAAAGGCAGAAAGCAGAGATGGGGAGAGGAAAAACGTGGGAGCCGGTAGAGACGGAACCTAACAGACATCAAGAGATGCAGAAGGAATTTTCAGAGAAAAGAGGACGACAGAAAACGACAGATGTCAGAAATACTGATTTAATATATAATTTGTGTATCACTGCCAATGTGATGAAACATTTTGTTTTTCATCACTTTGAGTCGCAGGTTTGAATGTCAGAGTTACGTCATGTTTAGTGGAGTGACTGTGAGGAGTTGTTAGCTGTTGAACTGAAGTTTAATGTTTAATGTTTTGTTCCTGATAAAAAATGTCAAGCGACTAAAAAAAGATTTTTTTTTTCCTTCACCAACTTTTTTTCCTTTAGGTTAATTTCTGATAAAGCTTTAAAGCTCAATTGGTTTTGGGCTGAAGGAGCTCAAAAAGCTTTGAATCTGTAGAAACTTGAAGGAGGATTTCAAGTCCAGATGGCATGCTAAGTCTGGACAACATCATGAGTTAACTAGGATTACTTAAGTTTGATGGAGATGAAAGCAAGATGTTTGAACATTTACCATCCATCTTCCTCTGCTTATCTGGGGACCACATAAGCCGGACCGGGTCACGGGGGCAGCAGTCTAAGCAATGATGCCCAGACTTCCCTCGCCCCAGCCACTTCCTCCAGCTCCTCTGGAGGGCCCTGATGCGTTCCCAGGCCAGCCAACAGACACAGTCTCTCTACCGTGTTCTGGGTCTTCCCCGGAGCCTCCGCCCAGTGGGACATGCCTGGAACACCTCTCCAGGGAGGCATCCAGCAGGCATCCCGACTAGATGCCCGAGCCACCTCAACTGGCTCCTTTCGATGCGGAGGAGAAGTGGTTCTACTCTGAGCTCTCCGCGGATGACCGAGCTTCTCACCCTATCTCTAAGGGAGCGGCCAGCCACCCTACAGAGGAAGCTCATTTCAGCCGCTTGTATTTTCGGTCCTGACCATAGCTCATGACCATAGGTGAGTGTTGGAACGAAGCCCGAAGCCCCAGGTTGAGGTGTTTGGACATTTACATTTATTGGAAATAAAGGAAACCATTCTCGGAGAGCCCAGTTGTGACTTCAGAAGAACAATGAAGCAGTTACAGAGCTCATCAGGATGAAGACGGCGGTATGGAATGAGGGTTAAATGTTGGACAATGGTCTCCCTGTTTCTCTGGTTTTAACGGGACTTCCTGATAGTCTTAAGCCTCCAGTCTGGTGCTTGACCTGCACGAGAGCTGCAGCATTTTGGGCTGTCCAGGCCCATGGAGGGTTGTAGACAGGAGCAGCCGCATCTAAAACAGAGGTGTATTTTGCAGTTTCCTTGCTTGTACGGTCACCTCGAGGAATGTCATGAAAATGGAAAGTTCCATTGTCGTGTGGTAAAAGCATCATAAGGTATTTGTTAGGATATTATAAGTTACACGCACTTGTGCCATACGGGTGATGCTGTCCTACTTCGTGCCATACTCTAGTTGTTATTATGGTGCCCTTACTTGCTCCTTTCAGACCACACACAAGTAAGAGCCCATAGAATGGCCACACAAACTACGCTCGAATTGTCTCCTCCTCCTGAATGTTTCCTGACTGTTTCTGAGCCGGTGCCTCAGAGATCAAGTTGTCTTACTTGGTGGGTTGGAAAATAGCTCGCGAAAATAACTCCTATTTTGCAAAAGAAAATCCTTCTTTAGTGTGCCAAAGGTAATATTTTATCATATATACAGATATACGTCTAGTTTACTCTAAAAGGCTTGAGAAAAGCATGATAGTAGGCCCTTTAAGTGTTCGCTATGACCTGTCCCCTAAAAAACAAACTGTCCTTATCAATGGCAGTTGTGACCACAGCCACAGTTACCCTTTACCAAACACAAAACACACACTATTCCCAACATTACGTTCCTGGAGTTCCAAACATTTTCAGATATGAAAAAAATTCTCCAGTGACAAAATAATGAAGACAGTGGTGAGAACCCCGCTAAAAGAACACTGACGAACACAGAGCAAAGGCAATAACGAGGCCCGAATATTTTGTTTTAAGGGAAGGTAGCTTCACCACCAAGAGTAAGGCCCACAATTACACCACCTATAGACTCAGGAAGGATGGATGGAGCAAAGAAAATCCCAGACGAATGCAGTAAAGTGGCTAGAGGCGCGATTACACATCTACGACTAAGGATTAAGACATCAAAATTCCCATTTTATTGTTCATTCATTCATTCATCATCTTCTAAACCAGTGGTCCCCAACCTTTTTGTCACCGCGGACCGGTACAACGTGTGTGTGTGTGTGTGGGGGGGGGGGATTTGAGGTGCAACGCAATGGGTGTATCACGTGATGTTTGGTGTCGCGACTTTGATGTGCGTTAAGTGTGTGACGGATGTAACAGAGAGAATCCGGTCACATTTCAAAATAAAACGTTTTTTTTTTTTTTTTCAAAAAAAAAAACAATTAAATGGAAATTATTTTTTCTTTCTGTGCATCCCGGTGCCAAAATTTCCGATGGCCCGGTGGTTGGGGACCACTGTTCTAAACCAGTTTTGTCCCTTTCGGGGTCACGGGGCTGCACGGGCTGCTTTCCCGGTCACTCGTGGGGGAAGGCAGGACATCCTGGACATGTCACCAGTCCAGTTTTATTGTATTTTGTAAAACAATTCCAAAAATGCATGAAAGAAATAAGGAATTACACATAGCAAAGTCGTCAAGTTGCTGGAAAATACGAAGTCAGTAACTTGGAGTTGTCATTGCTGTATGTTGTCCAGTGGCTTGCTGGCGTTTTGGCTGAAAAGAAGTTGCTTCTGCGCGGCTCTCTTGTACAAGGCAGTTTGAAGGGCTAATTTTCAGCATGTCAGCTTTTGGATTGCTGCGCTCGTGTGCTCAGGCAACACAGATGTGAAGCTGTGAGGGGCGCTGATGTGGCAGAATCTGGTTTTACATGTGATGGATCCATATTTTTCTGACATTGATGCTAATATGTTGAGCTGGAAGTGTCACGCTTGCAAGATGAAACACTTTGTGATGAAAGTTCAAATGTTATTTCATAGTAAAAATAAAGAAGCTGCTTGAAAAAACAAAGGCATCTGACACATTTGAGTCCCAGCTGCTTTGTTTCCCGGCGGGCCTCATTTGACACGGTGGGAGGGAGGAGCGTCGGTGCTCCTCCCTCTGGTCCTCAACCCAGAAACCCTTTAAAACTAAAGTTAATGAGAGATAATTGACTTAAAGAGGGCTGGATCTGCCAGCGTCATCCTAACTCTATCAATTACATTCAGGTGTTGCTATGGCAACTCCTCAAAGTGAAGTTAACAGAAGCAGAATGTCATTTTGGTGTTTTCTTTTGGGACCATTTTTTTGTTCCATTGTTAGAAATTTACAATTAAGATGATCTGATGTTCCAAATCCAAGTTTTGCATGTTATCACTTTGCAGCAGTTGCTGGCTCTTCATTATGGAGAGAAATTAGTCCCACTGGATTCGTGTGAACGAAAAAATGGATTTGTTACTTGTACAATACATTTTTGTACGTAGCTGACTGTACTTGCAATTGTGTATTCACGTGTACAATTGAATATTAAAAATGTAAAAAATGCAAAAAAACACAATTTATGCACGCATAACTTGAAATTACACCAGCTTAAAACTAACTATAGATTCAGAACGGCTCCTACACAGTGGTGAGATCTGGAAACCTTTAAAAAAATAAGTGATGAGTGTTTTAAAGATGCCTATTAACTTTCTTTTTATACACCATAATTAACAGGGCATACCTGTTTTAGAAACTGGAAAAAATGTCTAGTTTTTATTAGAAAATATTCACAATCTAAGTTCAAACCGATTTGTCCAAAAAACGCATCATCTACATACCAATCTAAAGTCGTGAAAGAAATCCTACAACCCTCGTGCATTTGTAACTTATCTGTGCGTAAATGTGGTTATGTCTGTGTGTATCAGGCGACTGATACACACAGACATTTGAATCTGACATTTGAATTTGTAATCTCCAAAATAATTGTTTTGGGCGTAAATATATCTTTATCTAGATTTAGATCTGAATTACGCTAAAGTTGTTCTGACCAAAGTCCCTTTGTCAAATCCAAAGATGCTTCACTAAATGTCTTCCAACAACTGACTATTTTCTAACCTTGCTCATACATTTTCTTGACTAAGTCATACCCATTGACTGTACCTGAGAACTGGAGTGAGTGATCCCTCCCCTCATGTTCCAAACAGGAAGTACCCGCAGATTCCAAGAAGTCAAAATCCCAAAGACTTCTATGGAGAAATAAACAGCTCTTACTCATTCTAGTGGTCAGAACAACCATTCTTACTACCTTTTATTTAAAACGTGTTCTTGCTGATCCTAATAGTTTTTCGTGATATTTTATTCTTCAGTGTAAGTTATTTAAGTTATAGACTGGCCAATCAGATGCCTGAATAAAAGTATGTGATGCCTTCTGCCCCTTGCGTCAAACATTTGATTGACAGACTCTCCAGAGCCTGCTTTCAAGGGGTAACAACATCTAACACTCTCACTCTTGATTGACGATAGTGGTTACCGTGGAAATGAGGACTCCAACCGCCCCGGTTTGTCACTGCATGCTAACGTCTAGCTCCAACATGGCGGCGTCCAAATTTGCGTAAAAATGGCGACTGTATTGACTTCATTCGCTGTGGCTGGAAATAAGTCATTTTCTATGTGGGACGTCACACTCACTAGTTCCAGTTTTCATTGATAGCCAATTATCATAACTGGTTGAGGTAGCCACGCCCATTGAGCAAAAAAAATTGGCTTTAAAGCAACTCATTAGAAAAAATTCACACACTTGCTGGGAATTTGCTCGTTTTAAGGAAAGTTTGGTGACGTATTATCCTGTTAAGGTGTTTAAACTGGTTTGAAATCAGCCCAGTTGGGTCATGTGACCCCTCGCTGTATATTTACAAATAGAGTTCTTGCTTTAAGCTCGTTCAGCTCAGACAAAAGAGAAGGAAGGCCCTGTTTTGACCAAAATAAAGAAAGAGATTGGTTAAAGAATGGCAGTGAATTGGAGGGGCGGGGCGGGGCCGCGGTCAGCATGCAGTGATTGGAAACTCATGATGATGAGGCTCGGTTACCAGGAGAGGAAGGGGTCCGATGAGGAGAAGAGTGCGCGTGGAGGGGGCATCTTTGTCCCCCCCGCCCGAGTCTTTTGTGTTTGAAACTCTCATATCTCGCATATCAATAATTTAGGTGCGCGCGGGAGAGCAGACGCTGCCGCTCGCGCGCTATGAATTCTGCTGCCTCGTCACTCGTGCAGGGGGCCGCGCGGCGCGATATTCTGTGAGTGGGACCAGACCAGGGGAGAACAGGTGAAAACTGGAACACACGGGTGTTTTTTTTTTTTTTTTTAAGGACTTGACTAAAGGCTGTTTTAACCCAGAAGAGGACGGGTCCCGACTGCCAGCGGGCTCAGCGGGACAACGGGAAACTTCCCACTTGTTTCTTTCTGAAGAGGAGTTCAGACCCGCGGCGGAGCTGCGCGCAGGTGGAGGAGAAGAAGTTCGCCTCTCCGCTCCGGCATGTTGGCGTTTTGCCTGCTGAGTGCCGTTTGGCTTACGGCGAGCCCGGTTCGGGCTCAGAACGAGACCGAACCCATCGTCCTGGAGGGGAAGTGTCTGGTCGTGTGCGACTCCAACCCGACCTCGGACCCCACGGGCACGGCGCTCGGGATCTCGGTGCGCTCCGGGAGCGCGAAGGTTGCGTTCTCCGCAGTCCGGAACACCAACCACGAACCGTCCGAGATGAGCAACCGGACCATGGTCATCTACTTCGACCGGGTATGAAGCAAAACCGGAACAAAGATGTTTGAACGCTAAGTTGGCGCGCGGGGAGGATAAAAGAAACAGAAGAGGCTCAGCTTTGATGTCGGTCTTTTGGATGTCCCGAGTACGCGCGAAAGTGGCACGTGCGTGAACTTTTACGGGATTACTGACAAAACATCGGCGAACACGTTTTAAACTTCTTAAAAATTTAAACCAAATAAACCATATTTATTTTGTATGAAATACGATTTTATTCTTTGTTTTTAAACCATTCTAAAGGAAAAATGTGAAATTAATTCATTACAGTTTAAGTGGAATATGATTTAAATAAGATCAACTTTTCCAGCTGGAATAGACATAAATAAAATATTATCGGCAGCTGGATAAACTTAAGGAGAAGCATCAGCAGTTATACTTTTAATGTTTAATTCTGCTTTAATCCAGAGACGTTCTTCCATTTCCCCCAATAAATCTAGAAAAATGAGAACACTAATTTACATAAAACCTTTACTTTTTATAATTCCGTGAATTCTTTTTTTAGGAACTGACAGAAAAACACAAGAAGTTAATTCTTGAGACCGTCTACTGCAAAACTACAACTACAAAATGTAAATGTCGTATACTAGTTTCCAAAATCTTTGAAATGCTAAAATTGTCTGCAGAAAAATGACTTTTATCACCTTTTTTCCCATGTTAAGTTGCAGTTTAAAGGATAGTTCTGTTTGATAGATTTTTTATTAAATAATACTAAAATGTGACCAATTTTTTTTTTAAATGTTTTAATAAAGTAAAATGTTTTTTTCCCCCCTCTGGTCTGTATTTCCAGGTTCTAGTAAACATTGGAGGGAGCTTTGACGAGGAGAGAAGTAACTTCATTGCGCCGCGCAAAGGGATTTACAGTTTTAACTTCCATGTAGTGAAAGTCTACAACCGCCAGACCATACAGGTAGCTGTTCTGTTCATTTGTGCGTGTCTGTTTTCTCCCTCAGCAGAAAAGTCGAGCATCAGCCTCTTCTGCAGTGGTTTTGTAGGAACTGGAATGGGACAGAAGCAGGTTTTTTCTAACTCTTTTGCATAGAAAATGAGCGCAGAGAGCTGCTGGTGAAGGGTTGTTGCAGAAAGCACTTGGTACCGTTTATTAATTTGTCACGGGCTTGTGCACAGCCCGCAGAATGCCCCCGCAGAATCTCTGGGATGCACATTTGTGCGTACAACATGATGATGCAGAATGAGCCACCCATCCTTTAATTAATGCATCTCTTGCAAATTAAACGGTTGTACAATTATGCTGCAGCTCCCCCGGGGATTCTGCCATCATGTTTTGCTACTTATATGTTATTATTAGAGGTTTGTATTAATGAACAACAACCAAACTGAGGGATTGGAGAAGGGGGAAAGAGGGTTAAGTTGGCTGTTTGGCATCAGTGATGGTGAACACTTGACCCATGGCACCGAGTTAATTAAGTCTGCCTCATCATGCAGGAAGCACCTGCGAAGCATTTTCCTGGGTTTTCTTCTGACTCTTTAATGGGATCTAAATGTGAAGTTGCAGGTTGGATTGCATCATTTTATCATAAAAAAAGTTCACGGCTTAAGCGCTCGTTTGCACACCGTCTCGCCGAATCAATCCTCATTGTGGGAAAAACTCATGCTGCTTGATCGCCTTTGAGGCGCGGCAAAAAAATGGAGAGCAGATGTGAAGATAGTTAGAGGGTCTGGGGGTGAAGAGGAAAACCAGAATGTTAGAAGAATTACAGAGAACAAAGAGTTAGCATCATTTTTAATCATCTGTCTGAGTACGGTAGCTAACGCAGCAATATTCTCCACATATTGTTGTTATAAAAACGCTATGCCATCATTCAGCGTCGCCTTATTTTAAGTAGGAACTGAAACACAGAAACCTCTGAGTTAAAAGAAAAACACATTTTACATTTCCTATTTATTTTTTGTGAGTTTGTTTTATTGCTTAAGAAAAAGCCACACTCAGTTTGTCACAAGCGGAAGCCACACCCAAAATTTCCCCACTTTTCAGGGCTAAAAACCGATGAGCTCCCAGAGTCCCGAGCGGCAGTTGCGTTGTTTCATGTCTGAGGTTATTGCTGCACAAAACCATTGCTTAGATTAACAAAATCAAAGGCTACCTGGAAATATCTGAATATCAGAACAATTAAAATATCTAAATAATACTCCATTTAAATGAGAAGGAGAAAACAAACGGGCGTGGCTTTTCTCAAATGGGCGTGGTCCTCAGCATTTCTATGGGTTCTTTCCCTTTTGCTCTTCATTCTAAAGCATGTCATATCTATTATATTTATGACACTAGTAAGCATTTATGGGATGTCTCAAAGCTCAAACAGCAACTCTGGTTGGTGGGTGGAAAACATCGACCAAGAAGGCTTTTTTAGACTGTAGTTTCTCTTTTTTTAATGTTGTTTTGGTTTTAAAGGACAATAGAAAGTGCCAGTTATATCAAGTGTAATTGGTATGACGAAACATGAATGAATTTATTCATGTATCACTTTCCAAAATGTACATGATTTCATTTTTGCTGTATCTGTTATAAACACATATGCTGCTTTACCACGTATTAGATGTCTGTTAAAAATGTATTGGTCTTCTTGTTTTAGATTAAAGTGTCTTTTTAGAATTAATAAGGAAAATATGGCACAGTGAAATCTAAAAAGCTCCAGCTTGATCATTCATGAAGGCCTCAGGTCATCTACAAAGATGGATTCACAGATGAAGTCCAGCCTATCTGAGGTCTTCCCATCCACTCTTTTACCTTTCAGACATCGAGGTGTATCTTTGAGCTGCTCTACCTTTCCCCCTTTTAAAGGTTTTACCCATACATTTATTTATTAATTCAATTGTGATTGCTTTCCTCTGTCTTATTTACATCCCTCTTTTGCCGTGTAGTTTTTCAGTTAACCTACATTTCTTTTTGTCCTCATTTGAATTTATTTGTGTTAATACAAAAATGAAAAAAGTAATCTCTGACTCACAAGATCATCTTGATTTCTAAATTGTTTGATATATTTGTATTATATAAAAACTACTGCATGAAAACTGGTGAACCAAACACCAATAGCATGTGTTCTCTGGAGGACTGGTTGAAGGACCTCTGAGTTTTGTTATTCTCCCTCAGGGCTCTTAGAAATAGTCTCTGCTGGGCCTTTTTCAGCTGCTCAGAGGTCAGATCCTCTTCTATCTGAACTCCCACCAGAACAGAACAGTTTCTCTATACAGTCCCCTCTGATGGAAGGTGGAGTCTGTTTCTTCCTTCTGCTATCAATGATCAGCTCATTGGTCCTTACGTGGAGGAGCAGGTTATTCTCCTCTCACCACCATGAGAGCTGCTCCACCTCATCCCCAGAAGCTGACCAATCACATCCTGATGAGTGCCACCACGGTCGACTTCACAGCACTGATGCTTTGGTGAGCACCGAGCAGGGCCTCAGAACACGGCGGTGAGGGGAGCTGGTGAGCTGTGACCTTCTGACTATGATCAGGTGGAGTATGGAGCCCCTAGTTCTTCAGCTTGTCTGCTAAATTGATCAAAGAATAGCGTTAAACCCCATATTACAATCCACAAAGAGCATGAAGCTCCTCTGCCTCTCCAGGAAGTCCAGGATGAAGGGCTGTGGTTCAGCATCCTCTGTGATTCAGCCCCCCCCTCCCATAGACAAACTGGGTTGTGTTTAAGCTTCATTGATGTTTTCTGATTAAGGACCAGTTTTTTGAAGCACTTCATAACTGATGTGGGGGCTGTCGGCCAGTGGTTTTTCAGGCTGGAGATGCGAGAGCCCTTTGGTAATGGGACTATGATGGACACAGTGGGACAGGGCCAGCACCTGGTTGAAGACATTGGCCAAGAGTCTAGCCAGTCTGTAAATATCCGGCCATCTTAGAGCATGACTATCCTCCTTTGGTTGTGGATCTCTTTGTGTGGTTGTACTTGAACTTTAGTTACCCTTTATGCTCCAGCAGTTGAACAACATGTTGTATGTTGCTGAGTTAAATGAGCTTTGACGATCTTGAATTCCTGTTCTGGCAAGTGCAGAGACTTCACCGAATCATGTGACCAGAGTTAACTCTGTTTGGATCCTATGAGATCCTGCATCCGGTGACGCCAACAACTTTATGGACAGACACCTACAGTTCATGTCAGAAGCAAATGTGCGTACTTTGCTGTTGGTCTTAGGTGTTTTCTATACAATTTAATGGTATCATGTTGGATCAACATGGAATTAGTAACTATTAAATTGATAATTTTTATGTACAAACGACATGATTCATTCACGTACAATTTACAAATATAAAATGTTCTAGTTGAAATGACGAGTTACATTTTCGTAAAGCTTATTGGCTGGTGTGGGTACCGGATCGACTCAGGCTGCCACATCTTCTCGGGGTTCTTCGACCAATGCTGACGTCACCCTACGGCAACACCAGTTGGACAAACTACTTAGCGATTTTACGTTTCCTTTTGTAAAGGAACAGAACAAATATGTTCTGTTTATGTTTTAAAGGAGAAACAATGGCAATATAAACTTATTTATCCAATTTGAGCAAATGTATGACTGTATAAAAACAATATTTATTTATGCTGTGCAGTCTGGTTTAATTCTGCCAAATGTCCGTTTTCCTTTTTTATCTCAGAAAAAAACATTGTCATATTCATAACTATAATCAAAAGGAGCAGCCTACAGTCCTAAGCATTAATCTAATTCCACACTATGGAATTACAGAACTTCATCGGATTTAACAGTTATGATAAGTTTATATTTCCCGTTTAAAACTTGTTGAAAGCATTAAAAAACTAATTACAAAAAACAGCACTTTTTTTGCTCAATTTTTATTTGTTCTTCATGCTTTATCTAAACAACCAAACAACCCAAAAAAATTTTTTTCGATGTAATAGTCATCCAGGTGTCTCACGAATAGCGGAAAACTATTATAGTATTATCGTTCACCGTAACTGTAACTGACCAATCACTATCATATATGTCATCGTGCCAACTTACAGCCAATCAAATAGTGTAACGTCATCATTGGTCGAAGGACCCCGAGAAGATGTGGCAGCCCGAGTCGATCCGGTACCCACAGCTGGTAATTTCCTTATTTTGAGTGTATCAACAAATGTAGCACCTATTTCGAATATACATTATAAAAGGGATTTAGAATGAATTTATAGAAATGTAGGCAAAATGTATTTTCATCCATATGAGAATGGCCACACTGATTTTTTTGTCTTTTGAACACAAACACTGAAAAATATTTCAATAAAAAAAAAAGAAAGAAACGAGGTGTCAGAAGTGAAATTAAAGTTAAAGAAGTAAATTGTTGGCTTTGGTCCAGAATTGGATTTATTTCAAACATGAGCCAAGATGTTTTAAAATGAATGAAAGTTGTTAATTGCAGCCTTTTTATACTTCATAGTTGTGTCAGGAGTTGTGGTTTTAGTCAGCTGTGCATCGACAATCTTTAAATTGGTTGCAGCTCTCCACCTGAACAGTAAATGTTGGTAGGACGTTTTGCAGCCCATCTATCTAAGCAAAACTAAGCCCTGAGTTTTGCAGATCTACTGTAAGTGAAGAGTGATTCCGCTATGAAAAGGAAGGCGAGCTCCAGCAGTGTGACTGCACAGATCCAGACTGACACACAAACACAGATGCTTGGTTTGATTCCCCTAATCTGTTCAGTTTGGCAGCAGATGACAGAAGCTTGGTTTGTGAAGGAGACGGGGCGTTGATGAATGTGTTCTTTGAACACAACAGCAGTGAGTCACAGAATTAAACAGTGCATTCATATTTGAATCCAAACCTGCAGGATGTGCTTTTCCATTACCACGCAGAATAATCAGATGTCATTTTGTGTTTTCTGTGTTTTAGATGCTCTAATGCTTCATCAAAAAGACATAAAGTCGGAAAAATCACTCTTAGTGGTTAACTGTTACGATTTTTCTACTTTTCGTATGTTTTTGTACCTACAGACCCACTCCAAACATCTTTTGATCTGTTGTAAAGTGTTCCCAGTGGTCTTTTAACTACAATGAAGCCATTTTTAGCCAAAATCAAAAACCTGTCCTTTTCTAGAACATAGTTTCTTAGTTGTGGTCGATACTGCACAGGGCAACCCCGCCCCTATTCCCATTACCCATAACTTGGAGCTCTCCGTTTACACACTTACCCACTAATGTACAGCTTCTCAGAACCCCCCAATCTAACATTATTGGTGAAACAAAAAGAGGAGCAATATTGAAGCTATCCAGCCGTACGGATGTACATGGACCTTTGTCCTTCTGATTCACAACAGATTAAATAAAGAAATACTCAGAAATGCAATTTTAAGATCAATTTTCTTTATATACATTTCCCCCATCATAAAAAAATGCCACAGGAATATGCTTAAAACAGAAACGAAATTTTCATTAGAGTGGGTAAGTTTAAACAATTTTCAAATTTCAAACTGAAATGTTGGTCTTAAGCTAAAAAAACCAACAAGAAGGCGCCTGAAACATTCTCTAATTTTTAATAATAAACTTAATTATTTTCAGCTTTAAATTTTCTGCTTTTAAGTTTCAAAACTCAACATTTGAGTTTTTAAAACTTTTTTTCAGTTTCAAATCTTTTTTTTTTACTTTTTTTTCCCAGTTTCGAATCTGAAAGTTTCAAGTTCTGAAAAAAAAAAGATATGAAACAATAAAAAAGTTTTGAAACTCAAATTTTTAAACTTATAAACAAAAAATTTGAACCTGAAAATATTTAAGTTTATATTATAATTAGAGAACGTTTCAGACGCTTTAATTTTTTTAAACTAAGTACCAACATTTTAGCTTAGGGTTGGGTTGATGTGATGACTATTTTATCCTATGGGATGGATAAAGGGGGATTCCACACATTCGCTTGCAAGCGTGTTCAGTTTCTCTCTGAAGCTAAACTACATAGACCTATAAATGATTGATCACAAGTGTTGAAGGTAAAACAAAAACAAGTAAAACCACTCATGGCATATAGATCGAAGGCCTGACTTAAAAACTCAGTTGAAACGAACAGTTGGAGCATCTTTAAATGTCCATAAATAGCCTTTAAAGTTAGTCATGTGATCTGGACGCCCTGGAGCATCCATCGACTCCTTAGTAAAGGCAAATAATAAATAACCAGAGGGGAACAACTGGGAGACAGCGGAGCAGGAAAATGAGATAGCATTATTTACATTAAGCAATTTTTCTCCTTATGTGACACCAAGAACAAATGCTGCATCTGTCCTCCAAGACAGATCTGTGTTCAGAATGGAACGGACAAACTGCATCTTCAGTTGATCTTAAACTGTTTTGTTTTTTCCATCTGTCTCCATAAGTGTGTGCTCTGTTTAGCCCTTTGTCAAGTGTCTGTTGGCAGTATAAATAAAGTTTTATTGTCTGATAAGGACACTGACATGCAAAAAGGAAAAACAAAACAAAACAAGCAGCTCACAAAACTCACAAAGTTGCAGCTTTTCAAGCAACATTATAACTTTTGTTCACTTGGAATCAAATCGAACAACCAAAAAAAAAATATTTAGGCATTTGACTTCCTTAAAGCTCTGGTGCTACTGACCCACCCATACCTCTAGTAAGAGTTCTGAGTCCAATCCGTCGTCTCCCAGCAGAACCTCCAGGCTGCAGTCGGGACAGGAGATGTTTCCAACTTTTCTAATGTTTGAAACCAAAGAATTATGACAGATTCTGATCTGAGTGGGCTCAAATGTTTACGCGGTTAGGTATTAACCTGACAAACAAATGCAGAGAATCACAAATCTGCAGGTGGTTTGTCTGCCTGCTTAAAAATCCCCAAGTGAGAAATTAAATCTCCACAAAAAAAGAAGGAAATTAGAACGTGAGCAAACAGAAAATGAACAAATGAAAAAGGAAAACATAAAAAACAAAGAAAGTAAATGGACGAAAATTGGACTCACAAAAAACAAACAAACTTGCAGATCATTCTGTCCCAAAACTGAATCATCAGAATAATCAGAATTTGGTAAAGAACCTTCTAGAAACATGCACTTCTAAATAATTTGGTTGAAAAACAGTTTTTAAGTCTACTCTAAAAAGCAGATTTCATTTCTCATACTGCCCAAAGGGACATTTGAAAATACAACAACAAAAAACAAAACACTTGGGATGTCAAATTACCAAAACAAGAACATGACCCCCAATTTATTTACTTTTTTGTTCCTTTTTCCTCAAGTAGATTTTCCAAAAGAAAAGTTTCACTAATTTAAAAAACACAACCAGATGAAGATTGTCATCTTTTTCTAATGTTAAGTAATGTTTTTTTTTTAATCTATAAACGTTAGTTTGGGTGGGACTGTTCTCACGCTGGACCATTGCATTCACAGTTCTTTCAAGTTGCACACTACCACATATGCTACTGAAAAGCTTACATCTGAAGATACACACTGGGGATGTGTGGCGCGTTCAAGAATGTCCTGAATGTGGGTTTTTGTACATGCTTTTACTATATGATGTTCACACAGATCTGTCGCTAACAGATACACGCGCATGTACCAACAGTTGAAAGAGGCTTGGTGTGAAATATCGAAGCAGTGCAAATCTCTTGAATCTTGCTCCAGTGTTTATCTTTCACAGTTTTATTCCGATTTAAGAAAGACTGGCTGTCATAAGATTCCGGGACAAACCCCATTTAATAATGTCTCCTTCATGATCAATTTTCAAACAATTGGCACTTCCCTGTTTTTAAAAAGGATGCCATCCATACGTCACTACCGAGTCCCTGATTGGTTAGGGTTAGGTGTCACTGGGTCATGTCTTCTGAGTTTCCTGTTATTTTGCAGCACTCTGTGAATGACTTTTTATTGCACGCCTTTCATCAAAGATTTTCAGGATATGTCAAATTTGCTGTTTTCTTGCTGATTGTTTAGGCTACTGAGACCTTTGGAGATGCTTTAGGGCAGTGTTTTTCAACCAGTGTGCCGCGGCACACTAGTGTGCCGTGGGAGATGGTCAAGTGTGCCGTGGAAAATTGCCCTCATTAACTGATTTAACAACATTTTCCATCTCCAGGATTTTAGTTCATCCCTACATGATAAAGTACTAAGAAATTGGGAATATGAAAGATCGTAAAATACTTTTTTCTTTGTGTTTATTTGATTCTATAAAATACATTTTATAAGGATGACAGTACCGCGATTTAGCCGCAGCTTCCGCTGTGTTAGGAAAATTTCCGCCCCTTTAACTGTCTCCACCAATCAGTCTTGGGATTTTAATCACATGTCATTGGTCTGACCAATCAGAAATGGTTAAAGTCTTCACTTCCTTGTTCTGAATTCTGCTGGAAAAGTCTCTCAGTTCTAACAAAAATACCAGTCTTTAGCGGTGTAGCTTTCCACAGAATACGGTGTCAGACCGTGGATCAAGTGAACAAAACAATGAAGCTCAGAGACGCTAGTCTCTCTGCGTTCGGCGGTTATTAAACTACATCTCCCATGATGCATTTGGTTAAAGCGTGTGTGAGCGTCTGGGCGCACGACTTTCTCCTCTTAACGTAGTGAAACCACAACGACCACAAATCAAACAGTTTTTAATTCTTTTAACTTAACTTTTATCACATCTTAAAAAAAAAACAGCTGCAGCTTCCAGCTTTTTCTGCCACAATTATCACAAAAATGCATGTGAGATCATGGAGGGACTGTGGATCAATACAGACGGAGTTTCTCCTTTTTTTTTTTTTTTGAATGTCTGTGTGCCGCGGGATTTTTGTCAAGGTTGAAGTGTGCCGTGGCTCAAAAAAGGTTGAAAAACACTGCTTTAGGGGAATTAGTTGCTTAGGTTGTGACATCACAAATGTCTATAGTCGAGCTTTTTTATTATATGATACTCTCATTTATGAAATTAGTTTTTTTTTTTTTTTAAAGTAAAAATCGCGTTAAAGTCCCCCTCTAATGAATATCACGTCTTTGGACTCATGTACTTGTTGCATTTTTCTTATAAAAGAGAACAAATTTAATAAAAAAAGAGTATTTATGCTTTTGAAAGATCAAACAATTAAACTGTCGGAAAGACGCTCTGTTTGAATTAATGAGCTGTTGTGATGTCACACCGCTGCATGCGCATTGCTGTATACATTGAATTTGGGGAGAAAGGGAAAGATGGTGGGGGTGTTTTTAATGGTAACTTGGCTTCTGTTCACAGACCATTTCTTACGACTTATCTGATCCTAAAAATATTGTTTTTCTTCAGAGAACAGGATAGAGCAAGGGTGTCAAACATACGGCCCGCGGGCCGTGTCCGGTCCGCCAGGTGGTTAAGTCTGGCCCACACATGAAGAGTAAAAATCACAAGGATGTTTAAAAAAGACAGCAAGTTTCTAGTCCATTCCTATGGCGAGTTATGATTTTTTTAAAGAAATAACCGAAATGCGCAATTCCACCACTAGGGGGAGCAAAGGAAAGGCAAAACAGGTGAAACAGCATATCTCTGCATGTACCAAAAGTGAAACCTAACAGCTCTGTGTCTGGGTAAGATGCACTTTGGTTCCCTATGAGCCTTACCGCTTTCAAATTGTTATAAGGATGATCAGTAGCGAAGCCCTTATGACCAAAATGTTGTCAAAAAGTGAAGTGGAGTGAAGAGCCTCCCAGGTAAAATGGACAGTTTTTCTTTCTTTCACGAAGCTGAATGCAAACCCGAATGCTTTGTATGTCATCAACAGGTTGCAGTGCTCAAAGAATATAACATTCAACACCACTAAGAGACTTACCATAAAGAAAAGTTTCCGGATTGCTTCAGCGTCAGATGTAAAATATTCAGTCTGTATAAAATTAAATAGACCAACTTTTTTTAAATTGAAATAAATTTTATTCGAGATCCATTGGCCCCAAGTTATTAGGCTACTTTGTTGGTTGAGGCATTTTTTCAAATTGAGTAAAAAAACAAAAACAAAGCTGTTATTTTGCTTTTACATTACTCATCCGGCCCACTTGAGATCAGACGGGCTGAATGTGGCCCCCGAACCAAAATAAGTTTACACCCCTGGGATAGAGACTCGTTGAAATGGATAATTATATCCATGGCAAACTGATTATTAATATCAATTCCTAAGTACCACAGTTGGCTATATCTCATTACTAAAATTCTTTGATTGGCAGCTAATTAAAAAGATAAAGAGGTAAACCAAAGCTTTCTAGGGCGTTACCGTTCGAACGTTAGAATATACCATTATGATGTGTCCACCTGTAGACTATTCCATCCATAAATCTCTTCACCTTTCTCGTTCAAGCTGGCATCTGGCTCAAAACGATACGGCTGGACTTTTCCGATATTGCTTGACTTTTTCTTTTGGATCAGCGGTGAAAATTCACGCTATAGAGACACAGTATCATCATCAGAAAGGGGGAATCGAGGACGGGGCTACTCAACTCAGCACCAATCGCCACGCCCAGGAGATTGTGGAAACAGAGGGTTCAGATAAACATGAAAAATGGCTTTTTAAGACATCTAGGTCATGCGATTTTGGTTAAAAACTTTATAATCATAATTAAAACACCACTGGACATGTTTTCATTAAAACGTTGTCATAGGGAGACTTTAATACAAGGTTAGGACAGGGCAGAAAATTACAGATGTTCGAACACAATGTTTTCCAAAAGTGGCAGCATTCTAGAAGTATTTTTGTCAAACATTCATGGTCAAAGTAGTGAGGGAGATGTGTTGTATTATTAGGTGGAAACGGAATAATTCCCAGTTTTTCCCTCACAGATGACTTCACCCTCTGACCCACTTTTCTTGAGCTGTGACTCTTCACCTTCAACAACCATGACAGTTAACCAAAGCTCATTCTGAGTAATAAGTGTCTTATGACGCAGATTTGCCATCTTTATCTTAACCCACAAAGACAGAATGAAAAATTTGTAAACTGCGGCTTTTTCATAACCTGAGTTGCCCTACGACTTGAACCTGGGCCCATCCAGGGATCATGGAATTTGGGTTTATTTATTACTGTTTCCTGATGACCATAAACAGTTAAAATAAGTTAGACAAATAAACATAAAACATCGATTTTTCTTGTTATAAAAGTCAGATGTGTGTTTGTTGGATTGTAGGACAATGGATGAGCTGAGCCAAAATGTGACTTTGTTGGCTGTTGGCAACTAAGTGAAGACCAGATACCATCCGATGAAAACATGTTTGTTCATAAATACAGAGAAGCTTTTTCCGTCAATCCTGCAGTGTTTTAACTGGTGCAGAAAGCAACTATCTTCATTGTTGTCATGTAAACCTTTAGTTTTCAGATTTTGTATTGAAAACAATAGCTGTAGAATCAAATACACATAGTCAGCACTGAACTATTTATTATCACATGCAGCCAAATATAAAACTACATTAAATCTTTAAAAAGGAAACTTTTAATCTTCTCAAAAACTGACACTGCACCATAAATTTGTGTGCATGTTATGGTCCAAAAAATACCGTATTATGCTGAAAAGGTCATTTACTAACACTGTTTATTTTCTTTTAGGAAACTTCAACTCTTAAGTAACGACATTTCTTACAGTTACACCACATTTATTGTGGGGGTTACATTCTTAATATAACGCATACAAACTCGAATATAACGAATGATAAAAGGACATCTGGGAATTAGAACGCTTACGGCTTTTACACTCATTCTAGATGTTTTAATGCTGTAAAACGCCTCTCTACATGCTTTTCATGGACAGAAATTAGCAATATTACATTTTTTTTCTCCAATTTAAACTCTCAAAGTTCAAATCTGTGTTGAGAAAAAGCCCAGTTCTCTAGAATAAGAAGCATATTAACTGACTGATATTAACGGCCCAGAAGCCATATGCGGCCCATCAAGCTATTTAATAAGACCCACCAAACTGGAATAAAGGATTTTGATAACCCTTATCAATGTTTTATTTCCAAATTGGTAATTGGTGCACTGCAAATAACAAAAAAAGACTTTTGTGTTGGTGCAGAAAGATGATCTGCACTCATGTGGTGTTGGAAGGTTTCTTCTTTTATGTTCATGTGCGTATTCCTAGTTGGAAAATCATTTTACTGATCATTCCAACACCACATTAACACAGTGCTTCTCTAAGTTTGCATTTTTCCCAGTCGGACGTAGGACCCCCCCTCCCCCCCCCCGCTCTTGCCAGTCAGAGACAACACAATGTGCTCTTAACAAACTATTAAAATTGCACCACAAAAATTTCAGCGATAGGTGGACATTGTGCTCGCAAAGGAACACTGTAAACTGCTTATTAGGCTGATTTATTGTTTAAGATGTATTTTTCTAGTTTAGCTTTTAGCGTTGTTTAAAATCCCTTTGCTTTTGTTCTTGCTTGAAATGTGGCTTTTCATGTTGAATATTTTTTAAGGACCCACAACGATCATCTTTTGAGTTTTTTCAAGTTATTTATGCTATTCTTATCCAAAATAAAAAAAATAAAAAAACTTGTCGTGGTCTTGGACAAAAAGAAATCCTCAGAAATGCAAATGTAAAATTTTTTCTTATGTCCTCCATCATCAGAAAATTGCCCAAA
This sequence comes from Oryzias sinensis, assembly GCA_037389245.1. Classification (NCBI taxonomy): domain Eukaryota; kingdom Metazoa; phylum Chordata; class Actinopteri; order Beloniformes; family Adrianichthyidae; genus Oryzias; species Oryzias sinensis. The sequence goes on from CM074499.1 coordinate 5,601,958, forward strand.
GAACATGTTAAAAACAACAAAAACAGAATTTTCATCAGAGTGGGTCTTTAATGGTTTGTAGTAATTTCATCATTTAAGATGCATGTTTTTTAATTTAGGGTTTAGCAAATGATTATCACTATATTCAGATTTTTGCATTTATCTGCATCACTATTCCTTTTCTCAAAGTTTTGACTGATTTAGCTTGTTGAAGCATATAAATCCAGCATTTTAGCATTTCTTTTACTTTACTTGATTCTTTCTGCTGTCGTATGTTTTGTTGAGATTATGTAATTTTATATGTCACTACATGTGATATAACATAGGTCAGTACTGACACTGCACAGATGGTTTTTAAATAGTCATTTCTAAAAAAAGAATCTGGGCGCTGCAGGTTAATTAAAACTGTTTTATTGTGATCTTTGTTTGTTTGTTTGTTGGTGGGGTTGAAAAAGTTGGATTGACCAAACTTGAGCTGCTTTTGTCCCAAAAAGAGGCAGAACTGATGAAAAGCTGTTCTACATTTATGAAGAAACACATTTTAATGGTTGACATCTGGTCCAGATTTAGTGCCAGCAGTCATCTCATTTTGGCTCAGCTCATCCATCGTCCTACGATCACATCCTGCCAGCTTCTGCAGCACATCTGAGACCTTTGTGTGGAAGCCACGAAGCCATTATTGCAACTGATGGACAGACCTGGTGATGTTAAAGGTTCCAGGACTGAATAGAGCCTCAGATGGAAAGACAGCGAGAAAACAGCTATAAATTAACTGAGTGAAGGGAAGAAGTTGTGTAGAGTTGTGTGCGTGTGTGTGTTGTGCGTTTCAGGTTCAACACGGATGACTTGTCCGTGTGCTCTTGGGTGCATTCGAGCGAAACGGAGTGATGCATTGATGCTCGCTTTTACTTGTCTTCCATCTTTAACTGTGGTCAGAAGCATCACATGCCTATTGGACAGAAATCATGTAACCCCCCCCACCCCCCACATCACTCTGTCTGCAGGTTGATGTGTTTTTAATCAAACAGGAGAAGTTTTTCTCTAAACATCCTTCTTGTCTTTATTTTAATGCTATCCGGCTGGGTGCAAAAATACCTACGCATGGAAAATAGGTGTTAAAAAAAATGCAGAAGAGATTTGTGATAAAATACTACAAATCTGGAAAAGAAAATGATCAGGAAAATAGACCACTAAGAATTATTGCATATGGCCGTTAGGTAATTTCTGTTCGTTTTGGTGAAACAAAAAAACAAAAACACGTCCTTTGTAGTTATTGAACAGTTTTACTTGTTACTCTAAATTGGTTCATACACAAATGCGACAAAAACTCTATTTAATTTAGGGTAAGAATCACATACGTGTTCCTACAGTATTAGCTGGGATGAATATCAGATTATTGTCATTCTACAATCGATCACATCATGGCTAACTCGTGTTGTAACTCCACTGCACCAGCAGAAAGTTTCACAGAATAAAAACTAAGTGAGGCGGTGAGGAACAGCAACAAAAAGTTTATTAGAAATTCATGGCGAAAAAGGCAACCAGTAGATGGAGGAGAAACAGGAAGTGAGGTGGAAAAAACAGGAAATAACTGAAGATCAAAGATTTGTTTTGGGTGTTTTTGTGACATTTTTCTGATGATGGAGGACATTTATATAAAGAAAATGGAGCTCAAAATTGGAATTCCCCTTTCAAATCATTTTGAATCAGGAGCAGACCAAAAATGCGTTTTGAAAAAGATCAGATTAGTTCCTTTAAAAAACTACACTTGGCAGAAGATGCATCAACTCATAGACGCCTATATTCATGTACGTCTTTGTTTCCCTCGTCTGAGCTGGTATGCGGCTGGAAAGCCGTACATTGCAAGCCGCATATTGCTTGCTGTTTTTGACACCCCGGCAATGTTAGGTTGGGGGGGGTGAGGGGCAGTAAGCTAGCGGGAAAGCACTTAACAGAGAGCTCTCAGTAAGGGGTGGGTTGCTCCGTGCCAACAGTCCCGCCCACAACTTGGAGGTGAATTTTTGATGAAAATAGATCAAGTTAGGGTGAATCTTTAAAGTGATTAGTGTTCTAAACTTTTACCATTACGTAGCCTTTATTTTTGTTACCAGATCTACAATTGGGTGATTCTTTTCATCCCAAAATAACACAAAAAAACATTTAAATCTCATATTTTAACGACAACAAGCCAAAGATTTTTACCATCTAGGGATCAAAACTCAAACGCAGCTTTTGGCAAACAATAAAGCGAGTATAGGAAGCTGTCAGTTTCTTTTTGATGCCCCAAACTACGATAGCAGCTGTAATCCAGTCAGTGTGTTTGATTTAAACGGATGGCCAGATAGAAAACACCTTTAATGCATTAGCAATCTGCTTTGTGTTGAGATGAACTCTTGTTTTGTTTCCTCTTCTCTATTCAAGTGTGCATTTTCATACGTTTGGATGTAAAAGTTGGTTTTGTTGCAGGTGACGCTGACCTTTGGCACAATGCATCTTCTGCTCTGATTCTGTTAAAAAGCTGCAGTCGGAGAGCTTTTATATTATACATAAACTTTAGAAGATAAGCATGTAGACATCCATTTTGTTTATTTACTAGGGATGGGCTGATATCATTTTTTCTAGAGGATACCGATAAACTATATTTCCTCTGCAACTGTGGTCGACAGTCGATATTTGCAGATACCGATACGTAAGTGTCTACAGTAACACAAAGTTTAGATTTCCTTTTTGTCGCTTTATTAGAAATGCAAATGTTTTCTTTCACTGGACAATGACATTGTACTTGACCTTTTTAACATACAGCAAAAGATCTCATAGAAATAAGCCTCACTTTAAAACCTTCATGTAAATATATCAGTAAGCATTCAGACCATTTATTGAATATTGGACATAACTGTAAACCAAAAGCTCCCCATTGCCAAAGATTTATAAGGAAAAATTTAAACCTGTCTGAGTTTTGGTGTCAAAGTCTTTGAATTTAAGTCTAAATCAAATTTAAAAGTTAAAATAAGCAATCTCTCTTCACAAAGATAAGATTTAAAACAGATTTTTGCGAGGGAGGCTTAAACAGGTCTTCTAGGTTCTGAAACTTTTCCTTAATTCAGACTTACCCCACAGTCTGAACCCCTTTATTTGTTTCAAGACTAAAAGAAATAAGCATCTTTTGCTTGTCATCAGATCTGGTTATGAAGTCTTGAAAAATATTTTGCTTGTGCATTTTTAAACACAAATTTGGTTTTAGTGCGTACACACTAGGGATGCCACAATTCCTGGTTTAAAGCAAACTGTATGTTTCACCACTGAACCGAATCATGTGTAAATCGTTGCATCACGACTGCACACCAGTATGTTTACATTGAAAGTGTCAAACACATATTGTGCTAAATTTAAGAAGGATTTACTATTTATTGTTTTAATACATGACTCTAGGGTTAATGTGAGCCAACCGAAAGGGTTCTCTTCATTCTTATTTGCATATTTGCAAATTGAAAATAATATTGTTCTTAATTTGTAGTTTTTTGATGTTGTTTTGTAATACACAAATCATAAAAATCTGTGACCCAGTAATTGAAGTTTGAACTAAAATGTGGGGAAAGTCGCATCCCTAATACACACACCATCTGTCTTGATCAATGACAAACACACATTGAACACATCATCTCTGTCGTCAACCACAGAGTTCTGGATGGTTAAAAAAAGCTTGAATTGGGACGGCCCATTGACCAGAGTATGCTCTGCTCAACTCAACAGTTCAATTGAATGAAAAAGAATAAAACAGAAATAAAAATGAAAAAGATTGAAACGGTTTGTGTAACCTGGCTTTATCTCATTTTTATTTGGGTTTTAAAATGCATTTTTAAGTACCTGCAACATTCACTTTGTTCAGGTTTGCGTTAAGTTTTGTCTTGGTTTTGATTCATTTCTTTTTTTTCCAACAAGTCTGTTTTCTCCCTAGTGCTCACATTACCTACCCTAACCTGGTTTCTTAAGCATAGATCCGCACAGTAGGTAGCAATTTGTACTCTTTTCTTTTGTTTACCATGTACCAAAAAGATGAAAATATTTCTTGCAGGCATGATAAAAATAAAATAAAAACGAAATCTCATGAGTCTTAGTGTGAACCGTCTACTTTTCTAGTAGAGACCTGTCTCTAATGGGCTTTTTCCAATAAATACTAGATTTGAAGAGATGTTGCAGCAGTCTCCCTTACGCACTGGTCTTTTTAAAACGCCGGTTCATCAAAATAGTTTTCTTCAACAAATGCCAGGGCTACTATAGGAAAGGTTAGAATTATTGAACTTTGTGTAGAGCAGGGGTAGGCAAACTACGGCCCGGGGGCAGGATCCATGTTTGGTCCAGCCCACTAAAAAATATTACAGACCCATGTTTTTGTTTTTTAATCTGGCTACACGATCGAGACCCGCATAGAACGTGACATTTTACTCCACCGTTCTGCAGTCTGTGTTCGACCTAAAACCATCTAAAATCCCCGTCTAATAAAACAGAAGACAGTCTTTCCTTTCTACGTTCGCAGTTCATCTTTTCTGGTTTCGCTCATTCTTTTAGAGCGATCATGATGCATTTTTTAAACAAACAGCACACCTGTTCTGTGTCCTGATTGGCTGGAGACCTTGTCAATCAATCTCCGTGCCGGGTCTCCTGTACAGAAACGCGGAGCTCTTCAGGGGCCTGTTTCAGAAAGGAGGTTAAGTGTAAACTCTGAGTGCGTTAACCCTGAAATCAGGGAAACCCTGGGTTTTCCGTTTCAGAATGGGAGGTTTGTTAAACCAGAGTAAACAGAGTAAGTCAAACCCGTTTCTGAAAGAGAGGTAACTTATACTCGGAGTCAGTGTCCATGGCTACTTATGCTGTGAACCTAACCTGGTCGGGAGCAGGTTTTATTCTCTAAACTCAAGGTTTCTGCCGGTCCCCTCCCCTTTTTAAAGACGAAGCGGTATTTTTCGCTTTAACCTTCATTGCCCACATTTCCGTCACACAGAGACGATCTAAGTGACAAGAATGGCTTGTCCTTTTTTCTAAAGACCCAATAGACGAGGAGGCTGCATTAATTCGTAGAGAATTACATTTACGTCGTGCGAGGATTTTGAGACCTAGACTCGATTCTTTTGTCATTTCCCCATACGTTTTTGTTTGAGCGTTACCGTTTTTCGTTGCAGTCAATTACATATATACAATGAAAACAACATTAGGTATTGCTATGTAGATGTTTCATATGTCAAATATTGTCAACAAAGCCTACATCCATGACATGCTCAATTTGACCTGATTGAATTATGTTTTTATACTTCATTTTTAGCTGCTGCCATGTTCTTTTAATTCCTGCAGGATTGCATCTACATGAAAATGAAATCAGGGACATTGAATTAGATTAATGTAACAATTACTTTTTGGAAACACAATTTGCTAGCACTGCTTACTTTCTTAATCCCATATAAACCTTTACCACTTGATCAATACAAGGGTAGACAAAAGTTGACTTTTAAAAACACAATTGCATGTATTAATATTAAACTGACCAACGTTTGCAAGAGGGGAAGGTTAACAAAAAAGTCCTCTAAACATTACAGACGTTAAATGCATTTTCCCCCAGATTGGTTCTGTACACTATGCAGCATTTCATGCATTTACACCAGGAAACACTTCAAAAGTAAACCTAAATATCGCCATTTTTTATTTCACTCCTTACGCTATTTAAAAAGTTATTACAGCCAATATTTTATAACAATGATTTAAATGCAAACTTAGGCATTAACTTGAGCAGCTATGTTTTCCCACGCTAACTGTCTCTGTTTTGCAGATGCAGTGGTGTTGCTTTTCTTCTGGAATATGTGCTCATATTCACTGTAACTCTGCAGCAGCACGTCAAGTTCAGCTGGCGAAAAATACGCAGACCTCTTTTTTTCACGGTTGCCATGGTGACTCGTGATATCTGCGCTCCATTGATAATGGCTTCTTATAGTCGCGGTGCGCACGCTCACCTCCGAATCAGTCCACTCAGGGTTGATTGACCTAACTCGGATCAGCTTCTCTGAAACAGAAAACTCAGAGTTGTTAATCTCTCGATTGACCAACTCAGAGTTCAAGTTTAACCTCAGAGTTGGTTGAACCTCCTTTCTGAAACAGGCCCCAGATCTGCAGAAATCTTTGATCGCGATCAGATCTTTATTTTCATTTTAAACGAGAAAAAAGTAAAAATGTTCATGTCTGTCTGAGAAAAGTGTGTTTAGGCAGTGAGGAGTTTTACTGCCATTAACGTCTTTAATCATTTCACCGATCACGGTTATTTTAAGGACGTAACTCCTGCGATAAACTTGGGATCTCTGTACTGGTTAAAAGGGAACGCAGATATATGCTTAGCTGCAGCAGAAGACATGCATTACTGGATGAGAAACAGACGTTCAGGACACAGCTGCTCAGTTTTAGCGCAAACTGAGACGTGTAAGGAGCTGCTGCCCTCAAAGTCTCAGCGGGATTATGACGGGAGAGGATCAACTACTTATTATTAGTCTTTTTTTAAATGTATCAGTTTATTTTTTCCTGATTTTTTTGTGTGTTATTTGGTCATTGTTTTAATTCATAAATAGTGTTATTTATTTTATGAAAAGGATCATAAATGAATCAAACTTTATTCATATAGCACTTTACAACTCCTTTACGGTACCAAAGGGCTTCACAATAAAAGAAAGACAAAAGAAGTTTAAAGTTTTAAAGAAAAGGAGTTAGTGGGGCCATCTTGAAGTTTGGTGCTGCTCTAGCATCCGTGTGGTGTTGGAAGATTTGTTGTTTTTTATTCTTCCGATCATTCAAACACCACATGAACGCAGCATTTCTCTGAGTTTTACATGAGGTACATCAAGCCATTGGTGCAATTGGCTCTAAAGACCTAAAAACTCTAAAATTCTTTTTTTTTAAATCCAAATTTCATCCAGATTCCATGTTATTTCTTTATCGCTTCATGCATCTGCTCCTGCTCCGGCCCTTCTATCCAATTTTAGAACCCTATTTGGCCCGCGAGTTAAAATAATTGCCCACCCCTGATGTAGAGTATACATATATGTACATGCATGAGTTTGAAGCTTATAGTATTTCCTAGGTCTGCACGATATGAGGAAAACTTGCGATATGCGATATTAGTGATCAATATTGCGATAACGATAAATTTGCGGTAAATAAACAAATAGAAAAATAAACAAAAACATCATTCCCATTTCATTGCAACAGTTTAAAAATTATACTCCAAATGACCCTCATCGACATGGGGGACAAACATCTAACATAATAGGCCTCCATCTGATTGGTCAACAATGGGAAGGCGTCCATCTGATTGGTCAACAATGGGAAGGCGTCCATCTGATTCGTCAAAGCATAAAAGGATTTATTTGATTCGTTAAATGCTTCAAGCTGCTAGAAGATTGTTTTAACACATTTTGGGTTTGCGATTTATTGCGATATTCGCCATCTTTTGCGATATGCATATTGCAGAGCTGGATATTGCGATAACGATAAATTTGCGGTATATTGTGCAGGCCTAGTATTTCCCTATGTTCTGTAGGGACTTGTTGGGCTGTAAAGCACTTTTGTGGGAAATTCAGGCTGATGCAAGTCAGTGTTGGTGACATAACTGGTAAAACAGTCAGTCAGATCACAAACTGCCTTCATATCACTGAACGTTGTACTGATCATTTTATTTAATCCTGAAGTATTCTTCCAGTGTTGTTACCTACAATTTGTAGTCGACCTCTGATTGGAAGATTGCAGGCCTAATTCCTAGGGGTGTGTATTAACAAGAGTCTGGCGATACGATACGTATCCCGATATTTTACCGAAACATGTTTTCTTTCTGTTTTTTTAAATATGACTTTGAAAAAACTCAACCTGAATTTTAATGTCTTCCACTGTAATAAAATGGTCAAATTCGGTTTAATGATCACAATGTTAAGCACTGCAATTGTATCTCTTATATAAGTTGTGTTTACCAAAGCAAATTCATAGTGCTTTTATTTTGGTAAGTTAAAATATAGAAAGGGAACAGTCAACATTGTCTAATTTAAAATATATATATATATTTTTAAGTGTAAGAAAAAACAAAGAATGAATGAGCCTTAACCAATAAGTTTCTATTGAAGAAATAAAATGCTGTTTATTTTCAGCATTAATGTAGCTTCTCTAGTGCTTTTGAACAGTTCAGGAGCCTGAATGGTGCTTTAAAAAGAAAGGGTGGGGGGCACACACGGATTCTTTCCAGAAACAATAAAGTGTGATGACGAGGCAGCATGACAGAACATAGGAAAGTTGCTTTAATGTGACCAAAAAAGGGGGCTTTGTTTACATTTCTGCTCTGTTGCACCTTTGCAGCCACGCTCCTCACACACTTAAGTAAACTAGTAACGCTGATCACCACAATGTCAGCCTTTTTCAGAGCATTGTACACATCCCTCTGATCCATCAGGTCCCTAAACTAGAATCCATTGCTTTGAGGTTCTGCAGAACTTTAGCCCACTTTGCTAGCATGTTAGCAGATGCTAAGCGCATTAGCCTATTAGCTGCTGCCGTGCTTCATTGTCTATCTTATTTATCTGAGCCGCTAAAAAGCACAGCAATCCACGTTTTTATATCTTACTGGCAGCAAAATGCCTCAGAGTTTCTGTTTGGTATCTATTCCAAGTAAAAACTAAGTAGTTCATGTCTCATAACAGAACAAGCTGCCTCTCGCTGCAGTCTTCTGTTGTCTTGTGCAGAGTAGAGCTGCTCAAAGAGGCTCTGTGTTCTCTGCTGCCAACTAGCGGTTGGAGGGTGAAGTGGACAACAAGAGTCAGACGCTGAAGGACGCTCAGAAATAATTAAATAAATATCGATCTGGCAGCATTTTGAATCGATACAAGTATTGCCAAATGACGTATTGCGATATATTGCCGAATCGATTTTTTCTTACACCCCTTACTAATTCCCGTCCCATGTATCGAAGTGTCTTTGGGCAAGACACTGAACGCCAAATTGCTCCATGTGGTTATAGGGTTGGCGCCAGTGTTTGGCAGGGAGCCACCATGAGTGTGTGAATGGTGACTGTAAAGCGCTTTGGGCCTTTGGAAGGTAGAAAAGCTCTATATGAGGATAAGCCATTCGCCATTTACTACTGATTTACTACTACAAATGAACCTTATTTACCAATCGATATTCTGTATGTGAAGCAATTATCAGCTGGTTTCATTAAAGCACATGTGAATAAGTGCTACTATTGTAAGAAATGAGTTTATCTTAGATTTTCCACCATATGTGCCTTAGTACAAAATGATTGCAGTTTAAGTTGTGGTTTTATCCACCATTAATGAACGGTAATCCCCCATTACTCACCAGTAAATACCCAAGTTGGTGACTGCCTTGTTTAGTCCTGCCGAGTTAAATTTAAAGGAAAACAATGTTTCTGTATGATAAAAGAATTTAATTATTTTAGATTCTCACTCAAATTTAAGGTTTTCTTGTTTTCCTTATGTTTGTCTGCAAAGACACTCAAGTTTTTGCCTGAACATCTGGAAATGTTTTGTTTAAAGCTAATTGTTAAAGCCACAAATTGTCTTGAACAGAAGGTTAGTGGTTTATGCTGATGTTAGCATGATGCTGCTGAGATAAATAGATGGTGATGCTTACAAATATGGAGGCATGCATCCAGAGTAAATGTCAACATTAAACAGTTAAATGAGCTAAATTGTAAAGGTGTCACATTTGCACTGACCTGTGCTGTTTCCATTTTGCCTGAATAAATAATTCAGGTGGAGTGTGAGTGTTTCCAGCAAACACGCACTCATGTCCACGTTCAGTTAGCTGTTAAGAGGAAAACCGGGCTCTCCACTCTGACAGGCTCTCAATCTCCTGCCCACACACACATGCACTGAGCGACGGGCACAACGAGGAGGATAAGTGCATAATTATGGGATGTTTATGGCTGTCCTCTTACTAGTTAGTGACAATTTTACAATGACGGGTTTTCGGGACAAACAGAAATATTTTTGGCAGATTTGGAGCTCGGTTGTGAACGAGTGAACAATAAAACCCAGAGGTCTCTGCTCTGCTGCACTAAAGAGGCTGTTTAGTCTGAAAGATTCTTGTAGAAGACCAAAGGGACAGCAGGGTTTCATGAAACGGACCTTAAAAGGCAGTAATGGAACCTTCCCGCTGCATTTGATTGGTGTCAACTAGGGTTGCACAATATAATCGGTTATCGATAATTATTGGCCGATAGTGGACAGTGTGACGTCATGTCGATAATTCCGATAAGGAAAAAAAAATAGCTGATACAATTGACCGATAACTAAAAGCTTAACCTGCCGTCGCTTCCTCACTCACCACTCTGTATTTACTTGTGTCAGCACAGGCAAACAGCTACACAGCTTCTGAAGCGTGTACGTGACGTCACGTCTCAGCACTCACCCGTGTGGGCTTATTTCACCGTGTCTGAGACCCAACGACTCCCTCGCTGTTCGCAAAATTTGTTCAACTGAAGTGCCATGAGGGAAAAAAAGGTCAAGCTCCACAATTCCACCACAATTCTCACAAGCTATTAAAAAATTCACCACCTCGATGTGTGGAAGGAATATGAAGCTGCCGTCTTTGCTAGTGCCAGCGCTCATTCCGGAAAAAACAAAAAACTGTGGGGCTTGCCCGGAAATAGCTGTCAGCGCCTTGCACTAGCATTGATGGGGAGTGATTGGTTTCTTTGCTGCAAATGTGCCGGATGAAAAAACCAACAGCTAACCTGTCAGAAAGCAGAGATGCTATTCCTGTTGATCCAACCACAGTTAAAAACAAAAAACCAAATACAATTGTGGTGGTTTATTTCTTTTTGTCTTTCTGGTTTGTTAAATGCTTTGATGCCTATGTTTGAAAAGTTTTTCTATCAGCAACCATTTATTTTGCACATCAGTTAAAAACTTTAGTTATTTTGCACTTCAGTTTCAATCAAAGCAATAATTTTTGCATTTTAAGATTAAACTATTTATTTTGCACGTTATTATATCGGGCATTATATGTATTGAAAAATGTACTTGTTATTTTCCTATTTAAGTTAAAGTCTTAGTATTTGTTCTGACCATTGAAATGCACTTTCTCTGTTCACAGATGTATGGCAGACTGAAAAGGCTGATAAAGTGTTTGTACAATCTGTTGCTCAATATATTTGCAGGTAAAACTAGTTCAGCAAATGTGTTGAATACATAAAAGCCATTCGCTGTTACTTTACTTACTAATATTTTTTTCTGAAGTACTTAAAAAAATATCTGAGTATCGGTATGGGCTACAAGAGGCAGAAAAATATCGGGGATAGGTTGTAAACAGTCATTATTGTGAATCACCAGTGTCAACCTCTTGGCAGTGCAGAGGCCAATCAGACGGGTTTCTGTATTAGGTGACAGTATGCTGTGCTTGAAATAAAATAAATGCAGTTAAAACAACTAACCTTTATGTAAAGGGGTCTCTGACTTCATACCGTCTGACATTTACTGGCATCAGGGTTTTAAAAAGGCTGCAGGTCTGGTTGACCCATAGCCATATATCACTGGACAAAGCAGGTGTGACGTCACCTGTAGATAATGCTAGAGCTGTGACGGTGTGGGATTTTTGATCACCGCGGTGATGAAGCAGCAGGAGTTGTGGTGTCGCGGTTAACCACCCCCCTTGCTGCCGCCAAACACAAAGTCCCCCGGCGGCCGCGTCGCAAATGAATACAATGAATGTTTACAACGCAATATTATTTAACAACTAATTATCTAACTAATGAACTAACTATATAGGTGTTGTAGAATGACTATATGTATGTGTGTTAGTGCGTTGCGTGTGTAAGAGGAATGAGCGCGAGCAGCACGAGAGTGAATGAGAGCGTGCACAAGTGTTGGGGGTGCGTTCATGTTTGGTGTTAGGAGTGAAGGAGAACAGTAATAAAAGGTTTCCCCTAGAAGAACAGTGGTTGATACTTTATTAAACCTCTCTGGAGTAGAGCTGTGACAGTGTGGGATTTTTGATCACCGCGGTGATGAAGCAGCAAGAGTCGCAGTGACTCTTGCGCCCCCCTCCCGAACACAACATCCTCCGGCGGGCGGCCGCGTCGTGCTCTCAAGACCGCACGCAGCTTGTACTGGAAATGCATACAATGGTTATGAATAATTAGAAAACAGTTCATTTGTCGTATTTCTTCACAAGACGGAAACTACTGTGCGACAAATATACGGCATTTTGCCTTGTCCAAATTCACCGGCTGTGAATCTGTGAATGTTCGTGGGGGTGAACTTACACACCAACTTCTTCAGGGTAAGAGTTCAGAATCAGAATCCTTTAAGTGTCATTGTACATGGTGATACAAGGAAAATGTAGCAGCCTTGGAGTGGTGAAGATAAAATAAAATAAAAATACTGTAACACACATCTCTATTATTAAAATGTACAATATGTACAGAACAATTAAATATTAAATACGTATGAACGATGTTTCATGATGGAGACTCTGTCTTTTTAGGGTTTCTTCTGCCTTTACATAAAACTCAGGTCAGGTCCTCGTCGGTTTTCATTCCGCTCACGTGAGGGTTTGATCCCGTAGAAACAGGCTTCCTCCATATGTTGCTCCAAACTCTGTTTTCATTTGGGTGAAGGGGGAGAAGGGAATCAAACCACTGGAGTGTTTGTGTTGCTGCTCAATGGAAGAGCAATGAAAACTATTTGGGGACTCGGCGCTGACTGCAGCTTCTGTTATTCCCAGCTGAAATGCTCTGTCCAATCAGGCACAAACTTGTTGTTCAAATCCTCCACAGAAACAGGAAATAAACGTTTCTTCTCCTCTTTGTCCAGGTGAGTCTGATGCACAACGGCTGGCCGGTGATTTCTGCATTTGCGGGCGACCAGGACGTGACGCGTGAGGCCGCCAGCAACGGCGTCCTGATCCAGATGGAGAAGGGTGACCGGGCCTACCTCAAACTGGAGAAAGGAAACCTAATGGGAGGATGGAAATTCTCCACCTTCTCTGGCTTCCTGGTGTTCCCAATGTAGAGGAGAACAGGAGGAAGGTGCAAAGTTCAATGAAGACGAGGGAAAAGAAACAAGGACACGGATGAGATGGAGGAGGAAGAAAGAGGACAACAAACTTCTGCAGACGGCGAAGGAGCTGGAAAGATGAGATGTTTTTCGGGGTACACAGAGCGACTGCAGCCACCTTCTTCACCTCCTTCACGCTCATCCTTCCTTCTCCTCCCTCTGTTTTCTCTCTGGCTTGACTGCAGCTTTTGGACAGCCGAAACTTTTTTTATTCTCTGCTGATTTGTTTGTCCCAGAGTTTCCCAAAAGTCCAACCATCCGTCCTTCCACTGCACTCGTTCATCCACTCGTTCAGCCATCAGCTTTGAAGAATGTTTTTCCATGAACTTTATCTTGTTCTCTGTGCCCATTTTATTGTCTTATTTTCCTTCTACCTGTTTTAAATCCTTTTTATTTTAGCCCAACTAACCTTTATTAATCAGAAAATATAACACCCTCATCTCAAAACTAGCTGCTGTAAACTTCAGGTTCATCCGTTTTTTGCATTTTCAAGAAATTAAAGTAAAAAAAGAAATTGTGGCCTAAATGAACCAAATTGAAAGCAGGCGTAAACAGAAGGATTTTTTTGCATAAATGAGTTTGCATTTTAGGATCCAGCACAGCTAAGAATATGGTTGAAAAAAAACAAAATCTAACGCTTTTGTTAAAAAAAGACACTTTAAAATAGGAGGGTTTGTTTTAGAACATTGTAAAAACAATGTTTTTTTGCTTAAATATGACTTAAGAAGAATTATTTATTAACTGATTTAGCAATTAGATGTCCAAACAACCTTCAGTTCAGTTTTTTCCCCTTTCTAGTTGCTAACTTTATCTCCAGCCTATGAACAGATGGATCCAGGTTTAACACCTACATCCAAGAAGCCGATTGCATCAAAGATGACAAAGAATCCGCCTCAATGATGGACTCCAAAGAAAGTGTCGATTTGAGAAAAGCTCCGCCTTCACACACCTGGACACACAAGGATGACTTCAAGGTTACACAATCTTTAATTCTACATAAAAGAAGTAGGGCTGCCAATTTACTCTGTTTTTTTAATTAAAATTGATTTTAAAACCCTTAAAAAAGATAACTATTAGTATATTAGTAGAACGCTAAAGGCTAAATTGGGTAATCACATTGGAAATCACCTGAAAGGTTGCTGAAACATTGTACCGGACCGTCAGACAATGTCAAGTACAATCTCATCACTGCGATGTTAGATAGCTTAGAGGAAGCTAAATGAAGATACATTTTATGATAAAGGCTAACCTAAAGAAATCAGACACAAACATTAAGAAAATATAAATGTCTGAACTATTGCAAAAATTTAGAAATATTAAAAACAAAAGGTAAATGAAATACAAGACTAGTCGAAGGTGTAAGAAAAACATTTGGTAAATCAGACAGGTGCAAAATATCAATAAGGCTGCTGCTGAAGCAGATACAAGAAAACGTAGCTAAAGCGAATGTAACACAGGCGACTGAGAGCTCAACAGTGTTAAACGATGCTCAGAGAAGAGAAAAGGGTCAATAAAGACAGTTGCTAACAACAGCAGGGACATTTTTTAGCATCTTTAAATATGGGGGACTCAAAACCAGCAACGTGCAAATAAAAAACATTGGATCCCAAATGCAAACCTGAAGGAAACACAAATCAACAGAAAAAGATGACAGTTAAACACTATAAAATAAAAGCTAATCAGAATAGTAAATCTATCTGAAAATAGTCTAAAACAGCAGAAGAAAGAAATGCTTAATTACCATGTCAGCTGGAACAGATAATATTTACAGACAAAATGGCAAAAAAGAAGTTGAAAGTTGGAAGTAGAGCAAAATAATGCCATTGTTGGAGAAAAAAAACAATTGGTAAACAGTTAATATACACCTTTCTAATTCATTTTTAAAATAAACTTCAGCTATTGAGAGCAAAAAGACTCAATAGAAAGAAAAACTTTGGATTTCCAAACACAAATACTCATGTTTGGACTGTAAACAGAAGCAGGAGCTTCAGACCAGATGTGAATTTCTTTATTCATGATTTCTGTTTCTTTGTTCTGTTCAATGCAAAGCATATTTTCCGATGCTCATAAAACAGGAAGTGCTTTTGCTCTTTTGCTTCTGTCATCCTTCATCTTCCTGTGCACCCCCCCTCCCCTTTTATGGTTCATCACACCTTTTTCTTGTCCCTCCTCCCTCCACGTCTGTATTTACCTGCTGCTGTACTCCGACCTGCGAATCCTTACGTGCTTTTTTTCATGATGGACTGTGGACACTGAACCCTTCAACCACAAACCTTACACACAAACACACACACATCTATGTACAAATACATGTATTTCTATATAAATGTCTGTGTGTGTTTGTTGGAAGACACGCACCGTGGATATATAAACATATGAAAATCTAAGCCACTGTTTCTATTCTATGATGATAATAATGGTAATACTAGTACTGAACCTGATTGATGATTATAATATCTGTATTTCCGTACTTGAGTGTTCTATAAAAGAAAAAAAGACTCTAAATGAAACCTAATAGTGATTGTGTGGAAATCTCAGACTGACATTCTGCTCTTCTGATTAAAAATTTGCTTCTTCTTTTTGTTTTGGGTCAAATCAAAGTGTGGCTAAAAAGCTGAGACTTTACATATATAAAAGTGATATTATTATTATTATTATTATTGATATTATTTCATTGTACAGTTATGAAAACATTTAGACGACTAAACTATTCTTTGATTTATCATTCAAATCCATTTATCTACTGTTTTTTATTTATTTATTTGCTCTGAAGAAATCAATAAAATGAAACGGTACTTTTATTTTTCTTAAACCTAAAACAAGTCCAGACTGGAAATTCTTTGTTCGGTAAGAACAAACACGTGTTTCTATGTGTGATGCTGTGTGTTTGTTTTGTTTCCATAAATCCAGTCAATTTGCTTCTTTTCTTCTCCCTGCCTTTGTCCTCCTTTCCGTCTTCGCTCTAAACCCCTCTCCTCCTTCTTCTGGGTTTATTTTTGGTTCTGGTTTCGCTCAGACGTTTCCTCCCTCTCATCTGCCTGGATCTCCTCCACTCGGTTGGTTTTTTAAGGTTTTGTGGATCATTTCTCTTCAGAGTTTAATGAGCTCCAGGGGGAAAATTATCACTAAAATAACAAGCAAACACAAACATTATCTCCTCCGTCCTCCTGCTTCTTCCCGTCTTCCCTGGCCTTTTTTTCTTCTGATTCTTTTTATTTTTTTGTTCTGTTGTTCCCCTCCAGCCTCTCGTGTTCAGGTTTACTCCCCATTACCTTCACACTCCTCTTTTTTGTATGTTTATGCTCAAGCTTGGAATTTTCTTTCAGTTTTCTACATTTATTCTAGCAAAGGTTGTTCTTAATAAATCCAGAAGAGGGTTTTTGTTGCACAGTTGTAGTAAAAGGTCTTCCTGTCTAATCTCACGCCTTTTCAGTTTGGAAAGATTTCTAATTTCCAGAGAAGAATTAGATTCACCATCTCTCCTAGTGTTCATATTATACACGACATTGATCATTTACAGGTTTGTAGTTAGAATACAGACTACTTTCTGCTGGGATCTTTACCATCATCAAGGAGGAAGTGTTTCCGTGAAAAAGAATGGACGAAAAGTACAATAGTTTTTCTTTAAAAACAACTGTAAAAGCTGCTTGTGAAAATAAAAATACTTGAGTCAGAGGCGATTATAGTAAAAGGTATTGGTCTTAAAGCACAGGAAAAAGGGGAACCAGAAACGTCTCTTCCCAACTGTCAAACACGGCAGTGGAGCTGTGATGATGTGGGCTTCAGTTTTAGGTTGCAGGATCTTGAGTCCTTGTGAACACCGGAAAGGCCAGCAACTTCTCTGAAGTCCAGACAGAAAGATGTAGTGATCGGAAAAAGCTGAGTCAAAAGTTGAGGGATGATTCTAAGAACTGATAAATAAACAATGGAGCAGTTAAAGAAGAAAAATAAAATGCAGGTGCTGTAATGATTCAAAGATAAAAAAAAAAGAATATCACTGAATGAAGTAAAGAAGGCAGAACTTTCCAATGAGCTTTAGTTTAGCCTACATTAACATTTACTCCAACATACAAATGATAAATGTTCATTCCCACTGTAATTAAACAAACAAGGTTCAGCTGCAGGTAAAGGGAGACCCTTCTTTTGGAAGGGTACATTTACACGGACCAGTCTGGTCTTTCTTTGATTCTCACCAGTTTACTGACCTGGATTATGAAGATGCCAATTTGAACCAGATTAAGGGGTTATTCTAACGTGAAAGCATTCTAAGAGCCTCTTCAATGTTTGGCTGAAGTTACTACATATTAAAGCCAAAGAGACGACATTATCCACGCAAAATTCAAAGATAGTGAGCTGCAGAGCCTTTTTTTTCTTTTAGAGTCGAGGCTTGATTTTAGCCTCCACGGTTTGATCTTGTGTACGACATAATTTCTGGTTAAGGTTACAGCAGGTGGCAGGAAAGCTCGAGTCCCCACAGCGATAGAGAAACAAACGTGTGGGTGTGTTTTGATTTCCCTCTCTGCAGTGGAGCTGTCCAGAGGCCTTGTCCTCCAGCCGTAATTCAATTGTGTTTGAGCGAAGGAGGCATAATTGTCTGCAGCAAGTCATCGCCAGCCAAACAGAGGGTGTGTGTGTGTGTGTTTGAAGTCTCCTCCCTTCCCTCTCCAGTCCTGATCTCACCTCCCTGCTGCAGCCTCCTCAATGTCAGGAGCGAGCTGACAGTTGGACCTGATGCAGCATTATATTTTCAGCTCTATGGAAATGTGGACGCTGTTATTTACAGCTGCCCTGAGCGCACGCTCACACATCCTCACTGCCAAACACCCTTCTGCCCTCTTGCCCTCTAACTGCAGCCAGATGGAGACGGATGGACAGAGAAAAGGAAGACGGGCAGTGTCTGACTGACATCCAGACAAGGAAAAGACCTGATCAGCAGTTTCTTTCTGCCGTTTTCCCCTGTGACCTTTGAACTTGATGTAAACTAAGCCTCTCCTCTGGTCATGAACGGCCACAAAACTGCAGGGTCTCCACCCCTATAGTGGACTGCAGTAACGACGAGCTTTACATCAGAGAAATATGCTCCACTTCTGTGCTGTCACTCATCACTCATTTCTGTAAACTTGTTCACTTGCACAAAATATGATCTTTCGTGCAGATTCTTTAAGGTAAACTCACCAGCCACTTTACTAGATCCACCTTGGACCCATTTTTACCTTCAGAACTGCCTTAATCCGTGGTGGCATAGATTCAACAAGGTACTGGAAACCTTCCTCAGAGGGTTTGGTCCATATTGACATGATAGTATCACGCAGTTAATGCAGATTTGTCAACTGCACATCTATGATGCCAATCTCCCGTTCCATCGCAAAGTTGACATATTGGCTTAAGATCTGGTGACTGTTGTTACGCTTTTTCTCTCCTTTAAGTTTATGTTTGTGATATTTTGTTATTTCCACTTTTGCAATAAACCTGCCACCACAGAGAATTGTTGCCATATCCACCACTGTGTCCTGTAAACCGCATTTCAGCTGGTGTTAACAAATTCTTAAGATGCTGGACTTCCCAGGTAAAATTCAGACAACTTTATTTATCCCAGAGGGGCAAACAGTTACCAGACACACGCCCTCAAAGCCAAAAGCACCAACTCCCAGTTTAAGGATATGTTAACTCTGCAATTGATCATCTACAAAGAGGGTCAGTTGTAAAAAGAAAGGTAAAACAGGAGGCCCACCAGCACAGAGAAGCTGCATGCTGCCCTTCCTGTCAGCAGAATCAGAGCCTTATCTTTATGCCAAGCTGCTCTGATGCTCTAGTTAATGCTAAAAAGCCCCAGCCAAGTACTTGTTCATACTTCTCAGTTTAAATTTCTGTATGGAGTTTGCATGTTCTCTCCGTGCATGCGTGGGTTTTCTCTGGGGACTCCGGCTTTCTCCCACCGTCCAAAAACATGCTTCATAGATTAATTGGTTACTCTAAACTGTCCCTAGGTGTGAATGTGAGTCATGGGTGTCTGATTGTGGCCATGTGACAGACTGGCGACCTGTCCACGGTGTCCTCTGCCTTCGCCCACGAGTGGCCGGGATAGGCTCTGTGACCCCGAAAGGACCAAAAATGTTTTAGAAGATGAACGAATGGTTATAAGTAACAGTTGAATTTTTTTGACAGTGTAAGCTGCGTTTTTGTTAATGTTAAGTTTGAAGCTACGTTCACACCGCGCATGTGACCCGTGTTCTTGATCACGCATTCTTGAATGCATATTTAGCCCATGGTATTCATACTGGACAAGCAGGGAGGGGCTTCTCCTTCTTTTTTCTTTTTCTACTGTTTTCTAGGGCACGACTGGTGGGAGGCTTGGTGGGAAATGTCAAAGAGGTGCAGACCTCATTCTAGGCTGTCAGAAGTAAGAGCTCTGTCCCCAGCACACACTTCCTGGAAGCCGCACACCTGACTCTCATTCATACATCAACCACTGCATACTTAAGCTCTGTACTGAGCCTCACTCAGTGTGAAGTATTTTTTGTGCCACTCTCTGCCTTCCTTACCGAGCGTTATATTTGGACCTGATCTGTGTCTGACTCTGTTTGCCTGCCCTGACTCTCGCCTGGATCTTGACTACCCCTGTCTCCTTGGATGATCTTATACCCGTTATCAACTCCTGCCTGCCTGACCCTGATTTGGCTTTGTGGACTTTTAGCTGAGGTAATAAACCAGCTGCATTTGGATTCAGACGTCTGCCTGTTGCTGTTCCAGGCTTTTTTCTTTCAGAGCTTTAATCCAATATATAAAAGACTTGATGTCCTCTATTTCTAGTCGGGCACAAACCACAATTATAATTTCTTCTCCATGATCAATGTTCAAATAGTTGGCACTTCTGTGAATTAAGGGGATGTCTTCCATTTGTCACTACCAAATGAGAGTCCCTTATTGGTCAAAGTTGAACCTGGTTTAACTCAACAGACGTTCAATGGATGCGTGTTTTGTATGTAGAGCCTAATAGATGTCGCGGAAACTTGCATAGTGATGCGTGAAAATGAGTTTTTCTCGTTTGATCGCTTGTAGGTGCGTTGTCGAGGGTGGTGTGAACGTAGCTTAACAATGAAAGAAAACAGGAAACCTCAGTGTTACATGAACTATAATATTTTAGTCTCACTTTTTAAACTAAATTAATCAACTTTTGGAGAATAAATACGATTCTTGGATTCTCCTATTTTCAGACACTTTTACTTAAAGTTCTGAACCAGATACTTCTTATGACACTTTTGTGACGGTATGTTCATGTATATTAAATTAATTAATTTTATTGGACAAGGTAAAGGTTGTGGACAAAATCCCCTTTGGAACAGAAGTTTAAGAAAAGACAAAAGAACACAACCTGAAGAAAAACACTGATTCTTGATTCTATTTAAATGGAAACAACAGATCTGCTGTGGCCAGACTGTGTATGATACATTATAGCAGCTCAAGACTGAAAAAAATGCAGTAGTTGTTTAACATAGAAAGTTAATTTTGTAGCATCTTATCAGAGAAGGCAATTATCTGCTGGTTTAACCCCTTGTGCTATCTTAGATGACCCCACCCTTACTTTGACGTGTTCTCCCTACCATGACAAAGGTGAATAAGGGTGGAAAGATTTCATGTAATCCATGTACACCATTGAAGATCACAAATCATTGAAGAAAAAAGGTTCAGAGCACTGTCTAGTGGGTCTAGATGACCCAACTCCCAATGTTAAAGTACCTAGGATAGCACAAGGGTTAAAAGACAAAAATCTATTCACAATCATGTTTTAGGGGAAGGTAACAGGCTACTCAAGTGAATCCATAAGCAGATGAGGCTATTAGAGAGGTTGGATGAAGGTGATACCTTAGACTGAGATGGAGTATCATTGGGTGTCACCGGCTCAGTCTGCCTGTGTTGATCTTACGTTATGAGCTGAGGTGACGGGGGAGAGCAGAACACAGAGTTACTGATAGAGTTTATACAAAGCAAAGAACAGCAGAAAATGAACACATCGGCATATTTACAGCTGTGAGGTTCATAGACTGACTGTTGTTCACATTCAGAGAAACATCTTCAAATCAATGGTCCTGAAGTATGAGGTGATCCAAGTTTTTAATCCATTCTTACTCTGACAGAGCATTTTGCTGATTAATAAAGTTGATAGATTCTTAAAACCAGTTTCTTTTTAATGTTTCAGATCTTATCAGTAAGCTTTGAAACCACTGTTTTGACTAGACCCACCCAAAATGTGAGCACGACAGCCTAAAATG
Organism: Oryzias sinensis; assembly: GCA_037389245.1. Taxonomy (NCBI): domain Eukaryota; kingdom Metazoa; phylum Chordata; class Actinopteri; order Beloniformes; family Adrianichthyidae; genus Oryzias; species Oryzias sinensis. The sequence goes on from CM074499.1 coordinate 5,623,301, forward strand.
GTAAATTGAAGTTTTGAGGACTGCAAACCCTGAACATGGTGAGTCCTGGGGTGTCTCGCCTTGTTTTTCATTAGCAATCCAATGAGCTAGAAAAAAAAATTAGATGAACTTCCTGGCTCTAATTTGATTTTTTACTAAGAATTAGTCGTCAAATTACTCACAGTAGTGTAGCCACTGGGGGCAATTAAACCTGTAAAAGAAAGGAGGAAACTTTTATCCTTTACTTGCAGTTGCAGATATCTCTGTATTAGCCCCATCCAAAGAGCTGTTGTCTGTGGGAGGGGCAGAGTCACCAGCCACGGCAGGAGCTGCATGCTGGAGGAGCAAAAACAGTAAATTAGAGTTCACTAGTGTTTTCATTTTTAAAAGCTTCTGGTGATTTGAAGGAAGAAGGGCAGGGATATGGTGGCCAAAATGTTCATGATAAAAAAACAAATGTGTAAAGAGTGAGAAACTAAAGCGGGATTTATTGAAGAAAAGTAAATAAGAAGCGTTTTTCCGCAGGTGGTTTCCACACAGATGGCGTCTCGTTCTTTAATCCTTTTTTATTTTTCTTTAAAAACAATTCAAATTGAGTCAATGAGCACGAGCTCTAATGACTCCAAATGAAGTGGTTTCCTTTTGGTGACACTGAACAAAGAAAGTCCAAAAGTCTGGTGTTTCATCGGGATTAGAACCTGCAGTTCTAACGCAGTGTTTTGGCAAAAGGCCACACTGTTTAGTTTGACTCCATGTTTCAAAGTTTGTATTTAAAGCTGGTCCACCTGTTGGGACCAAAATAAGTTTTGTCTACCAGGGTTTTCTTTCGTCTTTTGCTTTTTTTTTAATGATTGCACAGACAGATGTGTGTCTGGTTGCCTGATGGGAAAAAAAGGGGGAGATGAGGAGCCTGAGAAGGAGTAACTAGATTATGAGGAGCTGGAGAAATCCAACATGTGACAGGAGGAGCGGGCAAGGGGAGGAGAGGAAGCGACGCCATATGGCTTCACTTCAGGAGTGGAGGCCTTGGATGATTGATTGAGGAAGAGGTGAGGTGACTTCTTGGACCTTTATGCTGCAGGCGACTATTTCTGTGCAGAAAGTTTATTTGGGTTTGGAAGCTTTCAAATTCAAATCATGCAAAAGAAAATAATGTTTTGTCTCCTGAAAACAAGCTTTGGTTTAATCCAAACACTTACACTGAAGAGGAGTGATCATTATTTTTATTCAGGCCACTGTCTTTTCTTGAAACCTTCTTGACTCATGTCTTATCTGCTCTATTCTTCTGGTCATCACATGCGATTGTGCTGCAGCTTTTTGCTCTTAAAGGGGAGTACCAACCCCACAGCGCAGCAAAGCTCAACTATCAGTTTCTTCTCAAGAGTTTTCTCAGTGTGCAGAGTTTGGATTGACCAGGAAACAGGCTGAGTATTTGAAAAAATTACTTTCACATTCAAACGGCCACACAAGGGGTTCATTCTAATTAGTCCACAGATGAAAGCATTGAAGTCTACTTGAGGGCTTTTAACAGTCACTCTGACATGAAGGACGACACCCTTGAAAATAAAATGTAGTATTTTTCTTTTGACCAGGTCAGCAAGATCAGAGATGCTCTGTTGCCATGGCAATACTTTGCAGCCATATTAGGAAAAACAATCTTAAGATCATGACACCCTAATAAAGCCCAAGAGAAAGTAAGAACATGTGTTGAGATATGGTAAAAATGTACTGAAGGTACTCAGTTTGATACCTTCCCATATCGTCCACTGACTTTGTGTCACCTGAGAAACTGGTTTGGGACATCTTGCAGCATCTTTCTGCTTTTTTTTCCCAACTACAGCTGCAGATGTTCTACACCAGGACGGCGGAGAATGTACTAAACCAGAGGTGTCCAAATCCAAGCCTTTAGGGCCTGCCTCTTGCAGAAATCCTTCCTCATCTGCTGCTGATTACCTGGAGCAGGTGTATTTAGCCAATAAGGAGCGTCAGTGGCAGGTTGGTTGGAAAACATGTAGAACACCGACCCTTAAGGCCTGGAATTTGACACCCCTGGTTTAAACCAAAGCCCCCATGTCTATGCTGTACCTGGCCACCATCATTTCTGATTTTTTACCACTTTCACGTCCTTCCTGCAAAAACTTCAGGAGCTGTGCTCGACTCATCTGCATCCCTGTATTGTGAGAAAGTCGTCTCCGTTCTTGCCTTAGAACAACTGAACTCCTCTTTTAGACCAGTTACTGTACCTGAAGGTCCAGGATTGTGGATCCTCTGGCCAATTTGAATGAAAACACTGAGCATTCTATCCAATTTCTCTGCCTTTTTTTTATAGGAATATCATCCACTGCTAACAAGAAGACCAAACTGCAAACACTTTCACGCAAACTATTTCATTTTACCTGGAAGATCAGATGTGTCTTTGCCAATTATGCCTTTAACTACCTGGTTTCTTAGGTTAGCAAATTGCTTTTCAATGTTAAGACCTGCATTATACCAGATTTAGGACTTTCAACTGGCTTTTCTAATTCAGTTGGGTTTGGTTCTCCGTTTACACACAACCTGTGATCAGAGAGAGGAGCATTCGGCAGCTTAACCTTCATCTCACAGTGCTGTGGTAATGGTTTATCATCCATCTTTTTGCCATAGTTTCATGTGTGGAAATGCAGAAACACATGTTAATATTTTCTCAATAGTGGCTTTATTGAGGTAAATAGACTACTTATGAGGAACTCTGCTGCTGTAACCACAAGAAGGCACATTCCAGTGCTTTTGTGTGCATGTCCCAAGTCTGGGTAAGAACGCTGGGACATATCAGGAGGGGCATCTAACATATAACCATATTGAAATCAATCATCAATCATGTGACACTAAAATATTTTAATCCTTTTACACCAAAGCTTCAGTTCTTGGAATTGCTGTAAGAGCTTACACAATTAACGTAATTCCAGTAAATTCTGAAGCAGAGAAAAGTGTCGTTTGCTGATATGCAACACTTAGTTGCATATCATGTTTGAAAAGTCGTAAAATGTTCACGTCATTAATGTAAACCAGCTGATTGTGACACGGGTAAAAGTGGCTTTGCAACAGGTGACCGTGGAAACGGTTGAAGAGCTACGGTAGGGCAAGGAGCATGAGTTGTTTTGTTAACCCTTTGCTATCCAATGACACCTACCTTACATTGACGTGTTCTCCCTACCATCACAAAGGTAGATAAAGATGGAGAGGATTTTATGTAATCCATGGACACCAGTGAAGATCACAAATCATTGAAGAAAAAAGATTCAGCGCACTGTCTAGTGGGTCTAGATGACCCAACTCCCAATGTTAAAGTGCCTAGGATAACACAAGGGCTAAAGGGTCAAGTCTAAAACTTGACAAATGAAAATGATTGATCGGTTGATTTATTGATACTTCAGTCCTCAGCTGAAGGAGCTGTTGATGTTGGTCGTGAACGCTGGCTCTTTGGTGAAATGAGTCTGTAGTTGAACCTGCTGAGAAAAGAGTTGCATCAGATACACAACAGAGCGGAGACACTTAACTCCCTCTGCTGTTGAGGACGTTCCTTTCTGCTCCATGACTCATTTATGAATGTTTGAATGTGTGAAAATCAGGACGAAGCAGCGTAGATGAGGGGCTGATGAAGATTTTCTAACAGGCTGGTACCAGATGTGTGTCATTTCCATTTGAATGTTTAAAATGAAAGTGGGCGCACAAAGCAAAGACAGACTGACTCTTCTCCACTGATGCAGCTGAAAGGACAGCAGCTCTCCTGCAGCAAGTGTCCAGAAAGCACAACTGCTGATCCAAGAATAGTCCAGTTGCTGCTTCGCCACATGTCCTGTCACCGAGTGCCTAATTGGCAAAAAACATGCGCGCCACTGCTGTGCACACAGAGAGATGAATAAAAAAAAGCCTAGCAAATGCGCACACATTATTTAATGACTTCGTCTTTTTTATTGGGACAGCCTGCCAACACAAACTGAAATGACGCACGACAGTAAGAAAGGGGGGAAAAGCAGAAGGAAATTTAATTAGATGGAAAAATACTATCTCTGTTTCAGAGTCTGGACTTCTCAGGTGAACCCTCAACCCCTCGTCGTGCTGGGAATGGGAATTACCGGCGCTGGCAATCACGGAGCGTGTTTCAGGAGCGCTGCGATCGGGTCACCGTCTTCCCAACGCTTTTAATCTGAAATATTCTCATGACAAGCTGCTAAAGCAGAGCTGGAGGCCGGACTGCTGCATTTGAAGTGCTCCATTTGATCACGCTGCCTTCAAGGTCTGCTATAATGAATAGAAATGAAGACACAAATAAGTGATGTTGTTTCAAGTTGCTGGTTGTTATTGTCTGAAATGGCAGTTTATCTTCTGCATTAGTGGGACAGGCGGATGTGGAGGACAAAGTGTCTGCAAACACACATCCTTTGGAGAAGATGCTCTCCATGCTTTTGCTGGGTTTGAATTGTCTCAGTGAAAACTGTTTGGCTAAGTTTTGACTCATTAAAATGTTAATGCCGCTGAGGTTGAGGCTGTTTCTCACAAACCGTCAGAAACAGAACAGACTAACTACTTCAAGGTTTCTAACTTTGTTTTTTTTGTTCATCTCTCCTGTTTTTATGCAGGATTGTTAGACAGAGCTTTAGGGCGTCGAAAAAAAAAAGAGTACGTCAAATTACGAGATTTAAAGTCTTAAATTTACGAGAAAAAAACTCGTAAATTTACGAGATTAAAGTCGAAGTGAGCATACAGTGCAGCAAGTGAACACCGTGCAGCAGCAGAGCAATTCAATTCAGTTTTATTTATACAGCCCAAATTCACAGCAACAGTCGTCTCAATGGGCTTCGTACCGGAAATTGTAAAGTAAACATAAAATCAAAAGGATCATGAATACATAGAATTCAATTGGAAAATACTAAACAGACTAAACTAAACTGGGCATGCCTGCCCTAAGACCCCTCCTTCTGCACTGAGTGACTTGTAAGATGGGTAAGTAAGTAACTCATTTATTTATATTGATTTATTATTCAACCACAGTTTTTTTTCTGTAAATTTAGCTAAATCCTAGTTACAAGGTCTTTCATTTATTGCTAGAATTACATTCTGAAAAGGACCTGCGATACATGAAATCCGTTAAAATGGGTTTCTTAATGTTTTGAGGCTATAAACGCTCTCACTGTACACTTAATGCACTTTTATCAGACAGACAACATGATTTTCTTTTGAAGAAGATGTTGGCTGAGGCGGCTGATCAATGTGGAAATGATGCTATGCAAAGTCCTGAGACACTGTATAAACAAACATGTGAATTTATGTTTCCGATGTTATTGGCACGTATTAACCTAATCCTAACCCTTCTTCTGGGTCTGTTCTGCCCGCAAGGATTAAAAAAGTTATGAGCAAACAGGAACTTAATAATAATCATATCAATGATAAAAGCACGTTTAGAAGATCGTCTCACTCTATGTTGCAGCTTTGTTTGTTTGTTTATAACAGATCTTGCTTTTACTTCTTCTACGGCTGTTTCCGGTATTTTAGATAGTTCTCCGCATGTCAATATGATTTATTCTGACTGAAAGTGTGGCACATGTAAACATTTGTTATAATCGGATGAAGTTTTTATATATTTTTGATCTGATCAAAGATATTTACATGTAACTGCAGCTACTGATTTGATTTTTATTTTGTATTAAAACTGATTAGCTAAAAACATAGTTTTTCTATTATTGTTATTATTATTACCATCCGCTATATGTGCCCCAGAGCATGCAACTTACTATTAACATGTCTCAATTACATTTTAATAACAATGAGTTGGTAGTGGCCTGCTAGAAGTTAGGAGCTGGGGAAAGTATGGTGCACTGGGGTTCTGTCCTCTATTCTCATCTACTTCTCCTCTATTCTTGATCATTTATTTATCCTTTAGTTCTCCATGCCTCTTTTTGGTGCAGTGCGATTCATGTGTTGTCCCTCTGTCCCACTCCCCTCCAATTGGCTCATCTCTGCTCCTCGTTTAATTGTTTTTGGAAGAAAACAGTTCTTCTATGGTCTGATCAGTTACACACACCTGATCCAAGTGACCAGCCGTGAGCTCAGCAGGGTCACCTACTGAGCGGTATAGTTGATCTCGTAGATCAGGGGTGTTTGGATCCAGTCTTTCACGCCTTGACTGCATATAAGGAGGGAACGATTTATTCGTAAACTTGCGATCTCTGTGATAATTACTCACGAAACTTACTTACTTATGAAACTTCCCCCTGAAGCTTCAGCCACACCCACCACATACACCCTTTGAAAAAGCTCAAACAAAACAAAGCGTGCTGGAGGAATACTCATCAACACCCATTTTCTGCTGATCCAGTGGCTCCCGCTCTCCCTCTCTGCGCCTATCATTGCCAATTTTACAGTAAATGACTCCCCAAAAGAGCTGGATAGAGACAAGCCCAGTAGTGTGGAACCCGGCGCTCGTATGTAAACATGATTATATCCAGGAAGTGGCTTCACATTTTCCAACACTCGGTGACAGCCAATTAGGGTTCACGTTAGTGCAGATAATTCTTCAAATGCAGAGTAGCGGGGAGGGACAGAACGAGATGGAGGCAGAAGAGGGGGAGGAAGAAGGGACTGAGGGAAAGAAGAGCAATTAAAAGGGAAAGCAGCACAGATTGGGTTGTAATTACTGTGTGTGAGACACCATATTAGCACTGTTTACTTTAACTAACAGCTGAGGGGCGTTTGTGTGTGTTCACCATGAAATTCAATTATATCTGCTATTAGACGCTAGTGGCTGTCTGTGGAGAACAAATACAGAGTGATTTAATTTTTCCTCTGAAATGATGCGACATCAGTCTGTCAACAAATTTGCCTTGGAGGGTTTAAGTCAGGAGCAGTTTTTGCATGAAACCGCATCAGTTGGGCGCAGTCGTTGACAGGAAAGGCGGATCTGTCACGGAGTGGGTCAACAGGCCGTCAGGATAATAATGGTGGAGGGCTCAATTAGTTTGCCCCCCCCTCCCCTCCGTCTCCATAAACAAAAAGGCATTACGCATCGATCCCCGGGAGTTGCTTGGGTAACAAAGCGGTGACGGCTCTTTAATGAACTGTCTTGTGCCAGCAGCTTGAAAGGGCTCCTCTTCAGATCCTGATAATTAAGTCAGTCCAAATCAAATTCAAGGAAGTGAGTTTTCCTCGCAGCCATTTTCACCAGCCGTTTAATTTCGACGCTCTGCTCTGAGCTCCAGGAGAACCCAGAAGGAACATGGTTCAGCCCCGTGGAGAGATCCTGTCTCACTGACGCCTGGTTTACTTTGACCCTTCAGGCATCCAGACGTGACAAGCTATTTTCATTTTCTCCTTCGCTTATTGATGACTTTGCACAAAAGTGAAGGGCCGGGATTTTAGCTCCGAATGTCCACTCCTAAATTCACTTTATTTCCTTCTGACAGCAGGAGTGTTTAGCAGGTGGGCAGTAAAAGAAAACGTCTTTTAAGCGTTAAATAAATCCACTCAACAAAAGGACTGGAGGCTCGGAAAGTGTATTAAAAACAGCCAGGATTGACAACAGCAATATTCAAAATAAAAGGCGTCCTCTAAAGTTTAGGGCGAAAAATTATTCAGACTTCAGAGCGACTTTTATCCTCCCTGTGATGCTGTTGTTAATCTGGTCGAGTATGTGACACAGCGCTGATGTGTGTAATCCTCATAATTCCCATGTTAAATGGAACATAATCACAGCCGAGCTAAAAGGCAATTCTGCTCGACCTTAGAAAATCAACGGAAAAGTGGGGACAGTGGGGGCGGCGACCCGGCGCCGGTTATTGCTTTCTTTTGAGTGTACGTCGACAACTCTTGAATTTAATGCATTCCTGCAGCTCCGTGAGGCCGGCTGGCCCTCAGGGGAAATAAGTGCATGCAGCCACGAGGGAATTATGAGCAAGTAACGGGAAAAAGAAGGCCTGAGACATGCTCTCGGTAAGCCTTTAAGAGGGGAGGGCTGCCGGAGTGATGCATCATGCTTTATCATACTTTAAAAATATACATCTTCTGAAGCATCCAATGAGAAAGTCAAAGGATCTCTTACTTTTAGAGGTTTTATTCATGTGTTTTTGAGCTTTATATAAAATTCAGTACGTACAATAAACATTGAGTCAGTCATTTTTTTACCCTTGTGTGCTGTTTAAATACCCACACATCCACAGTGGAGACTAGCTGAGTCTTTAAAAAAGGCTTTTGAATAAAATACAATTTTCATAAACTTTGGAGCTTTTCTTTGGGTTTCCGTTTGTAAAGGGATAACGAAGGTAAATTTGACCTTAACATGTGGCAACACTTCTGATGCATCAGATGCATCGTCACCTCTTGGGCAGAAAAGCAGTCAACTTTTTCTCATCGTTGATACATTTGACTTAAACTGCTGTCTTGCTATGCTGGACTGGATTTTTTGAAAACTGTCTTCATAGAAATAATAAAAAAGACATTTATGTAAGTTGGGGTTACGGACAAATTCTTTCAATACTTTTTATATAAACGGTACAGGAAATCTTTAAAGACTCACTCCAATGAAAACTTTGTTTTCACCATGTTCTTGTGGCTTTTTTTCATGATGGAGGACATTTATAAAGTATCTATTTATTCCAATAGTTATGAATCAAGAACAGATGACATAATGATTGTAGGAGAGAGGTAGGTGCTACAGCCGGAGGACAACAAACTCCCTCTGTTCCATTCTGATGCATCCACTTGCAGACAAATAGATCCATGCACATCTTTGTTTTCTTCATCTGTGAAGTACTTCAAACTTCCTTTTTTGTTCTTCAAATGCAAATGCAGATTTAGCACAGCATTATGGGATCTGTAGTTATTATGCTATCAGTGCTGCATATAGCCGGGCCATTAATAACAATAACATCAAATGATCCCACAGGATGGATATAATTAAACGCTGGGCTGGATGCAGCCGGCGAGCCTTGAGTTTGACACATGTGGGCTAGAAAGTCCATGCAGAAAAAAATTACAACCCTGCTAGTGTTTCTTTGTAAGCAGATGAGCAAGTCACGTCTTGTGTTACCCTAAGAGTTTAACCATTTAACTCCTGAGACATTGCTGGCGACACCTAGATAAGACGCGCTCTTTGTTCAACTGTTTACACAATCCACGTGAGTCAGCTGATTCTGACGTGGAGAAAAGAGGCTTTTCATATCGGCTTTGCACCGATATGCAAAACAGAATGTCAGTCCTGGCATTAATGAAGAGACAGGAAGGAAAAGTGGGTTGGTTATAGACTCACCCTGATCATCTTTTGATCTATTTTCAAAGCATTCCCAGAGATCTTTTAATTATGATTATGCTGTTTTTAGCCCAAATCAATAAACCTGTGTCATTTTCTTGAACATAGTTTCTGTAGAGCGGCAGTGCAGTGTTCCCCGCTTATTCACGTTTCAATATTAGCGGTTTGACGGATTGGCAGATTTCTTTTTTGAGTCACGTGACTCCCCCGATTCATCACAAAAACTCAGCACAAGATGCTTGTATGAGACTTTTGCATCCGAATGAGGTGCTGCGGGGGAGGAGGGGAGCGGAGACGAAGAGCAATCCGGCCTGTCGGCTTCTTAGCTGACTGCTAAAGAATATTTCCCACTGAGCAACAGCTGGATCCAGTGGTTCCTGAATCCCTACCAACCAAAGTTTGTGCCCCTGCATGGAGAAATGCAGCCGGAAAATATTCTGATACGCTGAGGAAGATGATTGCAGAGAACAATTATCATCCGGAGCCGGTGTTTAATATGAAAGACAGAGACAGAGAGACACTCCTAATGTGCTTTAAAAAGTACAGTATACAGCTCTGACTGAAAAGAAACCTCTTTATGTTGAGCAATATTCCAATGTTCTTTAATAAATGGTTCACAAAGCATCAGAAATGTTTCAGAAGGGTTTTGGATGAGTAATAATCGCTGATGGACATTCTTTGGCTGGGGTGGGAGCTGGTTCTCCATATTCATGGATTCTGCGTATCCATGGGAGTCTCTGGTCCCTAACCCCCTTGAATAAGTGGGAATACTGTAGTTCATCAGAAATTCACCTTTGAGTTATGGGCAGGACTGTTGGCGTGGAGTGACCCCACCTCTCTTTCTCCTCCCTGTTGCTAAGAGTTTGGAGCAGGGACCAGCCCAACATGTTTCCCTATGTGACAAATAAGCTCTTTTTCAATCTGAAATTTTTTTTTCTGCTCCTGATTGACAACGATTTGAATAAGTAAATACACAGAAATGCAATTTAGAGTTTAATTTTCTTTATATGTCCTCCATCATCAGAGAAATGTTCAGAGCAACATTGGTACAGGTTACATTCAGTTTGGTTTAGTTCACATGACACAATTTGATCGACTTACCTCTAAATATAAGGAAATGGTGAATATTTCATGCATAAAAGGGCTTTTAACGCTGTGAATCTGTGTGATTATTTCCTTCAGTGATATGGAACGCCTCGATATGAAAACAAGACTCTGTGTGGTTCGTTCAGTGAATAAAACATTCCTCTGCCAGCCCGCTTTAATGCCAATGTCTCGCTCTGATTTGTTTTTGATACTTAAGCACTTCCATAATTGCGGCAGATAAGCAATACCTAACACCTCCTGAAAATTCACTCCTGCACACACGCCATTACAATAACACACGGCATTAGAATATTGGGTTTACAGCCCCGTCGTTTGTCAAGGGGCTCTTTAGGGGCTGTAAAACTGTCAGAGTGCGGGGATTTGTCATCGCCACTAAGGCCCGCTTCTTCTATTAGTCATAAAAAATACAGCGAGGCGAATGCAGGCTGTGATGAAGATGCAGCGGCAAGATGGAGTGAAATGAAATGAGTGTGTGTTGGTGAAGTCACAGGCTGCTTTAACCCAACTTTTGTTGTTTCTTTATGCAATGTGACAAACAGAGAGGGAGGAGAGGTGCACGCTGCACACTCAGCTCTATTTCAAGTCTCCCTGCGCGTGCACGAGCGTGCGCGAGCCTGTGCGTCTTTTGTTGCAAGTTCCCATTTTCAATATCCTGTTCCATTTCATTCTGTTCAATTGTTGCATCCCCTTCCACTTCGCACACAAACACACACGCTGCTTCTATGAAGAAAGATGACGCCAGCGAAGATGATGACAACTCCCGTCTGACATTTACTAACCTTTTGAGGATGGAGGAAGGAAAGAGAAAAAAGAAGGACAGGGGATGGACAGATGAGAGGGTCTGGGGATGAAGGGGGGATGCTTGCGCGGCCAGCCTGTTTTCTATTCGTCTCAGCTTCACATTGTGCTCGGCTCAATGAAAAAAGCCTTTGTTGCTTCATGTTCCTGTTTTCGGATCAACAGCCCAGATTGTTGTTTTTTTTTTTAAATCCAGCAAAGCCATCTTCTTTTCTTTGTATTTGGTGCATGAGTAAATATGTTGGTGTGTCAGAGAGCTCTAATTTAGGCATCCTGGAAAAAACCTCAGCATTTTCCCAAGATCACATACCGATCCATCTTTACGTACAAATTTTCAATATCGAATGCAGATTTGAGCAGCAGAAGAAGTTCAGTCAGTCAGTTCTTCATTTTTTCTACAGATCTGGCTGTATTTACAAGCATATTTGTAATTCTATTTCTATATTCATCATTCCACATGATTACATGTGACAGAGAACGCCTTCAGGCACCTCGTCTCTAGTCATGACAGTCTGTTTTCGCCTCTATGTGCTTGGACTTTTTATTGCTTTGTTCTCATAATCAGATCAGTGATGGAAGTTCCTCATATCAATATTTTGTGTGTTTCAACCGATCCTCTTTTGGCATTTTATTTGCATCCAATACAAGTTTTATTTCTTTGTCATTTTGGCATTGAGTATTTCAATTAATGGATCATTTCAATTCTGCTTCAGCTTTGTCACGTTTTTACGAAACAAGGTACATGTGGACTTTGTATTCTGTCTATGATATTCCCACAAAACAACCACAGACACGATTCCATTAACTCCTTGTGCTATTCTTTCTAGGCACTTTAACATTGGGAGTTGGGTCATCTAGACCCCACAAGACAGTGCACTAATCCTGTAAGGGTGGGGTCATAAGATAGCACAAGGGTTAAGTGTTATGTGTAGGCCTGACTCCTGCTCAGCTGTCCTGCATCTCTGTTGATTTTCTGTCTGCCTATTTAAGGTGTGTTTGTTTCTGTGCTCAGTGTCGGAGTCGTATTCTGTTCTTTGAGTCCTCTAAGTCGTTTCCTCTGGCATTAAAGCCCTCTTTTGAATTCCATCTGGCTTGAGTTGTTCCTGCTCATGCCTGGGTTTTCCTCTACCTGACCGGTAATGAGACACGCTTCCCGCCAACCATGTCCAACCCAGCAGGAAGGTCTGACTTAAGGGACTTACTTCAGGTTCTTCCTCCGTGGGAGTTTCTGCCACTGGGCATGAGCTTAACGGTCCTGGCTCGTGAGATGCGCGGTTACAAGGTCCGGCATGCAACAGCTCCACAGAGCTGCCTCTCCGTTGGAGCTGTCCTCGTCACCTCGCCAAACCCGACTGGTCATACGAGCGCTTTGATGCACGCTTGAGGACTGCCGGCTGCTCATCACTCGTCGCTTTCCATTTCGATTTCAACCCGAGCGAAGTTCCCCGTCCGAAGAGCGTGGCTTTTGTCTAAGTTACCTGACGGCCGAGCCAAATCGTGGGGGCGATGGAGTGAGCGCTGAGCTGATGCCGCCTTTTCCGTGTTTTTTCCACTCAACTCTCACCGCTTCGATCCTCTACTCTCATCGAGCTGGCGGCCCAGAACCTCCGCCTCCGCTTGCAGCGCCTCGGACTCATGCAGTGGAGTTCCAGATTCTGGCCGCCAGCACTCGCCGGCTTAGCGAAGCATTGGTGGACGCTTTTTCTCCCGGGTCTCTCCGACGGACTCAAGGACGAGCCAGCGCCAGAGACTCCAGAGGATCTGAGGTCCGATCGAATTTCAGTCCGGCACGACCGCCGATGCGGAGCGGCCGGAGCGTCACGCAACACAGGTTTTTCGCCTTCACTGGCTGCATGAGGACGCATCCACCACCCAGTCCAGACACTCCACGACGGGTTTTCTTCCCGCGGAGCCCATGCAGCTGGAGCCGCCTTCTACTCCCAGAACGGCGCCACTTGATTATGAGATATACCTCTATTGACTGGTCTACCGGACGGGTTTTTGTCATGAGTCCCTTTGTTTACTCAACTGTCTTCTTTCTTCTGCCGTACTGTGAGTCCTGTTACAGCACAGCGGTCTCCTGACCTACCGATCTCAACAATGTTCCCCTGTTTACCATGATCTATAAATTGTTTTCTGTAAGTTTAGAGCTAATCCTCTTCCCCCCACCGCCTTTATGATTGTGCTATTGATCTTTGCCTGAACTCAACCGCCTAAAGGCCAGTAGTTTACCCTCTGCCTCCACCTGAGCGGAGGCTGGGCGGACAATTACCTGCAGGAGAGTCTACAGGCCGGGATCATTCGACCTTTCCTCACGGGCTGGGCTCTTTCAGGGAAAGCGTGATGGAGGACTGCGACTCTACCAATATAGGGGCTTGAACAATATTACGGTGGCAAACATTTTATCCCCTTCCTCTGTTACAGACTGCGTTTGACCTATTGAGCGTGGCCTCAGTATTTTCTAGACTGGACCTCAGGAGTGCATATCATCTGGTCCGCATACGTAGAGGGGATGAGGGAAGACTGCCTCTCAACACTCCGGGAAATGGATGATCTGAGTACCTGGTTGCGCCTTTGGCCTCACTAATGCTCCAGCGGTTCCAGTGTTTGATTAATGATGTTCCGAAAGACATGATAAACGTTTGTCTTGTTTATCTTGATGACATCCTGATCTTCTCTCCAGATCTCGACACCCATGTGCAGCACGTCAGAACCGTCCTCCAGCGCTACTAGAGAAAACCAGCTTTATCAAAGCAGAGAAGCAAGTAGTTCCACAATACAGACTCGCTCTTGGTCATATGGTTTCTCCCGAGGCGCCTGATGACAGCGCCAAGGTCAAAGCCGTTCTGAAATGGCCTGTTCCTTCTGGACGGAGACAGCTCCAGCGCTTTCTCGGGTTCGCCAACTTTTATAGACGCTTTCATCCGAGGCTTGCAGTGGCGCCACGCACCTCCATAAGCCTACATCGGCTAAGGTACGTTTTATCTGGGATGAGGGGGCCGATAAGACGCCACCGAGCTGAAGCGACGCTTACAGCCTCTATTCTGACTCAGCCTGATCCCCAAGCACCATCGTAGAGGTGGATGCATCTGAGTCTGGGGTGGGGGCTGTGTTATCGCAGAGAGCGTCTGATAATAAGGTTCATCCCTGCGCGTATTTCTCCCGCAAGCTCACTCCTGCGGAGAGAAACTACGACATAGGAATAGAGAACTCCTAGCAGTAAAACTGGCTTGGAGGAGTGATGCCATTATTGGAGGGCTACGCAGCCATTCTTGGTCTGACTGATCATAAGAACTGGAGTATATCAGGACTGCCAAGGTCTTAACCTCGTGGGCTGCCGAGGTGGGCCTCTTCTTTGACAGGTTCAATTTCTGTCTGTCCTACCATCCTGGCAACAGAACCCTGCCGACGCCTCCCGGGCCAGTTCCAGCAGGAGGAGGAGTCTGGGTCTCCTGCTGTTACCACTCACTCATCATCCCTTCCCACCTAGTGTTAGAACCACACGCTGGTCTCTGGAGCGGAGGGTTAAGGCGGCTGTTTCTGACCCCACCACTGTACCAGCTGGCTGTCCAGACGGATGCCTGTTTGTTCCTCCTCTGGCGCACCTTGGTCCTAAAGTGCACCTCCAGACTGGCTTGTCATCCCGGGAGGACTATAGACCGGCTTTCTTGTGGCTCCAGCGCTTTGGTACCTGGTGTCCCCGACATTAGGCTTTTGTGGCGGCTTGTCCTTGTTTGTGCCAGTGTCAAGATCCCAAGGACCCCGCCTGCTGGCTTTTCATTCTTAATTCCCCACCTGTGCTGCCTAGGACCTCTTGGTCCCACGAGCTACGGACTTTGTCACCGTCTACCTAACTCCAGAGGTAAAACAGTCATACTTCACCTCATTGACCGCTTTCTCCAACCAGTAATAATGCCATACTTCTGAGGAACTCCCATCTGCAAAGGAACTTAGCGGCACTGCTCTCTCAGCATTTGTTCCGCTCTGCACGGCTCCTCCCTCAGACTCTCACCTCAGATCGGGCCTCAATCTGCTGCCTTCTGGAGGGAGTTTTGCTGCCTCCTCGGGATCAAGGTCAGTCTGAGTTCTGGTTTCCTTCCTCAGACTAAAGGCCAGGTAGAGCGGCACAACCAGGATTTGGAGACAACACTGAGCCTTGTGCAGCAAGAACCCCAGAACCTGGTTGCCCTTGTGGCCTCATGGGCTGGAGTATTCCCACAACTCCCTAACTCAATACCTTGATGCTCTCATTCCAAGCTGCCTATGGGTATCAACCCCCTTTGTTTCCCCACCAGGAACAATTGGCTGCCTCTTCTGGTCCCGCTGCCTTTTTGAGACGCCTGCTGTCAGCGTGACCTGGAGCAGGCGATCAGCTTCTGCAGAACCAGGAGCGGCCCACGGCCAGCCAATCGCGGAGGTCCGCAAATCCCGAGTACAAGGTGGGGGACAGAGTATGGCTCTCCTCAGCCAATGTTCCTTTGAAGGGAGGGTCCAGAAAGCTGCAACCCCGCTACATCGGTCCCTACACCATCTCCAAGGTCATCAATCCTGTGGCCAGGAGCTGAACCGCTTCGCCTCCCGAGGATCCACCGGTGTTCCACGCAGCGCGATTGCCTGCCAGGACTCTCCCTACAGCTCCAGCTTCTCTCCTGCCCGACGCGGGATGGTGATCCAGTTTATACGGCCAAGTCCTCCTCGCTCCAGACGTGGTGGCCGGGCCTGCAGTACTTGGTCCATTGGGAGGTGGTATGGACCGGCGGATCGCCAGCGGATCCTTCGGCCGCTACATCGCGATCCGTCCTCATCTCTCGCCTCCATCGTGGATTACCGATCAGCTCTCGCCTCGTCGTCTGGTAGCCGGGTCTTAGCGTGGGGTTATGTTATGTGTAGGCCTGACTCCTGCTCAGCTGTCCTGCATTCTGCTGATTTCTGTCTGCCTATTTAAGGTGTGTTTGTTTCTGTGTCTCGTGTCGGAGCCATATTCTGTTCTTTTTGAGCCTTCGTTTGTGTTTCTCTGGCATTAAAGCTCTTCTTTGGAATTTCCATCTGGTTTGAGTTGTTCCTGCCTGCGCCTGGGTTTTTCTCTACCTGACCGTGAATATTGCTTCGTGATTTTTAAAGACATGCTCTTCCAATGTTAAAAATCTGATCAATTTTATCTTTTAAAACAGAAAAACACTATTATTTCAAATATGACCATGAAGCACAATATTGACTAACTATAGTCAATTTATAAAAAAAAGTTGTGCATAAATTATTATCCGTGCAAAAAAAATGAATACAACATTTAGTTTTACTTTTGTACTGAGCCCGATAACTGACATGGGTAAAATAATAACTATTCCGTTCCCCCAAAATAATATTCAGTTCTCAACAATATTTTGCTCCCTTGAAATAATATTGTGTTCCCTTGAATAATTAATTTGTGCGAATTAATTCAAGTGATTGGTCATTCATAAACACGGATGTTAGCAGATTCCTTCACATTTCTGTGTCTCATTACATTGATGGAAGACACTGGGAGGATGTCTAGAGATCAGATTTATTTAAAAAGCTACAAAAGCATTGGTAATCATGTCTCCATGTTTGCATTTATTCACATATTCACACATTCACAAAAGCAGCTTTCTGCCGCTACTTCCGTGGTTCCCGTGACCTACATTCGCTAAGAGGGAAAATAAACACAAGAATGATCTATTATTATTGTCTCGATGAAAATAAGAAAAATGTCATAATATTTAGGACGCCCAAGCTTGCTGCTTCCCCATACCGCAGTGATTCTCCGGACATAGCTCGCTCGAGCTATGAGCTATGTGCTACGGCAGCTGTGGTCCATTGAGCTCTTTGCTTTGTCATTCTGCATCCAGACAGCCAGCAGATATTGTAGTTTAGGGGCGAATAGGAATAATAATATTCAGGACTTGTCTTTTATTAACATTCTCGTTTGCAGTCACTTAACATCCTAAGGCTACATGCATCACACATATCCCATAATGCATCTCAACCAATCAACGTGTCCCTGTAACTGTGGTGCATTCAAAGAAAATCAGAATAAATGTATATCAAAATATCATTTCCTTCCCATACATTAATTATTTAATGGGATCTAAATATTATTTTGAGGGAACGCTATATTTCTTTATTTCACCCATGTCAGATCCTGGGCTCCAAACGTTTGACATGTCTGTTGTAAATATGATTTTTCTTTGTCTTGTATACAATTCTTGCAAGTCTCAAATACATAATTTCCTCATTATAATTATTCATTCATTCATTCATTCATTCATTCATTCATTCATTCATTCATTCATTCATTCATTCATTCATTCAATAATTCATTCATTCATTTTCTTAACCGTTTTTCCCTTTCAGGGTCTCGGGGCTGCCGGAGCCTATTCCGGCCACTTGCGGGCTACGTAGCAATTTGACTGCTCTGCCAGTCTGCCTTGGTGGGCAGAGGTCCGTAATCACACACCCATACACACCACACTCACATTCACACCTAGGACATTTTATGTTGAACAATTAACCCATGGTAAAGCATGTTCTGACGAAGGAGGAAGCCGGAGTCCCCGATAGTGCTTTCACGCATGTACAGGAGAACATGCAAACTCCACACAGAAAGTCCCCATTGATGTTTTAGTCTAGGTCCCCCAGCCGGGACTTGTACCGGGGCCTTCTTGCAGTGGGCAAGAACGCTAACCACTGCGCCACCGTGAAGCCCTCATTAAAATGATATCTATATATCACGAAAATACATATATAGGTATATATATACCTATATATGTGTATATATAGGTTTATATATATATACCTATATATATGTGTGCATATATAGTATATATAAAATATATATAGATATACCTATAGATATTGGTATATATATATATATATATATATATATATATATATATATATATATATATATATATATATATATATATATATTTAAATTTGATAAATATATTTCATCTCTATGTATAGATATTTCATTCATATGTGCAGATATAGATACATCTCTCTCAAATAGAGATTCATCTATCTATCTACATCTATCTATCTATCTATCTATCTATCTTATCTATCTATCTATCTATCTATCTATCTATCTATCTATCTATCTATCTATCTATCTATCTATCTATCTATAAATGGATAGATCTATCGATCGATCGATCGATAGATATATACATACATACTTTGTATTTTTCACACACTAATATATAAAAACTGGTTTGCAACGGATTTTTAAAAAGTGAGCAAACATTTAAAGTACCCCTATAATGTTTCTCTAAAAAAACCTTTTACAAATACTTTTAAAACTAAAACTCATCAAAAATGACCACAAAAGAAAAAAAGAGATAAACATGAGTGCTCTAGGTTATGATAACTTTTTAGTTGTTTTTTATAAGGTTCCATTGCTTCTTCTGTATGTGTTTGAGGTTTAGACTGGTTCATTTGTTGCAGCTGTTGCCTGCTTTAAATAATCTCAGCTGCTGTCTATTGTTTCATTAGCCTCCCGGCAATAAGTGTCTTCCAGTCACTACTGTTTGCACATTTTGACAATTAAGTCTCTCTATCCTCATTTCAGTTAAGTATACATCCTCCAACATTGCAAACCACTTTTGTCTTTTAACACTCATCTCTTTGTTAGTGGAAAGCATTCCACTGTTAACCTGATTGTATATTAATTTGTAAAACTAAAGCAGTTATGATGGGGAAATAATGGCTTAAAATGACAAATTAAATATCTGTCATTGGTTTAAAGCTGCCTTTTGTAGGCATTTAACAGGTAAAACTTTGACATAATACACAATAGCTACTACCTAACTGAATGTTTATTTTATAAATTTAGAGTAAATGTTAACATATCTAAAAAAAAGAAATAAAAAATAAAGAAAAAAATAAGAATATAAGAACAAAAATAAGAAAATTGAAATATTGAAATAAATGAAAGACTGATTTCCATTAATAATCTGAAAATCATTTAGGGGAGCCTTAAAGTTAAGTTTTATTAAAAACTTTAGAAAAACCACAAAACTTCAAATCCAATAAAATTATGCAGCTAATTATCAGTCAGCACATTTACAAGTCAACCAAGCAGTCATTGTAGTTAAAAATTTATCTTTTAAAATTACATAAAAAATAAGTATTTTTCAGTTTAAAATAATGTGGATATTTAAAGTAAAGATGCAGTCTTCAGAGTAGTTTAAGCAAACTTTAGACCACTACCACTCTCCAGTCACATACTTAGTTTAAGTTTGCAAATATTTAGAAGCCTTTGATTGGCAGTGAATCCTACAGAGACTCCTATTTTACTTTGTCCTGCCCTAAAACTTTTGTTGTTTAATGGTGCAGAGTAAACTCCTGCCAGTGGGTGTCCTATATCTGAGTTAATGTTTATGTATTATGTTTGTATTTTAATTTTACTTATTTATTTTTGCAATTGACTGACGTCATGACTCTTATTTATTTCTTTATAGTTGTAAATTTTCCTACTAGAATATTTTTCTCACAAATTTAATTTAAGAAAGTCACCTACTAATCTCTAACGAGCACTAAAAATAACTTTTTTTTTTCCTAGTGTAAAGTCTGCAGAACTCAAGGGGGAAAAAGTCTGTGCATAAATTATGCAGTTTTATCTGATTTGTAATTGTTTGTCTTCATCCAGGTAACAGGACTGACCTTTTTAAGCTGAGAATGATTTATGTGCCTGCAGCACCTAATTACTGTGCAAATGAAGTAAATAATTCATTTATTTTTAGTGATAAAGGTAATAGGGAAATAAATTCATGCCATTCCTTATTTGTGCAGCTCCTAATGACTGTTGGACTGTGAAGGAGCGTCACAGACTTCACATTATGAACCGTCACTGCCAGCAGGGAAATCTCATTTGCAGGCTTTAAACTAATTCAGATTATACTGAATGCATTTAAATTGAACATGTGTAGTTCCCCGCTTTGAGGGATTCAAATTAAATCTTGGGGAGGTCGCAAGGCAGAAGCCGAGATTTGTGATTGAAAGAAGGTCATAGGTTATCTGATGTTGATATTAAACCATTTAATTTTGTTTTTTAATGTTAAACCATCCTTCTTTGTCTGTTCTTTTGTTGATTAAATTATCAAGAGTTCACGGCCCTTCGGTCCTCTTATCGTGTAGGTCGCTCATGGTTTGCCATCACACTAATGGTCGACTTAAATAATGTTTCCAAAAACTTTACTTATGACTGTAGCGTAGCATTTTGGATGGCAATACTAATCTCTTTAAAAATGGAAATGGGCTCGTGTCAACGGTATGTTTTTTTTTTTTTTTTATCCAACATTAAGGGTGTATTGAGACTATACATCTGGTTCGCTTAACACATAAGAACTCACATCAGTGTAACAAAAAAATATCAGGAATGGATTGTGTAGCCCATTTGATTTGTGTGGTAAAATACATGATTTTATTTGTTTAAAAATGGTTCTTATGGGTTAAAGTAAACCAGAGTTTGTTTCCCCTTTTTGTCCGGAACAAATTTTCAGTCAGAATAGACCCAAGTGGACCCTGGTCCGGGACCAAGAACCGCTCTCAGACCCATCTTTCGAGATGATCTCTGTTCGTTTCCAATCATACTGAGCTTCAGATCGCTCTAAGGCCGCATTTACACTGCATGGTTCAAGTGACCCAATTCCATTTCTTTCCTCCTGCGTGGCATAGATCGGATATGACCGGTGAGGTCAGGAGGTCAGGATTTTCTCAGATCGGAATCAGGCCTCATTCATATGTGGAAATAAATCGGATATGAATTGATAATGCGGTACCGCGCAGCTATAAGCAGACGTTGATATTACTTCCAGTAATGCGGTTTATCGCCAGTTCAGGACACCACCAACTGAGATCACATGACTTATAATAGTTGATTTTGTGCGCTGATCTTGCTGTTCGAGGACAGCTGGAGCCCCATCAGCGTGTTACCTTTCAGCCTCAGGCTTTGTTATTTCCGGTCCGGTCCCGGTCGGGACGCAAAACAGTCAAGCTGACACTTCGTTTGGAGCAGGCTAGTAGTCGCTTATTTCTTTGCTGGATCAAATTCCAAAGGTCCAGCACAACATCTGGAAACACTTCTTCATTCAAAACTCAGAGAGAGCACATAAGCCAGACAAGCAGCCCTCCTTTTTCCCTTCCCGCGGATCCCCTCTCGTGCGCCTGCCTCATCCTAGAGCGCCCAAGGCAACACTGGCTGCAGCGTTGCTCCATGACAAATCCCTCGCAGTCACACAAAAGCCCGAAGGAGGTCCGCGAAATACGTAAATGCTGCTACGTAGTCCTCAGAACGTCTACGTTTGATATGTCAGCAATGGTTGTGTGTAAATTCAAAACGGATACGGCCACTTTAAAAAGATGATGCATCGGTGTCACAAAAAATCGATATAGCTGTAAATTCCATTTGGGTATCAACACTCGTTGTGTAAATGCAATAAGATTCTCAGTCTAATACACCTGTCTCTATAACAACTAATCTGAATATTGTCATGGTTTATACATAACTATAGAAATATAAATACACCCAACAGCATACAGATACACTGCTTTGTACTAGAGGGTAAGCTCAATTATATTTATGGATTGTTGATTTTTAATCATAAACTAAAGTATTTTGTAATGCTGCAGTAGAAATCTGCGCTTATACTGATATTGTCATGTCGCATCATCCAATCATGGAGACAATTTGTTAGCTAAAAGTAGGTGGAATTGCATTTTAGCACATCTAGAACTGATCCACAATTATTTCACTGGTTACTGTAATCACATATTATTATAACGACTTATTGCGACGGCTACTCGCTTTGTCAGTAACCGCCCTGCAGAATGCCTCCAATGGACCAACAAAAGTGAATAAAAAGTGTTCTACCTGACGTTGATACAGGCGTTTAAAATTGGTCAGCGAAATATGAAGTTCGAATAAGTGAACTATCCGGACAGGGATTGCAAAGCCCAGGAGTTCTATCATTTCTGTCTGTAGTTGCTTTGAGTCCCGCCCTCGTAATACCTGGTCAATGATTGAAGAGATCTTTAGTCATGTGGTTTCATTTGGTTTAAAACAGGAAAGGCTATTTGACAGCAGTGTCTGAATACAGGACCAAACACAAGGCTTAGGACTCAATCCGGAGCAAATTAAGAGGACTTGGTCAGGACCAAATAAATGTTTCCAGTCTGAATACACCCTAAAGTTCATTCCATCTGAATGACGGCCACTTTCTGCGGTTCTTCTGTCTCTCTGTGACCAAGCTTGATGACTCTAAATAGTTCCTATTTAACATTACAGACCTTGGCATACTTGAGATTAAATGTTTTTCAAAGTGTCTGAGGGTTCTTGTTCATCTAGTATATGTTATCATGGGGTTTTTGTTCTTGAGAGAAGCTGGACTTTCTGTGTTTAAGATTTTGAATCTTTTTTTAAGTCTTCTTATTGGTTTCATACCAGATCTTTTCCACGTATGACCTTAAAAATGAAAGACCGTCTTGTTGATTAAAGAC